>JAJTUP010000023.1:0-600000 GCA_021399435.1 Diaporthe sp. PMI_573 | reverse complement strand
TGTCTCGCTGCTTTACGGGGAGCAAAGTGCGTATGAGTTAGAATGTCCTAGATATACATCTTGGAATAGTTTATGTTTGATACCTAGGTAGCATTGCACTCGAGTGGCATCTATGAGTATGGGGGAGTTATACATCATGCTACACTTCTTTTGATTTCCTTGTAGCAAGGTTAAGAGAGGGAGCAAATAGTACAACCCAGGTGTTGGTTTGGCACTCACCTTATAACGGGCGCAAGATGTTGTCTTCGGTCATCTATGCCAGTGCGCCGCCCGAATCCTGACGGCCATGAAGAGCTGTACTATGTAGTTTCAGCATTTGGTCTCAGCTTGTTACTGCTCGGGTGTCCGCCACGCAGCCACAGCATCAATGTCAATCGGTCGTGGACGACCTTGGCAGTGCTCAACACCCAACCTCGTAAGGGATTGACCTCCTAGGGAATAATCTCCTACAGAATAGCCGTCTGTGGAATCATCTCCGATGTCAAGTGGTGGCCTCCTGTAGAATAGCCTTCTATAGGATAACCTCCTAGAGAATAAAAACCTGGGGGGGAATCTCGTGTGGAATAACCTCTTGTGCGGATAGTTAGCATAACTGGGTAGAAGGTAAGCTATAGGGTCTCTGCTATGACATTGCGAACTTTTTGAAATTGTATGTGAAGCCCTTGGCTTAATCGTGGATGTGACGCGATGCGGCACAGTGGCCGCTTCGGGCGACCTTCTGATGCACGTAAGCGCCGGGGTGGAGCTGAGCGGCACCTGGCGAGAAACACCAACGTGGGAGCATCTCGGCCAAACTTTCACTGCCTACACAGTACATGACGCCCCAAGACATACCCCCGGGGCAGTTGAATCCAGATGAAATGGGGATCTGTGAGAAATGCCAGTCGCTTGCTGTCAGTCCTCTCCCCGGGCAAGGCCCCACGCTTTACTGTTACGACATCTGAGTCTTCGGAAAGCTGTTGACAGCAGGTGCTACATCTGCTCGCGTGTCTGGGATACCCTCACCGAGGAGCAGAAGGGCGTCGCCAGCGGGCCGGGGTTCATGGGAATCACCTATAGACTATGGCGTTCGTCAAGATCCATGGACGACGAGGAAGAACCTATCCTGGCCACGTTAGGTTTCGAAAATGGGGACGATCTTTATGACTGTGAGGATTATAACGAGGTTGGGGGTAGGCACCTCAATCAGGATTGTGGTGTGTTTGCCTTCTTGAACCCTTCAGGTAAGCGGACCCTCCCAATCAAGTCATTTCGATTACTTGCCATGGCACTGTCCACAAAACGAGTGGTGTACGGCTGTGTGGTTGACGATGGCAAACAGTGTTCCCTGTCCACAATGCCTCAAATTTAGCGGATAGTACAGCTCATCCGTCTTGCTGGAGCATGGTCTCGAAATGGTATAGACTTTCTGTTTCCATGTTCTCTTCCCAGCACGCCCCAAACTCGTAGCTTGTTACCGGAGCATCGTCACGAGTAATTGGTTATGCTTCCTAGGGCATGCTTCGAATCTGATCTCGGGCCGGAAGCTCAAATTTGTGGCATTCTGGAGATGGCGAGACAGTTTCACACCCTGCTGCATTCCCAGACATCGAGTTCAGAAGTGGACGACTTGCGCTGACAAGCGGGTAAGGATTGACAACTGCTGCACCAACCACCGTGCCTGCCAGGAGTTGAAAGAATCCAAATGGCTGCCGACGAGACTGCTTGACATTGGGAAATATGATAGCGGGTATGTGCGGATTGTGGACTCGTCGACGCTCTCCAACGACATGGACCGCCTCTATATCGCTCTAAGTCACTGCTGGGGGCGCCAGCGTTTTCTAGTGATGAATAAGAGAAACAAGAAACAGTTCCAAAGGGGAGTCCCTCTATCGTCCCTGGCGCCGAATTTTCAGGAAGCAATATCCATTACCAGGCAACTTGGCTTCCGGTTTATCTGGATCGATTCCCTCTGTATCATCCAGGGCTCTCAGAAAGACTGGGCTCAAGAGGCGCAACAGATGAACAAAGTGTACAGGAATGCTTTCATCACTGTTGGCGCAATGGCATCTCCAGATGCTCATGGTGGTCTTTTCAGGACTCGGGACTCCGAGATGGTCGGCACCTGTCCCGTCAAGCTCAAAATGGCCGGAGACTACGACGTGGAATGCTTGCTGGTGAAATCGGACTTCTGGGAAAGCAATGTGAGGAAAGCCCCGTTGAATCAGCGAGCGTGGGTGGTTCAAGAACGTATCTTAGCTCCCAGGAGCCTCTATTTCTGCGAGAGCCAGCTCTTCTGGGAGTGCCGGGAGCAGCAGGCTTGTGAGATATTCCCTGCAGGAATTCCCAAGCAATTCGTGGCTGACTTGGGCGAGCCTAAGATCATCGATACGGTTTCGATAAAGGCCTTCGAGGAAGCCGTGAGACGCTGCAGAAGTACAACCATTGAATTCGTAATTGCTGACAACGGATCATCTTCGCACAGGGCTCGATACGACTACGCGTATCAAGTCTGGAACGACGTGTTGAAACTGTACGCCAGATGCTCGCTCACCAAGTCAAGCGACAAGTTTATTGCAGTATCTGGAGTTGTCAAAGATTTTGCAAACGCAATAGGCGACGAGTACCTGGCCGGTTTATGGCGGCGAAATCTGGTGAACGGCCTCTTATGGAAAGCTGGCGCAAAGTTGGATCAATCGGATGATGAAGACGTATCGTCTGTCCGCGTAAAGCCGTGGCGAGCACCTGTGAGCACATTCCCCACGCCGTTTTTCGTCTTCTATTTGTGTATGAACGTATATCAGCCAAATTCAGAGACTTGATTTCTGGCACCAATGGCCATGGCCAGGCCGCAGGATGTGACGAGCATGGTCCATTCTTCCCTCCTCACAAACACACCTACTTCCTCACTGCTCAGTCAGCTGACATTGTATACAGTCGTGGAGCTGGGCCTGTCTAGATGCTTCCCACACGGAGCCACCTAATGCAGAATACGACTTGTATGGAGATTTCGCTGACGTGTTGGATGTTCATGTCGAGCCCAAGGTTGATGATCCGACGGGAGAGTTGAGGCACGCATGTCTGCATCTACGGGGGTTTCTGGTGAGAATACGCCGCAAGCCCAAGCACTTCGCCGATGGTTGGCACTTTGGAAAATTCTGGCCTGACACCGAAGATTTCATGGGGGACGAGTTCTTCGGTCTGCCATTGCGAGAAAAGACTTGGACGAACGAGGCGAGTCTGAATGGACTCGTACTGACGCCCTGCCTCGCAGACGAGGAAAACATAGAATCATCCTGTAGCAAGTGTTCTGGCAAGAAATTGTTCAAAAGAGTCGGGGTCTTCGATACTGACGAGGGTGAACCGATCAGGTATCTGTCTATGGTTAAACCGGAGGACTGGAAGGATTGTGGTGATGAAAGTGATCACAAGTGGTTCAGTAGCGGCGATGTGAAGTCTGAGTTTGTGATCATATAATTTGAGAACTTAGCATGATGGCCCGAAATGCGAGACTTGAAATTTGAAGAAAGCACGTATGAGAAGACTGTGGGTAAGTCGCTTCGATGCAGCCAGCGGTGTACTTGATAAGGACAGACCCATGGCCGAGTGTCGCTGCTGGCGAGGCTTCCTTAAATATACTATTACAGTAACACAGCCACCTGCTCAAAACATTCAAATGTCATTCTGGAGTCCCTGTGGCTTATTTACCTTCTTACCGGTTACCCAGAGAGGCTATCTTACAGGGGCTATCGTACAGGAGGTTATCCCACAGGAGGTTATCCCATAGACGGTTGTCTTATAGCAGGTTATTCTATAGGAGGATACATAGTGAGTATTACCCAGGTGGTTCACCATAGACATGCTGTGGCCTCGTAGCCGACACCCGAGCAAAGCTGGTGGCCTCCCGAGGAGACGATGCGGGACGGTCGAGCATGCATCATAAAGAACAAGCGCGGTCTCAGACAGAACACATCGCTAAAATGTGGGAATTATGGATTGATAGGGAGACTAATAGTTGACTGGACGACGCGATTTTCTCCCCAACAGATGAACCAGAACTTGAGGCTGTCCATCTTCAGCCATGGTTGAAGAATTGACAGCAGTCAAATACCTAGGTACTTAGGGGGTGGGGTGTCGGACGATAACCCCCAGAATAACCCCAGAATAACCCTGCCAACAAAATAATTGGTACGTCTTACATAACCGCCTGACTGACGGCAAACCGTACACCAAAGCCGTTTCAGCACACATCATATTCATGCTCAACATGATATGACATACCACCAAAATGGCGTCGCTGAAGATGGCAATGTTGCCGTCTTTACGGCGGCAGAATCTCCTCGCAGAGTTGTGCGTTCCCGCCCACATCCCATCCTCAAGTCCTTGGACATGTGATCGCTGACCTGACTTCCTTGTCTCCAGTGCTGGGCTTAAGCAGTCCTGCCCCCAGGGCGTGTTCGTCAGTTTGACGCCAGGTGACCCTTCCCTATGGTCAGGCGTTATGTTTGTGCGCAAAGGTACGCAGTCAGCCTGGAATCAGTTTGAATGGACGAGCGCCTTGCTGACGATCACCTAGGGCCCTATGCCACCGCGATCCTCCGATTCTACATCTCCTTCCCGGACACATACCCAGCACTGCCGCCGCTCGTGACGTTTTCGACAGACATGTTCCATCCCCTGATCACGCCACTCACTACCTACATGTACACGACCGACATCCAGGAAGGGGGCACTGTCAGCGCGACGGACGAGGAGCGTCTACCCCCAGGCGGGTTCAGTCTGCGGCACGGGTTCCCGGACTGGTTCGGCCGCGGTAGCAGGGGCCGGCCAGCACCGGGACAGTACCCTCCGGAGACTCCGAGGTCGTCCAGGGTACTTGCCGGCGGCGGCGACAGCAACTCGAGCACGCCAAATTCAAAGATTGCTGCTACGCCGCCGAGCGCCGGCCGCGGTCCGACTGGCAATACTGGGACTGGCGGCAGCACCGGCAGCAAGCAGTCTTTCATGGACGTGCTCAAGAGGGATATTTCGACCGGAGAGGTGCTGAGTTACATTCGCAGCACTTTTGATGATCAGGCAGTGCTGGACTCGATTCCGCTCGAAGCGGCTGGAAACCCCGGTGCGTGGCATGCTTGGGCCTCGTATCGGGGCCATACCGCCATCCCTGAAGGCGAGCCTGCCGTCAGGAAGCCGGGCGAGTGGAACTGGGAGGGTGTGTGGGAGGAGAGGGTTCAGAGGAACATCCAGGCATCGTTGTCGGAGCCTGTACTTTATGGTGATGTCGGCGGCGATGACACTGTGAGACACCATCATCCCAAAGATGACACGATTAATTCTCAACTGACGCCGCAACAGATTCGATTCCTTAGCATGGAAGAGAGCGAGGTTGAGACGGTAAAGGACAACCTTTACAAGACCTTGGGCGAATCAGCCAGAGCTGACCCCCTGGCTGTTCCTTCCGTCACTCCTTGAGCGTATGATTTGACTGTCACAAGGAAAGCGCACATCACAAGGCGTAGAGGAGTCAACAACACACTCCGGAGATTCCTTTTCCTTGATAAACGATCAGCAATGCTTAGAATTGATACCCAATGATCGCTTTTACATCCGCATCGGATTACCTCGCCTGTTATCAAAACAGCTGCATCCCTTTCGACTATGAGTGATTACATGGGTATCACCTGGCTTTACATTGTTCTCCCACTCATACTTGTGGCTCTTGTCTCTTTTGTCCTCACCAAGCTTCCTCCCCCGGTTCAGCCGGCATCTCGCCGCCCTGGAGTATCCACGCGACGGGTTCGCAAAGCAGCGCCTGTCTTCACGCGTGCGGACTCCTGGCCAGACCTTGAATCTTTGACCCTGTACGGAGACGAGCCTTTAGGCCAAGCGCAACGTAGCGGAACTAAGGACAAGTCGGACATTGAAGCTCCAGCATCAGTATGGAAACCCGCGCGCCAGACCCGACTCAACTAGGGTTTCACGATACGGAACAGTCTAGCACGCCGCCCGAACTGAAGCGTGTCCTGCCGCTGCGCATCGTCAAGCGCTCGGACAACACTTGTGGTGGTGATGATGCCGACGATCGTCCTTGCAGAAGATGCAGCCAGGCCACAACTGAGAGTCGCGACAGCGCGCCTGAGTCAATCGAGGGCGAGCGGCAGCTGACGGTGCCCAAGGTTCGGGGCAGCAGGACGAGTCAGGTGTTTTCTAGTCTAGGTGACGTGGACGAAACTCCGGTGCCTCTGGGTCGCGAGGCGTATCTACGAAACGGTTGGTCCCTTCGATCTTACCGTGACGCATACTCATTAACAGAGTGGCAGGCCATGCGGCACATGATCATCAGCTCATCCGCACAGGACAGAGATTGCCATCAAATCAATACTACAATGTCGACACAGAAGACTTGCAATCAATTGGCTCCTGCTCTTCACGCGGATTGCCAAAGCTCAGGGGGAAAGGCCTCGCCAGGTCTGCTGTTGGGTTTCGGGATCAATTCGCCTTTCTCAGCCCTCGCAATGGTGTATCACCGCCGTACCGTCCCTTCCCTGGTCTCTTGGGCGACATCATGCAGAGATCGAGAACTTCGCACAACCTGCCCTGCGGTGACCCAGACGACCCGTTCTCTTCTCATCCGTTCGGTGGCGAGCCGAGCACTCTTTCTATTGCCATGCCTGATGTGACGGTCACTCCTGACACTCGAGTTGTGGACCATGGTAACTACAACTTCTGGGTGGCCGTCGAGATTACGGTAACAAAAGGCAACGGGTACCTCCATGATATCAAAGTCGACATTGAGCCTACCGCCAACAGTGCCGTGCTGGAGGTGATCGAGAACTTTTCCGCGCCCACCACTCTGTCGCCAGGGACCGCAATCCTGGTCCTCGTAAACGTCGAGCTGAATCTAGCCAACTACTCCAGGATCAGACGCCACATCCGGTCCAACTCGGACGACCTGATCGAGGATCTCGAGGACCAGCTGGGCAGCGCGCAGTGCGAGTACCTGACGGTCAGCCTCGTCTACCAGCACTCGGCCATTTCGCCCGGCACCAACAACATGAACGACGCCAACAGCAGCGGGGTCACGAGGGCGCAGACCAAGATCCGCACCGCGTACACGGCCGCGGTGAACCGGCACAACGCCGCGTCGCCCTGGTCGCCGCCGCCGGCCCCGGCGCAAAATAACCATCGCCTCCTGGGCATCGTCGCGGCCCACTAGGGCGTGGACGCGGCCGACGAGCTCCTGCACACGAAGCTCACCAGGAGGCCCACACCGCGCAAGACGACGTACCTTGGGCCCCCGCCACACCACCCGAGCGTCGCGTCGAGGCGCGGCCGGGTGCCGATGCCGACTCGCCCTGCGCCGGCGGTTTCACCTGCTACTGCTGCTAATGAGAATTACCGGGGCCGGCGCCGTGGCAGCGGGCAGCAGCACCGTCATGATTATGATGATGACGACGTGGACCAGGCCTCGAGGATCTGGGCCAAGATCCGGCGGTGCTCGGGGCTCAGCCTGGCGGACAGGACGAACATGAGCTTGGTGGGTGAGGATCAGAGCCTCGCTGCGAAGCGGGGGATACCATCTAAGGCGGGCGTGAAGGGGAGGAAGGGGTCTGGCCGTTGGGGGTTTGGGAATTGGTGGGCGTGACTATTGGGCTGCTGAGGATGGCGTGGCGGCTTGTTGGTTATTATTGTGTGTGTTGGAGTGCTGTAGTGCTGGGAACTTGTAGGGTTATCGCCACTTGCACAATTGTTGGTTGAATGATATACTTGCTGGCCAGGGTGTTTTCGGCAGCATGTTGCAATTTTCTGACCCTGTGTTTCTCAGTGCTACGCCTAGAGGATGATGATTGGGAAGGAATACGATTTCTGAAATCCCAGGATACAAGACTGATTGATATCACTGCTGTCAAGGCCATGTGGTTGCAGGTGCCTTCTGGAGAGCTGGTCAAGGTTCTCAATTATTACTCTACGCCTCGTCGTAGCTTCGACTTACACTATAAATATCCTCCATAAATGATGCCGAGGCCGTCAAATATTGGCGTCACACTCACTTGATGATCGATTGATATAAGACTGACGTAAGCGATGCGTAAAGTGGCAGCCATCCCACACGCCGAGAGTGAACGAACTCAGTGAGTGTTTGAATATATGAGGCAAAAAGCTGAGTACTTCAGTTCGCCGCCTGGTCAGTCGAACGCCGAGGGCTAACTGCCCCCTTTCCACGCCAAATAGGATTCCCGTCATCGTCAAACTCAGCCCACTGGAAGAAGGTGCACCCGTCCTTGCCAGGCACGTTCCCAGCGTGGCACATCCAGAAATACCTGCCCCAGTTCTCCTTCTTCTTCTGCACCACGCGCAGCACGGTCGGGACCCCGCACCTGCACTTGGGCGTCCGGCTGGGGTGCAGGCCGGCCTTGTAGTCGCGGTACGTGACGTTGATGCGCCTGTTGCCGGCGAGGGGGTGCGGGTCGATGGCCTGCGCGGGCGCGATGCTGTGCTTCCACTCCTCCTGCATCTCGGCGTGCATCACCAGCAGCGAGTTGTGCGGGAGGTGGATCGCGATCTGGCCCCCGGCGTCGCCGTCTGCCTTGGAGGTGGCGTTGTCACTGTTGTCCTTGTCCTCATCCTTGGGCACGACCCGTCGCACGCGGAACTCGCGAGACACCCCCAGCGAGAGCGACCCGATCACGGCTCGGGGCCCTAGGTATGTCAGCTGGTCCGAGTGCCAGCCTACGGACTCGCTGGGCCCGTTGTAGCAGTTGACGAATGCCGCGTTTGGGGTCCAGGGGTGTGGGGATTGGTGCTTGAGTTTGACGCCGCCCGGGCAGCGAGTCCTGATCCTTTTCTGGATCTCTGCGTTCACGGTCTGCTGGACGAGGGGTTTGACCTTGTCTAGGTATGGCGTGATCTTGCGGACGTCGGTGAGACGTGCGCCATTGTATAGGTACTACAAGTGTGGTCAGCAGGCACCATATAATGGAGATATAGCAGGCTAGTCTACCTCGATTTTCTGTTTGCGCATCTCGTCATGGCTATCAACGTAGAACGAGGAGGTGTGTGGGCTTGAGACGACAGTGTCAAAAAGCTTGAATGTGATCTTCTCGAACGTTTCGGACTCCTCGAGCATCTCTACCAGAAGACCATTTGCGAGGTCAGAAGGAAGGAAATTGTGGATTATAGAACAAGGCGTGTGCTCTGCTATGTCATCAGGATCAAA
This sequence comes from Diaporthe sp. PMI_573, assembly GCA_021399435.1. Taxonomy (NCBI): domain Eukaryota; kingdom Fungi; phylum Ascomycota; class Sordariomycetes; order Diaporthales; family Diaporthaceae; genus Diaporthe; species Diaporthe sp. PMI_573. The sequence goes on along the minus strand of JAJTUP010000023.1, from coordinate 590,804 downwards.
GAGATGCAGTGTGGCGCCTTTCCGGGACAAAAGCTTCGTCTTCTTTGGCGCCGGTGCTCCATCTGAAGTACGTGGCGCGGCGAAGTTCCTCAGCGATGTCTGTGATACTGCTAAATTTGTAGCTTTGTTCGACGCTGACGACGATGAGACGGAGGAAATGCTGGTGTTTGGCATGGAGAGCGATTCAGACGCTGCGGCGACGGAGCCATCATGCTCAAGCAGAACATCGAGGAGAGCCTCTTGCGAGAAATTGGGGTGTAGAGATGAGAGAATAGCAAGCTTCACCTCTGTGGGCTCGTCGTCTGCGACTTCTAGTTGGCCATCTGCGATTTCCGTCTCGTCATCCGCAGGGGTCGCCTTCCGCTTTCGTTTGACGAACGACTCCATGGCTCATTGTGGAGCAACGAGTTGGGCTCGAAGCCTGCAACTGGATGGTGACGTGCTTGATCCGGGCTGACAGAGTGGAAGGACCTGGGTGAGCATATGAGTCCATGTATCTGGCGTAGCGTTTGTTTTGCCGTCAAGCATGAGAATATACTGGCGGCGACTCGGTTGTCACACGAAGGGCGTGTGTGCTTGGTGAGACGTGAGTGATGGGCTCACGAAATCGCCACGACGGCACGTGGTCTCCGTACATGGGCACTTTGCAGGGATTCATGGCGGGTGTGCAAGTACATCTAATAGGCTTGCTGGGCCCAGCCTCTGGTTTATTATCTCCTATATAATCTTTCAAGATCTGATATTGCGCCATCGCAACCATATATAAGTTTTTGTCAGCATTCTCTACAAACAACATGTTAATTGTCTGAAATCGCCGCGAGCCCAACGGTGATCACTGGCGATCATTCTCCAGTCCCGCTCTCTCCCCATACTCTTATGTGCCGGGCCGAAATCGGCAAAATCCCGCGGGAACAGCCGAGGCACGCAGCAATTGACATCACTTTGCTCTCTCGGACAGTTGATTGCCCACCCTAGAAGAAGTTGTCCCTTCAGAAGCCAACCAGCCTGTCGCATGGCCGGCACAGCACATCTCACTCAACATGGCTGCTATGCTTGAGTTCCGAACAAGGGGCTTCAATCCATATGCCGTCAAATATTCTCCCTACTACGACAACCGAGTGGCTGTGGCCTCGGCTGCCAACTTTGGCATCGTGGGCAACGGCCGTCTGTTTGCGCTCGGTCTGACAGCTGCTGGCATCCAAGTAGAGAAGAGGTGCGTTCCTCTACCTTCTGAGATACGCATTGGCTCCTGATTCCCGGTCATCCATACTGACAAGGCCTCAGCTTCGACACGAACGACGCACTATACGACCTGGCATGGTCCGAGATCAACGAGAACCAACTGCTCGCCGCCTGCGGTGATGGCTCCATCAAGCTGTTCGACCTCGGCGTCGACACCTACCCAGTCATGAACTACCACGAGCACAAGAGGGAGACATTCTCAGTGTTCTGGAACCAGACGACAAAAGACACTTTCGTCTCGAGCTCGTGGGACGGCACCGTCAAGATAGTGAGACCCTCTCCTCCCATCGCCCTCTGGCCTCCTAAGCAAGCCTTGCTCACATGTCATGCGGCCCCCAGTGGTCTCCAACCCGCCCGCAGTCCCTCAAGACCCTCCCAATAGGCAGCTGCACCTACAGCGTGTCCTTCTCCCCGCACAACCCAGCCCTCATCTCCGCCGTGTCCTCAGACTCGCGCCTCCGCGTCTTTGACCTGCGCACCCCGTCCTCGGCAAAGTACCACCTGGTCCACGACATCCCCGTGCACCAGACGCCCGCGGCCCGTCTCGCTCCCCCCGGCTTGGGGCCGGGCCAGCCGGCTGAGGTGCTCACGCACGACTGGAACAAGTACAGCCCCAACGGTGTGATCGCGACGGCGGGCGTGGACCGCGCCATCCGCACCTTTGACCTGCGCGCCCCTTACGCGGGGCCCGTCGCGGTCCTCGAGGGCCACGGCTACGCCGTGCGCCGGCTCGCGTGGTCCCCGCACGCCAGCGACGTCCTCGTCAGCGCCAGCTACGACATGTCGGTGCGCGTCTGGACCGACGGGTCCACCATGGCGCCGCCCGCCGACCCGGGCCCCGCGGGGGACATGGGGGGTGCCCCTGTTCGCCCGGGCGTGCAGCTCGGGCTGATGAACCGCCACACCGAGTTCGCGACGGGCGTCGACTGGTGCCTGTTTGGGGCGGGCGGCTGGGTTGCTTCTGCCGGGTGGGACGAGAGGGTTCTGCTCTGGGATGCGAACTCGCTTATAAGAAGATAGGCAATTTTGTGGTCTCATTTTTCTTTTGGGATGTAGTATATATATCAAGAAACCCGATGGAAATGTTTTCATGACGAATTATATTGATACCCGGTAAGGAAGCTAAAGGGCCCACGGCATTCGCAGTACTGTTGGGAGGAACGCACTGATTTTGGCTTTAAATAGGTACAAGAAGCAAGGCATAGACAGGAACGAGAAAGCATTGATTCCTTTTTCATTTCCCTCTTTGTTTTTTTGTGTCGTGCTCGACGATGACCGGTCTCCCCTCCTCTGTCCCGTAGGGACCGACCTTCCAATATCAATTCCAGGTCATCGCGTACAGGGGCAGCGGCAGCGGACGAACTGTCACGAACGACGCACGTCAGCCCTCGTCGTCGACAACGCAAGCCACGCAGCGCAGGGGCGTGAGCGTCAAGTCAGACCGTGAGCCGCGCAGCTGATGGAAATCGGGGCTGGGCGGGCGCGTCTTCTAACGGCCGTCTTTCTTCCCCCCCTTCCCAGACTTGCGCGGAGGGGTGGGCGGTGGTGCCTTACTATTGCGCCCCTGATTGTTCTTGTTCGTGTTGTTTTTGGTTTCGTTGTTGTTGTTGCTGCTGCTGTCCTCCCCAGAGACCTGCCCGCTATGCGAGGAGGCAACCTTCGCGCCGCCCGGCTTGTCCGGTTTCGTCACCTCGCTGTCGTTCTTATCGTCGTCACGATACGTCTCTATCTGCTCGACCTTGGCCTCCACGCCGCCCGAGGCGGGGTCCTGCTGGAACGCCCAGGGCGACAGCGCGACGAAGAGGCTCAGGAACACGGAGATGGCGGTCGCGAGCAGCTGGAAGACGAACCATAAGGGCCTCCACACACACCACCAGTACGGCCCCGTGAACTTGAGGAACTCGTTGACCTGGTACAGGTCCTCCTGGCGGGATATCCTCCAGGCCTGCTGGCCGCCGCGGCCAGCAGCACCGACGCCTCCGGCCGTGACGGTAGACCCGGGCCCCTTCTCGCCGCCGTCGGCCCCATCCGCCCCGATCACCTGCGGCTCGCCGTTGCGGTGCGCGCCCAGGTTGCAGGGGACCAGGTCGAGGACCGTGACCAGCCTCACGCGGGCGTGGTAGCCCGGCGCGAACCAGATTGAGAATAACTGTCTCATGTCGAGGTACATCTTGTGTCTCTCCTTGTCATATACTGTAATGCGCAACAAAATCCAACAGGTTATCATCAGAGTGTGCACTTGGATCTATCTATCCGTAAAGAAAAGGGCCCTTGCGAACTTACACGCCGTGTCGATGTCAATAACAATCTTGGGCGACAACATCCGGTACCACTGGAAGATCCCGCGGAGGGCATCGCGGGAGCTGAGGCGGCGCAGGCCCGGGAGGGGCAGGTCGCCCTCCTTGAAGCGCGGCGCGATGCAGAACGGGTGGACGAACTCGGCGTCGGGCGTGAAGTAGCGGTCGATGGTCCGGCGCTGCTCGTCGGGCGTGCCCTGGCACAGGGAGCGGACCACTTGCCTTATTTCCTGCTCTGGATTCACCCACGCGCGGATATCGCGCCCAAGTTAGACAGGATGGTTAAGAGTAGACTTGTAGTCTAAGCTGGGCTTGCGCGAAGGGGGGGAAAGGAGGCCATACCGGGATTCTCCATTATCATTACACTGTCACGACAATGTCCTCGGATATGAGAGTAGCCAATGCTTCAGAGGGGGGGGGGGTTGTAGAGGGTCCGTCTCGACGGTGACTGTCGAATTGGGGGAGGGAGGGACAGGACAGGAGCCGATTCCCACTGGGACTACGCAGCCAGACAAGACTGATCTCTACACTATCACATGGGAAAGCTTCAAAGCGCATCGCAGCCGCAGCAAGCATGAGTGCGCCGGCTGCTAATGCGCTCCGCAATGGGGTGTTGCTCTGACTAGTGTGATGTCATGACCCACTGGGGGCTCAATTCCCCAGGCATGTGAAAAGCGCCTCCTCGGGCAACCCCCCAGCGGGACCTGCAGCTGCCCGAGAGAGCTCCTTCCCTGTGCTGTGGTTGGAGCTAGCACCTAGCTACAGGTGCTTGCCCGTAGCTCGAGTAGGGACATTCTTTGCGAGTATCGACTCGATTGCTACGCTACATTTTACATATTGGTCATATTGGTGACTATTGTGTGGCTGTCGTTAAAGTAAAGAGTCTAGTACTTCGTCCCATCTCCCAGAATCGCCCCTCGAAGCACAAGTTTTGCTCCCCTGCCCCATGCTGGTGACGAGTTGACCTGGCATATGCGACATGGCAACTTCCGTATCCTCATGCTCAAGGTTTTGGTTCATCTCTCAGCGTGAAATGTGACATGCCCGGATCGATCCGCGGTCTAGTGTGTAATCTGAGACATCTCCGTGCCAAAATGTGTGTGTATATATTTCTGTCTACCAGAGAAAAACACGAGGTGGTATTTCAAAAGCGCAAAAAAATTCAAGTAAAGCAACGGTGTCTTGCACCGCCAACATCAAAACTCAATCGCTCCATATGCAGAGGGCAAGGATCATGGTCAGTAGAAGCCGCCCGGGGAAATGCCATCGTGAGCTTGCCTTGTCCGCGAGCTGTCTCTCCTCCACAAGCCCGAGTCACCAGCAACACGGTCCTCGCTTTAATGCTCCCAATTCCTAGAATGAGCATCCTTGCCCTTGCCTCTCCCTCTCGCTCGTGCTCGTGCTCGTACAAGTGTCTTCCACGCCCACCGCAATTCCCGTTTGGTATCATTGGTCCACGTCAATCCTGTTTGTTTCGTAACCCGGTTCCAACCCATAATCTCGTAAACATTGAACAAGACCATTCCATCTCTTCTTAGCTATGCCGCTTCCCATTCCTAGATTATTACTACCCCGTCGTTACCCATTCCAGTCATGCTGCAGTCGACCTTAATTACCTCCCGTGTCTGCTCGACCTTCTCACGTCTCTCAGAGGCGCTTCGCCCCCGCCGAATCGATCGGGGTCGACCTCGCGAAACCCGCTCTCCCTCCTCGCGCTCGAGCTCCGCCTCCGATGGCTCTTGGTCTTGTGCCTCCTTGGCGGTGGGCTGTGCTCCTCGATCACGACCACCTCGTCCTCCGTATCATCGTGCGGCACGAACCTTGGCGGCGGTGGCCCGGGCATCGGGGGTGGTGGGACCCCGGGCGGGGGACCACTTGTTCTGCGTATTGTCTCCTCCATCACGATCCTCTCGGACGGCGGGTCGACGATGGGGGGCCCGGTACGGCTGGTTCGGACCTCGACTGTCTCGCGACGACGCGATGGCGACCGGTGTTGGTGTTTTGAGTGGCGCCGGCGCGACTTACGCGTGACAACACTCGCGGTTCCGTACGAACTTAATGTGTCTTGGCGATTGCCAAAGTTTAAGCAGGTATATACAAGCCACAGGAGCAGCAGAAAGCCGCCCACTGCGCCGAGTGTGATGCCGACAACCTCGCCTGCGTCGGGGCCGTCATTTATGCCAGGGTACGCGCCGGGGATCGTGGACGTCGTGGTGTCTCGTTGGGCAAGCAGTACGCGACTCGGCGCATCCAAAGCGGTCTTGACCGTTCGGGAGGGATAGCGGTGCAGGGAGTGGAAGCGACTTGAGATTTCTGGGACTGCCTGGGGTTGTATATCTTCCAGCTGGGGCTGTAATTCGCGCGGCGCAAGGTAGTCGACAAGGGCGGCCGGGAGGCGCGCCGATAATGACAAGGGAGCCATCGCGGATGCGAATGCAACTCGATAGTCTCGGGTGGAGCTGATCCAGAATCGAGTATGCGCACGGCGGTCGCAACGGTTAAAGTCCGATGATGCTGGCTTGATCAGGGTAGGTTGTTCGCTTGGGTGTTTCGCATTGCCTTGCAGTACTCTCAGTGCGAAGAATTGACGGTGGTTCGCACTCGACGATTCGCGCAATGAGCCGTTGAGTACGGGTTCTGGGATAACCGGCTATGGGATAATCGGTTCTTGAGGTGGGCCAATCTGTCTGGGTGCGATCGGTAGCCGCTCTTGGACCCAAAGGCCCTCACACTTCCAATGAATGTACTGGCAGGCTGGACTGCTGTCGCTGGTTGGTCCGGCTTTTTACAAGGGGTCGGTCCTTGATCGTATGGCGCGTTGATCGCTAATCGCGGGAATAAAGAGCATGAAGGGATTTGTTCACGATGGACGTGACTTGGGCGAGGCGAGGCGACTCGAGCTGTAAGTGCGAGGTGGACTGGAGAGAGAGGCTGAGAATGACGGCAGGCGCAGACGTAGACGGGCAGGTGGTGCGCAGTTTACAGTCAGATCAACACAGCCGAGAATAGAAGGAGCGAAGCATCTAGGGACCGGAATGCATTCGCTGCCCAGGTACCCGGTTCAGGTGTTGGGTGAGAAATGATGCACGTTGGGCAGGGGGGAAGAGGCAAGGCAAGGAAGAGTCGAGCGCGACCGATCGCCTAGATCTACCTGGGGGAGGGCAGTAATGTATTCCCAAACAGAAGTACCTCACTTCTGGCACTGGGACTGCGGAGGTGGCAGGTGGTGGGGTTGGGGTTGGGCGGGATGTGGTTGCGAAAGCACCCTGCACCTCGCACCTGGAACTAACCAGGAGTTGCTCCTCCAACCGCTCCTTCCAGGGAATCAAACATCCTTCACCCAACCACCTCTTTTACTAATATTAAGCGGACTAGGTACTTTTATTAGCACGCGACGTGCACGCTTTCCCACCCGGCGCCGTCGGAACAATCAACCTCGTCGTCGTCGGCTGCCTCGGGACAATTCTGGCAACCCTCTCAATTCGTTCATTCTTTTTGGGTTCGCAAGTGTCGTCTCACGGCAATTGAGTGGCTTCTTTCTTTGGCCGCCAAGGCTGACGCGCAGACGCCTCGGACGACAAAATCCAAGGGCCAACACCACTCGAGTGCATGTAGATCTTCTTACTGTGTCAGAAGTTGCGTTTTACTTGACGAGTCTCAGGGTGGCATTTCTTGTGTTCGTCCGAACTCATCAGCTCTGCTGACAAGTGCCGTCAATTCTATTACCGAGGCCAAAGCCAGGTCAACTCTCAGCCTGGCATCAATTGCCCCATGTCAAGTGAAGAAGATAGTCTTCGTGATTTCGCAGTGGCGGCCACTGAGCTCTGTCTAAAGGGAAGACAACAACACTGATCTGGCCTATCGCCCTGTCAATTTCGCGGCTCAGACGAAACCTCGAATTCCTCTGATTCCCGATGATTTCTTGTCACGCTTGTCCTTTCGACCAGCGTTCTGGACACCACCTGTAGTAAAGCCACAAAGTTAGCACTCTGGACTTGGTCAGCTGCCATATCCTCGAGAGAAGAGTAACTTACCTCTCCCATGAACCCTGTCAGTAGGGCTTCTGTCGCCTCCCTGGAGCGTATCCGCACTTCCAGACGGCGTCGAAGGCCGCTGCAACACTGTGCCAAACGACGTGCCCGTTATTGTGTCCAAGGGCGGTGTCACGTTGTACTTGGCCCCCTCGACAAAGAGCTCAGGGTCCGAGAATCCTCGCCCGCGACGTGTTCTCCTTCGCACCGGGCTCGGTGGGTCCCCACTCTGCACGATTGCCGAGAGCTCTGCGTCTGACGAGTCTGAAGGGACGCCCATCCTGGGCGTGCTGGAGAAGGCTGGTGATCTCGAGCTGCTGGATGCCTTATCGAGCAGGGACGACTGCAGGGCGGTGCATTTGTTCACCAAGAGGTTGTGTCTTCTCTGTAGATCTGCCATCTTGGCCCGGCTTGCTGCTAGTGCACTCTCGATGGCCTTGTCGGGGTCCTCTTCTCGCCTGGGCCGTCTGGCACCGTGCTTCAGAGCACCTTGAAGTTTGATGTTGAGGTCGGAGATCTGTGATTCGTACAACTTCCTCGCCTCTACCACCTCAGCATCCCGCGCTTCCAGCTTCATTTTCAACACTTCAGCTCGGCCAATCGAGTTGGCAGCCTCAGCCAGGTGCTCTGCTGCCTCTTTTTCTTTGGCTTGGTACGTTTGTTCCACCTCGATCAGCCGGCTCACTTCCGCTTTGAGCCGTACAATTTCTTCGACATGGTCGTTGATCGCCTGCTGGTTTTGCTTGGAATTCAGCTCCGTGGTTTCGTACTCACAGACCATTCTCGTCAGCTTTTCGCACTCCTCCGTCTTGGCCTCCAGCTCCCGCTTTAGGCCTGCCCCTTCGCTGCTCCATTTCTTTTGCTCCTCTCTCAGGACCTTGAGCTTCGCGGACAGGTCGGTCTCCCATTTCTTGGCTATGTTGCGCCTATTCTCAGACTCCTTCTTCGCCCGCAGCTCCGACCGTTTTGCCTCTTCGATTCGGTTCCGCAGGTTTCGATTGATCATGATGAGATTCTGCGTCTCCGCTTCCGTCGCAGCTTCCTTCAACTGTCGCCTCTTCAGCTCTCCGATGTGGATCATGTGCTGTTGTTTCATGTAGCGTTCGAAGCTGAGATCGTTGCTCAAGAGAAGCATTTGTTTGTAAAGCCGTTGGATTTCACCGTCGCCGTCGGTCGACGGGGGAGCAGCGAGAGGAGCTGCTGGTGCAGATACCTTGCTCGATGTTTTATCGGGCATGGAATCCTGGTGGCTCAAAGCAAGTGAGGGCACACTGTCATTGGCTAGTGACTGGTGCAAACCGGTCTTGATAACTTTGTTCGAAGTGATCATGTCCTGCAGATTGGTGTGTGAGGCTGACAAGCACAGCGACGGCGGCAATGTAGGGCTGTCGCCAGGCCCATCGCGGGTGCGAGTCTGGAATGCCTCCCGGAGAGAAGGAGCGTGACTCGATTGAGAGGCACGCCGTATTGCACCCGCGACTGTTCGCGGGTCTTCTGAAACTGACCCTGCACCTGAATTTCTCCAGGCGCTCGCCAGATCCCGGGATGAGGTCCTTGCCAGAATGGCCTGTCCGGTCAGGAATGGCTGGTCCGTTCCACTCCTGGTGTGGTCGTTCATCTCGGACAGCCCGAGCTCTTGCGCAGGCCCCATTTCGGCACCAACTCCAAGCTCTGTGGCCAGACACAGTGCAGTGCATTCCGTGACCACCTCGGACGACTCACTCTTGATCCATCTGCTGAAGTCGGTCTTCTCAGACTCCAAAGTCAAGTTGTAAAAGTTCGGGTGGAGTATGTGGTACTGTCTGAATCTTTCAGACTTCTGCCGGATTTCTGAAGGCTGAACCTCGATGTCGTCGGCATTTGGCATGTTTGCATGACGCAGGTACCGTTGCGGCTTCCTGATGTAGTCCACAAAGTTGAGGGGGTACAAGCCGTAAAGTATTGTGAAGTAACTCAGGAGGTTTGGAATTGACATGTTGTCAGCATCTGGCGCAAAGACGCAAACTTCCCAGTCAGTTGCCTGGTTCTTGTCATCATCGCCATCTATTTCTGTGTTGTCGGCTGCCAAAGATCTTTCTCTATCCCAAAACAACAGACGGGCATAAATATTGAACAGCTTTGGGAGGTACGGCACCAGAGAACTGGGCACATTTGGTAGCAGCATCGTCAACGCAGTGATAGCTAACGTGACAACCGTGGTCGAAGTATCACTCTGCAGGCTCTTCAGGATGTTTTCGAAGAGCGGCGTCTCCAGGACAACGTGAAGATGAGGCGGCTCGCTCTGAACGAACTCGCAGAGAAGAGTCAAAGCCTGAGCACGATACTCTTTTTGCACCACGAAGGAATTCAACGCAGTCAAGATGCCCTGCACTATGTCAGCGAATGATGCTGGACATTTTCATCTCAGAACACCAGCAGCCCCAAAGGCGACCGACGTATACAGCCAGTACATGTGGATCGTGTCACATCAGAAGCCTCAGCTTGCAGTGTTTCGCCACTAGAACGCAACTTCATGGGCCTCGACCCGAGCAAGATAGTATGGCGGTCGTCGGAGCGAACGTGTAAGTAAGCTTGGGGTAATTGAAATTGACATGAACGAACCTTCGGCCTTTTCTTGCCGTAGCTCAGCAAGCCATTACGTATCAGAGTCGCCTTGAGAGACCCTGAAGAGTTGCCATCGCTGGTAGAGAATTGGAAGCTCTGCATCCAGGTCTTCAGCAGCTTGATAGCAATCTGATTCGCCCCTTGTCCCTCTGCAGCGTCGACCCCGTTGTCGTAGGTCAGCACGGCCAAAGTGTTTGCCCAAGCCTCTCTTGCTAGGTTTTTGTCTTGGGCCATGTGGTCGAGGATCGGCTCTGTCATTTGATCCCACCATTGAACGAGATATGTGGGATTCCTCAGCGCAGGCAAAAGCCTGCGCAGGATGGCAAGCCAAGGGGCGTAGCAGCCCACATTCTCCTTGACCGTCTTCTGCCATATAGATAGGAGGTCCTCCTGAAGGCGCTCCGAGGCCCCTTCCTCATCGTGCTTCTCAAGGTATGCGTCAATGACTTGAGTCAGCTCGTCCGGAAGAGGCAGGCCAGGGTTCGGTAGGAATGCATTAATGGCTTTGGTGAGATCCTTGGTGGAGCTGCGTTAAGGTCAGAAGGAGCATCACGGTAGCGGGTGCAAGAGATGAAAGGTTCATTGCTAGGGTTCGGCCATTCTGCAGATGCTCCCCTTGCTGCTGCAGGTGTGAGAACGGTCGACAGAACCAGGCCGTGGTGATCAGCTCGAACACACAAGCTATGTGTAGGTTTCATATGCCTTGCCTGTTCTGCATATATGCAAGCCACCGTATATTGTGATCCGCATGCGTGCACAGTTGCAAATTTGTTTCCTGGGAGCTTTGCTTCTTTGTAACACCTCCCGGGCTGTCATCGGAGGGTGATGACCATGTGCATGACATGCTGCCGTTGAAGGAAAGCCTCTGCATGATCCACTTGGCAGTTGCAGCGAAGCGAGAGTCGGCTTGTGGTTGAGGATCAAGACACAGACACAGATGGGTGATATAAAGCGGCCACATGAGGTGAAAAAGCAAAATATGAAGCAGGGGTTGCCTACGCGGAAGACATGGTTGCAGTGCCGTCAGAGTGACACGATCATGCTCGTACAAGTCGTCAAGTCGATAGCGAGGCAGGGCGAGCCTCGTCAAGTGACCTCGTGTCGGGTGTTCGGACGGGTGAGTGATGAGTTGAGGAGTGGATCTAAGCGCGAGGCTCCCCACGACACTTTGCTATTCCAGGGAGTGTCGAGCTCTGCGGCGAAAGAGTGCTTAAGCGCGGCAAGATGGCCGATGGGTGGTGCGATAGTCCTCGATCTGAGAAGTCAGACGACGTCGGGAGCAGCAGGCCAGGGAACGGCCGTCAGACCCACCCTGTCCCACCAGGCCACCAGCCACTAGCCGACTGACTTGACGGGCCTGATCGGTGATCCTTGCAGGCCCAGCTTACCCCACATTCTACAGGTCCCACTCCCGCATTTGCAGCTTGAGGCAGCCCCACGGGAGGCATGTCGGCGCACGGGTGCCAGGTAGGGGTCCCAGGAGATCGTACCACTAAGATGGCCTGCTGCGTGCCCCTCCGCCAGTCAGGCCATGCCCTCATGCCTGGCAATGCTTGGTCCCATCTGCAGGTTTGGCCCAAAGGCGCACTTCCTTTAAGAGGGAGCGGCTGGTCACGTTCACAAGGAGGGGTCGGGAGTGAAAACGGACACCTCATCCAGCTCACGCACGAATTAATCCATCCCCTCTACAGGTCTCTTTCTGATCTCTGTCACCATTGAACCGACTCTCTTGTCTCAAAGACAACCACAACCATCATCTGCACCACCCCACATCGCCGTAAACATATCAATTGACCACATTGAGATCATCCACGGATCGTCTCTTGCTGCTCAATTGACTTGCCCGCCTCTGACACAGAAAACGTGACCAGCCTCTTTCTTCCCATTTCCCATCACCCAAGTTGCCCAAGATGGCCTCCAAGACGAGTGCAGTGGCCGACAGCGAGCCAGTTGATGTGCTCTTCGCCCTGCACGACAAGTTCGATTTCTTGGACTTCGCTGGCCCCCTCGAGGTCCTGACCACTGCCCTCCACGACATCAACGACCCTTGTAAGCACTCAACCCCGCCCCAGACCTCTCCGTCCTCGCGTGTCCCCTTTAGACAGCCTGCTAAACTGCTCCTCCTCCAGCCACCAAAGCCTTCGAGATCACCGTCGCTTCAGATGAGCCCAAGGCGCTCTCTGCTGCCGGTGTCATTGTCGGCTCCCAGATCTCATTCAAGGAGGCCCATGAGCGCATTGAGGACTTTGACATTGTCGTCATCCTCGGCGGAAATGCAGAGCCCATCATCAAGGCCAAGGCCGAGCCTCTTGCCCTCATCTCGGCCTACAGTGAGATCCAGAAGTCGAGCCCCGAGCGAGAGTAAGCACATATTCCACTGCAATACTGTTTCATCCCGAAGTACACGTTTGGCTGATATTCGCTTCAAAAATGCAGGCGCACTCTCTTCTCCGTCTGCACCGGGTCTCTTCTGCTCGCTCAGCAGGGAATCCTGGCCGGCCTCTCTGCCACTACCCACCCCGACTACATCGTCACCTTTGAGAACATTTGCAGCATTGCCGTCCAGAGAGATCTTGGCGAGCGCACCGATGTTGTGGAGGACACACGTTACGTCGTCAACAACCTGCGCTTTGAGCTCGGTGACGAGGACGAGAACCCCTACGTCCGGAGCACCAGGCCCGACGGCCGACGACCCTCCAATGCTCGGTGAGTATTCCTGGTCACAATCGATCACACATCTCCAGCTTGAGCGCTAACACAGCCCGTGCAGCAAGGGAAGCATGTCCCTCAAGAGCTCCAACACCCGTCGCGAGTCCATCACCCGCCGCGCCGCCATGCGCCTCGGTGGCATGCGTGTGATCACGGCGGGGGGAGTCAGCGCTGGCATAGATGCAGCCTTGTATATTGTCAGCGTGATGGTCTCGGAGGAGTCCGCCAACGAGGTTGCTCGTAAGATCTGCTGGACCTGGACCAAGGGAACCGTGGTTGATGGACTCGATGTCTAAGTGCGAGCCCGAGGGGCTTGTCGCCATGACAATAATGGCGATAGACGCACTAGACCCAAATTGTGGGCTTCGCAGGAGGGAGCGGGCCCCTTTGCCGTATGTGTTGCTCTGTAGCTAGGATAGGATCAGCTGTGGTGTCTTCTTCGGGCAACCTACCAAAACCCAAAAAAGTAAAATGTTCATGACAGAAGCCTCCCTGTTCCCAATTCGAAGTTGGTTGTGGATTGATGCTGTATAAGTGACCGGCTACAGCCGCGAGTCCCACTTCTCGCCTTCGGGGCCGACGGCGGCTCCATAACGTGAGCTTGGGAGGTCCGTGCGCCGGCCAAAAAGTCTGGAGAGTTGACCTCACGGTTCGACATGCGCTCGAGACTTCCGGCCGTCGCGACCTGCGGTTGACCAGCGAACTTGTCCACCGTCAACTCGATCACTCCAAAATGACTACAACAGCAGCTGCAGGGGCGGCCGAGGGCCTCGCGCGGGCAGCGCCCTTCCGCCTCGGCCAGAAAGCAGTCTTCCTGTGAGTGAACCCAACTTGCACCGCCGCGTCGTGATCGCGACAGCCTTATGGCCACAGCCCTTCAACGCAACACTTCCTGCCCCAATTGGCCCGGATCCAGCTGACTCGAAGGGGTTCCTCCCCCGCCGCACCAACAGACCGAACCACATCGTGGCCTTCGTCCGCCCCAAGGAAGGCCAGCCGCCCACGATGGCGACGTTCAACGTGCCGCTGTCCTTCAACAAGCTCGACTTCCGGGACTACCTGTGGAACGTGTACAACGTGGAGGTGCGGTCGGTGCGGTCGTTTGTCAACCAGATGCGGCCGCGGCGGCGGCAGTACGGCGACAGCACGGGCGGCAAGTGGTACCGGCCCAAATCCCAGAAGATGATGATCGCGGAGCTGGCGAGGCCGTTCGTGTGGCCCGAGGCGCCTGAGGATCTTTCGCCGTGGGACAAGCTCATGTTCGACGCCGTCGAGGCGGCGCACAAGAAGCGCACCGAGGCGCAGTGGGCCAGTGCCAAGGGCATGCCCCTGCTCAGGTACCAGGAGGAGACCAGCCAGGACAGGGCGAGGCTGCGGACGGAGGCTGAGAGATTGCTGGCGGGGAGGAGGAAGTGGAAGCCTGGCCAGCCGCTGGGGGCCTCCTGGGTCGAGGTTGAGGATGGTGAGGAGGCTGGGGAGGTTGAGACGGCGGTGTCTGCTGCGGGAGAGGATGTACAACGTCCATCATAATGCTTGCACGAGGAGAGTGAGGGTGCGCGGCGTGTATAAAGTTGTACGATACGGGCATCACTGTCTAAAGAAGGTCACATCACATGGTGGCGCAGACGGTTGGAGGCAATATTGGAAAGGCTACGGCTCTACCCAGTGTTCTGGTTGCTGGAACTTGAGGACCTCATCACCCCAGCTCCACCAACCTGCCGTGAGGTTTCTGGCGAACACCTCGAGGGCCCGGTACCCAGGAGGCAAGATATCCTCAAATAGAAGGCGCAAGTTTGGTTTGCGCGAGTGAAGACATGGTACAGAAACAATTACTCTGCCTTGACCGGGCAGTTTCGTCATCCTGGCCCCTTGCCTCTTCGCAATTAGGAGCCGCTCCCATGGCTTGCGCCACGTGGAGTCCACACTCACAATCGGCTCTCCAGCCGTTGTGACCTTGAGCCACGTCCATTCGCACACAAGTTCCAGTCCCCACTCGGCGAAGAGGCCTCGAGGTGATGTCAGTAGCTCCAGCACGCTTGCTTTGTTGGTGATCCAGACGGCGACGAGACCCTCGGGTGTCAGGTGAGACGCGATGGGTATCAGTGATAGGGTCTCGCGGATCTCACCGAGGTCATTGGCCGTATGGTAGCTTCCTCTCTTCCGACGCACCGAGCGGTTCGGCCATGGAGGGTCCATGACTATGAGGTCGAACTTGGGGGCTTCCTTTAGGAAGCGAGGCCTTTCCGAGGAGACTGTACCATGGAGGTAGACCGACTCTTCAGGAATCACTGGATCACTGAAGACCTTCTCTGGGGCATCGGCCTCCTCGGCCTTCCTCTTCTTGTCCCGGTTATTTTCCTTCATGTCCTCCTCCTGAGGAGCGTGGACTCGGGATAAGCACCAAGGTCCCGAGTACAAGTCGTGCAACACCTTCAGAGCATTCTCAATGGCTGCTGCGGCTGTCAGCTCCGCCAAAGCAGCTCCCAAACTCGGGTTGAGAGTTGGTTGCCTGGGTTCCGGAGTTTTGAACGGCTTCTCAGGCGGTTTTGATGAGATGAGCCTCCGGGTCTTGCCGCTCTGACATGCTCCCACAGGGTTCAAGAATTGAGCATCCTCAATGGACTTGGGCCCGTCTATGAGAACGATGCAGGGATCCTCATTGTGGAACAGGATGGACTGCAACATTGCCGCTATTTCGACTCGTTGATGGTCCCTTCATGTGTTCCAACTTCGCTCAAGTTGCCCAGAATATGAGTGAAGGATTGCCTATGCCGCCATTGGTCTGTAATGCGACAGGTTCAGTAAATTGGCATCTGAAAGCCAAAGTTAAACCCAATTTCCCCATGGCGAGTATGCAGTAGACGACTTACATGCATTTGTTGTGCTAGCATATCGGTTGCCGACTGTGTGGGTTGAAGAAGAGCCCAGAAGTCGACTCCGAGTCGGCTATTCTCGGTTAACATTCACTGTAAAGCCTAGCCCACCCGCAAGGCCGTCCGTTGTTCAACCAGGACGGCTTTAGAAGGCGGGCCGCTTACAAAATGGCCCCTGGTTACAGGCGTTTCCGGACTTTTGGGGGAATGACGTCCCCTGCCCATCTTGCCCGTGCGAACATAGCCGCGATCTGGACCCGTGCCTGTTCACGATCCGCCCGCATTTACCTACCGAGGCACGCTACATAAAGAATTCACCCTTTTCCTCCTCCGGCCCTTCACCGCTTGCTCCTCGGCTTACCCCAGACTCCCATCCTGTTCGCCGAACCTTTCGAAATGATCATACCTTCGCTCTGACAACCCCACCACCGAAACAATTCATACACGGCGCTGACAGCTGGCGGGGGAATGCCATCGGCCCTGAGAGAGGATGCCTCAATGCCGGCGCTTCCACAACACGAATCACGAAAGGATAGCGACCGGCCAGGCCGTCGCCTGCGCGAGGGAAATGTCGCCGTGTGCCCGACAGACGACGAGGCGGTAGTACCGAGGAAGGTCGACAAGCAGAGCCTCGACTACCTATGGCGCTCGGGCACGGCGGGCGGTGTTGCAGGATGCGCCGTGAGTACAGTGGATTTCTATGTGGTTTTCCTTGCAGAATGAAGGGGACTCGTTGCTAATCGGTTCATCGCCAGGCAAAAACCGTCGTCGCGCCGCTTGACCGGGTCAAGATCCTCTTCCAGGCAAGGAATCCGCAGTTTGTCAAGTACTCGGGGTCCTGGGTCGGTACAGTCGCCGCTATGAACGAGATATACCGCCAGCAGGGCTCCGCAGGACTGTTCAGGGGTCACTCTGCCACCATACTAAGAGTGTTCCCGTACGCTGGAATCAAGTTCCTCGCATACGAACAAATACGATCAGCCGTTATCCCAACCAGAGAGCACGAGACCTCCCTGAGGCGGCTCCTGAGCGGCTCTCTCGCCGGCGCAACCTCGGTGTTCTTCACCTACCCGCTGGAGGTGATACGGGTCCGACTGGCCTTCGAGACGAAACAGCACGACCGCTCGTCATTATCTTCCATCTGCAGACAAATCTACAACGAGCACCCAGGCGCTTCATCTGCTACCGGAACACAGGGCCCGGCTCCCGTCCGATTAGCCACAGCGGCGGTCTCAACCGTGGAGGCTGCTGTTGTACCACAGAGGGGAATGATCAACTTCTACCGTGGTTTCTCTCCGACAATCCTCGGGATGCTCCCCTACGCCGGCGTGTCCTTCCTCACCCACGACACAATGGGGGACCTGCTGCGACACCCCATGCTTGCGAAATGGACGACATTACCACAGCGCAGGAACGCGCCGCAAGGGAAGCCGCCTCTGCTACAATCCTGGGCGGAGCTGCTGGCGGGAGGCGTGGCGGGCCTGGTCTCGCAGACGTGTTCGTACCCGCTCGAGGTCGTGCGGCGGCGGATGCAGGTCGCAGGGGCAGTGGGCGACGGCCACCGGTTGCGCATCGCCGAGACTGCAGCGCTGATCATGAAGGAGCGGGGGTTCCGGGGGTTGTTTGTCGGTCTCACGATCGGATACGTAAAGATCGTGCCCATGAGCGCGGTCAGCTTCTTTACATACGAGCGGCTGAAGTCGGTGTTCGGCATTTAGAAAGGGGGGCTGGCTTTCTTGGGGAGAACGCGGCGCTTTGGCGTATATTTTGGATGGCGGCACAGCAATGATTTGATACCGTTATGGAGGTATAGCATCAGGATAGAGAGGGGGTTTATACTCCTGGATACAGAACCAACAAGAGACTGATTGAACTGTCATACGCCGCAGCCGCAGGGTGACCTCCTGGGGACAAGTGATGCCCAAAAACAGAACGAGTTCTCACCTTTTAATGAATCTACATCATCACAGGGCCATGTTATCTGTTCTCGGAGAAATCAGCCTCTGAAGGAGGCCCTGGCTGGCTTTGCGCCTGCCCACCTGGGTACTGTTCTACTGGCCGCCTACGTTCCCGGCTCAGTCTCTTCGGATTTGGTCGTACCTGCCCATCAGATGAACATGTTGGGGCTGCAAGTCCTTGAGAGAAGGGACTCAAGTTGCGGTCAAAATATCGTCACGACACTCACGAAATACTGACAGTACATCATTGCCTCGACCTCAATCCGTCAAATCCAACCTTCCACGCTGCTACCTAGATCAACCTACCGTACCTTGATCTCACCAAGACTCTGCCAACATCCCCTATCTGGACGAACTTCTCAATACTTAGGTCAGCAGCACACGTTATTCTTTGGACGGCGTAAGTCTCGTCTTTCTGCGTCAGTGGTTCAAATCACGATCCTGACGTTCTTCTGTCCCACGTGGATTAAGAGGGCCAATACCCACTGCCACAGTGGTTCAAATCACGATCCTGTCGTTCTTTTGTCCCACGTGGTTTAAGAAGGCCAATACATACCCACTGCGACAGTGGTTCAAATCACGATCCTGACGTTCTGTTGTCCCACATGGTTTAAGAGAGCCAATACCCGGTGGTCTAGTTTTCGACGTCCTACTTCCTGGGACACACAAGTACACGCAACGCAGAATTTACCAAGACGCTGTCGCTCAGAACAGCAGCGGATTCTGTTAACCCCCACATCCCTCGGGTTCATGACCACTTCGTCGTTCATGTTCAATGAGCCGCAATTCCCCTTCGCTGTCGCCGCGGGGTCTTTGGGGCGCAAGTCCTCGAGACCCTGCACGCGATTCTAAAAACTCGGGTAGTCAAGATCCTCCGCGGCCAGCAAAGGACGGATATGAGTGGGTGTGGTTCCCAGAAGGATACTGGGCAGAGAGGCGGACTTCGCGGCGGACCAGCTCGAAGACTCCGAGTACGAATTT
Source organism: Diaporthe sp. PMI_573 (assembly GCA_021399435.1). NCBI lineage: Eukaryota > Fungi > Ascomycota > Sordariomycetes > Diaporthales > Diaporthaceae > Diaporthe > Diaporthe sp. PMI_573. The sequence goes on along the minus strand of JAJTUP010000023.1, from coordinate 572,109 downwards.
GGCGAGCTCAGCAGGCAAGATCTTCAGATGGCCATCGAGGACAAATGCATACCCGGCACCACCTCAGGAACACGAGCTGCGAGAGCTGTCCCCTAAAACGATCCAATCAAACACTACCCAGAGTCTTCCGCATCTCAACCTCCCCAAGCAGAGCTCCGGGTCGTTCAGCCCTCCCAGAACTCTTCCGCATAGCCCATGGCTCTCGGAGGCTGCCCAAGTACAGGCCTTGCAGCGTCCTGCTAGCCAGCAGATGAGTCTCGCTGGCATGAATATTCAGAATGAGCCGTCTCGACGTACTCGCAAAAGATCGAGCGGTGAACGCAGTGCCACGTCTGTTCGAGGGGGAAAGAGGGCAACCAAGTTGAAGTCTTCCTGGAACCTTTTCCAGCGATCGAAGGTGAGTGGATGGCTCTCCATTGAACTGTTCCGCGAGCGAGCCAGAAACGCTGAAAGAAACAGATTGGAAACTCTACGGAAGCACTCCCAGAGCCAACCGGGTATGCAGCTGAGGAGGCCGCGCCGAGTTATTTCACCCAAAAGCCGATCGAGCCTCCCCAAGCCCTCACACCACCGGAGGAGAAAGAAGAGTACGGAATCAGTAGGCCGCTGAAAAGCCTGCGGAAATGGTTCAGCAAGGTTCCTCAGAATCGCGAATACACACGGTCATCACCTCCCACAAGCCGTACAAGCAGCTCGACCTCTGACACTCCCAAGTGGATTGCACCAAAGTCCCCCGTCAGCCCAGCTGGCGGCATTAATAGCTGCAGAAAACATGAAGGCAAGAACGTTCTTTCGGCACATGGCAGATGTGAACTGACCTGAGTGAGAATCTAGCGTGCGGCGCAATAGGATCATATCCAGCCAATGTATGTTAGTGGAATATACTCTTTAAGTGTGCCGAGCTTATACTGAGCATTATAAGGAAGCCGTTTCAGTCAAGACGCCCCCAATCAAACAGTCCGCGGATGACCGCCCAAGGAGCGCATTCTTGGATGTCAAATACCCTCTGCCCGCGGACGACTCGGTATCGTCTTCCGCGAGCTCCGCCCGGGTAGCACCAAGGGTATTCTCATATCGCCAGGTGGTCGACGCCGAGAGGAGGGAGTGGTGGGACGCCCCAAAGGATTTGATCAGAAGAGATCCCGTCAAAGGCATCCCGTTTTTCGAATTCGACATGCCGGAACACCTTCCCTCCAGCCCCATGTGCCCGGCCAATCCGATGAATAAGCTCAGAGGAAAGGGAGTCTGCGTGGTGAGTGACATGAGCAAACACTCATTGAGAACCTAGCTCGAGCTAATAAATGTCGCCGTACAGTTCCATGGGAGAGCAAAGCAGGCATCCATGGATGACGAGACTGGGATTGCTGAGGAGGACACGATGGAGAGCACCTGATAGAATACCGATAGGCAATGACAGTTGCCTGGCTGGCGGAATTCCTCTTCTGGCCTATACATCCCCTATGTTAGCAACTACAGCTTAGACCTAACATTGTTTCAAAGGTTGCAGTTCTGGGTGCGCCCCAGCTAGTATTGTTCGTCGCAGGTTTTATCACATTGTCTTGTAGGCAAACCTCAGCTTGAGCCAATCGTGGGCTACATATCACTGGATTCTTTCCTAGTAGGCTTCCCAAGTCCTATACCTCATTCTCCTGCGGTTTATGATGTTTTCCTCCTTCAGCTGGGTGGTTTCTCCGTGCTCAGGTGGGCAGATAGGCCGGGTATCAGGAGCAATAATCAGCTTGACCTCTTCAGGCAATGTTGTTGTGCATACCATCTCAAGCTCTGATGGGGGGGGGGGGGGAAACGAGAGTGACAAAAATCTCTAGGAAGGAGAAAAATTTAGTGAACCTCTGTAGCTTTTGAAATTTTGGATTTGATGCGTTGCCACATGGTTCATGAACTCGCGGTTGATGTCGACCAAAACCGTTTACACATAATACCCATGTCACTTACCTCCCTGCTGCTGAGCGACAGGGGCTAGCCGTGCCCGGACCGCAGCGCTAGTTAGCCATCTAGCTACAGCCCTGCCTCCAGCATCAGCCTATTCCAAGCTCTATCCTTTGTCGTAGCAATTAACATAGCCATCTTCGGTTTCGCACCCCTCTTGCGACCCAATCGGACACCCTCGGGCGAACCGTCCTCGAGAAGACCCGAACGCGACCATGGCAGCAGCAGCGCAGGACCCGCTCCTACTGTTTCGACAGGCAATCGCATCAGGCCAGCCCGTCACCCCCGTGGCTGGCGACTCGGCCGACGAGGCGCCTCTTTCACAAGCCACAGAGGTCCGATTCGCAGACTCGACCGCCCTCCCCATCGACTCGCCCACGCGGTTCCAGCCCGACGAGTCAACCACGATAGACCTGCGCTCCATCTACTTCGCCTGGGTCAACCGAGACCTCGCCATCCCAGACTACAATGCAGCGGCGACGGCGCTGAACGAGGAGCTGGCCGCCAAGGGGCTCGGCGCCACCGTCCACAAGCTCGCCTTTGTCGAGCGCGTCGACCTCATCACCTGGCTCGAGGGCGGCGGCGAGAGCGAGTACATCAAGAAGCTTGCCGGGGACGCGGCGCCTGCGGCGGCCGAGGCGCTCAAGAGCTCGTCCCAGCCGGCGGCGGCGGGCGCGCGGTCGGGCAAGGGGTCGCTCGACCCGAGGCTGCAGCAGATCTACGCCGGGGAGCGCAAGATGGGGGACCGCAACAGTATCTTGAGGGGCGTCAAGCCCATCGACTTCTCGGGCGTCCGCAAGCACGCGATGCTGTTCACGTCGAGGAAGCCCGGGCAGCAGCAACCGGCGGGCACGGCGGCGGCTGGCGTGGGCGTGGGCAAGGGGCCGCTCCCGATCAACCAGAAGCCGGCCAAGCGGCCGGACCCCATCATCCTGCTGTCGCCTTCGGCGAGCTCGCTGCTGCGCATCTCCAACGTGCGGTCGTTCCTCGAGACGGGGCGGTACGAGCTGCCCGAGAGCGGGTCGACGGCGACGATGCTCAACATCATGCGGGTGATGCGCGAGGTCGACCCGAATCGCGCCATGCGCTTCATCCTGGTCGAGGGCCCCGAGAACTTCAAGCCCGAGTACTGGAACCGCGTGGTGGCCGTCTTCACGACGGGCCAGCCGTGGCAGTTCAAGAACTACAAGTGGAGCAACCCCGACGAGCTCTTCAGGCACGTCCTCGGCATTCACGTCGGCTGGCGGGGGGACCAGGTACCGGATAACGTCCGCAACTGGGGCCACCGCGTCCAGTGTTTTACCGTCGACAAGTGGAGGGACCCGGGCCTACCTGGCGCAGAGGCCAGCCGGTTCCGCGACAGGGAGGTTGTCGAGAGCATCTGGAAGCAGATCGAGAATAACATGAGGTCCAAGGGCTGGAGGAAAGATGCGATCCCGACGTCTATCTGATTGTAAGCCGGGGGAGGTGTTGTTGAACTAGTTCGGGTTTACACAGTCTGTCCGATGCCTACGACAACACAGGACTTTGGCCGGCTACGCCGCTACGCCCAGCACGAAGACGCCGATTATAATGGTGCTCGGGTGAGATTCTAGACTTGGAATCGGTCGGACTCATCGGGGTCTCTGGCTGGCTTACGATGTGGCATCAAGGAGAGGGCTCACGATAAAAAGGGGGAGCAGCAGTGACAGACAGTATGGAACAGGAAAACAGCGGGCATGACACGGCGTTCATAGGGATTGCGAAAATTGGCATTATGATGGTATCGGCGGGGGGGTTTCTCCATAGAAGAAATGATACCATTACTCTTCACACCATCTACTCACCTTGTCTTGGCCCGGAGGAGCTCACAGTCTGTCTAGGACCCGAGTTCTTAATGGTTGCAAGCAATTTCTCACATCAACTCATCTCGACTGCAGGCCGGCCATGTTTTGACACGGCTTGGTAGCTACGGGAATAAGCAGGTCTGTGCCGCAAATAGCAAGGGAGTTGGTGGAAATCATTGTACTGAGTATAGAAATCGGCCGGCCGGCTGGCCAGGCCAACTTGTCGCGGAAGCGCAGGCTCCCGAGAAAAAGCACGGCTGCACGCCTTATTGCGGCTGATGTCTGATTCCGGTAGTTCATCAATTCGCCCTGCTGCCGAGTGCATCCTCCCGCTTGCAGGGCCGCCTTAGTCCAACTGCCAGCACTATTTTCGGCGTGCACAGCCTGCCTGCCTGCACCCACCCCTCATCCTCATGTCACTCATCGTGGCGCGGGCACCTGGCTTCTCCAACATCCGGCCAGCGTTCACAGGATCGGCAAGAGTGCTTGCCGCAACGGCAGGCTACTAGAATGGTAAGTAAGTTTGTCTGATGTCCCAAAAGCAACAAGCTTTTGGTTTTATCTCATACATTGACCTGCATGCTTGACTTTGGGTTCGGAACGCCTACTTGCAGGGCATCTACACTTCACTCGTTGTCAGACTGTTTCGACGCCAAACTCAGATCACAGACTCGACTGTCTCAGTCACGTCACCACCTCACTCTTGCTTGTGGCTAGTGCCACTTACTCTCTCACCTCTCTTGTTCATGTGCTGTTTCCAGCCGCGCCCATACATCTCCTGACGGAAGAGATCATTTGACGCTGTCGGAGTGTGTTACAGACGAGCACTCGTCTAGGTAGCCAGGGAGGATTGGTTGGACCTTTGCCGCTAACCCTTGTCCCGTTGGTTGTCGACGGCGCGGACGTTGGATCCAACACCCAGAGAAAAAGGGCAGCATTGTTTCCTCGACTATTTCACGTCGTGGCTGAATCTCATCGCCTGCACATATTGGCATCGTCTTTCACCCAAGCGCATCCAAGCACACCATGTCTAAGAGATCAGTCTTCACCACAATCAGCCCGCTGCCTGCGGGCATACCGCGCGATGTCGTCCTCGACTTTCTCCACAACCACCTGGAGATGATCGACTTGAACCCCCTGGTCAAGGAGAGGCACCCCATCAAGCCGCCCCCGAACGCCCCCGACGATGAGCTCAAGTGCATCTGGTACTCCCTGACGGACCGCATCACGTACCTGCCGGGCGGGCTCGCCAGCGGGGACATCTCATACACGTGCGCGTTCCACGACCTCCCGGACGGGATCCAGACCCACTGCCGCGCGCCGCTCAACGTCGACATCAGGGACAAGTGGACGCTCTGCGGGACGCTGCCCGGTGAGCCCGCCGAGCCCGTGGAGCTTGGCATCGGCGCGCCGGCGACGGGGCTGTACATCCGGGAGGACGTCGACCTCCGCTGCAACATCCTCATGACCGGCTTTGTCAAGAAGAACCTCAAGAAATCACACGCCACGCTCGTGGACCACCTCGTCGAGAAGGCAAGACTAGTGATGTCTGGGGACAAAGACAGCATCCGCACCGGGCAATCACCCTTGAGCGCAGCCGAGGAAAAGCCGGCCCTGTTCCCATCGTCGCAAGCATCCCACAACCAGCCTCCACGCCACACTTCCGAGACGAGAAGGAGCCCGCCTCCGCAACTCGGGAGCCCGTTCATCCCTGGATATCAACCTGGGCGTCCGCCATCCGTGAGGTACCCCAGCCCAAGCACTGTCGAGCAGCGCCGCAACACACCGCCCGTCACCCATTACAGATCGCATTCGCAATCCGTCATATCTCCCAGCCGGATGGACCAGCACCACCCACCAGCAGCCTGGGGGCATCCAGCAGCACACGCGCTCCCTCCCACGCGGCCCCAGCAGGCGCACCGCTACTCCCAACCCCCACCACCACCGGCCTACCACGACAGCGCGCTATATCCCCAGCCCCTCCGCGTCCGGAACACGTCCGTCGGCTCCGCGAACCTGACACAGCCCATACCCGGCGCCACGACGACGACCAACAGCAGCAGCGGCGCCCGGAGCTCAGGCTCCTTCTCCTCTTCGACGTCCACGCCGACGGCAGCGACCAGCAGCAGCGGCGGCGACGACCACCCGGAGTACCCGTCCCTGAACCCGTACTCAGATGCAGACGGCGCGCCGGACGAGCCGCTGCCGCCGCGAGCGCCATTGGTCTTTGCCGAGCTGGCTGGGTCTGAGGGGCTCAGGATGGCGAAGGGGGAGAGCGGGGGGGAGCAGCAGCACGCGCACCGCAGTCACCCCTCGGTGCTGAGGCCCGGCGGCCGCGCTGGAATGGGCGCGCGGCTGGACTCGCCTTTTACCGGCGAGCTGGAATGAGCGTATCTCCTCCTGCTTTGTTTGCGGTCTTTTTTTTTCTCGTTTCGGGCACTAGTGGCGGGTGTTGTTGGCAATCATGTCAGCTACGTGCCAGACGAGACCGGCATGCCGGATTGTATTTGGATTGCCGAGGCCGACGCCCCCTTCTGTGATCTGAGTTGGAGCCTTGTTTACTCGGGGGTCTTGTCTCGGGCTCATATCACGTTGACTAGGTGATGGTTTGTACTCTGGTATGTGAGCATTTATTTGGTGTCTCTTAGTCTTGTTTCTGCCGCTTGCGGCGATTTCCTGGACATGTGAGGTGTTGGCTTCCTTTGGAGTTACGGAGTTGAGATGGTGCTTCGACATGGATACCCCCTTCAGGATACATACTCTTCCCCCTCGCTTTCATAATTGACAATGTTATATCACACAATGCAAAGAGGAAGGTTGTTCAAGGTGATTCAGTGTCATTGATCTGTTGTCCTCTGCCAGACCCAGGTCTGTTTATAGATCTGAAGAGAGCAAAAAGCACGATGCGTAAAAATAAGAATGATGCTTGTTCATGCTTCATTCATTGCCACTAAACCACTCGACCCCGATCGCATGTTCTTGTCCTTTCATCCCGAAAGCCATATTAACTTCGACTTCATTAGTAGACCTGAAAAACAGAAGTGGCTGGCAAAGTAAAGAGAGACTTTATGCCTACCCTTCACAGACCACCTAATTGCTTCCCTTTCCACGTCCACATAAAAATTACACCAGTATTAAAAAAAAAAGTGACCGAAACCCTAGGTTGGTGGGCAGGGAAGAAACGATTTACAGAAACTTTCCCGAAACCGTGAGAGAAGAAAACACACAAAAATGACGATGCCCTTGTGTGTGGAGTCAACACCAAAAAAAACATGCCAGATCCCCACCCCCTGGAAACCCCTAACTCCTCCTCCTCCATTGCCCCATTAATCTACTCCTGAAGTCCAACATCCCGAATCTCATCACCATCATCATAGCGCAGCAACACCAGCCATCACACCAGCCAGCACGAGCGCCGAGGCCTTGAGGCCCGCGGCGCCGGCCGTCACGTAGGTAGGCTGGGCCGGGGCGGGCGCCCACGTACCCGTGGGCGCGGCCGGGACGGGGGCCACGGGAGCGACAGGGGCCACGGGTTGGACTGGGGGCGCTGGGGGAGGAGGGCACTCTTCGCCCGCGCACCCTGGTGGTGGAGGAGGGCACTCTTCGCCCGTGCACCCTGGTGGTGGAGGAGGAGGAGGGGGAGGCGGGCACTCGTGGCCCATGCAGCCCGGCAGCGGCATCGGGGGAGGGGCCCAGGTTGGCTTGGGAATGGTCTGGATCGGATTGTGTTAGCATGTGGATATATACATGTGTTGTGTGTGCGCGTGTTGTTGTGTGGACTTACGGTGGTGATAGTGCAAGGGCAGTTGGTGATGGTCAGGGGCCCGGGGGTCTTGGCCGTGTAGCAGTGGTCCTTGTGCGTGATGACGGTGGGCCTCGGGCAGTAGGTCACGAACGAGTTCACCACGATGGTGGTGGTGACGGTGCCGTTCCCTGGGATCGGCACCGGCACGCTCGACTGGGCGGCGGCCCCCGAGGCCGCGAGGAGGGTGAGGAGGTTTCGCATCTGCATCTTGCCGGTCCTTTTTGTATGTATTTATGTCTTGTTCTTTCTTCTCTGTGTCTCCTTTGGTGTGATATTGGTGGCGGGACGAGGGGGGGGAACAAGGTCAACTGCTGCTGGTTTCTTCAACAACAAAGTGGTGTGGCAACGTAGAATTAAAGAGTGTGAGGAACGTCAAAGTCGAACGAGTGAGATTGCGGTCGCGACCAAACAATTGCGATGCAGAGAAAGGTGCGACATCAACAAGACTCAAGAGGCGAGGCAGTCTTATATGGATGTGGACGGCCAGGCCAACGCCCATGGGCGGCTTCCCATCACATGAATCTGCAATTAAACTCGCCGACAGTGATTGTCTAATAACACATTGCTTGGTATGAACAACAAACAGGCCGTGTTGTTGGTCTCGAGAAATGCTTCCGGTGCGGCACATTCCAGTCGGGCTGCCCGCCTGCGCAGCAGCACGCGACAGCCCATCCAAATCCATCACACATTCCATCCCTATCACCATCGTCCAAGATCAGACACCGGTTCAAAATGTGGGCAAAGCCAAAAGCGGCGATCCTTTTTTTATGGTCATCTAAGAAGCGGTCGATCTCATCGACTGGTATCGTATAATGGTCCGTCGTTATGTACACTCTTGTGCCGAAATAGCTCAGGGCCAGATCATATAGTAACAAGCCCCTCGGTTATACGGTTGGTCCCCCTTGACACCGAGCTGTTCGACGTGCTTCATCGTACCGGCCCATGCCTTTTACATCATAGATCCTGTCCCGTAGAGAATTAGAGTCCTTGACCACCCCGAACCAGGGACTCGCACAATCCTTTCCCCCTTCCCCACCTCCATTCCGCCAAGAAAAAAACAAAATGCAATGATGCCACAGCGGATGAGCCACCCAATGCGCTCCATCCAAACGCTAGTCTTGGATGCTCCTGGAGGAAGATCCCGTCGTGAAGACCGAGCACCCATCGTCCCCCCTTCTTCATGTGGACTGCCTGGGCCATATCTATGCCGAAAACGAGCCCAACGCCTTGACTTCCAAACCACGCGAGAGAAAAATGAAAAGCTGACCCAGGGCTTCCGCGGACAAGCGGCGGGCCACCGATGTAGAGGTACATCCGAATTGTGTGCGAGGCGGTGGGTAATAAAAGCGGAGATCGCCTAGGCGAATGTGGTCGAGAGATTCGCTGGTACCGAGACTGCCTAGTCGTGCGACGGATCTTGTCGATCATCTAATCGTTCAAGGTCCACACCAGGAACGAGAGGCAGAATGAAAATGCGCAACACTGATCCTGAGCCATTTTAACCTGTAGGCCGTGGCTAGTCGCTCCAATAAACGGCCGGTCGATGCCGTTGTGCTGTCAAACCCATCGAGTCAAGGACCAAGTTTGGAGCCAAACAACCTCCGCGGTGGCTATTGGCAAGACAGCATTTGGTGGGTCGAATGCAGGGCATGGCAGAGATCTTGCTGCTTGCGCCGCATGGCCGCAGTTGCGAAGGGTCGGACTGATCGTCGGAGAGAAACGAGTGCTCGAAGTATGTCGTTTCTCACTTGCGGTTCGATCGGCTTTGGCTTCGCTCGAGTAATCGGCCAGGTGCTGCGGAGTCCTTGCCGACGGGGTGGTTTATTGTGTCGAAGTCATAGTTCTTCAAGACGTGCTCGTATTTGGGGCTCCGCAGGAACTTCGGCACAGAGTCCTGGTGTGTATGTTAGTATCGGCGTCACATGGGACTCATTCCCCGGGGGAGGGAGGGGTGGAGGCGATGGTTAAACTTACACTAGCCATGAGCTTGAACACAGCGTTCTGCGCGTCCTCAAATAGGGCCGTCACCTCGTGCAGCGTATCAATCATGGCAACATCTTGGCCCACTGCCTTAGTCATGCGGGTGGCAAGGTTGCTGCGCAGCTGGTGGTCGATGTTAAGCTCACAGGGCGAGCCGGGTGCGAGAAACGCGTTGTAAATGCCGTAGGCTTGAGCCATGATCTCCTTGATACCATCCATAGAAGTCGACGTTGGGTTCTTCTGGGCTTGTCGGATGGCCTGCTTGCAGCTGCGCACGAACTCGTCCACATCGATGTAGAATGACAGGTTCTCTTCGCAGTGCGTTTCCCTCAGGTTCTCGCGGAAGAGCAGTCGAAGGGCAGGATCGCCCAAAATCTTGTCCAGTCTCTGGGTGTTGGAGTCGCGAGCGACGCCTGGCCTCACTGCGCTGGATGATACCTCGCCCTCCGAGCTCCTCCCTCGAGACAGCGTGCCGTTGACCAGGTCGTGGGCTCTTGGTGTGAGCTGGTAGATGGCATGCTTTGTGGGCTGGAACAAATGGCTGCCAGGGTATTGCGACATGTAGGCCCGGTCCTGCTGGATAGCCTCCATGAGCTCGTACTCGACAAACAACCCGGCGACCTCGATGGTCTCTCGTCGGTCCACGGTGGTGGAACAGTCCATCAGCCAGTCAGTGGCCGCCTTTCCGGTAAAGGTGTTCTTAAAAGTCTTGCCTCCTACTTTCCGCTCGGCGGCCATCTTGACACCAGTCAGGCCGTCGCGGTAGTCGCTGAGGGAGTCCGAGTCGGCAGAGTTCACGTTGCTCTTGATGTTGAAGCCTCCGATGCCGACAAACCTCCTGAAAAGAACCTCAATGGTGCCACGGTCGGTAGTCAGCTTGTCCGTCTGTCCTTCTCTCTCCAGGATGACGAGCTGGGGTAATGAGTTGCCGATCAGCTCCGCAACCTGCTTCTGCTGAATACCGTTCCTCGAGCAGAAGCGATCCAGTATAGAGATGCCCTTTGGCGTCAATTGCCAGACGGAGCCCTTCATGGTGTACACCTGCTGGTACTTGCCGTCGGCGGACTCAATGAAACGTGCTTCCAGGAATCGCTGGCATATCGAGCGGGCCATGTCTTTCGCCATGGAAAATGTGGTGGTTGTTGTCGTGGTTACGATTCGGGAGGGATCTTTGGGGTCGGGCATGCGGTTGGATTGGGAGAACTTGAGGGAACCCAGGTTGTTGATGGCATCTTCCGACAGGAAGGTGTGCTCGACCTTGGTCAAGCGCACACGGTGGGCTGAAAGCGGCAGCAGACTGACGATCAGTGTTGCAAAGAGATCCTTGAAGTCCTGCAGGCTACTGTCAGTCGCCGAATGCGCAGGTCGGGGCGTGCCGCTGCCCCGCGCGGTACAGCAGCAGGTGCCATTGCTTGATTGCTGGACTATTCCAGGCCGCAGGTGCCGGCGGGTAAACACGAATCAGATCGTAGGGAACTTACCTTGGTGAACGGCCTGTCGTCATCCGTCATGCGCAATAGTCTAGAAGATGTTTGATGCATCTTGTTGTCAATTCTCGGCAGGAGAATTGGCGGGGGGTGAGAGGGATCGGTCTCAGAATAGGGTCGCGAGTAAGGAGGATCCTGAGCCGAAAAAGACTGGCTGATTGGGGACTTGGACCCTGGCTGAGAGCTCTGCAGGTTCGAGGACGACGCCGACGACAGTGTCGACGCGGGGCGGTATCTCGAGGTCCTGTCGGGCGAGGGCTCGGCACTGAGGTGGTGTGCAGCAGAGTCGCCGGTGACTGAGAGCCGACTGAGGGATCGCTGGTGGCGGACCGTCTGGTCAGAGATGGTTGCAATTGCACTCTGGGTGCGGTCAATGGCAGAGGCAGCGAATGCGAAAAAGCCGCCCGGTTTCTGAAGCCTCGGGTCTCCTCGGGCAGAGTTGACGGGCGATTGCTGGGGTCGGGATCGCGTGAGCACGAGGGAGTCTGGGGCAGGCCCGAACGGCGAGGATGATGAGAGAGGAGAAGAGGCAAGCGTCGTTGGAGTGCTGGCGGCGGTGCTGTTAGGACTGATGCTTGGAGGAGGGCGACGCGGGCTGTCTTGTTGGTTGCTGGGAGAGGAGGACAAGGACAGCAGCAGGTGTGGTGGTGGTTGTGGTGCCGCTGGAGGTGGGCAGGTGAGGGAGGTCAGGCTGGGGGAAGATGAGGTGGAAACGGAGTGTTGAGGTGAGGCAGAGTTGAAGATGGAGGAATTATTGTTTGTGTGGGACAACGGATCGTGAAGATAGACTGGGCTTGGGCGGGCAGGAGATGATACGCCGGCAGCCATCTAACAAAGGCAGAGAGGAAGTTAGTAAGAGCGGGTTGGGCCTGGGTCTTGTCTTGTCTTGGTCTTGGTGGTCCCGGCGTGGATGGATGGAGCTGGGACTTGCTGGTGCTTGGTGCTTGGTGCTTGGGTAAGAGGGCGCAGGAGACAGCGGACACAGGACAGGACAGTGCAGTACAAACGAACGAACGGACTCAGGTGGTAAGGATGATGAGAACAAGGCCGTGGGCAGGGTCAGGGCAGCGAGGATATGGATGCCACAGATTGGGGGTCATTTGGCGGTGCCAGGCTGGGCCGTGAGCATCAACCACTTCTCGCGCTCTGCACCCTGTGGTTCCTGTGGTTCCTGTGGGCTCCTCTTGTCTGGTCTGTCCGACTGGTGCTGGACGAGGATTGACTGAGTGACGAGAAGGGGTGGGAAAAAGAGGAACCCTCTTTTGATCGAGTCGACCGAGAGGCTCACTTTGCAAGCTCCATTGGCAGGTGGGAACCGGCCAAGGAATGGGCCAGGCGAGAGGGAGAGGGCGGCCGACCAAGAGAAAAGAACGTACCTATGCTACCGCACGGCACTGCACTGTGCGCTGAGAGCCGTGTTTGTGCTGCTGCAAGTGCTGTGGGCTTTTGGGCCACTATCCCAGGACCGATGGAAGAATAAAAAAATCGAACCACAGGGACAGCTGGACACAACAGGGTACGCACAGCCAGGGACGGGCCAACAGACTGGGGGTTGCAAGGGGAGTGCGACAAAGAGATGTGGAATGGGACAAACGAGCTGAACGGTGAAGAAGCGTTGGTCGTGTTGGTGATAACTGGGCGTGGAATGATGAGACTGACTGAGCCAGGGGCGACGGGAGCAGAAGCAACACGCGAAGGGGGGGTGTGTGTGGCGGAAAAGGCAGAGCAGGGCAGATTTACGCACCCAAGGTCTTGTCTTTCCTCTCAAGATTGTCGAATGCCAGGCAATTAAACCGAAAGCAGTATCCGGCGGAGGATGGGGACGGGATGGCGGACTGGTTGGTTCTGGGCTGGGCTGGACGTTGGCTGAATTCGAGGTTGCGTACGGTAGCAATGGGCTGAGTAGTAATTGAAGATTGGAGTGACAATGGCAGAAAAATGACAAGTGACGAACGAGGTTCGACGGGTGACGGGGGGGTGACGGACGGACGGGTGACGAGGCGACCACGCGGGAACAGGCAGATAGAGAGGGAGAGGGTCTCACACACGCTCACAACACCATGCCATGCCCATGCTCCTCAAATGCAGAGCAAAAAAAGAAGCAAGCAGACAGCAGAAAGCAGACAGCAGACAGCAGACAGCAGACAGCAGCCAGCAGCAGCATGCGATCAAGAGGCGACCACCGCACAAGACGAGAGAACGGTGGGCCGCGGGGTTGGGTACACTGCGCTACGTATCTACGTACAGTGTGTACAGTATGGGGAACAAAAATTGGCACGACAGGGGAGACTCCCGGGAGCCATGTGCTAGAAGCTGCGGAGGATGGGCAATGTGATGGAAGGGGGGGTGGGTTTGGCTGATGGTGTGGGCAGGAGAAAAATAAAAAAGCGAGCTGCCGGTCCCACCCAGTGCCACCCAAGGCAACCAAGGGAGGGCAGAAAAAAAGGAGGACCAGGACATGGGCGTCATTGCATCAGGGCGCCGCATCGCATGGCACATGGGGCCATTCGGCGGGGTATGGGTGTGCTGTGTTACTGTCCAGGGTGTACAGTGTCATACGCACAGTCTGTACTCGCACCAGGGCAAGCTGCCACATCTAACAAGTACGACACAGTTGCAGGCAGACGGCCAGCCCTGCAGCAGTTCCTTTGCCCAGCATGCTCTGTGTCTCCCTCTGAGCCTGAGGGGGGGAGGAGGGGGGGGGGAGAAACAGAGGCCCCCCCCTAGTTGTCACCTTTCTAAACCTGTTTGGGCCAGCAGGGTCGCTACCGCCCAGGCAGCCCCCCGGCTAGGCTCCTACAGGAGAACAAGATCGGCCCTCGGCACAGCTCTTTTTGCTAAGACGTGCAGGACGTCAACCAGAATGATCCAGGCAGAGGAGGCAGAGCCAGGCTGGCTGCGGACCAGGAAGTCTGCCCTACAGTTCCAGGACAGACTCAGTCAAGACGAACCGGCGATGAAACAGATTCCACAGAACAACACGTCGCTTGCATTAGTGATTAAGCGAAGAATGATGGGTGGATGAACGAACGGTCACGCTCTTGGACAAAGGCTCTCGCGTGTCCGTCGGTACGCATTGGGCCACGGCCGGCCACGACCAGCCACGACATGGCCCAGAAAGGAAAGCAAGCCATCCATCACCAGCTCCGGGTTCGACAGCCTTCGGAGGGCGGAGTAACGAGATCCCCCAACCCACGAGATGTGGCACCTCAGACTAGACCTACCTTGTCCGTTGCTCCCCTCGGGTCCCGATCAGGGAGAGAACCTGAGACATCCAGCACAGCAAAGACGCCTCGCCGCAAACAGAACAGAAACACGGCCTCTTCCAAATCGTTATTTTTATCGGAGTCCAAAATAAACACGTCTCAAAACCAAACTGTCCATTGGACCGCGACTGCCCTCAGCTGCCCCGGCCGAGGGGGCGGCGACCCGTCGACCCGGGCTTGTTGGCCGCCTTTGCCTGCATCCCGTCTCACAGCCGCAAAACCAACACCTGGTGCAAACTGCAAGCTGCTGCAGTTGCTCCAAGCTGCTGACGGTGCGGGCAGGACAACCACTACCAACCAACAACAGGCGATCCCTCTCCCCCCCACCACCCAGGCCCCCCGGCTCTGAGACCACGTGGGATTCTTGTTGGCGGGCTGAAACAAAATAGGGAAGAGAAGAGCCAACTGGCCGAGAAGCGTCTGTGCAAGCACATCACGCCGTAGGGCGGGACGAGGTTCATTGGAGCACGCATGCTCCCGAAACGCCCTCACCTGCCCTTTGCCACATGGGGCCCATGATCAGTGACCTCCGCCTTGCCTTGCCTCGCCGATCAGCACAGCCCAGAAGCAGGCCAGGATCAGCGGCCTGCCATCTCCCAACATGTCAACAACATGCACAGTCAGGCAGTTCCGGTCCCTTTGCTGGCTTTTGTTGGTCAGCAACCCATCTCCGGCCAACGGAGCATTGGGGGCCGGGGAGGCGAAAGCCACGCGCGACGGGTTACATTCATCTGGCTGATGCAGGCTCCTTGCACGATAATGACGAAAGAAGAAAAAACGGCGCACGCAGATCCCTCGTGAACAAAGCCCGTACGACCAGTCCCTTTGGTCCCATCTCGGGGAGCTTCTGAAACAGGCGTCTGAATGCAGTGCGTATGTTCAGCTGCCGGAGTTAACATACATCATATTATTGCTGCGCCCGCGCAGGCCCACGCTCGCCAATTTCCAGGACGGGCTGGCTGGCGCAAAGTGTACAAACGAGACCCGGGCCCGGTGCAAGGCGTAGAGGGGGTGAGAATCCTGCCCGGGTGTGCCATGTGTTTGCCGGGTGCGCCTTTCGCCAATGGCATGATGTGAGAGGCGAAGGGGGGTGTTGGTTGGCGAGGCAAGCTCACTAGTGCAGCTGCCTGTGTATGTGTGTGTGTGTGTGTGTGTGTGTGTGTGTGTGTGTGTGTGCTTGTCTGCATGCCCAGGGACGGGGGGTTGTCACCTTTCTCTTTTGGATGGGTGTGGTGGGTAGGTGGCAGCACGACAGGGTCGGCAGGATCTGCACATGGCCTCAGGGATCTCTTCCACGAGGCAAGCCGCGACGCGGATTTGCTTGTGCCAGCTCGTTGGCCTTGAGGGCCTAGCCCCTGCAGCTGCACGCGATGCTCTTACTGTGCGTGGTGGGAGAGACGTTTCGTCTCCTTTTTTTTCTTTGTTCCGTTTTTTTTTTTTTTTTTTTTTTTTTTTTTAATTCTGCCTTGCTTCTTCCTGCCGTCGTTGTTAATTGCGGCTGATTACTGCCGCCCCAATCATCGTCAATCCGAACTCCGTCCTGTGGCCGCCCGTCTCATCCCCTTTTTTTTTATCCTCCGGTTTCAGCAAAACGCTCCAACACATGGCCCTGGCCTTGGCGTGGCGCCTTCGCATGACGCTGCCCCACCTCCTGTCCATCAAGTCATGTTGGTGGCCTGCTGTCAAGGCTTCTGACTCCCCTAACGCGCCGCGCCGCCCCGGCAAATCCTGTGTACTGTTGCCTCGGGCAGACATCTTGGTCCCGTACCAGGTGATACTTTGCTGCCCGGCGCGCGGACGACAATCGAGGAATCGCAGCCGGATCTTGGGCACAGTTGACTGCCTGAATAATGCAGCTTGTCCCCCGCGTGATACCCGTAATATTGCTGAGGCCCGATGTTCCGATGTTCGGTATTTCCTTGATTCCAATCCTCGGCTTAGTCACGAACCGGTCAGCTCCGGCATGCACAAGCTCTTTCTCACATGCCCAGACCGTGGGATGGGAAATGACATGGTGGCGGTTCTATTTTTTCCCTATTGAGGCGTGCACGGCGGCTGTTGGAAAATTACAGCTCACGCAGCACGTAACGGTATCTGCTGCAGTAGGTTTTTTTTTCTCTCGTGCCCCATGGCAATCTAGCCGGAAATGGATCGATCCTTGGAGCGGTGTGCCAGTGAATGCAAGTACCGCGACGGAGATGGGAATAAAAAGGGCTCCCGTTATGTCCGGGAAGATGCCACAACGCGGGCACGCCTGGAACCTGCCCTACAAAGGAGGCAACACTGGCACTGGGTTGCAGAAAAACTGCTCCGTATGAATATGTACTGTAGAGCTAGTCCAGAGCGGCAACCAACTCGGCAGTATCTTGTAGGGGCGCGCGGCAAGAGGCGCGTGCTGCACCGGGTATAGGACGCCAGCCGCAAGCGGACACACAGGCCCTCGCCGCGCTTTTCCTCCCGGGGCACAGAGTAGGTATATTCCCCCTTGGCCTGGGATCCATTGGTCCCTGAAATCCATTTCATCAGACAACGGCAGATGTGAACCTGGAGTGACACAAGACCAGCAGCAGCCGGCGGAAAACCACGTGTGGATGCGCACCTGTCCGCAGATCAGCGGCACGTTCAACCAAAGAGCCGCAGTGGCGGTGAACCTGTTGGCATCGTCCCTGCATGGCATGGGCCGTCCAGAGCCCAGACCAGCCAGCCAGCAGAGCCAGCCAGAGCCGTCAGGTTCTCTTTCTCTGTGCGCACGCACAACCGGGCGGCAGAACGCACGAACAAACAAACGAACGCCCCAAAGGAGCGGGATTCGGCGACAGCGTTCTGGAATCCATGGGGCACATTAGACGCTGTTCCTTGCATCCGGTATGGCAGGGCTGGGCAGGGCGATCTCCCATCTCCTCATCACCCGTAAATCTGCTTTTCTCCCGTCGCCTTGACCGACAAAGCCCACAAAGCAAAGCAAGCAGGACTTCACCGAGACGGCGCGCTCCAGCAAGCAGCAAGCAAGCAAGCAACGCGTAGGCCTCTGCGCGGAGGGCGCGCGCCCGCACTGTGGCGTCTTGTGGGCTCTCTGGCCACATGTTCACGGACAAGGGGTGAATTTGCGCGGTGCCTGGGCATAGGCACCGTGTCAAAATCTCAACACGGGACGCGCGAGAGACCCGCTTCTCCAGCCACCTCAAAGCGCCCAAGCCGGAAGTTGGCTGCTCACGTGTGTGCGTGGGAGGCGAACATCCAGGTACTAGCGTAGGCCTCCTTCAACGACCACCCACCCCCCTCTGACATGGAAGGAAGCTCCATGTGAGTGTTCCAAGGCGCCTTCTAGAAGCCGGCTGGAAGGCTTCTTCCTTCGAGAAACTGGGGCCAGGGCCAGCACACAAAGCAACACGAACCACCCGACCGTCGTTCGCGCCGGCCGGCCGTGGGTCCCATCTGTGTCGCATTTTCTGGAGTGATGTGCGAACTGGCGATGACGCAGGATCCGGGGCCCACGCTGACTCGCCTTGGACAGGACATGGTGACGCCGGGCTGATGATGTGGCAGGCCACCCCGGATCCTTGGGGGGGCGTGTTTGTATTTTTCATTTTTCATCTTCACTTTTGTGAAAATCACTACGCGCAATATCCGGTGCTCGCTAGGAAAGTTTATGTCTGGGGGCAAATGAAGCCCGGTACGCTCTGTAACAATCCAAGGCAGGTTGTAGCCTGACCCCTCGGAAACAAGATGTGGCACAGGAGTGGTGCGCCTACTAGTGCAGTGTGTCGTTCGTATCATTATGGTCTGGTACGCTTGTGCGTGGGCAGACAGCCCATGTACTACGCGTCGATGTTGCGCTTGCCACCGGCCGAGATCCTCCTCGCTTCGCTCGCGCTCGAGACGGACAGCGGAGACGAGAGGCGAGAGCCCTACGAGCTGACAGCCGAACTGCGTAACATGGATCTGGGATTTCTGACCGATCTGGTAGTGGCGTCAACCACAACTTGGCTCCTTTCATATCTTCCCCATACCGGTATGACGATATAATTAGCCCTGCCCTGGTTAAAGTTTTCGCCTGCCAGCCCTGTGGGCTCGGTGATGCCACGTTACTCCGTGCTTGTGCCTGTGCCTGTGCCAGGTCCGTCGGTGTGTATGTAGTGCAATCTGTACGACGAGATTTGCAAGGAGCATCGGGCACGAACAGGGTCAGGAGACGAAGGGGGCCGCGAAAACTGACGACATGTCGCGTACGCGCATGGTTGCACGTCCGGCTGCGTAGGGCCGAAGACCAAGCTGTCATCAGATTGTCATGGTGAGATACCCCGAATCTGGCGTTGCAACCCGGGGACCCACAGTCGGCGACCCCGTATTGTTGAGAAAAAAGGGACCGTTCGTGTATGTATGATGCCCTGTCACCTTGGCAGCCTGGGTTGGGTGACTACTGCATATTTTCACTGCCGAGAAAGAAAAAGATCTTCATGGATATCCTGTCTGTGTTGTGTTTGCCATCTTCCACGACCACCAAATTACCAGTGGACTGTAGTAGCGGGGCAGACACTGTGCAGCCCATATCGCGTACATTAAATCTGGATAAATCTGGAAACACACGGGGACCGCTTGTCCATCCGTAGTATCCAACTCAAAAATCAGATTCGCACACCCCGGACATCACCTGGCCTTTCGCCGTCCGGGTTGTTTGGCGTGGGAGATTGAGCGCAACTGAATTCTCAGCCCTCACATGAATGAAAGGGATCATGTTTCACCCTCTAGTCCAGTTTGACACTGCGTCAAGCCAGGGGAGGGGCCTGTTCACGGCCGGAGACATGTCTCCTTCGGCGCCTCTGGCGCGCAACCTAGCGGAATCCATATTGGCATCTCAATCTCCTTTTCCCACGTGGGTTTTTAAGTCCCGAGAGACCCGTGAGCGAACCCACTAATAGTGACATCGATCTATCTGATCCTGATCCTGAATCCTGAACGGGACCGCCCTTGTTGAGGGTGTGTGGCTTGTCGAATGGAGACCATGGTGCACTAGATCTGTGGATAGTTGGCGTCGACGCGGCACGACTACATACAATTTCCGGGCCTGCCAGGCACGCAGACATGCAGGCATATACGCGGACATGGACAAAGCCCGGCACAGATATTGGGACCGATTTCGCTCCTTGCTACAGCCACCTACTCATCACTCGCTTATTAAAGGCGTATTATGCGTTGCGTTGCAGGGCTGACAGCCATTACACGTTTTTAGCCGGCATTAAGACGGCCTAGCAAGGCATCTAATCATACTGTGATACTGTACAGCTGGACAACTGTCTGCGCTACCTGGAGCTTCCCGCCCACCGCCTCTGCCAAGATTGAACCTTGAATCTGACGGGCATCCACTCAAGAGATGAACGCGCCCTCAGGGTTCAGCTGAGGGACCCCGGACTGCCGGCAGCCTGCTGAGCTGAGCCTCGGTCACGACGGCATCAAACTGCAAGAAGCAAAGTGAACCCCACGAGGCTGTCATTCATCGGCGCAGGGGAGACGGACGATCTGGCAGGGTGAGGCGGCAGAGCCCCGAATTAATGACGCCCACACAGATCATGCGGAGAGAGGAGAAGGACCACACCACACCCTGAGGGACCCTCAGAGGGAACGGGCGGGACACACGGACCTGTTCGAAATAGACAACCGAGACCGACGGCCAACTCACCGACGCCGCTGCCGGGATTCCAGCCAGCCACGGTCGGGGGTGAAAGGCGCGTCAGTGCGGAGCTCGCAGCAGGAGATACGATGGCCGAAACGGGATCGACACGTGTTCGTCGAAGGATCAATACCCTTTTCGCATCAAGTCTCGACCATCAAAGAACCAAGGGCGGACGGCGTGTTCCGCACTCAGCCGCTTCCCCCTCCTACCCTCCAAAATCGTTCTCGCACTCGCGAAAAGGCACGGTACAAAGGGTACGCAGGGTGCACAGTACGTCTGTGTCGGGCAGGGTGAGAAAGGTACTGTGCAGAGCTAGTGCTGACAGCAATCAAGATGCCTTTGTCATCCCCCCCCCTTCTCCCCCCCCTTCTCCGCTTCTGTCATAAGCATCACCCCCCTCTCTGCAACACTACAGCATAAGCGGTAGGCTGCAGGCGTGGTCTGGCTTGAACTGTGACAGATCTGCCCCCTTCGATTGCCCAATCTCCACTGGCTCGGGGAAAAAGAGGAGGGCAGCACGAGGAACGTGCGCGAAGGAAGCATGGCAAAGTGGGGCTGCCACGTGGTAGATGCGAGCCACGTTCCTCTGTTTCACTTTCACACTCTTCTTTTTTTTCCTTGCTGCTTCTGCCTGCCAACAACTTGTTTTGCGCATTAATTTGGGAGCCTGGTGTCAATGGCGTCCCTGGCACCGCCTTCCGCTGTTGTGGCTGGGCGCCGGTGACTTGGCGGTGGACACCAGTCTGGCATCTCACGTGGCAACAACAGCCGGCCAAGCTTCCGTGTCGTCCGGGCCTCCGTGCTACTCACAATGAGTACTACACACTACTGGTGCTATATGCACGTAGTGTTAGTAGCGTAGGGGGGAATAGTAATCAGACCTGCCTGCCTGCTTGCCTGCCTGCGGGACGTCGTATCTGTGGGTTGGTGGACTAGGCCCTGTGTCCCATCTGGAGCACTGTCACATTCGACGGCGCGCTGATAGTCGTGGGCCGATCAAATCCCGGAACGCCGGACCACTGCCCATGTCTCCCGTGCGACCAGCTCACTGGCCCCAGGCGGCAAGGGCATGAACCCATATCATGATAATATGCTGTCCTTGTATCGCCCAGGGTCGCTGCGAATCAGACATGCATATCTGGAGCTATCAGCTCTGCTAGCTGTCTTTGACACTCGCTGTTTTAGCCTGGAATGCATGCTTTGGAATACTGGGGAAGGGGAAAGGCTCCGGGGAGATCTGGCGTGTCGCCCGCCATCATCTTCACCAGGTCTTTGACGGCATCGCACCACAGGGTCTGGCCTGGTCCGATGAACGCTATCGCCCAAGCTATACTATCATCGCGGGGGTGACTCGGCGTCCCATACGCGGACTGACCTTCCATCAGACCACGGTGGCCAAGGCGAGTGGTGTTCAACTGCCAGCCATTCACCCCTCAGACGGTGCAGCACGAGCAGTCGTGCTGACATGAGCCCCGGGTGTCGCGGGTGGAACGCCGCAGTCTGGACGGATGCCGACTCTCCGTCCCTATCCCAGAAGACGTGCGTGCGGGCGTGCGGGCGTGCGGACGTGCGTGCGTACGTTGCAGTGCAGACTGTGCGAGTGCATGCAAGCAGGCAGGCCTTGCCTCGGTCTGCCACGCCTGCCACGCCGCCAACCTACCTGC
Organism: Diaporthe sp. PMI_573; assembly: GCA_021399435.1. Taxonomy (NCBI): domain Eukaryota; kingdom Fungi; phylum Ascomycota; class Sordariomycetes; order Diaporthales; family Diaporthaceae; genus Diaporthe; species Diaporthe sp. PMI_573. Next base: position 550,463 of record JAJTUP010000023.1, on the reverse strand, counting down.
CGACAGCGGCAGCTCTCAATGCACGCACAAGGACCACACCCGCCGGGGACAGAACGGGAAAACGCCTCGCCAGTATTGCTTCTGCAGATCCCTCTCTCACCGCACATGGTTTGAGGTGGCACAAGCCAGCATATGCTGCATCGGACGCGTCGCAGCAGGATTGGCAGGACGGCTGCATATCGTGTAACGGATCCGCGAAAGACAGCACACCCCCCTTTCCTAGGGTTTGGGACCCGGGACCACCAACATCAATCCACCAACAGAAGATGGGACAGGGCATCCAGTCCACTGCCCTCGCCCAGACAAGCGGGCCGCACGATAATCTTGGTCGTTCTGGCAATGGATGAGGAGGACCCCTGGGGAGGGTCAATCTCAGATGGCTCGGAACCCACCAGCCGATCGTCAAAGCCTATCTCGACTCCTTCTGCTGCAGCCTTGCGGCCCTCCCTCATTCGTGATAATCCCACATGGCTCGCATGGTCTACGGTAGCAGTCCAGCCCACCCCTCCCCCTCCCCCCCGTACCCCCTCTTCCGCTCCTCACATACGTACGTACCTATGTATGTATGTATGCACATACGCCCTTCATCCTAGCAGCAAAATACGCATATTCCCGCAGAATCCACGGCTTGCTGCTTTCGGACCTCCCGCGCCCGGGTGCACGCTGCCTGCTGTCTGCATGCAAGGAGAGAAAATGCAACGCGCCAGCCTCCCGAGACCTGGGTGCCCCACAGAGGGCCAGCTGTCACTGCTGCTGCCTTCCCGTTTGTTATTCCTTGCAACGCAGCATCCCAGCCGCAGCGCGCTCTGCCGGCTCACATTCCGCGAGCCGGTCTGTGGACGCGAGGTCGCACAGCAGGCGCAGGCGCAGGCCTTTCTTTGATGCGCCTGCCCGGTTAGCCGGGGTTTGACGAGGTTGTGCGAGGTGATCTGGCGCAGCCCTGGTACCAGGGTCTCCCAATGGGTGTCCCAGAACCAATATCAAAAACGTGGGCGGCCTACCGTGTCGGCCTTGCACTTGTGTGTGCTGCGTGTGACGGTCACACCCGTTTTGCCGAACGCGTAATAACCGTTCTTGTGCATCTGTGTGTAATGCATGTTTGCAGCTGGCCGGTACTTTGGTGGTTGGTGCCTCCGGATCTCCGCTTCCTTGCGCGTAGGGAAGGCTGTAAGCGAGGCTGACGTCGCAAGAGCGTCGCCCGGCTTGTGAGTGCAATGTAAGCCCAAGGAGTCGGGTAGAGGTCTAAGCCAGCCGGAGCCGCGGTTACTTCCCGGCTATGCTACCGTAGTCTCGTTACCTGTAGCCGTGTGTTCGACAGGCCTTGGGGACGTTGCACTCGGCCTGACGCTATGGGTGGATTTCGCGACGCCAACGCACAGACCCCTGGCGGTGGTACACTACTGTGGTAGATGTTGCCTGCACCACAAAATCCTCGCGTGGGGCCCAATTCTTTGCCCATGGTCTGGACAACGATGGCCTCGACCTCTTGCTTAGCCGAGGATCACATTACTGTGCACATGACAGGGGCCGTTTTCTCCCAGATGGCCCGACTTAGTCATGATTTCGTGGGCAGCTGCTGGACCCGCGAGTCAGGCGAAGACGCGCCCTCATCCGACGTCTTGGCGGCTGCTGCTGCAGCTGCAGCTCTCGCTCGGCCCAGCTTGTCTTCGGCTAAACGAGGTTCTACCGTTCTGCACTAAGGCCGAAGCTGTCGGGCACGGCGTCTCGAGTCTCGACCGTCAGAGTTTGACTGATATCATGGGGTTCCCTTGATCGTTCTGGACTTCTGAGGCCCGGCCGGCCTGCCCCCATCTGCTCCATGCGCGGGTCTCCGCGGACGGGGCTGGCCGAACCAGCTGGCCACGTCGGGATGCCAGATCGCGCATAGCGGTTAGATACTGTACCCGACGGGCAGCCGGTGTCGACGAGGCCGGTCTTGCCTATGGGCAGAGCAAGAGGGCGTTCCCACCCTGGGGTACCGAGTACTGTCACCGTTCCGTGGTCCAGAGTCAAGACGGTGCACTTTTTCGGCCACCGTCCGAAGCAGGCAATTAGCGCATCTATATCCGCTCCAGCAGAAGCTGAGACCAGAGCCCCGAAGTCTTTGCCAATATATGATGCTGGGTGGGATCATCGTATGAGCAGACACTCTTATAAGTGGGACATAATCCACGTCCAAAGGGGGGCAGTGGCTTGCGGCGACCAGGAGCCGGCCTGGAGGGGCGGACGGCAGGACGCAGCTCTATAGCGGCTGGCCGTGGCCGATATTACTTCTTCCCTACAGTGCTCTCTCAACCAGGACAGTGCGTGGAGTCGCAGACGGGAGGGTCGGCCACGGATGGACTTTTGAGTAAAAGCTGATGCAGCAGCCCGTCCCGTCCATTTTGCGTGGATGTCACGTCTCGTCAGAACCTGTCTGGTCCAAATTGTGGGGCAGGCCCAGTCCAGCATCATTGCCTGGGTTCACGAAGGTTTGCGGCAGACAACGATCTGGCTGGGTGGGATGAGCCCGATTCGTATACCAAGATTCCATCCCCGACGCTTACGAAGCCTCCGGAGCCTATCAGCAGGATATCAACCCATATGAGATTGTCTACCGCCCATATGTGAAGTGCCGACGGTGGAGGGCCACAAGCTTTGGAGCGGCGCGCCTATGTCAAGTGACTTGGAACAAGATGCTGCGCTGCGTCCGCCTTCTCCTCACGGGACAAGGTAGTCAAGGCCTGTCCGCGGAGTATAGCTTCAACTTCGCCGTCTCACCTTGGTCATCGTCCCATCTCTCCCTTGTCCTGCCAGCTCTGGGGGGTAACACATTGGGCCACCATCAGGCACCTACCAAGCCTTACACAGAGTACCACACTCCTCCACATTCCGCTTTGGGCACTTACACGCCCACCGCCAGCCTTCCATTGCAAGGCTTTGCTCGGTTGCAAGGCTTCGAGACCAGGGACTGGGCCCGCCTTGTGGGATGCCAGATTCTACGGCTTGCCGGGATTCTGACTTGCATCTCTGATAAGTCGAGCTGCAAGGCGGCCTGATCAGCAATCCGGTGTGAAGCAAGAGGAGCATCAAGCAGGGTTTGCTACATCACACGCACAGCTGAGGGAGGGGGCGAGCTTGATGAACACGAAACAAGTTATGCCACCGCCGACCGGGATCTCCGCTCTCCAACGGCACCCAAGGCCATGCGTACGCCCATCGCCTCCGTCTCACGCAAGGCTCTGGCAGCCTTATCGGGACATCTACTAGACCTTACCGGTTAAGAGCGCCCGATGACGGGGCCAACAACAAAAGCGTGATTCCATAATCCACTCCAAGCCTCAACCACACCAGCGGCCAAGCTGGATCCATGTTCACGATGAGCGACCACCACGGCCCAGGCAGCACCCGGCGCAACCCGAGGAAGAAGTCTCGGTATGAGTCCAGCTCGGACGACGGCCGTTCAGCAGTCTGCTCCGAAAAGGACGGCGACAGCGACAGCGGCGGGAGCTACATCCCACCAAGGCGTTCCAGCTCGCGGTCCCATCACCATCACCACCAAAACCACCACCGCGACCAATCGCGCTCCTCGCACCGCAGCCACTCCCAACGGCACCACAAGCGGTCCCACCGGCACAGCCACCACCGCCGCCAAAAGCTTCTGGGGCCGGCCGAGGAGGGCGAGAAGCCGCGCGACAGCACGGCGCTCACGGTCCGCGAGGATTACCAGGTGCAGACGGTCCCGCGCGCGCGCACACAGCACGGCGATGATTCGGATGAAGAGGAGGTTTATGACCACCGACCCAAGCCCCTCTCGCACCGCAGCCATAGCCATGTGGGCGTTAGTAGCCGCGGAGGGGCGCGAGGCCCGCACGCCAGCGATGCGGAGAAGGGCTTCTTCATGGCTGCCGCCGCGCTGGCGGTCTCGCTCATCATATGCTGCGGTGATGCGGACAATGATTGAGGTCCGGGAGGGAGTCGGAGGGCAACAGGCAGGTGTCCGACCCAATGGGCCAGGGGTTAGGCTGGTAAGGGGGTAAAAGGGGGCTTGTGTGATGGATGAGATATCTGCACGCGCTCCGGTGACACTATGTGGTCTACCCAGGGGAGGTGGTGCAGATATCTCCCCCCCCCCTGATCCCCTTCCAAACAATCCTTCTTTCCACCCGTCAAAGTTCCCCAGGCAGGTGTGTGCCCATGGCCAGTGGGGCGTAGTTACGCCCAGCTTCTCCCATCCGCAAGGGATCCGTCCACCCCTTGATGGTCTCCTCGACGCCTTGGTCTTCATGCGCACAACCATGCGAGCTGGGGATTCTGAATACGCCCCTGGCCCCATGCGAACCGTATATACGAGGGGCGCAGCAGGCACATCCGAGGTCGCTTGATTTTGGCGCCGCGGTTGGGGCTGAAAGAGGGGGGCGGGCGGGCAGGCTGATCATTCCGTGTGCTACACAGTGAGCACCGGAGAGTGATCTTCCATCTCCTCGGATTGTCAGCGAGGCACACAGGATCTGATTCAGGTGGAGGGGGTGCGAAATATGTTGAAATGGGGGCCATGTGGCATGCCACGTGGGATTCGCGCAGGGGAGTGTTGGCGGCTGAGGAGTCGATGATACTGAAAGGCCTTGGGCTGCATATGTGGGAGGGGGTGGCGCGCTTTTGGGGGATGACGAGTGCAACGCCTATCACGCCAGAGATGGTGATATGCTTGCGTCCGATGCGTCCGGCTGGCTCCTCCACCCCAGCAGTAGCCAGTGGGATATTGGTTCTGTATTATTCCCAGAGCCGAACTCTTCGCGTCGCAACTGTTGCATTGCACAATGAGAGTGCCGCCAGTCTTGCGGTCTGTCTTGGATCTAGAGATAGGTCCAAACCTCCTGAATTATATCTTGGCATCTATGTCTTGGGTATGGTCATACATGCCTGGCTTGCGACGGCGAATCCCCCTTCCGCGTTAGCCAGAAACAGACTTAGCATTCCCGTTGTTCTCACCAGGCCTCCGCGTAACGTCACGTCACGAAGTCACATTATTGCACGCCTGGGGATGATCCGCATTTTACTACATAACTCTAATCCCATAGATATACATATCTAGTGTAGGTAGTTCACATCCCATGCCACCTGTGCGCGCTCCCCACAATATATGCCGGACAAGCAGCGACCGAAGGGAACTCAAAGCCCCGAGGGAAACTCAAGCCTCAAAGCCTCTTCCCACGGTACCCGCTTCGGGACGTGGCGGGCACATGGCAGCTAGCAGCTTTTGGGCTGGGAGGTTCGTCGTGGTCGTCCGTCGCTGGCGACTCAGGCGCAACCCCTGCGGGTCTTGGGTCGAGGCCCGAAAATTGACCACACACGGAAATCCCCGGTCCCCATCTCCGTACGCAGTAGCTTGCTCCCGCCCAAATCTCGCTGCCTGGATAGTCTACACTGTGAACGCAGAAGCGAACGCATGGGGGGGAGGGGAGGGGGGCCAAAGAGGGTAGGTAGTAAAAAAAAAAAGGATCGTGACTCGCCGCCCGCCTGGGGAGGGGGTGAGGATAATAGTGCTGGGGGGGGGCCGGCTGCCAAAGGGAAATGACGATGGCCGCTGATGCGCGCAAGGAAGTGAGCGAGAGTGGCCCACGACGTCAAAGCGGCGGTGTCGTTAGGGCGCAGGACAGTGTACGGGGACCCAATTCTTCGAGTGCGCGTGCTCTGGGAATTACCGAGCTGAGCTTCCTTTCCCTTGTCCGGAGGTTTTGCTGAGCTGGCACGGTGTTCGGCGGTGTGTAGGGGGGGCACACTGACAGCTGATATCTCGATCCGTCTCTCGCCGGTCATGAGGGCGCTTGATCCTGATATTCAATTGGCATAATTCACTGCTATGACGTAGGAAACTAAATATATCAGGCAAATATCGGGACATCTGACGGGAGTCTTGGATCCCGGGTATGGTTGTATTGCTTGATACCTAAGTGTATCCACAGGCGGCCCTTGTCCCAGGACAAGTCCAGGTCGAGATCTTTCAGGGGAGAGTCACCGGACGGTGTGGCTTGAGAGGGTTATCAAGCCACATAGAGTGGGACAGACCAGAGTAGCTCGGTGACGCGCGAACTCAGGGCTTGGCCGTGGTAAGCATGGCCGGTTGACGTTACAATTCCTTGCACCACCTAGAGAGTATCGCATTCAGCTTGACGGCTGTGGGAATCTCCTCCAGGGTCACGTCAACCTTGCACATTCGGCCGCCCATGCCGGTTGGCAGGAGCAGCCCTAGCGATACAAGTCGTTCCCAGCAAATCTCGGCGACGCCTCGCCCCCAGACACGTACTCCTCCCCCGAGCGCCAACATCCCCGAGCTGGCACTCTGTACCCTCTGCCGTCCTATCAACGTCGTGTACTCGTCGTATGCCATTGCGAAGTTCACCGTGTCCGTGTGGGCAACAATATCGAGACGAGCTGCGGATATGAGGAGGGACAAGTCAAGATCTGAGAGGGACTCCAGCAGGTAGAGCTTGGAATCAGGCGGGTCGACGGAAGGGCCGAACTCTGGCGTAAATCGCAGGGAGAGGTTCGACGGCGTGAGTGCTGCCACAGGGAGCACACAGCTATTAAGGAAGGCTGGCACCGACTTGGTGCTGTAGTAGTGGTATTCGAGGAGATCCTTGAGCACCTGTTCCTTGTAGAGTGTCTCGATCTTTTTCGTCCAGTATTCCTGGAATTTGGTGAAGCCCTGCACAGTGACCGAAAGCCCTTCTGCGTTGGCATCCTCGTCCTCGACCGTGAGGCCCTGTTTGCACACCGCCCAGTATGATGCCAGCGTCTTTGGTAGTGACAGGTAAATGTAGCGGTGGCTGAAACGACTCTTGACACGCTTTTCGAGGCTCTCCACCACATCAATCCTGTTGGTAAGGCCCAATACAGCAATGGGTGCTTTCCTCGCTTGCGCTATGTCAAACAGGTTGTAGAGCAGTGTCTGACGTGCGTGGGTAGCAAAAAGGTCGAACTCGTCTATAATGAACACCACAGATTTCGAGGTGAGCCCTTCGTGAGACTCTGCAATCTCCGAGGGATGAGACAGAAGTGCGAGCAGCGATGCTAGCGTGTCTGCGTAGTTGTTTGTTTTGCCGATGAGGTCGTCCTCGACTTCCATCTCCTTGCCCAGCTGCCGCCATATGTCTTTCAGCGCCAACTTGTCGTCCGTGTGGATGAAACCATTGAGCCGCACGACATGGAACTGATCACGGTGCTCCAGGCCAATATCGGACAGGACCGACTCGACCATCGTCGTTTTCCCGCATCCTCTGGCGCCGATGACGAGCATCGAATTGCCCTCGCCCGCCAGGACGGTCTGCTGAACGAGCTGGAACGTCTTCTCGTATGCCTCGTCCTGATCCCGCAGCCTCATTCGGCGTCTCCCGGTGCAGCGATCCAGTAGAACACGCTTCAGGGAACTCAGATGCTGCTCAAAGTTGGGAATCTCGGGCGCAGCTTCGACAGTCGCTTCTGATTTCCTCTGGTCCTTGGCCTTCAATCCGTTTTCTGCTGTGCTAGATGGGGCCTGGGAACAGTCTTTGCACAGCCAATCCCCTCTTGGGATCCTAGGCACACCATAGCACTTTTGATGTACAGCTAGATCACAGCCGTCGCAAAACAATATCTGGTTTCCGGTCTTGGAATCTGGCTTGTTGCAGAGGGCGCAAACCTCATCATCCTCTTCCTCGTCGGACTCCTCGGCTGCTTCCTCGGCTGGTTCAACATCAGGCTCCTTTCGCGGCTTCCTGGTGGCATTGCGACTCGATTTGGCTGGCTTCGCCGATATATCCTCGAAGAAGACTTCCCCATGTTTGGGATTGTCAAAGGCAACACTCTTGGGAGCCTGATCTCGATTCCTCCTGCTAGGAGTGAGGATGCCCTTCAGCTTGGGCTTGGCCTTTGATGGAGTTCGAGCAGCTGGGGGTTCATCCGGATCATGGAAGTCGTATACATCCTTCTTGTCCTTGGTCTTGCCATTTTGCTGATTTTCGTCGCCATTTGGTGTGTCTCGCGATCTGGTGGCAGTTTGCCTGCCCGCGAGCCTAGGCTTCTTGGACGCGGTGTCGCTGTCGTCTTTCCGTGGGCGGCCACGCTTCTTGCTGGGCGCGGCTTTTGGTGGCATGGTTGAGTGTGAGGATGTGTTAGATCAAAAGGCGACAGGAAAAGCCACATATGACCTTGTGAGCCTCGCGGCCTGTTTTTGAAGATTCCAGGATGATCCAGGGAAAGAGGGAGATCCGTTCCGCTGTGAACAGATAGACTCCAATGGGTGAGTTCAGCAGGCGTCGCTTAAAGGCCAAGGCAACTACAGCGGATGAAGCATACGAATGCCTTGATTATGCGACGTCCAGGATGCTGCCTGATCCTGATTTGCAGGTTGGTAGTCAATCTACCCGCGCATGTCAGGATGCTGCTGAGACGCGACTGAGAGACGCGACCCGACCGGGAATAAATTGATTTTCAGCCACAGCGACTCAGTGTGGCGCAGTCGCCCCTGAACCATCAATTCAAGTAAGCACATACAAACATGGGAGGCAAATCTGAACGACTATTGGCAAGCATAAGTTACTTTTGTATTTACAAAAAGATTTCTCATTGTCTAGATGTGTACGGAAGATGATAGAAGGCTTCCCAGAGAACTTTCGTCCATGTCTAATGGCAAAACTGACTCTGCATGATTCTATTTCAAGACCCAAGCAGTCAAGATATGCTGGTCAGAGCCTGGTAGCCACGAGTTGTAAGCCACGACGGAGATACGTCCAAGTCTCCTGAGGCGAACCCAATTTCAGATGCTTATATTCATGGGCAACTTGCCACTAGTTAAAATGGCCTGCCGGTACATCATTTCGAGACGAACATGGCTCTCCTCAGTCCCCGACATGTAGAAGTCAACGACCACAATGCCCACCTGAACTCCGCTACGCCATTCCCTAACTGCTCATTTTCCATGCCTCGAAATCTGGTAAATGCCAAATGTCATGCGGGTATTCATCCATCTTCGAAATTCAGATAGCTCCTCTGTCAGGATCAATCAATCTGCATCGTGTCGTCTCCATCAAAGGCCTGTCCCTTTGGTTCAACTGGGACGCCTCTGCCACGACCTGCAACCAGCTCCCTCCTTATCTCAGGCCCGATGGCAGAGTGGCCGTGGGTGAGCAGCAAATCAAGCAGGGCCTAAAGAGTGACAAGTCAGTATTCAGTAAAACAGGTCAAAGATTTACGTCGAGTCGAGTTGTGAAGCTGTCTTCCGGGTTCGAAAAGAGGGAGTGTACGGGATGCTCATCCTGCGTAAGTGCTTCAAAGACTATGCTTTACGTACCTCTCGTTGGTCCTCATTGATATCATTGCGATACCTCTGAGCGAAACTCAGGAGACATTGATGGAACAAGACCGGCAGTTGCCGCCCAATCTTGGCCTCTGATGGCCTCTCCATGGCCTCAGCCTCCTTCACAGCCGCAGGATCGACTGACCTGAAGCGCAGGAAGAAAAACACCAGCGCGTCGATGACCTGGTACGGCAAGGCCAGTCCCTTGTCGAGCAAGATCTTGATGAAGACATTTGTGGCGGCAGCATTCTCGCCATTAGAAGCTTGCTGGGCCGCCAAGTCGCAGAGCCCCTTCAGTCCTGCTGCGGAGTGTAGAATAGGGATGGAGACGCGGGCCATGACGGAGGACACGATGTGAGCCTCGCGCAACGTGCATGTCCCCGAAGCGACAAGGGGGAACAAGATGCCCTTGAAGAAGGCGGATGGTTTGTATAAACTCTTCTTGAGTGAGTTGTAGAGATGAACATTCCTGCGGTATCAGGCGTCAGCGATTGCCGGACGGATTGCGAAACAACTTGGAAGTTTATGGGGCAATTAGCGCTTCCAACGTGGACTTACAGTTTCTTCGTTTCGTAGATCTCATCCCGCACCCGAGGCAGCACCACTATCTCTAGCCATCGCTGGACAACGGCTGGTTTCGAAGAGGCGAAGATTCGAGTCAAGCCGTAAATCGCGTTCGGAGTCCAGTTTTCAGGTTGCGCGACCTCGACGATTCTCTCCCAGTCCGGCACTGTCGGCAGAATCTTCATAGGTTTCGGAAGGGGCCCGCTCTTCCAACGGCTCAGGATCATGCCACACCTAAGAGAGTGTTAGTATGGGGGCTTTTTACAGTGTTCTGTCAAAGGGACAAATGACGCACTTCGCATAGACCTCAATGACCTTGGGGTGCAGATCCTCCTCGGGGAAGTCTTCCATGCCACCCATCTCCTGCTGGTCACCTCCACCGGCCTCGAACGCCTGAATTTTCTCCATGATCAAATCCGCCAGATTCGTCCCTCCTTGTTGCTCCTCGCCGTCGGCAGGTTTCCGGTCCCAGCCGTGCTTCAACAGCGGATCCTCGTCGGCCGTGAGGAACTTGTTGAACATGGCCAGGTCTTCGGGCGCGATCTCCGCTCCTTCGAGCTCTATCTCGTCTTCCTCCCCCCATGCTTCGTCGTCGTCGAATCTGTTGTCGTCCTTGTCGTCGTCTTGCGCAAATCGAGAGTCGACTTCGAATGCGCTCTTTCGCGACTCGGCGGCAGGCTTGTTCTGGTCATCGTCCTCGTCGGCGAGCTCTCGCCCTAGTTGGAGAATCCGCGCTGATTGTTTCGAATTGACGAAGTGGTCCTCTTCCTTCTCTTGCTTCGTTTTCTTCGAGGTCTTCTCAGATCTCAGGATACCGCTGCCTCCGAGGATGTCGGCTTCAAGAGGGTTGTGGCGGCGCCCTTGGCGCTCGCCCACAGGTGTCGTGGCTTTAGGCATCTCGGATGGACCGTTCTGTGGTGTCATAAGATTTTCAAGGTTCAAATGGTGTCATAGGACTCCCAGACTTTAAAACCGCTGGGGTTGACCAGTTATCATGGGCATCTGGAAAGAATTGGGCGGCTTGAGGAAAAAACTTGACCGACTTCCTTTCCTGATTGAGTTCTGCCACTATCTGCTTATCGATAACGACATCAAGCCGCCCCCCACCAAGCCCACCACATGTTGCAGCCCGCAATGGAACCAAGCTTGACCTTTTCCTGCCTGCCCCGCCATCACATGTAGTTTATCCCTTGCCAACTCCAAAGTTCCAAGGCTGTAAGTGGGCGAGTTTTGTTCAAAGCCTTTCTAGGTACACAAAACAAAATCCCAACGCTCTACATTCCTTGAAAATGCCCACAGAGCTTGAAGAGGTGTGTGTGACTCTCCGTGAACCCAGACAGCAGAACTATGCTAATTTCTAGTACAGCTTGTCGGCTTCATCGCCAGCCCGAACCCACAGATTAGGGCAGTCGCCGTAGAGAACCTCGTTGGGTACTCAACAGCGCAACCCTCAATTTTCAAAATCAACCAACTGGTTCCAGTGAAGAACCTCAAGGTTCTGATACAGGACCGTCCAGTATGTGACGTGCTTTGTGGGCCTCCAAGGAACCTGATGTACTGACCAGCTGCCAGCAAATTGCCCAACATGCCCTGACGATATTAGTAAATATCGCCGCGGATGCCGAGGTCCTCAACTTTTTGGCATCGGACGAAAAGTTCCTCGATGTTATTTTCTCTCGGATAATGGTACGCTTTTTGTCCCGTCCATTAAGCCGCGGGGACTCAGGGCTGTAGATACGCGGCTGAGGTGCTCGCTCTATGCGCACCACGCACTAATGCAAGAACCCCTCTAGAACCCTGCGGAGCCAAATGCAAATCTTTTGGCAATGCTGCTAGCAAATTTGGCCAAGTGGGATGGGTTGAAAAATATTGTCAACCGGAAACAGAAGGCGCCTGAGGGCCTGGCATCAGACGACCTGGTTCTGAACCAGCTCATCGACCTCTTCGTCAAGGGCGCCGATGGCTCCTACAACAAGGACGCCGATTACGACTACCTTGCTTATCTGTTTGCTGACCTAGCCAAGCACCAAGAAGTCAGGCAGTACTTCGTCAAGCGGCAGGAGTACGACTCTTTAATCCCCTTGACGAAACTCAAGGTCTTCACCGAGCACAAGTCTGACATCAGGCGAAAAGGAGTGGCGAGTACCATCAAGAATGTTGCTTTTGATGTGCCGTCGCACCCTTTGTTCTTCTCTGAGGACGAGATACACATTTTCCCGTACGTTCTGCTGCCGATCATGGGCAGCGAAGAATACGACGAGGACGATATGATGGCAATGCTACCAGAGCTGTCATTGCTGCCACCGGACAAGGAGCGTGATCACGATCTCAGCATTATTCAGACGCATGTGGAGACCTTGATGCTCTTCACGACGACTCGGCAGGGCCGAGACAAGATGAGAGAGATCAAGGTCTACCCCATCATCCGAGAATTACACCTGCGCCTCAAAGAGGAGGGCGTGAAGATGGCCTGCGAGCGATTAGTCCAGGTGTTGATGCTGGACAATGAGGTCGAGGAGGAGACACCACGTGTTGTGGAATTGGACGACGATGACGACGACGACGATGGGAAGGTGGTTGAGGTATAACCGACAACTAAGTCAAGACAGCTCTTGCAAGCTTCAAAGATCATGGCTACGTTGGTACGCGGTGTCTAAACCGGCCGGCGTCAACGACCGGAGGCGTGAGGGAGACATGGCCGTGAATTCAACACAACGCATTGACGCCCTTGCCGCAGCTATCGACGGCGCTATGCGCTGGCTTCAGCTCAGGCAGATCTGCGCGGCTCTGTGTGGCTCTGTTTCTCTGGATTGGGCACCGGACCGTCAACATGAGATTTTTCGGTCTGACGTTTGGTTAGCGGCAGCTTGGGGCTCTCGCGGTGGAAGTGCTATCATCACTTCACCTGGCACGAGAGCGTCGGGCGGCCCGTTAGCTGGTCTTCCCATTGTCATGGTACACCTGGTCGCACTGGCAGATCCTGACAGGTGACCTAAGAGACCGAGGTACCACACTATAGAGGCAATGAAGCCACAAACCGTGGACGTACACAAGATCTGTGATCGCCGAAGCATGAATTAGTGCGTGGGTCAGCTCACGAGAGAGGGTACCCTTGGACAGCTGGCTCGATCCGGCAGTCTGGGACCACAGGGGAAACGTGACGCATTCCGCCTTTCCGGTTGGTCGAAAAGACTTTGCTCTGAACCATGCTGATATAGCACTGATCCCCGTCTCGAAGATCCATCCCACTGCAGTTACGAGACAGCCACGGTGGGGAAGACAAGGTGGTATTTTAAGATTGGAGTCCTGCAGCTGCCTCGTGGCCTCTGTTCCGTCTATGTCATGCTCGTGCATACTGACGTGCGGCTCTGCAAATACATGGCTCTAGTGTTCCTGGCATACCATGTCAGATCGTGTTGCCAATGTCTTGGAGTCTTGGAAATATGTCTTGTCGTTGCTTGTCGATGCTTGTTTCTAATGACCAAGCCGGCAGCTTACCACTGGGCTTGCGCGACTAATACCGATGGAATAGGATGCGGGCCACAATGCGTCTTGGCGGTTTACTCTCTGCAGGAAGGAAGACCAGCCTGGCCACCCTCCTAATTTCGAGCCGAGGGACTGCGACTCGAAGAATGCCAAATCGTCGCTGCGGGAACTGAAAGACATGTCGTCGGGACAAATAGTGGGGGCCCTGTGCCGTCCTATCACCAAGCTGGAAGCGCTCCGGGCATTGACCAATGGCATCCGTGAACCGAAGAACGTGGGCCACTTACACATGCCAATTCGTGCGGAGGGCTGGTCCCCAGACGGCAACCCCTGCCAGTTCACGCAACGGCGCATGTCTCCTTTGAGCCTCGAGTCCCCGGTTTCCCTCGAAGCTTGACGATGCTCCGGCACCCTTGGGCTGACCAGATGGAGGGTCCATCGACGCCGTTGTTCTTGGCACTTGCTGGACCACGCTACTTGGAAATCTTCAGGACCCCGTCAATAAGGGCCCAGGCTCCTGTCCAGTCGGTGGCCGCACTCACATATACCTGAATCTGCCTGTTGGAATTATTCCACGAGAGACACATGCCCTGAATGATTGGAAACGAACCATGCACAGAATCTCCACCCCCACGAGCTGGCTCCTCGATGGTGAGACCAGATGACTGGCGAAAGGCGTTTCTGTCAGCCTGGACGGGTCGTCTTGACCAACTATGAGAGACACGAGTGGCAGCCACGGCACAATATGCCAATCTTGTCTGGTCAGTGGCTCAATTGAGCAAGACTGCTGCATGTGTGTCCAGCTGGGATTCCTGATGTAACAGGAAGGCCTCCATATTCTAGTGGATGGAAGGATTGGGGCGGAACATCGCGGGTGTTGCTCAATGTCTAGCATGCGCCAATCACTGAGTGCAAACGGTGCCACGGCCTGTCAGAGACACCGAGAGGGAAACGTATCAATCTCGGGCAACCGATCCAGGGCACCAGTGAGGACTGGCTTTTCCCGTCCTTCCCCATTGCGACCGCCGACCGAAAGCTTCGAGAGCCTTGCCCAACCGTGTCGTTTCTCAACAGGCATCCCTTCACTTCAGACCGAGGCTGGGCCGAACTGCAGAGCATGGACCTGTATCAGCCTTTTCTGCAACCAATAAATCCGCCGAAGCTACATGTGCCTCAAGTTAGGCTTTCCCCGCCGAGGACTGAGTCAAGCGAACAGACTTCATCGAAAAGCCAACATCAACCAACTAGCGGGCAACAATGTGAAAAGCGCCGGATCAGCTGTTTGCTTCTGGTTTGCTGGGCTGCCAGCAGGCACTTCCAAACGCACAAGATCAGGCTTGGGTTATCGTGAAAGGGTAGTGTGGATGGGTAGTCCCATTTTCACCAGTAGGCAGACTAGACTACCGGGGCTACGGAGGCGGTACGTACTCGACAAGGGATGGACTGTTCCTTATTGTCATGCAGATACGTACCTTTCTCCAGAGACCCGCGCATCTGATATTAAACTGCGAACCTTGTCCACCTCATCTGCAGTCAGCACGACGTGCACTCCCTCTCTGTCTTTAACCTTTCACCTCACCCCCTTAGGGCTGTTCTTTTTATCTACCCCGAGAGCATCTTGCAGATCGACCGTCCATCTGCACCTCAATTCGGCACTCTCGATCTATATCACAATCCCATAAGGGACTGCTCATCGACTTAGATAAAAAGCATCCAGGACACGAGCCTTCAGTCACCATGGCCGAGACCGCGCAGCCCCGAGCCGTCGACAAGACGGCAGGTGGAAACGCGGCTTACCACAATTTCCACAACGATTTCCTTCAGTAATTACAGCTTCCTCTCCTCTACCTTTACAGAGAACCTTCTCTCCCCGGTGATTTGATGGCTGACTCTTGTTTACCACAGCATCCAAGACCCCAATGAGCGGCGTCGTCTTGCCCTTGCCGAGATCGACAAGGCTCCTTTCGGCTGGTACCATGTGAGGGCTATCCTGGTGGCCGGCGTGGGCTTCTTCACAGACTCGTATGGCGAACCCCTCCTTTTGCTACGTGATACCGATGCAGAAGCCAACAAACTTTTTTTTCTCTAGCTACGATATCTTTGCTGCTTCCCTCCTAACCCTCATGCTGGGTATTGTCTACTACCCCGGCGTGGGAAAGATGCCTACCAGCTCCGACACAGCCATCAAGCTGGCTACCAGTGCTGGTACTGTTATAGGCCAGTTCGGTTTCGGTACTCTTGCTGATATTGTACGTCCAATGGATACTGTCTTCTCTCAACTGTCACGGCTAGTGCTGACCATTTGCGCTCTAGGTCGGCCGCAAGAAAATGTATGGTCTGGAGCTCATGATCATTATCTTTGCGACGGTTGCTCAGGCCCTGACCAGTGGCTCTCCCTCCATGGATGTGTACGTCGAAAAATTGCCCCTCCGGACTGGTAGTCCTCTCTACTTTTGACTTGACTGACAGGTCTTCGCAGCATCGGGCTCATCATCTTCTGGAGAGTGCTCATGGGAATTGGCATTGGTGGTGACTACCCCTTGTCGTCCATCATCACGTAAGTAGCTCCCGGGCACAATTTTCACGCTTTCGTGAAAGACTTTCTGCCATCCGTGGTCTTTTCATTGCCGGTGTTGTAGCCGTTCATCCTCCTGCAGGCTTTGAGACAGACTGTGGGCATACGATGGCCGAATCCTGCTCAATTATTTGAGAAAGATCCCTTCCTTAGTTCATCGATAGCTAACTCTATTCCAGTTCCGAGTTCGCGACTACGAAATGGAGAGGAGCGATGATGGGCGCAGTCTTCGCTATGCAAGGAATTGGCCAGCTCGCCGCCGCCTTTGTGATGCTGTTCGTGACTCTCGGTTTCAAGGACGCTCTGTCTACCTCCACCAAGCTGGCAAACTGCACTGGAGACTGCGCTATTGCCGTGGACAAGATGTGGAGAGTCCTCATCGGATTTGGAGCTGTCCCCGGCTGCATTGCTCTCTACTTCCGTCTGACTATCCCTGAGTAGGTCCAATCGTGGTTGCTCTATCTCAATTCATGGTTGATAACTAACATGACATGGTATATAGGACGCCCCGATACACTTTCGACGTCAAGAAGGATGTGGAGAAAGCCGACGAGGATACGAAGCTGTATGTCAGCGGCAAGAGGGGCGAGGCTTCTGTCGACGAGGTCTCCCGGCTGGCTGCTCAGAAGAACGCCACTGAGAACATGAAGGTCCAGCCGGCCAGCTTCAAGGATTTCATGCGTCACTACTCGGTCCCCAAGAATGGGATGCTCCTCGCTGGGTAAGCCTTCCATATCCCAACATGTCATTCACTCGAGGTTTTAAACTAACTGATTGTCTTCAGCTGTGCCCTCTCTTGGTTCTTCCTTGATGTTGCCTATTATGGTCTTTCTTTGAACAACGCCACTATTCTCAACGCCATCGGCTACTCGACCTCTCATGCTACCTCCACTTAGTAAGTCATGTTTTGCCTCAACCTCTACCAAGGCCTCAGGGGCTATAGGCCCCCCCCCCGAAATGCATTGCTAACAATTTGTAGCGAGATCCTGTACAACACCGCTATCGGCAACCTGATCATCGTCCTGGCCGGCGCCGTCCCCGGATACTGGGTCACAGTCGCAACCGTCGACACGATCGGCCGCAAGCCGATTCAGCTGGGAGGCTTCATCATCCTCACGATCCTCTTCATCGTCATGGGTTTCGCCTACGACAAGCTGGGCCAGAACGGCCTGCTCGCGGTGTACGTGCTGGCGCAGTTCTTCTTCAACTTCGGGCCCAACTCGACCACCTTCATCGTCCCCGGCGAGTGCTTCCCGACCAGGTACCGCTCGACCTCGCACGGCATCTCGGCGGCGTCGGGCAAGATCGGCTCCATCATCGGCCAGGGCGCCATCGCCCCCCTGCGCACGCGCGGCGCCACCAAGGACAACGCCAACCCGTGGCTCAACCACGTCCTCGAGATCTTTGCGCTCTTCATGCTGTGCGGCGTCTTCTCGACGCTCATGATCAAGGAGACCAAGCGCAAGACCCTCGAGGAGCTCGCCGGCGAGGACGAGGACTACGCCACGCACGGCCTGCCGTCGTCGCACGCTGGGTCCGGGGAGGGGGTCCTTGAGAAGGACAGGGATGCGCGGACGCCCGAGGAGAGCGTCTAGATAAGGTAGATGGAGAGGGGGACGGCATGTGCTCGGATTGTTCCCTCCGTGGAGATACGCGAGAAAGACCACCTGCGCTGGCGGTGGTGATATACTTTCTTAAAACAAAAATACCCTGTCTAGTTAATGTGGCATGTTTGCAATAGTATATAATAGAATGCGAGTTTGGACTTTCCTATTATACCCAAGACCCGCTCGGTGTCCATATCTGGCATATGACTTACACGACATACATGTGGTAACAGCCGCTCAGCAATTGCATATCGCTAAGTAACTTGGGCTAGTTAGGTGCCAAATGTCTGGGCATTGTCGGCCGCGCGCGCACGGCGATCATCTGCATTGAATCGGGAGCCGCGCGCTGGCTTACCGGGTTCGACTGCCATGGCTTGGTCGCCCGGCACTTCAGTACAAACTGCCAACTGGGACCGGGGAAGCGAATAGCCATGTCCAGCTGAAGTTCAGTGCGTTGCGGTGCAGATTGATCGGTAATTCCTAGCCATTAATAGGTCCAAGATCGGATCCTCTCCCCCTCTTTCTTCACTTGCATGCCGTTACGTCGTCGCCCGATGTTAGAGCTGAGCTATAAGGTGGTATCGATCCGACCTTCCCAGGGGCCGGGCCCCCTGTCGGTCAGTCCCGGACGTTCTGACAAGTTACAACGACAGCTACTCAGCTGCCTCTCTGACTACGGTGTGACCAAGCTTGTGTGCTTGAGAGAACAGGAGCCACGGGAGATCAGGTTCTGTCCTGTCAACTAGCCTGCCCGCTCTGAGGATCTTCGGGGGGCAGAAATTGAGACCGTGAAGCTAAGCTTTGCCCGTCCTAATAGGGTAATGAAATTGTAAAAGTATCAGATTTGTCTTTTTCTTTGACTCGTCGACTCTCGTACGGGCATGTGCGTGCGGGAAGTCCGGATGGCCGGCAGTGAACACTAGTATCAGCCACAACACAAATGTGCGGGCTGAACCAACAGCTCGTGAACAACAGCTCGTGAACAACAGCTCGTGAAAACGTATGTTGGGCGATTTCTTTTCTTATTGAGTGGTATGAGAGAAATCATCATTCATCCCTGCCGGTGGTGGCGTCGCTGGAAAAAAACACTCCCCTAGGTAGTCTAGATACACAGGTGCGCAGAAGGGGGAATAAGCAAAGAAGAATATCATGACATGGCCCATCAGAGGGCGCTATTTGACCCATTGACACCGTTAACGCCATTGACACCGTTCACGCCATTGACACCGTTCACGCCGTTGACATCACCCAGGCCGGCGAATATCTCGTCGAACTTGTCGGCCGCGTCCCGGACGCAGTCGTGGCCGTAGATCATCTTCTGCACGTCCGGGCTGGCCCACTTGTCCGGGACGGCGCCCTTCTTGTCGCGGTGCTCGCGGAACTGGCGGTCGCGCTCCTCGCGGGCGGCGCCCTCGCCGAGGTGCAGCTGGCGGCCCGAGTAGGCGGCCATGTCGACGAGGGTGGTGCAGCGGTCCTTGCGCAGGACCTCGTAGGCCTTGAGGGCGCGCGAGACGGTGCGGGGCCGCGTGTCCGGGAGGCGGCTCAGGACCTCGGCCAGCACGGCGCCGTCCTCGATGGCCATGGCGGCACCCTGCGATAGGTGCGGTAGCGTCGGATGGCAGGCGTCGCCCAGCAGCGCCACGGACCCGAGGCTCCACGTCGACAGGGGCCGGTGCTGCCTCAGCTTCCACTCGCAGACCTCGCCGTCGGGCACGAGGTCCAGCATGCGGTGCACAAGCGGGCAGAAGGTCTCGAAGACCTTGACCATCTCCGGCTTGGAGCCCTTGGTGGTGTAGGTGGCGGAGATGCCCTTGGCGAAGTTGTCGTCGGGCTGGGCGCTGGACAGGTTGTAGATGGTCTTGTTGGCGACGGGGTAGGCGATGATGTGGCGCTTCTCGCCGATCCACCGGACCACGCAGTCGCTCTCGAGCAGGGCCATCATCTCCGGGTCGTGCTGCATGTCCTCGCGCTTTAGCATGATGCGGTACGCCGCCTGGCCCGTGTCGGCCTCCCCGAACTCCTCGCCCAGGTGCGACAGGATGGCGTGCCGCGTGGTGGACTTGATGCCGTCGGCGGCCAGGATGATGTCCGCCTCGGCCTGGTAGGCCTCCCCCTCGCGCGGCTGGACCGTGAACGTGGGCCGCGGCCCGAACGCGTCGATGCTGGCGATGCTTGACGAGAACCTGAAGCGGATGGCGGGCTCCTTCTTGCAGCCGTTGTACATGCCGCCGGCGAGTGACGACCTGTGACCCGTGCAGTGTGGGTACCCATATTTCTCCTCCACGTCGGGCATCTCGACGTGGGCTAGTTCCTGATCTGTGCTGCCCTCTGCAAAACCACGTCTCTCGTCAGCAAGTCAACCCCGCCGTATCCAGGATGAACATCCCAGCCATTCCCGTGCACACTCACGCCTTATGCTTGTCTCCTTGACATTGGTCGCTTCTGCGTAGATCTCCTTCCAGCACCCTAACCGGTCGAGGATACGGTTCATGTTTGGGGCCAGCTGGATTCCGGCCCCGACAAACCCCAGATTTGAAGCATTCTCATAGACGGTAATATCTTGAAAACCTTTCTTTGCGAGGGCCAGTGCGCAACCCAGACCACCCATACCTTTAGTCGATACCAGTGTCAGTAAGTGTTATGTAGTGCCCAGGATCCGTGCAGGGAAGTACTAGGACGGAACTGGTGCGTCCGTCATGCTGGGTCGAGGATGGCCAACCTACCAGCGCCAAAAACGGCTATTTTGAGGTCGAATTTATCCCCCATACTATACGAACCCATCCTGCTGGTGTCCGAAGAGAACGAAAGGGAAAAGAGAAGGGGGCGGGAGACAGGTAGAAAAGTAAGACGGTTCGCCCAGAGGGTATGAGATAAGCCACTCGATAGGCGCATAGAAGAGAACCCAAAAGCTGGGCGATCTGGGCGATCCTAGATCTTATGTGGCGTAGAGCGGATGGGGGCGTACCCTTCTGCTTCAGAGAGGAGTGTGGGCCGTGAGGAGGTAGACAGGTACAGGAATAAGTTGAGCAGATATATAATATGGCCTATTATCTCCCTGGTCACTGGTCACTAGTCACAGGTGACAGGAAGGCAGGGAGGACAATAAAGCGCAGCCTCTCGGGTTTGGGGGGCGGTTAAATCAGCAACCAGCAGCAGCAGTAGGATCGGACATGATCCCAAAGAGGACGTGGACTGCCGGGTCTAATAATAATAAGAAACGAGCAGCCGACCAAACGTGGCCGCTGTCCGTCATGTCACTTCCCTCCACCAAGACACGCCCCAGATCTGTGGGCGTTCGAGAAGGGCATGTGTATGCGCCGGGGTAGGAGGAAAGGGTCTTGCACCCTGCACCCTGTCGCCTTTGTTCCTCGCATCTCCCCGATTGACTCGACTGCACAGCGGAGCGCCAGGAATAGTGGGCAAGAGAGTAAGAGTAAGTGGAAGTGGAAGTGGAAGTGGAAACGGACGTCATGCCCAGCAGGCGCTGGTTGGGCGTTGCGTAATATCTCGGCGGCTACATCTCGGGGCCGACCAACTGGGAATAATGCGGGGAGTGACCGCCTGAGGGTTCCCTCGGTGTTCCTTGTGCGCCTCGGTGGAACAAGGTGGACAGCCGCAGGCGGGCTGTGGTAAAGGAGCAAGGGACTAAGGGCTCACTTGTAGGGACGCGCGCCTTCTGGGGGCCCCGACAGCTGTCGGCTTGTCTGGGAGAGGCAGAAAAAGAAGAGCCGACAGAGTTGATACTAGCACGCTGGCCCCACGGTCCACGGTCCACGGTCCATGGTCCGATGGTGCAGGGCTGTATACTTGTGCCAGCGATCAAATGTTTGCCAGATTGGGGCAGCCATCCATCGTTCGTTGCAACAGAAGCTGGAGAAACTGTCGTACCGCCTCGGCGCTTTCTTTGCAACAGGCCAGGGACGTCCACAAAAAGGCCACACTTCTGGTGGCCTTGGGACGCAAGCATCGGCTCGCTGTCATGTGCCCTGCTGGTCATACATGCTCTGCTGCTATCTGCCGTGTCTGCACGTACCTGTACTGCACTGTACATGGCACCTGGCCCGATAGGCTGGCAGACCTCGATGTATCTGCATGACATGACAGCCGAACCTCGCCACTCCGTGGCTGGATTACACGCACGTACTTAGCCACATAGCCTCGGTGTATTATAGCAGCACATGTAATAGTACAGCACAGCATACAAGCCCGACAGTCTGGGAGGCTAGCCGCCTTTCGGCAAACATGGCAACAGGGCCGCAGCGGCCGAGGATAGATAGGCATACGGGCCCACATCACCGGCCTCGCCGGCACCCGATCGCTGCAGACAACCTTTTCCCGGGTCGCCCTCCCGGCTGTGTGGTAACACTGCACATGACGAGATTGGATCTCTCTGTGTGCTACTGTGCACTGAAACTGGCGGGTCACACAGAGCACCTTGGGCCACGACACGAGGGCGACCACAATCAACCAGGCCACATTGCCTGATGAAGCCACAAGCAAGCATCATGCTTTTATCTATTCTCTGCATCACGCCTGCTATACTCTATCTGTGTGTGACCCGCTACAAGTTTCATTCGGCAACACGCCCCGCTGTCTTAAGGTATCCTGTGTGGACTGCTAGGCCGGCGATCACCACTTTAGTCTCTGTGCCACGCCGCTATATGTGCTACTGCATCGTATATCAATGGGGTAATCATCTCCACCTCCGCTGCACCTGGCGCGGTGAACATGCCGTGTCTGCCGTGTCTGCCGCACTGCCGTGAGGTCAGAAAAAGAGGCGAACGGGCGGCCTGATAGCCTGCCGAGAGGATCCGGTCGGTACCTTCGCGACACCTTTGTCTTCCGAGAATCACAATGTCTCCTCGGGACGCCCATCTTTTGGAATGGGATGATTTCACCAAGGAGGTCACTCAATGCACATCACTTGTGTGTCGTCAGACGGATGATGATCCAACCGTCGTCCATCTACAGCAAGTAGATCGGTGCTCTCACTGAACATTGAATGAACCATCAATCATCCCTAGCCCAGCTCTGAACCCACAAGCGCGCGTGTATCTGGTGTTGCCAAATACGAGCATGAATACGGATAAGACTGGTGCGATAGGCAATTGAGACTATGAACAAGGGCAGTGCACGTGGGCGGCACGGGGCGCCGCCTTCGTAATGCAGATGCGAACCCCCTTTCGCTGAGACCGGGCGTGGTGACGGAGCTTATTTCATCCTCTCATGTCCATCTACACATGTAGGATCCATCTCATCTCAGAACCTTATCTCCACCTTTGTGGTCTGTGACATGCTGCTGAGTGGCACAGAATCTGCGCTGTGCTGCGCTTGGGCAATCGCTTAAGTCCAGATTGATAATGATGGGGGGCGGCCTGCAGCCGCGAGCAGAGAGGGTCGTGGATGGATGTGAGCCGCGGACGGTTGGCTGGTCTCGACTGGCCCTCACAGGGTGGCCAGGTGTCGCCGTGTCGCAGACAGAGCAGACACCTGCAGCTGGTCGTCTAACGGTTGGACCAGACGAGTCTGACGAGCCCCGCGGGTCGATTCGCGGTGGGGCCCAGGTCATTAACGTTGTAGCCGCGACACCCAATCACAGCCTGGTACACAAATTTGGGAGGCCTAGATCGACTGCTGCACAGCAATTCTGACCGTCCCTGCCGTCTCAAAGGGGGCAAGGGACCTGAGCCACTGATGTCACGAATCGCCAGGCCTGTCCCTGGAAACACCCCGGCCGACCTGCATGCGCCCAATCGCGGCCTCCCAGCGAGCCTCCCTCCACGGGATAGCTAAGCCACAAGCTGCCCAAGGTAGTCGCCAATTCAAGTTTTGTTTCACCCTTAGACGACAATCGCTATCAACTCATCTTCAACTCAAGTTTATGACTAGTCCTCCCTCTGGGCCCTACCCCTTCCCTGCCTCCTTCCCGTCATAGCTCCCCTGCTATAGTTGGCACTAGAGCAGGGCAGACCGTCTCCTTCTTTCCATACGCCTTCCCCATTGTTCTTGACCTATTCCTGTCCACACTTTCCCACCTTCGAAACCGCGTCCAACGCTCTGTGCAGTCTAAACCAGGACACGGTACGGCACAACACGCGACACACGACACACGACAAACAGACATCTACCCTTTGTTCGCTTGGGGTGCTTGCACATTGTGTGTCGACAACGTCCTGGCGACTGACCACTAAATACTCTGCCAACGATCCACCTCCCACCGCCACCTATTGACCGCCGCTCCTCGACAATGTTGCTATTCAACTGACCATCACTCCTACGACTCTTCATTCCGATCCTCAACCTCCAGTACCACCGCCCCTAGACTCCGAGGACCACCTATCGTTCTGAATATTTCTGGGTGCAGTTTGTACCCCGTCCCGCACAATGTCGGACCCTCTCACCAATGCCACCGACCCCACCATCGGGACTGCCCTGGCGGTCTCCGGCCAGGGCCTCGAGACCTTCCTCGCGTCGGTGGGCGTCGCCCTTGCCGTCGCATTTGCCCAGGTCTCCTTGTTCCTGCTACTTAGGAACAAGATCGCAAGGATCTATAAGCCAAAGTCCTTCTTGGTGCCCGAGAGAGAGCGGACGTAAGTTGGCTGTTTGCCGCCCTGGAAGAGGTTCTTCCCTGTTTATTGACCTTCTTTCCCGCAGCGACCCTCCGCCTGTCACTCCCTGGGCCCTCATCAAGACCATAATGACCTTTAGCGACAGGGAGGTCATCAAGAAATGTGGTCTGGACGCCTTCTTCTTCTTGAGGTACCTCAAGACCCTCCTGGTCATGTTCATTCCTCTCGCCTGCATCATCCTGCCCATCCTGCTGCCCGTCAACTTTATAGGCGGCTACGGTAACAACCTGTGGACCAACGAGACCGATGAGGACCCCACCAGCAACACCACCGTCGTCGGGCTCAGCACACTGTCCTGGGCCAATGTCAGGCCCGAGAACGCCGATCGTCGCTGGGCACATCTCATGTTGGCAATTCTGGTCATTGTCTGGGTCTGTGCTGTCATCTTTTCCGAGATGAGGGTCTACATCAAGGTGCGGCAGGACTGGCTGACAAGCGCCGAGCATCGGCTGAGGGCTTCAGCCAACACCGTGCTCGTCTCGTCCATCCCGGAGAAGTGGTTATCTGAAGAAGCATTGCGGGGACTATTCGACGTTTTCCCAGGCGGAATTAGGAATATCTGGCTGGTAAGCACCGTCCGCTTTAGTTGCTGTCTTATGGCTGACAAATATGTGTAGACACACGACTTTTCCCCGCTCCTTGAGAAGATAAAAAAGAGAGAAGAGATCCATCTGCAGCTCGAGAGCGCAGAGAGCGATCTGATACGCCAGTGTAAGAAGAACCAGCTGAAGAAGCGCGACCAGGAAGAGAAGAAGAGGCGGAAGCAGCTCAGAACGAACAAGCCCACCAAGGCTGAGAGACTGCAAAGGCAGAAGGACGAGGACGAGCAGGCCAGACGCAGAGCTGAGGATGAGCAAGGCATCAGCTACGGAGACCACGAAGAAACACCTCATAATCCGGAGCAGGTTGCGAAGGAAGGCACCGAGACTAACGACCTTGAGCCTCAAAAGAACGGACAGATGCTGAACCCCTTCGCTGTCCTGGACGGAGGGATCTTGAAAGTAGGGCAAGGTTTAAAAGGCGGCGCGAACGCCCTTGGTCGAGCTGGTGCTGGCATAGTGGGCGGCATTTCGGCTATTGGCCAAGGTGTCGACCATGAGCTGGAAAGAAGTGGCGGCTTCCATTTCGTCACGCAGGAGCCCGGTCCGTCAGCGAGTTCACAAACACGAGCCGAAAACCGCCGCAACCCACCGACAGACAGACGTGTGCAGATAATGGTTGATGAACCCAAGCAGTCGTTCGCCACAGAGCGAAGCCAGACCCCGTCCGAGCCTTATGGTAAGGAATCGATGCAACAAGAGCTTAACCCCAAGCACTTTGGCAACACAGTCCGCAAATTGGAAAATGTTGAAGATTTATATGACCATGAGGAAACACGGTGGTACCAGTTCTGGAAACCGCCTTCTGGAGGCTACGCCTCACCTGTTCCTCAAGGCGCCGAAAACAACGAGTACCCATTTACCGACAAGAGATCGCTATGGACCAAGATCAAGCAGCACATCCCTTTCATGGGCGACGACGAGGAGAAACTCGAATATCCTCCATTTGTCAACCCCGGACAGGAAGAGGACTACAAGGAGAGAGAGGGCGCCGAGTGGGAGAAATGGATCAAACCCAAGGACCGTCCTCATCACCGGCTTGCAATATTCGAATGGACACCGGGCTGGCTGCCGGGACTGCCGTTCCTGAACAAGAAAGTCGACACGATCTATTGGTGCCGGAAGGAGCTTGCTCGCTGGAACGTGGAGATCGAGGAAGACCAGAACCACACCGAGCGTTTCCCCATCATGACTTCTGCCTTCATCCAATTCAACAACCAGGTGGCAGCCCACATGGCCTGTCAGAGCGCGATCCACCATGTGCCCAAGACCATGGCCCCGAGGGTAGTTGAAATTTCACCCGAAGATGTGATCTGGGACAACATGGCAATGAGCTGGTGGATGCAGTGGTCACGGGCCCTGCTTGCCGGTGGATTTGTTTTCGGCATGGTCATTCTGTGGACGATTCCTGTTGCGTTCTCCGCAGGTCTCGCTTCCATCGATGATCTCATCACTCAGTATGAATGGCTCAGCTTCCTCCGGGCGAATGAGAAGGTACACGACTTCGTGAAACTGGCTGCGGGTGTCTTGCCACCCGTTCTCTTAGCTGTCCTCCTGGCGCTTGTACCTATAATCCTCAATTTTGTCGCAGAGTTCCAAGGCGTCAAGACTGGGGCGTCAAGGTCGGAGTGGGTGCAGACTTATTACTTCTTCTGTGAGTATACCCGTTGTGCGGAAAGCAGAAATCTCGTTGCTAACAACCACACAGTCCTCTTTGTGCAAGTCTTCCTCGTCGTCAGTATTTCGTCTTCAGCCATAAACACGCTGATAGCCGTTGCCTCACACGTGGAGGAGCTGCCGACCATCCTCGCCAAGAACCTGCCAGACTCGGCCAATTACTTCTTCTCGTACTTGGTACTTCAGGGTGCCTCTGTGAGCTCTGGAACGCTCCTGCAAGTAGCGGGCTTGGTAAGTCGGCCGTTCATTTCCCACAGCGTTGCAGAGTGAGATCTAATGACGTTTGCAGGCCATGTGGTATTTCCTCTCGAAGATTTCCGACAACACTGTGAGAGCGAAGTTCAAGCGCCAAATTTCGCTGCCCCAAGTCAGCTGGGGTTCATTCTTCCCCGTGTACACAAACTTCGCGTGCATTGCCATCATCTTCTCTGTTATCGCACCCCTCATGACAGTGTTCGCCATCATCAACTTCGCCATGCTCTGGTTTGCCCATCGCTACAACATGCTTTATGTGACCCGCTTCAGATCAGACACAGGTGGAGTTCTGTACCCCAGGGCTCTCAATCAGACTTTTACAGGGCTTTATGTCATGGAAGTCTGTCTACTCGGCCTATTCCTGATTCAATCCTCGACATGTTACCCGCAGGCCATAATCATGGTCATCGCCTTGGCACTCACGGTTCTCTACCAAATATTCTTGAACCGCGAGTTCGGCCCCCTGACGCGATATCTTCCTATCACTTTCGAAGACGAGGCCGTCTTGAGGGACCAAGCCTTCCAGAGGGCACAAGACCGACGCCTGGGAATAATTACCGATGACGATGAGACGACTACTCTTCGCAGCATCAAAACCTACGAGGATGACAAGGATATCGAGATGCAGGAACTCGATGGCCCGGCAGACAGGGCACCCGGCTCGAAGCTTCACAAGGACTCGACAGCGAAAACTCATCGCAAGAATCTGTCTTCCGGGGGAGGCAGTCTGCGGACGAAGCTCATCAACCCTGTCTCAACACTAAAGCACGCCGGCACCTGGGCGGTGCAGAGTGGAAACACGATGCGGAACGCCACCCTCGGGAAGGCAGAGGAGAACCTCAAGACGGCAGCCGAGTACAGGAGGCAGCGGCGGGGCAAGGAGCTCGAGGCGCAGCGTGCAATCGGCGAGGCGCTGTACGGTGGGTTCGCCGACGAAATCGAGGACCTCACGCCGGAGGAGCGTAACCAGCTCGTCCAGAAGGCCTTCACGCATTCGGCGGTGCGAGCGCGGCGGCCCGTCGTCTGGATCCCCCGTGACGACCTCGGCGTGTCGGACGACGAGGTGCGGCGCACCAACGACTACAGCGAGCACATCTGGATCAGCAACGAGGGCACGGCGCTCGACTCAAAGTGCCGCGCCGTCTACGGCCGCGCGCCGCCCGACTTCTCCGAGCTCGACCTCATCCAGCTGTGATTGATCAGATCAGTCTGACAGCTGGGTTCCACTTCTTGTATTTCATACGTTCTTGCATCAGGCGGCGGCGTTTTCACATTTGGGATTTTTTTATACCTGTTCAGTGATACAGTGAGGGCGTTCCTGAGGATGGGCTTTTAGGTTTTAAGAGATGTACGTTATCGGTTCACGGAGCATCACAGACGCATGGCACGGGGGCAGTGCACTGCATATACATATAGCGTTGGAGAGACTGCATTTTCACAGGCATTAGAAACGAGCACAAGACAGGGGGTATTTCTTCGTACCCAAATGCATCCATTTTCAACCTACGACTGGTTCCATCGGGCTGCGTCATGGCTGTTGTGACCCTTGTTAGTGCACCACTACTACTGGAGCACTTGTGTCTATTCTGGCGCTCAACGACAGACTTGTGTAAGTATATGCAGCTGGCCGCACCGGGGGAAAGACAAGACCCCGCAAAGGTGGTTGTCGCCCATACCTAGGGTGGACTGAATGAATGGTTGCGTTCTTAGATCTTGCGTCATCTCGAGAAACCATTCACAGTGTCCACTAGAGGTGGCTTGCTGCATTTCACGTTCACGCGGACCGAGGATCATCAACCAGTACAAATTTCATGCTGCTCCCATTCCTCTATCTCTGCGAGGGGCGAAAAGTTACAAAGTAGAATCATATAACGCGCCGGACGGTTGGGTGGTATTAGAGAAGATGGTGTCCCCCCAAGACTTGTGTTGCTCCCTTTCCCTTTCCCTTCGAATTTCCATTTGCCTTCTCCTCAGGCGGCCCAATTTCACTGCCCCCCGAACGCCGTGCGAGAATGCAAACGCCCCCTACCGATACGCTCCTCCCGATCCCCGTCCCATCTGTTCACGCATCTACCGATTCCTTGGTGTATCTCCTTCCGACTTGGACGGCCTTGGTTTCAAATAGTTCCGGCCGGCTTTGAAACGACGTTTGTTGGCAAAAGAATCAAAAAAGAAAAAGATGCGGCCCATGTACACGAATGCGATTCTAGGCCTGCACTGTTGATCGCGCCCCTTGCCTTGTGCACCACATGGTGTACCACGCCTGGAGTCAACCTCGTCACCGTGTTGCGCGTCGTCATCAGCTGACATTGGCCCACGCCACCCGATGGTCGAACAATGTTTCTCGTGTCTCCAGCGTTTTCGCTTCGCATCGGTCCCACATCATATGGTTATCTCCGGTGGTTGCTATCGGGTGCCCTTACGGCGCATCGCATCGTCTTACATCGCATCGCGTTGTGTCCGCATACTGTCTTGTCTGTGGGGCAGCCTAGATGAGGATATCCAGACAGCAGCAGCAGCACAGCGCGGCCATGATACCCTCCAGCATGCCCGGCCCCCTCTGCCCGCGGTTGTCCTGGTACTGGCCGTACGGCGGGCCCTGCTGGTAGTAGGCCCCCGGGGGGTACTGCTGTTGCTGCTGGTCGTAGGGACCCTGCGGGCCGTAGGGGCCCTGAGGGCCATATGGTCCCTGCGGTGGTGGGGGCCCGTATCCCATGTTTTGTTGCTGGTAGTAGCCGCCGTCCTGGGGCGGGTAGTAGCCTCCCTGCGGGGGGTAGCCCTGCTGTTGTTGTTGCTGCTGCTGCTGGCCGTCCCAGGTGGGCTTCGGGGGCTCGGGCCCTTGGCCTGCGTAGTAGGCCGGTGGGGCGTCTGTTGACTTGGACATGTTGAGGCCTGGTTTATGTCCTTGGGAATGCGGTTAGGTGAGAGGTTTTGATGGGGACAGCAGGTGCTGTTGGTAGGTGGAGTTCTCGCGATGGTCTGTGAGGTGTTGCGAGGTTTGGTGGTGGTTGTTGAAGGGAGGAAGTTAACGTTCCGAGGGGGTGGACTTCGGATGCGCGGGCGACTGATGGATCGCTGGTGCAGCTGATGGGCTTGGTCTTGTATTGGGTGTGTGGCGAAGCACTAGCTCCCGGGCCGGCGTTTTAGTGTGCCAGGTCAAATCGGTAGGCTAATGCGCAGAATGGCTGGAAATGAAGTGGCGCGGTGTTCTGTACAAAGGACGCTCTCTTGTTCTCTGGCCAGCTAGGGTTTGTGCTGTTAGGCTGTGCGGACTACGGTGCTGTCACAAGCAAAGAAGACGACTTCGGCCGGTGATACTTGCAAGGTTGACGGCGTGCAGCGGGTGACGTGGCAGCGGTTGATCGACGAAGAATGAACGTGGAAGTCTGAGTCGGATTAGAGAATCAGACAAAAATGAAAGGGAGTGACGGGGAAGGAGAGGCAGCCGTATGGTTGACTGCTGTAGCTTTCTGCAATTTGGTTTGTGTCAAACTCGCAACGTCTCACCTCATGTTACCGAAGCTGCATCTGGGACCCCGAACGGGGCCGCGGGTTGCTGCCATTACAAGTGCAGCCCGGTGGCGTGCCTGTTGAACAGCACAGCCACATCAAAGAAGTTGCTTCTCCACTCCTTTGTTCCCAGTGCCTCGGGTTGCTCGTTTAGCTTGCACGCTTCTAACCTTAGATAACCCTCAATCTCCGGCGGCTACCCCATCACTCTCAAAGGGGGAGGGGGGTACTATCAGTCTGTCGCTCATGTGGCAAGCACAAATATGTTGTTCTATCCCTTTCATAAACACGTTCTTTCTCATAATCACGGGATGTTGGTCATTCGGTTATTCTAAATGTCTATGTTGGCCCCGAGACAGCCAACAACTAAACAGTACAAACGTCACCAAGATGGTGATACGCGTATACCAAGCCATACCCGAGATTTGATTTCTACTTGGGCCGGCGTCGTAATTTCTCACCCATGCATTCGGGCTCGATATTCCCACTCACTAACCACCTTCGTATGGGCCCTCCAGTCCCTCCCCACGGAATACGCAGCGCCTACCGCCACCTTCATCCGCCGCCCGGCCGGAGGCAGCCCAGGGTCGACCAAGGGATGCGGAGGGTGCCTCCCCAGCACCTCCTCCCACATCCGCCTCTCCTCCTGGTACGTCGCCTGGGCGTCCACGGCGTCGGCATAGGCCTCCTGCTCCCTCTCGGCCTTGATCCTGCGAAACAGTGTCTCGCGGTCTCTCTTTGTCTGCGGCTGATCGACTGCCGAGTACAACATGATCTCGTCTGCCTCGGCCTTGATGTCCTCTTCCTCTTCATCTTCGTCTCCATCCGATAGGTAATCCTCGTCTGACCCCACCGAGTCCGTATCAACTTCGCTGTGTGCCGGTGCAGGATGCGAGACGGCTTCGTCATCTGAGGACAATTCTATCCGCTGCATCCTCTGCCTGATGTCGCTGATGTTGCGATGCACATTCATTCCCAGGGCATGCTCAACGGCGTCATATGGCATCATCGTCATCTCGTCTTCCTCTTCCCTGGGTCTCGGTGGATGCTCGTAAACATGCAATCCTAAGCGCCTGGCGGTTCCAGCCAACACGGGCTGTTTCTCCGTCCTTAGTCCCAAGGACAGGGCTGCGGCGCGGACGTCTTTCTTGCGCACCTCGCTCTGGATTTCTGGTTTATATCCGCTCTCAGACCGTATACGTGAGCTCGCAGTGAAGAGTGTTGCCGACACCAGTCGTCTTGTAAGCGTTAGCGCAACCGAGTAGAAGTCTTCCAGCGTCGAACGCTTTATTGAAGGGGGGTCGCCGTCCACGGACTGCCAATTGCTCTCTTCGGATGTGCCGTTCATAAATAGCCTCTCCGATAGTTTCAGCCAGTTCTGTACGTTCAAAACGGATTCTGGCATCAGAACGTCGTCGACTGCCTCGTCCTGGGAAGCATCCATGCACCCCTCTTGAGTGATCAACCAGTCGTCCCCATGCTTGTGCTGCTCAGTGGTCTGCTCAAAGGTCTCCTGTCTCAGGGCAAGGCTGTCGGCCGCCTTATCCAAGGCCTCACAGCATTCATGGCTGAGCTCGACAGCTGCGGGGAAGTCTGCCAGTTCCAGGGGGTCGAGCTCATTCTGCTGCCGTCGCTGGGCGAGCCCGTCCTGGAGCAGCCTCAGGTACTGCCTGACCTCCACGTCTCCCTTGGTGCGGATCCGGCGAGCGATGCCTGGTGAATCGTCCCTGCCGAGGCGACCGAGGGCCTCGAAGAAGCGCTCCTTCTCCGTGGGTGTCCAAGTTACCGTGCCGATCTGCGATGAGGGCAGGCTGATCCTCTCGTCTTTGGTCTCGCGGCCGAGAGGGACATACTGGGCTACTGCGTGCGCAATATCCTCATTCAGGATGTCCAGATAGACGCGGTTGAAGAAGCCCTTGGCTCTCTTCAGTTGTCGGAAATCAGTGTTAGTGTGTGGACCTTCTGGTGACTTCCGCTTCCTCGGTCTTGCTTGTTGGGCCGAGTCGTCGCCTGTGAATGTCGTCTCCTGCATCGGTTGGCTCCCTGGCGAGTCGCTACTCTGAGCTTCATTGGGCGAGTACTCACTGTCCTCGGGTGAGACTTGATGGGACGGAGGAGGTAGGAGATGTGCAGGCAATAATTCTTCACTGTCGGAAACGTCTCTTTGCCCGAGTTCCTCTGAGCCGTCTTCATTGACATCGGTGCCTCGCTTCCCAGAGTCACCGGAATTTTCTGGGGACTGATGTCCTTGTGGTGAGTCAGATCTGCTGTTCGGAGCAGCGCCACCATCCGAATCGGTGTCTCGATTCCGCGCCGTCATGACGCGCTTGCCTTGGCCGCTGGAAAAGCTGCGCAGCTCCTGGCTTCGACCGTCGTGATGTCCACTGATCCCCGCAGTGTGATCCTCAGGGAGTTGGTGATCACGGTCGTTCACAAGGGTCTTGTCGTATGCTCTGGCGTCCTTTCTCCTATGACGTTTCTTTCGTTTTGAATTACCTCGCTCCTTGCTTTCACCACTTCTGGAGCCGCGTGGTAGTCCATCGTTGGGGTGGAGAGCGTCCATCTTGACGTGGTCACTCGTGTGTCCAACAGACGACATTTTGTGCTTGCGAGTCCATCAACAAGCAGCGCGCGACTAAGATCGCGCTAGAGATGGCCGGCCCAAGCACATTTCGATAATTGCTCCAAAGGTCTTTTGGGTAAAACGGTTCTTTTACACCCATCGCTGCTGTTGGTGTTGAGGGAAAGTTTTACAGAGCTTAGACTCCAGGTGCAGGGGCAGGAACATTAGCGCTTCCCTAAGCTCCAGGATCAGGGGTACCCCTGAGCTTTGTGGGGCATGATGTAGCCGCCGCGTCCACTTGGCAGCCCATCTCTTTCAGCCTTACAGCTTTTCCTCAACGTCACTTAAACGGCAAGGCTGAGCACATCATGCTGCGACCAGTGTTGAGGGGCCTCAGAGCTTCGACAACACTATTCATAATACCGGGCCCACGGAGGGTGATCCACGCTGCCCCACGGGTTGTCCTCCGTGGCCCAAGAATCTTGCCCGGATGCTCGAGAAACTATGCGACTCAGCCATTGCAGCTTCGGGATTATCAGCTGGAATGTATACAGTCAGTCGTGTCTGCTCTCAAGAATGGGCACAAGAGGGTCGGGATATCTCTTGCCACTGGAGGAGGCAAGACTGTAAGTATCTCCCTGTTTCATAGCTGTCCAACGCCATCCAAGTCTTGCCTCTCCGGAGCTCATTATTCGTCTCGCTTGCCATGTTTGGTGTACCTGACTGACTAGATATAAGGTGATCTTCACGCAACTCATTCAACACATTGAGCCTCCTGCAGAACGAGCTACCCAAACGCTAATTCTGGCTCATCGGCGCGAGCTCGTGGAACAAGCTGCTAGACACTGCGTCAGCGCTTACCCAGACAAGACTGTCGAGATCGACATGGCCAAATCTCACGCCAGTGGTGTAGCCGACATCACGATTGCCAGTGTGATGAGTCTCCAGAGGGATGAACGGCTTGAGAAATACAACCCTGAGAACTTCAAGCTTGTCCTTGTTGATGAGGCTCATCACATCGTCGCCCCGGGTTACATGAAGATTCTCGAGCACTTCGGGCTAGCCACCAAGAGGACGGACTCACCAAACTTGGTCGGCGTGTCCGCAACATTCTCTCGATTCGATGGGCTGAGGCTTGGTTCTGCGATCGACGAGATAGTCTACCACAAGGACTATGTCGAAATGATAGACGAGAAGTGGTTGTCCGGCGTCATCTTCACCACCGTCAAGTCCACCGCCGACATCTCAAAGGTGAAGAAACAAGCTGGAGGCGGGGACTTTGTCACATCCGAACTCTCCAGTGCCGTCAACACCGACCAAGTCAACGATGTCACTGTCAGAAGCTGGCTTGCCAAAGCAAGCGACCGGAAGTCAACCTTGGTGTTCTGCGTGGATCTGGCTCACGTGGCTGGACTCACTCAGAAATTCAGGCAGTACGGACTGGATGCTAAATTCGTCACGGGCGACACACACAAAGTCAAGCGGGGCGAGATCCTGGATGCCTTCAAACGAGGTGAATTCCCGGTGCTCTTGAACTGCGGCGTCTTCACCGAAGGGACGGATATTCCCAACATCGACTGTGTGATTCTTGCTCGTCCTACACGGTCACGCAACCTGCTCGTACAGATGATAGGCAGAGGCATGAGATTGCACAAGGGGAAGGAGAACTGCCACGTCATGGACATGGTCGCAAGTCTCGAGACGGGAATCGTAACGGTGCCGACGCTCTTCGGTCTGGACCCCGGCGAGCTGGTCAGTAACGCGACAGTCGATGATATGAAGAGCACCAAAGAGCGGAAAGAGGCCGAAAAGACCAGACAGGGTCAGGCTTACGAGAGTGCACCCCCTACCGTATCTTCGGGCGTCCCCCAGAAGATCACATTCACAGACTACGACTCCGTGTTCGACCTGATCTCCGATACCTCTGGCGAGAGGCACATCCATGCCATAAGCCAGTACGCCTGGGTGCAAGTAGGACCAGGCAAATACGTTCTGACCAGCAACTCCGGCACTTTTCTTAGAATCGTCAAGGATGACCCCCAAGACGCAGATCCTGTGTTCTGGAGGTCATTCGTAGTCCGAGCCCTATCCGCCAGCATGTCCAAGGCGCCATACGCGCCGCCGCACGAGATCCTCAAGGCAACAACTTTCACCGATGCCGTGCACGGCGCCGACAACTACGCGCAGAGGCACTTCCTGCACGTCATGATATCCCGAAAGGAGCGGTGGCGGCAGCGCCCGCCGACCGAGGGGCAGCTCAAGTTCCTGAACAAGCTCCGGGCCGAGGGTGACAAGCTCACGGCGGACGACATCACGAAGGGGAAGGCTGCTGACATGATCACCAAACTCAAGCACGGCGCCAGGGGACGGTTCGCGGACTTGCAGACCAGTCGGCGCAAGAAAGAGAGGAGAGTGGCACAGGAGGAACAGGAGATGGAGAGGAAACGGAGGGAGCGCGTGACGGTTGGACCTGTCGCGGCGTGAGCGGCTTGCCCTTGGTAAGTCATGAAGTGATCCTCTACCGCCAGTAAAAAGCATACAAAGGCCTTAATTAGTTGCTGTCTTCTCTATGAATACTAAAACATTTGCAGCTGGGGGTAGTGTCTTCTCTTTCAGTGTATCACACTCCCATGGCATACAAGAAAAATCCCATAGTGTAACAATACAATGTAAATATTGAACATCAGATACATAGGGCTCGGAGCGATTCATCTGATGTCCAGGGTCAAATCTGCCTGCCAGCGTGACAGCTTGGGAGTGAATGAAGTTCAGAGGTGCCTTTGGTCCCACTCGTCTGGGTTGGTAGCTGCCTGCAAAACTCACCGCCGTGGAATACATCGCGAACCTCATCGTCGAATCACGCTTCTCGATTCTTCTGCGTCGCCGACTACCTTAAGTGCCCCTCTTTTCTTCGATCCAAGAAGCTATTCATTGTCAAAATGGAGTCTCCCTCTTCACCCACCCAGTCCCCTCCCAGCTCTCCCCCAGCTTCTTTGTTGATAGAGACAATTGACTACCGCAACACGACTGCGCAGTCTCTGGAGGAGGAGCCATCTCGCGATCTTTCTCGCCCATCCTCTCCTGCGAGCAGTGATAGTATTGATCACACTATCACTCTGGGAGATCTTTCTCTTTCTCTCCAATTCTCTCCCTCGGCCTCCTCTGATCACCCCATCACTCCTGGTGATCTTGCTGGACCTGCGCAATCTTCTCTCTTCCTTCCTGCGATCACTGATCGCATTGACCTTCCGACGGCTGCCCTCCCTGCTCTCGCCAACTACGAGCGGCGGTACCCGTTCGGAATCCTCAACGTCGCCCACCTCCACTTGCGACTCGGTCGCGACGTCGGCCGCAATCCAAACATCATGGAGCCAGCCCCACCTGCACGCGTCGTTCAACGCAACGACTGTAAGTCCCCTTCTTCTCTTTTCCTCTTACGGCTCCCCATCCAACATGTCTTGGAAATGTTCCAGAACACATCACATTGGGATCCGAAGCAGGTGATTAACAGATGCCAGTCAACTGGCCGATACCAAACGGCGACCCCAAGGACAACGT
Source organism: Diaporthe sp. PMI_573 (assembly GCA_021399435.1). Classification (NCBI taxonomy): domain Eukaryota; kingdom Fungi; phylum Ascomycota; class Sordariomycetes; order Diaporthales; family Diaporthaceae; genus Diaporthe; species Diaporthe sp. PMI_573. The sequence continues at coordinate 514,124 of JAJTUP010000023.1, read as the reverse complement.
CCCCGCCGCCGCCGCCACCACCAGCGCTGCCGCCCCCGTCCCAGGTGCCCGCAGCAGCGTCACAGGCGAGGAGGCCAAGAGCCTGGGCCCCGAGATCGAGGCCGCCGTGCTCGCGAAGGGCGAGTACAACCGCAAGTTCGGCGCGTTCCGCAAGCGCTGGACCAAGGTAGAGACCGCGCTCGCCGACAAGGCCGAGGAGATGCGCGGCACCAGGTCCGTCGGCGCCAGCGAGCTCGTCGGCGCCATCGGCGTCATGTTCGCGCTCGGCAAGGCCGTCGACCTTGCTGCCTTCCCGGGCAAGAGCTTCGGGGAGTTTGACGAGGTATGTGCCGTTTACTTGACACCCTGTAAATGCCCCTTTTGCGCCTAGATCAAGCGAGACTGCTTGGTCTCTCTTTTTGCCGTGTCACTTACCTAGTCACTTACCCTGATACGCACATCAATATACTCTGCCCTTGATTCGTCTTCAAGTACAATTGCTGATGCGAATACCACAAAAACAGCGGGCATGTAGCCCTCGGGGCTACCTCTCGTCGCTCTTCCCGGAGCTCACCAGCCGTGCGGCGGGGGTGCCCGGCCCCGTCCTGCCCCTTGAGTGGGACTTCTCCCTCAGCGGCATCATGGCCGGGGAGAAGCAGGATCAGCTGCCGGCCCTCTGGGCTGCTGCTGTGGCTGGCGACTGGGAGGCGGTGGACGAGATGACCAGCGGCGTGCTGGCGAAGGCGGAGGAGTTGCTACGTGTTGTTTAGGCTGGGGAGGGAGGAAAAGGGGGCGGCGGCGGCGGCGCTTTGGGGTGTCCCGAAGATAAGACCACGCTTTGTTTTGTGTCTTTTGATACCATGTACAACTAGTCGGGGACGGGGGAATGGAGTCTAGGGTTTGCCTTTTCCTGAGCCTACACAGTATGCTCGCTTGCGATGTGATGCCTCGTGACAACAGGGATTGCGTGCTTCCGACTACTAAGACTGTTGACTCATACCGGTATGGCATCCACGTCACGTTCACGGTCATAAATGACATGTCATTGACAGACGTCCAACCGTTGCGCAACACGGACAATGTGTCTGCGCAGAGCTTGGCTTGAGAAGTGCGAGCCAGAGCTTATTTAGCAGTTGAGTAAGTAGCAAGGCTGAAGTCAATGCATTAAGTAAACCCCAAGAAATCCCCAAGTAATCCCCCACGGGTTAGAAGCGGCCTTCAATTGATCATCGTCTCAATTGCGGAATGAGTGAGCATGCAAGAGGGCGCACACCAACGAATGGCCGACCAGCAAAACGAGCTGACTGGGAAAGACTGGCCTGCACCCTGAAGATCTCTCTCCAGACCGCAGTGGGCCGCCCGCGTTCTCAGGGCCAAGGAGCACCGGGACTTACGGGGCCTATCGCCGATCTCGGTCGCCCGCAGTGTCACCAACCCAGGGTATTCGAAATTTCACAGGCGTTGGGCAAAAGTCGACCGACTGACGATGAGGCCATCCATATTTCTCTGTGCTCACTCCCTCCCGGAAACTAGTCATTCACCCTGCAGAGCTGGCTACCCTCGGCCTTCTTCCTTGCCGTCTGCTTTTGTATAATTCGTTTGCCAAATCCCCTCCTGATTCCAGAGGAACCTCGCGCAGCATGGACGAGAAGACAGAGCACGTCAAGTGAACCCAAGCCGTCCTTCTTTTGCTTTTCCCTCGTCCCCTTGGAGAAAACCCACTCTTTTTCTCCTCTTGCCGTGCCTTTGGATGCTTGGGGTCGTCACCCTTCAGCTCGAATCTGTTGCAGGAGACGCTTGGGAACGGAACTTCTCCCATTTCTGAACCCCAGGTCGACTCACCATGGCCGACCGAGACAACGGCAAGCCGGGCGAACCGGCCGGCCAGATGAGGCTTGAGCCACGGCAGATCTCGCTCACGAAGGAGAAGCCTCAGCTCGAGAGGAAAGACGTGGCATCCACGGTCGAGAACAAGAGGAACACGAAAAACCTCGCACTTAGGTGGGCAGCAGACATTGCGAGCGCGTCCTGCGCCGCGGGTCTCGTTGCGCCCCTGATCTCCATCATCGACCGGTAAGTTACGGACTCCACTCCCCCGAAACTCCCCGGACCCCCCCAGGATCTCTTACCACTCCCCGGACCAAGCCACTGACGAGTCCCTTCCCACTCCTCGCAGGTCCATCATGGAGAACGCGTCAGGCCGCGCCACGCTCCTCGAATCTGTCAGGGGCTCGCTGCGGCAGCTCATCCTCCGGCCGCACGCCACGCTCCTCTCGAAGCCGGTCGCGCTCATCTTCATGGCCTACGGCGGCACCTACCTGAGCGCCAACACGGTCGACACGGCCTACTCGACGGCGCAGAACAGGCCCGCCACCCTCGTCACCTCGGGCACGGCCAAGTTCGCCCTCTCGTCCGCCGCCAACATCGGCCTGGGCGTGTACAAGGACCAGGTGTACGCGCGCATGTTCGGCCCCGTGGGCGCGGTGGCCCGCGCCGTGCCGGCCACCTCGTACGCGCTGTTCACCATGCGCGACTGCCTGACCATCTTCGCCAGCTTTAACCTGCCCATGATGCTCGGGCCGGGGGTGCACGCCGCGCTCGGCGAGTCCCTGTCCAGGCAGGTCAGCGGCCAGACCGTCGTGCAGTTCGCGGCGCCGGCCTTTGTGCAGATCTTCTCCACCCCCGTGCACCTGCTGGGGCTGGACCTGTACAACCGGCCCCGGTGCGAGAGGTCCGGCCTGCCCACCCCCGGCGAGCGCTGGGCCCAGGTCTACAAGAACTGGGGCATCAGCGTCGTCGCCAGGCTGTGCCGTATCATTCCCGCCTACGGCATTGGGGGCGTCGTCAACTCCAAGGTCCGCCGTAGCCTCATGGAGAAGCTCTAGGGCGTCTTCCTTTGGGCACTCGAGAGAGTGTGTAGATACAGACTAGACAGTCTACTGTTGGAGGATTGTTGATGGTGCGCGTGATGTTTCTTCATACTTGCACTATAGGCGCATGGCTTCCGGCATGGCGTTCCGGTATGGACTCTTTTTGCTTTCCGATTGCGTTTCTTTCGATACCCATGGACAGATGATCTTCTCATCTACATGATCTGTGCAAAAATAGACCACTAGACGATAGATTAGATGACGATAGACATGGAATGCATCAGGGGCCCTCGGTAAGGGCGCCTGCAGGTTTGCGATCTCTGGACAACCTATTCGGTCGATCTTGTTATTTTATCTATGCGAGTCACATGAACCCGCTCTCCCTCAACGCCTTGTAGATCTTTGCCTCGGCCTCCTGCGCCTCCGTGCGCTTGCGCAGGCGGCCCTCCCCAGTGTCGATGAAGTTCTCCCAGAACTTGAGCCCTTCAATGCCCTCCTCGCGGCAGAGCACACCGCGCTCCTCAGCCATCTCCAGCTCTTCCTCGGCGACGCCAATGCTCCACCCAAACCTGTCCGCCGCGTCCCGCGCCGTGACGCCCCGGCCAAACTCCTGCCAGTTCCAGGGGACCTCTCTCTCGGGCGGGATGCCGTGCAGGCCCTGCATCCACGCGAGCAGGGTCTTGATGGTCATCTCGTCCGTCCTGTCCATGCTCTGCACCACCATGACGCCGCTCTTGAAGGTCCGCAGCCGCACGGGGAGCTTCAGCTTCTCCCACAGCCGCGCCGCCTTCTCAAAGTCCATGGGGCTGACCAGCTCCACCCCACCCCGGGCCCGGTTGAACGCGGCCCAGAGGTCGACCAGGCTGATGATGCCCCCTGCCTTCCTCAGCACGCCCCTCGCATCGTCAGTGAGAAATTCCGCGAGGTTTCGCGCCAGCTCAGACAGATACAGCGACTCGCTGCTGCTCCCGCCGCCGACGATATCCTTGGTCGTCACCAACCCCAGCTGGCTTGCCGACTCGGCCAGCAGCGCGTTCGCCTCGGACGAGCCAGGGCCCCCGTTGCCCTGTTTGGAGAAGCTCTCGGCTAGGGCGACGATCTCCTTGGCAGATGCCATCAGGGCCTCCAGGTCCTCAAAAGCAGTGCCGATGACAAGCTCATTGTTCTTTCGCATGTCGAGCCCGCGCTGCTCGAGCCCTGCAATGCCTACCGTCTTCTTCCTAACTTGCTCGCGTGTCGACCCGTCCCCAGAGTTCCCGTCCACGGCGAGCGGGTTCTGGTTGGGGACACGAGGCGCACCCTGTAGGAGCCATTTGCGCTGTGTGATGGCGCCTTTGAGCCTTTCATACAGAATCTTGTCGCCGCCAGCCCGGAAAGAGATCTTGATGCTCTCAGTATTCTCCATACCTGGCAGTGCGCCGTAGCTGAGAACCGGGCCTGGGGAGTCCGTCCTATCCTGGGCCTGTGAGGGCTGAGCCGGCTGGCTCAGCTGCGTCGGGACATCGTGCGAGATCAGCGGTCCGCCGCACATCTCGCAGGACAACAAAGACGGATGATTCAGGAAGGTGCAGCGAGGGCACTGAAATGAGGCGTCCGGATCAGATGTCCTTGGAGGGCTGTTGCGCGCCGCCGGCGACTCATTCCCTGCGACCAGCCCATTTCCTGCTGACATGCCTCGAGGGCGTAGCGGCAGGGGCGACACCACTGACTGCCTGCTCGTCGCATTATTTATAGCGGCCTTCAGCACATGGGTCAAGGCTGGCTTGATCCCACATGCCAGGCACGGCGGGAGGGGAGTCAGGGCGCTGGCCGTTGCCGGATCGAAGTTGGAAGGTACCGGATTCGAGAAACTGCAGATGGTGCACACCCATGTCGCCGAGCTCGCAGGGGACGGGTCCACGGGTGCTGGCCTCAGAGGGCTGTCTGACCGCGGGACAGGAGAGGAGTTGTTGTCCCTCGGGGAGCCAGTTCCTGCCGCCGGGGATCTGGACTGCAACGAGGAGCGCTTTGTGGGCTTTGGGATCAAGGTGACCTTGGCCGAAGACTTGAGGAAGCCCGCCTGTAGCACTTGTTCTCAGCAACGTGACCTGCGAGTTCCCATCACGGCATGTGTGCTTTTTCTTACGTAGTATTCATATCGCTCGACGTCCTTGAGGTCCAGGGCGACCGAGTTCTTCCGGGGGTCAGTCTTATCTACATAGCAGATGCGATGCGACGTCAAGTAGACCTGTCCATTCTGGTGGTTCTGTAGCTTGTACTTCCTGCGGCGAGGTGCGACGGTTAGCCTCTACATCTCATCACTCGACGGCAATCAAAGACAGCAGCAGCATCGAGGAGACGGAACCGGGTGGGCAGGCGGAATGAGGGACGGCGCAAGAGCCAATGATGGATGGCGGATGGATGCGTCAACTAACCCCTCGTACAACCCCACGTTATCTTGGACAAAGAGAAGAACTTCGTCTGGGAGATAGGCTGGCCGGAGGGCTGTTGTGAGGTCTAGCTGCTTTAAAAACATTCGTCATATCTGTTCTGGGAGACAATCCCAAATGTGAAAGAGAGAGATGGACACGGAAGGGCTACCTGGCCGTCCTGACTTTGTACTTTGTCCAGACAAGAAGACGCGAGCGATGTATCCCGCAATCAGATGATGTCAGGCTTGATGCACCTAGCCGGCTTAGAGCCCAAACGGGTGTGACTTAGGTAAGCCAGCCCGTCCCAAGCCACGTCCCCACTAGCGCCGTGCACGGCAGTCGAAATATAACAAATGCACCTTTTAATGCCCGCACCCGTCCCTCCCTGCCTCCCTCGCCTCCCACCGCTTTCCCCCGATTCCCAACCGCCTTCGTCGCCGTCCACTTCCAACCACATCATCGCCACCATCACCATCGCCGCTATCAACGAGCGACGACGCCCACGCCCTTGGACAACTATCTACTGATCTTACAGCCCTCTTTGACTTTCTTTGTGATTCTGTCCCCTGACCCCACGAAAACCTGTCGCGTCGCCAAACATGTCAGCAAACTTGATGGGCTGGGCCGCAGCGCCCGGCACCCAGGGAGCAGTGCCCCCGCCGCCTCCAGGACCCTACGCGTATCCAAACCGTAAGTGCTTCTCTGCCTCAAGTGTCCCCTGACAAGGTTGCTAACTCGTGTGTACCAGCTGCCTACACTCAGGTCCAAGTTCGCCAGAACTTCAGTCAGCCCTATTCCGTTCCTCCACCAGTCTATCCTGGTGCTCCTGTTCCACCATCTCCGTACGGTGTATCACAGGTGCCCCCTCCACCCCCAACTAATCAACCCGAGCCCGCCAAAAAGAAGATTGAGTGGCCCCTGTCGGTTCGCCAATATGTCCAGCGCTCATTCATCCCTGACAACCTGAATCCCTCGGTCTCGCGGACTGAAATGGAACAGAAGCTGAGGGAAGTCATCTCTGGTGCCACCGAGTCCGGAAAGCTGCACAACGTGGACTGGGACAACATGCCTCTGCCCCAGGCACTGGTCGTGCAAGAACGCCACAAAATGCTGGAGTCACAAAAACCCGCCCCAGGCAGCAGTCCCGGCTCAGCTAGGAAGCGAAAGTCATTTCAAGGGGACGGAGACTATGACAGCAGCCCAGCCACCCTTCCTCCGCGGGAACGTAAACTCGAAAACCGTATCAGCTACGCTGCCGATGATAGGCGTCAAATCATGGACCTGCCGCTGGCCAAGAGTAAGTACACAAAGGCCAACGAAAAGCGACAAAAACGTACCGAGCGCTTTGGGGCTCCCCAGCCGTCTCCCCAGAGGTCTCCCACGCCTGAACCTCCTATTGGTCCGGTAATCGGAACCTGCGAAAAACTGGAGAAGAACTACCTGCGGTTGACTGCGCCACCAAAGCCTGAAGTTGTCCGCCCAGAGAGAGTGTTGCGGCAGACCCTGGACCTCCTCAAGAAGAAGTGGAAGAAGGAGAGGAAGTACTCTTACATCTGCGACCAGTTCAAGTCCTTGCGTCAAGACCTTACCGTGCAGCGAATCAAGAACGACTTCACCGTCGAGGTCTACGAGATTCATGCCCGGATCGCGTTGGAGATGGCCGACCTTGGTGAGTATAATCAGTGCCAGACCCAGCTGATGGCCCTGTACAAGCTGGGTCTGAAGGGCCATCCCGATGAGTTCAAGGCCTACCGTATTCTGTATTTCATCCACACGGCCAACCGCTCGGACCTTAATGATGCCCTCGCCGATCTAACCCCAGCAGAGAAATCGGAGCCCGCCATCAAGCACGCGCTGGACGTTCGTTCCGCCCTGGCCCTGGGCAACTACCATCGTTTCTTCCAGCTCTACATTGACCCCTCCCATATCAAGATGGGTGCGTACCTTATGGACATGTTTGTCGGTCGTGAGCGCCTCGCTGCACTGTGCAACATGTGCAGAGCGTAAGTTTCCACTCCTCATCCTCCAACGCTAGCTTTGAAGCGGACAATGCTGACATGGTTCTCGGCACAGTTACAAGACAGATGTTCCTCTTCGTTTCATCACCGAGGAACTTGGTTTCGATGCCGACGGCGATACGTACAAGTTCCTTGTCGAGTACGACGCCCAAGATCTCCTTGCGGAGCGTGATTCCGTTGTCTACTTCCAGCCGGGCCAAGCCAAGGGTCACTTCGATGCCGCAAGAGCCCAGGCATTCCGCCGGGTTGACATCAAAGGCCAGATTTGATTCTGGCTTCATTTTTCGTTCTCGTTCATTGTTACCCAAGTGTTACGTGGCACGCATGGCATACACTTTGTTGCCATGGCCGCATTTCATCTATTTCCGCATTTCCCGTCCCGAACTAGCATCACCTATCTACCTACCTACCAACCAGCCCACGTTTGACCGAACCCCGGCCGATTATGCACCCTGCAGTCCAGTCAGGTGACCAACGAGGACGGCGCTGCGCAGAGCGTGTGCGATCGAGTTGGCGAGTACGGCTGTCGACAATGCGGATTGTGCCTCGATATCCAATAATGCCAGTGGAGTTCTGAAGGCGGCATCCTGACCTACTTTCCCAGCTCTGCCTAATCTGTCCATATGCCCGGCTCGAGCTGGACACAGCTGTGGGGGATTGGAAGGGAGAGCAATGGCATGGATAATTCTGCACCTTGTTGTTGAATTTGAGGGAAGGCGTTTTGTGTGTGTGTTTGGAAATGTTGGGTGGTTAACAGTCGCCTTGTTTCGAGATACCATTTTGATGTTGGCGGTAAATAGGGCAAGTAGACTACTGGGCGGCACAAGATGTCCTGCCCCAGAGAAAAGGGCACTCGTGCACAGGCGTTGTGGCTGTTTGTATTGCTAACTCTCACAATAAATATTCATTCCACGAACTCCTGAGGCCCCTTGACCTTTTCCCTTCGAGCACAATGCGGTGGATGCAAGACGAGCATTCGCTTTGTTGGCAAGTCTGCTTATGTAACCCGTGCCCGCCCCTTTTGACTCGCCAACCCCGCAGCCTGGCAAGCCTGCCCATCAAAGCAAGTCCAGCCACCTCTTTAAGCCATTTTGCTTCGTCTCCACCTCATCGCAAATTGCATCCGTCGCATCGATTGCATGTCGCAAGGACGCCCTCGACAACGCATTTAAGCATCGTATGTAAACACAAAGGGCCATATTCGAATACGATAAAAATTGGGAACCTTGCCCGAAGCGAACCATGTCGGCTCCGACGGCCACGGCCACGGCGCCGGCCACGTCGTCTGTCTCGAGCGCCATGGAGACCTCGCCCTCCGATGCCATGGCCGCGACGCCGTCGTCGCAAAAGGAGCGTCACTCGCTGTCGCTGGACCAGCGGCGCGCGCTGCGGCGCTGGGCCAACACGCAGACCGTGCGCCCCTCGCACAAGGCCTGCATAGAGTGGTTCGCCAGCCAGTACGGCAACACCATCAGCCAGTCCACCGTCTCGCACTCGCTGTCGCCAAAGTACGCCCGCCTCGACGGCGACCCCCAGCTGTCGGGCTCGCGCCTGCGCTTCGGCAACTGGCCCGACGTCGAGAAGCTGGTGCTCATGTGGCACCACAGCATGCAGAGCAGCGGCCGCCAGCCCACGAACGAGGAGCTCGCCGAAAAGGCAAAGTCCATCTTCCAGCAGCTGCCGCGCTACAAGGACGAGCAGGCCCCCGAGTTCAGCCCGGGCTGGATCCACCGCTTCAAGAAGCGCTACGGGCTCCTGATCCGCCGCCAGCGCAGGCACGGCACCGCGCCCCCGCCCCAGGACGACATCCCCTACCTCGTCGACGCCATCCCGCGCATCATGTCCGTCGGCCCGGACACCAGCCCCGCCGCCATCCGCGACTCGGTCCAGCGCATCGTCGGCGTCGAGCCCTCGCTGGCCACCTGCGCCCGCGTCAGGGACGAGGCCGTCCGCAGGCTCGAGAACCCCGGCCTGAACCACAACGGCCAGCCCAACCACGTCCTCGACACCGCCGTGGGCAACAATGGCGGCGCCGGCATGGGAGGACACCACCACCACCCTCCCACAAGCAGTGCCGGCGGCGCCCACAGCGCGGGGCACGGCGACCACTACGGCGACGAGGACCCGGAGATCGTCCTGCAGAACGCCCTGCACGCCCTGCAGCAGGAGGAGGCCGACGCGGAGGCCGAGGCAGCAGCCGCGAGGGAGGAGCGCGAGATGGCCGAGAGGGGCATACAGGCGCCGCCGCCACAGCAACAACACACACAACCACCGCCTCCTCCGCAACCGCCGCACGCGGGGATGAGCGCAAGCCAGTCGTACGCGCAGCACGCCGCCGCCGGGGCCCTCGCGACGCCGGTCAGGAATGGGGTCGCGCAGCCCGTTGGCGTCGGCGTCGGCGTCGGGGGCGGGAGTGGTTCCGGGAACGGGGGCACCCCGAACGGGGGGGCGCCTGCCTCGTCCGCGCTGGCACAGCCGCGGTACTCGGTGGGCGCGGAGGATCTGACCCTGACGCCCATACCGGCCAACGGGCCCATCTCGACGACGGACCGGCCCATGCGCTGCCCCTTCTGCATCAACCAGCGCATGCTGCGGACTATCAAGGAGGCGGTGGAGCACATGGCCACGCACGTTGTCGTCTGAGTGAGAGGTTTCGCAGGATAAGAGTTTGGTCTGCGGCTTATTTGATCTCGGGAAGAATGGAGGGGTGGAGGGGCACAGTGAGTTATCACGACAGACACCTACACACACAACCTCATACGCACAAATGCGTACACCGACTCTCGGCCATATGTCAGTCGCGTCGGCCGCGACGGCTTGGTGAGCACAAAATATCTCAAGAAGGAAAGGCAAGGACAGCAGACACGGCTATAATGAATGAACTGGGTGACTACCGGTGATTAATCCATTCGTCCATGTACATATTATTCCCTCCGGTTTCACATGTTTTCCCCACGTCTCTCTATTATTTATGACGGAAGACACCTGCGCCCACTCTCACAGTCGGGAATGGGGGAATCTCGAAACAAAGGCAAATGGAGCTTGTCGGGCGTTATTGGCCGTTGCTCCGCCAGCAGGCAATGACTTGAAGATAATCATGAACCCAAACATATCATGAACCCCTAACTAGCCCTTGTTGCCCACCTCCGGAAGGGAGGGGGGCCAGTGACTGTAATGCTGCATTGAGTTGAGACCATGTCTTACAGACGTGATTGGCCTGGTCTACCAGCCGAACCAGAAAGTCCGCTCAGTGCACCATCTCTGCGTGTAGAAACGTAATAAACAATTCATATGATCTCTCGATCTGGTGCGGGCACGCTTGTTGTTTCACATGTGATTGCGCGGACGGGGAAAGGTTCTTTGGTCTTGTCCATCACTCTCTCAATTCATTTCCTTCTCAACGACTAAAGCTTTCTCGGAGGGGGCTTCGGGTGCCAGATCTCCAGCGCCACGAAACGGGGGCTCCTCAAGAACCAGAATCAACACTGACCTTTCCCCGTCATCCGTATCTTTGAAACTCGAGCTTAAGCCTCTCCTAATCGGTCCGCGCAAGAAAGCCCATTCTCCCTCCCGAACACACAACGCGATCCAATTTTGTTCGCTGTAGAGCGCGAGCCTCGCAGACCGACCAGCTGGTATCTTCGGTCACTCCAAACTAGCACTCGTCTCCCTGCTTCCTCCAACCTCGCCCATGTGGCCACCCCGCTGGAGCATCGCAAAAAAAAAAAATGGGTAATAATAAGGACTGAGCGTGACAAAACCGAGCAAAGAAAACGACAAAAAAAAAGGAGACCGAGGGCCTAGATATCTCATAGAAGTGAAGAAAAAAGGTTGACCAAAGACAAGCCAGCCCTGAACGCCATTGCTTTTCCACCAACTGGAAAAGCTCCCATATAGACATGTTCCATCATCATGAGTTGCTTGCGCATCGTCGACATAAGGTGACAGATTTTATGTAACGGTGAATGAGAAGCCAAATGCTGGGGGCCTGTTGAGCGTTTGGCCGCAGGTGTACGGAAAAGGGTTGCCGACAGGTTTTAACGACCGTGGGTGCACTGGGAGCCCAGCTACTAAGCAATATTTCCGTCCGTAGGGTTTGGTACAGCAGAGGTGACAAAACCTTGTCGCATCTCCCCACGGACCTTGACTTCGAAGAAGGTTTCGAACCTGCAACTGAGCGAATGCTTTGCTTGCATGAGAGAGTCTGTCAAAAGCACGAAGTCGAGGCGCTGAGCGATCGCGGAGTCCGGTTGTGGAGCCTTCCCTCGAAATCTAGCCCGGATTATCGAGGATTTGGGACCGTTTGCAGAGCGCATCATACTTGCTCCACATATATCAGCAGCTTCTCGTTGCGTTCCAACGCAAGGTCTAGGTCGTTGTTGCTGATCATCGGGATCTTGTCCTGTGTGCTCTCGTCCTTGTAGGCTATGTCGATGGGGTCTCCTGCCGGGATCTTGAGCCTGTCACGGATCTTCTCGTACAGGTCTCGGAATTGGATATCGGTCGGCACCCTGATGGCGATAAGGTCTCCATTGAAGCTAAGCTTGATTTTCATCGCCGCTGCTTGCTGGTTCAGACCGGGAGAAAGTGAATTCTGGGACGGTTGAGAAAGAGATGATGACTGTCGTGGGACGCCGTTGGTTCCTCTTGAACCCGGTGCGCCGTACCCATTTCCATTCAGGTTGTTCTTGGATGACTGTTGTGATACGCCGTCGCCTTGAGACGACTGGTGGGAGCCGCCAGATAGTCGGTAGTCTTCCTCACCGTTCGAAGTCGGGTCAATCTCGTAGTCTCCCTCCCTGGGCGCGAAAAATTGCTTGACCAGGTTGCACCTCGAGATGTATGGTGGCTGGCTCAAGAGGTTCTTCACATATGCATCCAGGTTGTGGAGGCGACCCTCAGTTATAGCATCGGTGACGTAGTTGACAGGACCTGGCATGTAGGGTAATGTCCGCTTTTGCGTGCCAGTGTTCCCTGCCTCGGCCGGAAATTCCGTCAAAAGTGCAATCTGGAAGTCGTAAAAGTCTTCGTAATATCGCGAGAGCTCCCAATGTCGACCATCCTCTAGCGCGGCCTCGATCACAAACCAATATTTGTCTTCGGCAAAGCAGTAGCGGGGGATGCGTGCGGAGATAGGGGCGTGTAGCTGTGACCCAGGGCTTGAAGCCTGGGGGTTGGCCATGGGGGGTTGTTGGCTCTGTGTGTTTCGCTGATAGTTGGTGCCAGGTTAGCAAATGAAATGCTGCGATGGAGGGGCACTAGATCAAGACTCACGTTGCTCTGGGGCTGCTGTGCATTGCCTTGGCTCATGCGACCAGCGCCCTGCTGAAGGCTCATGCGCTCCATGCCTTGTTCCATAGCTTGTTGCTGCCCTGGGGGGCCTCCTGCCTCGAACTTGCCCAACGTAATGCTGCTGTTCTTGTACTCGGCCGCCATTTTCTTCCATTCTTCAACTCTCGGTATCCCCGCTCTCCTGATTGCATCCTGAGGGTTGGGGACTGGCGTGTTTGTTGCCATGTCGCGGATCTCGATGAAGGAGACTGGGATCAGGCCGGGGCCACCCAGCCGCCCTATCGGTTTCGCCACAAACCACTCGGGATTTGATTGCGCGATCACGATGATCGCCTCACCAGCCTTTGCCTCCAGCTCGTCTGCTCTTTCGGCCTGGAAGTCGTACATGACAATGCCGTACACCATAGCGCCGTTCTTCCCTGCAGCAGACATCTTGGAGCTTCGTTGACTTTGCGTTTGCGTGGGTGTTACGCTCGAGGCAGATGTCTCGGCATACCCGGAATCGTGGTCGGGGTTGTTGGTGGCACCAGGCGACGGTCGACTCGTGTCCGAGCTTGCGCTGTCGCGTTCTGTGCGGCCGAGAGCCTTGAAGAAGCTCACTGGAACAAGGCCACGGGCGTCAGGTAAAGCGGGATTGCAGGCTTCGTACCAGTCGGGGTCGTTTTCTCGACCGATAACATGGAAAAAGTCACCGCGCGAAAAGCTCAGTTCTTGACTGGATCGGGCTTCGTAGTCATAGAGCGCTCGAATTACCTGTCAAGACCAACGGGTCAGCAATTTCCTTTGGTTCTCCACCGAGGCCCAGGCGAAATGTGCCGCGAATCGGGCTCAAAGCGGGGGCTAGTTGGAGAAGAGACTCGAACGCCCTTGACCCACCCGCAAGGCCCGCTCTCACTCATTGTCCCAAGGATCCAGAGGGCGCAGGTGAAGTGCAGAGGCGCAGGTCGCCGACGGCCCTTGAAAGCCACATAAGGTTTTTTTTTTTGGGAAGTTGGGCTACAGCAAACGTACCTTTTTTGGAGGAACTATCGCGACAGCGGATTTGGGGCCGATTGAGACATGGGCCTTCGCCTTCTCCTCTCCCTTGATCGACCTGCGGAGGGCCTTGATGGCGCGCAAAAAGTCAGTATGTTTAGTCGACGACATGAGTGGCATTTTGCTGAATGACTGAGCCATGCGCTTCGGATTCGAAAGTGTAGAAACAGCACAAGAGGGGAAGTGCAGGGCTGGTGATGGGCAGTCATGCAGCGCGAGCCTGAAGAGGGACGTCGATATATCATGAAGCCTCTCCAGCTTAACATGGACATAGAGGCAAAGCGACTAAAATGCGCACAACATGATACGAAAAAAGGGAGATGTAACGGCTTGGCTGGGTGTACGAACCTTCATGGTGTTGCCGCAATATCCCTCTTTCCGTGATCGGGTTGATGAATGTATCTCAGAGCGGGTGCAGTCAGAGAAGACGGTCGCACCTTCTGTTGTCCTTCACACTTCTTGCCTGTCGTTTCACTGACAAGACGGGTCCTCCAGCCAATGAATCCCAGAGTAGCACGAGTGGACGTTACGCCAGGTCCGCTCGCACGCTCTTGCCGGCGGGAGCCCGTGAGTCAGTGCGACGGCAAGGTTGGTGGTGCAGGCGGCTGCTGGGTGCAGATAGAGCGGCCCGACGAGATGAGGCCCGACGATGGCAGAAGCGTCGCGGAGAGGACTTATGCAGCGGTCGGTCGGGTCGGGTGACAATCCAAGACACGCAGTGGACAGCCCCGGGGGTTGAGGGGAACGAGGTCGGGTGGTGGATATGCGTGTTCGGATAATTTGGGCGCACTTCGAGAGATCCCAAAAAAGAAAACGATGTCGTCACTTCAGGCAGAGTAGAGCAAGAGTCATGGGGAAAAGCCCGTGCCCAGAGGTCTAGTACCCGAACTGAGGATATGCGTGGGTTCTGTTCTAGTCGCAGATCGCGCCGAGTGGTGCGATGGCTGGGACGGCGTGAAAAACACAGATCAAAGCGACCTTCTCACACTGGGGGCGTCCCTCGGGTGGCGATGATGTGAGCCTTGAACAGGTTCGTCGGGGGCTTCTTTATTCAGGATGGAGGCATGCGATCCTCCCTCTTTGTCCGGCGGCTCCTTCGCGTTAGTCAGAGGAGCCCACTGAGTCGCCGTTGGCCCGTGCTATCGGCGGTTCTGCGGTTGGAAGTGGGCGTGGCAGTGAGCAGGCGGGCGGGTGGAGGAGGAGGAGCGAGTGACGAGGCGGCGGAGACGAGTTTAAAGAATGGGAGGGGAAGCGAGAAAAAAGAAGGCGAGGAAATTTTAGAGAGGGGGGGGCGCAGCAGGCGAGGCAGGCAAGTCAATGTGTCGCGCGACCCTGGAAGGGCATGTACTGCAGGTCTACTTTGGATCAAGGCAGGTACCGTAGGTTGGCAATAAGAGTAAGCGTGGGTGTGCGTGTGGGCGCTTGTGTCGAGTTGGGTTGGGTTGGGTTGTGTTTTGCCGACAGGATCCGACAAGACGGGGTGCGCAATGCAAAGTATAGTTTAGGAATGGGCGCGGGGGCGGCAGACGGACTGGCCAGGCGGCCCAGACGACGAAGCGACGATGAGTCCTGTATGTACGGCTCGGATGGGACAGGATACGACAGGGCAGAACCAGAGCAGAGCAGCAAAAAAAGGGGGCTGCAAGGTCGTAGGACGTGCAAAATAGGAAGAGAGAGAAAAGAGAGAGAGATTGGCGCCCAGTTTTGTGCATGGGAGGCCATGCCATTGCAGACCAGACCAGACCAGGCCAGTAAGACTGTCGGGCTTCCTTCGCCCACGGTGACTTTGGGAGTGACTTTGTGACTTTTGGGCTGTACTGTACAGCCCGCAGTCGCTACGAGCAGCCAGCAGCCAGACAGATGAGATGGACCAGGCTGATCTGCAGCAGAGTCAGTGAGTCGCCGTGGCCGCGCCAACAATGTGGAGGGAGGGGTAGGGAAAGAGAGAGGAGGGGAGCAAGGGTGGATGGGTGGATGGGGCAGGGCCGCATGGGCCAGGGCCCAGTTGCAGCAGCAGCAGCAGCGGCTTGTATCTTGCGAGACTTGCGACTTGCAACTTGCTTGCTTTGCCATGCCCAGGTCACTCAATGACCAGACCGAGCCAGCCAGCCAGACCAGCCAGCCAGCCAGCCAGGGCCCAGGACTCTCACAGGGGCCCTAGCTGGAGGGGCGCCTCTTTTTTTCTTTTCTTTTTCTTCTGTCTTCTCTCTCTTCTCGGCCCCTCAACCGGTTGATGGGATGGGAAATCTGCGAGTAGTGGCAGGCAGGGATGATCCAGGACAAGCGGGCCTGTGATGTGCTCCGGTTCCTCTCTCGTCCTCCAACTTGAGAATCGCCCGGCCCGCCTGGGCAGCAGCCACCAGCGGCGCCCTGCTCGGTACCTGACAGCTGCCTATGCAAGCACACGCAGCACGCAGCCACCGACCTCGTCACAGGCCCCACCGCACCCGGGATTCCAATATCCAGCCTCTCCATCTCTTACCAGCGATCCGGGCGGAATGACACCAGGCTGGGAAAGGCCCCGGCGGAGAATAACAAGCGCTGTCGTGATGGGTGTGGGTTTGATGCCGGTATTGGAATGTCATCACGGCCACGGCCGTGCCCGCCGCCCTCTTCTGCCGCTCTAGTCTTATGGCCGCTGGTCTCAAGCCCTCTGGTCTGGTCTTGTCTGTTTGCTTGCTGCTCCGCCCCATCTCTTCTGCCTGTCCGGCCACGACCTCCCATCTCGTGTTTGAGACTCTGGGCTCTGGCGCGGCAGTCTGGAGCGCAGTTGGGAATACAAACACCATGCCAGTGTCAGGTGGTAGCACCAACGCCTCGGCTCGCCTCGCTCACTGCTGTCTCCTGCTTTCTATTTCCAGGAACGGGGGCCGAGACGGTCGGTGGGCTGTTGTGGCGGCCACACAGACACACAGACAGTCAGGGCAGGGCAGGGCAGGCACTCGTTGCAACGGCGCCTCTCTAAAGTCCTCAGACATCCAAGGTCCCAAAAGTATAATAGCGATGACGCCCGCAACACATGACCCGGGCGGTTGCAATCTCCCGTCGCATTCCCTCTGATCATGTTACGATGCCGCACTGGTGAAGAATTCCGGAGACCCAGAGTTGGGCCGGGGCAGGGTGGAGTGGGTAACAGAAACAGAATCCTTCAATCCGGCCCGCTCCCCACCAGCTGGTCCCAATTCCCACGAGAGCGAGCCAGTCTAACAGTCCAAGCTCCTTCTGGCTGTGATGGACCCGCCAGGTGCTTCTGGTGCTCTGGAACTTCTCCTGGGGTCACTGCCACGAGTCTGCTGTCATCTATCCACCGCATAGATGCTCACAGTCTCGGTTGGTACGTATGTGATGAATGCTGCAATGGAATTGGCCTGGTCTGGCCTGGCATGGCTGGCCCACACCACCCCGTTCTGCAGGGGCTTCCTCGACTTCTGGTCGAAACGGCAAAAGCTGTGCATGTGCCAGGGGGTCGCTGATCATTGATCATCTGGACGGTCTGTGCATTCCGTTGGTCTATTGTGCCGCTACCGTGGTACCTGCGCAGAAACCAATTGGAGCCAAGCTATCTGCTATTGGACTAAATTACATTGTTCTGGTGCTGTCAGGGACCCGTCGTCTCAAGCCGAGAGAGTGTATGCGCGAGTGCGATATTTTAAGCTGCATCTCCGAGCCAAAACAAAATCGTACGAGAGCATGGAGAGAGTGGAATAAATATAAATATTACCAAAATATATCGGGGTTAAACCCACCAGTCGCATCCCAACAGGCTGGTAATGGGCCCCCAATCGCTATTATGCGAGCTATTAGATCAGACAGCTCACACGCAGGACCCGCCGGACGTCGTGATCGTGGGAGTCAGTCAAGTCACTCAATCACGCACTCGCTCACTCAGTCAGCCAGCCAGTCTGCCTGTCTGTCTGTCTCGGCCTCTTGCCTCGGATGGCCGCTGTTCCATCGGACAACGCCCACGCAGCCACGCCTCACCATCTTCGAAACAAAGGCCCCCATGCCAGTGCCCAATCACCAGCTCACCACACCTCTTGGACGCACCGTCGGATTCATGCCCTCCTACCACCCTATGAGTGGGCAGCTAGCCTCGAACGAGCGAGCGGGACACCAACGGGAGACAAGGGGACCACGGGGACCTGCCACGCCTGCCTACGTGATCGGTCACGCACAAGGAGCTACCCGCGAAGCTCCGATACGCGATTGGGCTTGCCCGCTTGTGAGGCCCGGACTGTCGCAATCTGCCACGAGGGCCGCCTCCTTCCCTGGCAGGGACCTGGCCCGGCCACTAGCGGAGGGAGCTGTTCCTGCCACAGGGCCTGCCACATCAGTAGCGATCGCGGAATCTTATCAGTGATAGCCTTTGACAGTGTGAAACGAAGGTGGGCTCGCCAAAACCAAGCGAACTGCTGGCTTGGCCGAGCTTGTGACGACAGGTTTGGTAAGCACCCAAAGTAAAGTTAACCGGAGATCGGTGCGTCGCGGTATCTATCCCACTGAACCCTGCTTTTTCACTTGCCTAAGCCGAGCTCATATGGACGAGAAATCAACGAGGCGGCCCTTGTCTCGACCTCGGCCTCTTGAGCGCAAGCATATGCCATGTACGGCATGTATTGCTGTTCGCCTAGCACGTTCGCCTAGCACATGTGACGATTCGAAATCCCATCCAGCCCCGTCTCAGCCACCCATTGGAGCCCATCTCATATTGGACATAAGCCTCTGCGGGATGCAATCGAGGAAGAGAAAAGAAATTGCACCCGTGTCGCAGCATCTATCGTTGCATGTCACCCACCTGCCCCTCAAGCTAGAAAAGCCGAAACTTCCAAGCTACTGTACGTACGTGCCGTCATTTCCCCTGCAGGCCTGACTAGCGTCGTGCTGCTGCTGCACGACGGCGACAGGAAAGCCCACACTAGAATATGCATATCAGGATGCAGGTACATACGGGGCAGCGACGAAAGACGCCCGCAGCTAGCTGCTATCCTGCATGTGGCCTGCCTTGTACCACCCCGTCACGGCCCGCAGGAACTCGCATGGCTCGGAATGCGGAATACGAAGGGAGGACGGGGACAGCGCGAGAAATGTGCCTCGTCCCCTCCCACCCAGCCTTACCAAACGGCCGACCGAAAAAGAGAGGCACAACGACCGACTCATGCCGGGAAAAGATCCTGGTGTCCAATCCGGTTGTGCCTCTGCAAGGTGGTCTGCTGCACACACACAC
Organism: Diaporthe sp. PMI_573; assembly: GCA_021399435.1. NCBI lineage: Eukaryota > Fungi > Ascomycota > Sordariomycetes > Diaporthales > Diaporthaceae > Diaporthe > Diaporthe sp. PMI_573. Next base: position 495,295 of record JAJTUP010000023.1, on the reverse strand, counting down.
ACACACACACACACACACATACACACACATACACACGCACGCACATACACACGGTGGGATGGATGGGCGAACGGCGGGCCCGGCCGATCATTCGCGGAAGCGTCGTCCTATTATTATGCGCGGAGCGCGGCGAGTTGGCGCGCGCGTCGTCGCTTCTGGCGGGGGACTGGTCTTCTTTTTCCGTTTTGAATCCTCTTCTCACATTTTTCTCTTTTGCTTCTATTAATCAAAAAATGCGCCCTGTTTTTGATCCTGCGTCTTGCAGCTGATGACTACCGTCATGTGTTCCACCTGCAGGACGGCCTGCGTGCATATGCAGCTTGGGGGGCCAACCTGTCCCGTCGCTACACCACGAGAATTACGGTTATCGTGTTCGGCCCTGCAGCGTGGGGGAAGGTTCACCGAGGTACTAATGTGCGGACGCTCCGTTCTACGAAAGTGCTTGTCACCATTGTTCTCGTCAGGTACACACACTACTGTGTATGTAAGATCCCTTTTCCACACGGGGACGACGCCCGACTCAGGTTCCCAACCCGAATGCCTGTCGTCGAATATGCAGGCGGGTCCGGTATGATCCCCGTCGCCATGCGCACGCGATGCTGCATGGAAGTTTTCCTCGTCATCTCACAGGGCGTTCGACGCCGTCTGGAATAGATTAATCACTGGGGCCCCCGTCCCCGGTCTGGCCATCGGGCTGCCAGGGCCCCAGCTGGGATGCAACTCCCCCTGTGCCGTCGGCGGGGACCAGCTCCCGGCCCCCTGGCATCGATGTCGCCCGCGATCCGGAGCCAGGGCCCACGTCAACCATGCTCTTTTTTTCCAATGTCCTAAAATGGTTTGCTCGCTCGTACTTTTTTCAATTGTATTTTCATTCCCCCACATTGGCGTCATGTCTGTGATCCTGACAGGTCACAAAATAAATTAAATAAATAAAAAAGATCGGGAGAAACACTTGCCAAATTCTCAAGCGAGTAATTAATGCTGGTCTCGAGCCACTTGATGGTACCTCCTGCATACAGAAGCATCCTCTGACCTCCATTTCCTTCCAATAGTCCGCTGGGAGCCTGTCCTCTGCCCCGCCATCCATTGAATCTCGGGTGGAGCCTCGACTAACATGCCTAAACGTTGAAGTCAATGCCACGAGGGACATCCGGAGGCACCGCACGCACCGCGCCCTGGCGTTGTATCTCGCCCATGCCGCATACGGCGTACCCACATTGGGCAGCTCTGGCACGTGCGGGAAGCAACACACAGACGCTGGCAGGATCCGGACAATCTCGAGGCCATTTTTGGCCCTTGCAAATCCCGTATACCAACAACGTCTGTGCTAGGGGCAGTCGAGCATCACGGCATCACGGCATCACGGCATCACGGCTAACGGGTTGCTGCTGGCCTGTGATCGTGGCTTGTTGCAACATGGCAAAAGGCAATTGGCCACCACCACCACCACCACCACCAGCAGGGCTTAAACTCCTTGCCACCAACAGGAGTCTTCCGGGCGCATGCGGGCGATAAACTCCAGACTCCCGGGTGCCGTGCGTGATGCTTTTTCTTCCACGGCCGTCCGCATTGCTCAGGGTCGGAATTAAGCTCCGAGGCGCATCTTCCTTGGCTTCTCCCCATCACAGGCGCGCACCCGTCACGCCTGCCTCGATGCAGCAGCCCGGCTTGGTCCCCTCCCTCACGATGAGACAGGACACCGAAGTCTGAAAATTTTCCGGTCTGCACACGATCGATCATATTTCCCACATGTGCTGCAGGAATTTCCGTAGGCCCATCCTGCCCAGTCGCGGGGGACTTACCCCAGGCGCGTTTCTCTCACATCGTCAAAGGCATAGGCGATTACGTGGACCTTGTGCATCGCGGGGAAGGGGTGTGCGTGTGTGCGGTGAGGCATCATGACAAATTCCCTCCCCTTTGCGAACCCTTCTCCCCGTTCACTCATGCGCAAACATCCAGCACCCACCCAGGCAGGGCCCTTTGCGCATCACGGGCCCAGGCCTGGTGGATTATGCTGCGGGTTAGGATTCTTGCCCGATGCAGCAATATGCGAGCAATGGCACGGTCGGATCTGAGCTGGCCCGCGCAAACATGAAACCCGCGAACCCAAGGGCCGCCCCCGGGAATCATGAAACAGTGACGGCTGCCCGGGGGGGTCTGACTGGGCCTTGCTCTGCTCTGGTTTGCTTTCCTTGACTGGCTCGCCCGGCCCAGCTTGCTTGCTTCTTTCCTGGCTTCTTTCTGTGTCTTTCCTTGAGGCTCTGCGCGCCGATCGATGGGACTCCCCCGCTTCCTGCTCTTAGTGGCGTGGAGACCTTGCTCGATCCGTGCCTGACAGCGGCCCCCTCCCCATGTCGACCGGCGGCGGAGACCTTTCCTGGCTCTGATCGAACATTCCGTCTGTGAGGCCGGGCACGTATCTGGTCAGGTCGCATTTCCTTCGGACTGGTTGGGCTTGTGTGGTGACGTCGATATGACCTCACCTCGCATTTTGACAGTTAAACTGAGCTGGATGTACACAATATATTGTTTACGTGGATTGTTTTGTAAGCCATGAATGGCATACATGTAATATATTCAGCAGAAACCTTGGCACTATGTAATTGTAATGCCATAGAGTAGATCAGTCAGTCGGTCCGGAACTCTACGATGAGGCTCCCCAGCTCACTAAGGAAGTTTATACAAGCTCCAGGATCACAGCTTCCAGATATGGTTTCTTACTATGTCATTATCGCCACCGGGTGAAGCTCTGACATGCTGCACTGAGCTGGAGAACCCAAATTCTTGGAGAGCCATAGGGAGACACAACACCATTGGGCTTGTGTAGCAGAGTCAATTCTTCCGTCAGTCAACATGAGGGTGGAAATATGCGCATTGGCAACTTGATTCGGGATGTCAAGAGAGTCAAGTCAATACGTGCCTCAGCTGCAGTTGTCCGGCGGCGCACACACTGCCCAGTCCAGAATAATACAGGAACTCCCAGAAGAACCAATGTACTATCCAAGCCCAAAAGATGACATGGTATCTTGGATATGGGATTGGAATGAGACATGGTCTTACACCAAAAGGAGATAAACAAGAGTAGCGGCAACCTTGGCATGGCAAGTAAAATACTTGAGGCCGTAGTTGCTAAACACTGAATAGTGTGGAAATTGTGCGTGTGTATTCACTATGCTGTCAAGAACCAAGACTCCTTGAAGTGACAAATATTTACGAGCTGCTCACCACCCAAATCCACTATTAATTATGTCACCTGGTTTTGGAACGTAAATCACTCGTCAATCTCACGTCCATAGATTAACTAAGCTGGTCTCAAAAGATTCGTATGGTTCACTGACAGTATATGTTCCTAGACTTAGACCGTTACTCGCAGGAAAAGCAACGATCTAGGCTATCCCTGGTGGTCAAACCCTTCGGGTTGAGAAGTGATTTCAGACAAGCAAGAGGAAGTCAGCAACCATGGGACTAAGTGCCAATGAGACTCTTCGACTTTCGAAACGTCCATGTAACCTTGAGCACCAGACTTGAGGGTGTCTCTTGGTCACAAATGGGAGTATGTATGGCGGGCGTGTAGGGATACCCGAGACACAGAGTCGAACCCACAGACTCATGACTATACCAAGCAAGGCTGCATGAAGTATGCTAGGTGATACCATTAGTCTCGAAGTCAATCTTGGAGATCTACATGAGCTACATAGACAACTAATGCAGTGTGTCTTTCCCCAGACGGGGCTACGGCGCATAGTTTCCCTTCCGTGCGGCTCCTCCCTTCTGGGTTCCGCGCGCCTCGTAGCGGGCTGTGGAAACGGTCGTCTGTGGGCATCTGAACAAGTAAGTTGGCCCAGCCTCGATGGTGTCGCTGCGATTTGCTCAGACACCCGTAGCGAACACGATTCCCAATATGATGCCGTCAAGAGGGAAATCGATGCATCGCTGTCACGAATGAGGTTCGATCGCTCCATTCAAACCATCCGGCTCGTTCGATTGGCAGTATCGACTTTTCTCGATAGCCAAATCGCAGCCTCCACAACCTTTGTTCAGCGCAGACAAACATCTCTCTCCGCGTCTCATCCTGGCGGCCGAAGCAGAAACTGGTCACACCACCTGTTTACACCCAAAATATGTCAGTCCATCGTAGTCCAGGTCTATACCAAATATCCAAAGGTCAACTGGAAAGAGTCTCGGAAGTTTAAGAACGACTTGGTATCTCCCTGGGGTTGTAAACCACGTGTGACGGGGGACATGGAGGCACTCATTGATGCCATTATTGCATTGGACTCACCAGGTATCTCGACAACAGCCTGGAGCATACCACCCGAGTTCCAAATCTCTATGCCACCAGAACAACCAGCGTATACAAAGCCGTTCTGGTCGCATTTTACGCTGGCCGGTATTCCCGTAGTTGGCACGGCGAAGACGCGCTTGTTGGTGAGGAAGGGTGAATCAGCCCTCATCATCACATCAAAGGCATAGATAGCCGATTCCCTATTGTCATTCTCAGATATAAACCTTCGAGTTACCCAAGATGGTTGGGCGTAGTCTTACCGAGGAGAATCCACATCGCCCTCGCTCTTGACCGCACCCGCATCAGTGATATACACCGTACTCTCATCCGCACTGAACGCAATCCCCATAGGCCTGACCAGCCCATCCACCACGACCCTCAAATCCCCAGACTCGGGGTGGAACCTGTACACCCGGCAGGGCAGCAGCGGCCTGGGGCGGAAACCGAGGTCGAAACCCCGGCACGGGTCGGTGAACCACAGCGCCCGGTCGCGCGTGGATATGGTGATGTCGTGCGGCGAGTTGAACTGGCGCCCGTAGAAGCCCGTCACCAGCGCCTCGGGCGGCTTGCCACGCGGCATGAAGTACAGCCCGCCCGTGCTCCCCTCCGTCAGGCTGCCCTGCGAGCAGAACACCATGCCGCCTCCGGGGTACCGCGCCGCGCCGGCGGGCATGGTCATGCTCTGCGGGGGCCGTAGCTTCTGCCACTCGATGGCGATGACGTCGTCGTCGCTGCCGCCGACGGGGTCATCATGGTCGTCCTCGGCTCCGGCCCCGCTGCCGCCACCGCTCTCGGTTCTGCCCCTCCGGCGGAGGATTGTTCGCGATATGAGCACGATGGGCAAGGAGCTGCTGTTGCTGGTCTGCAGCAGGTTGGAGGTGATGTACAGCTCGTCATACTCCGGGACGTAGATGCAGGCCTGGTAGAAGAGGGGGTTGCGGGACGTTTCTGACGTGGAGAGCAGGAGGGAGTGCCGGCAGCGCGGGTCGAACGCTGTTCCTGATGTTGGCTGATAGAGTGAGATGATCGGGTCGCCCTTCTTGGGTGCGGCTGGGTGTGGCCCGGAAACTGATGTAGCCCTGCAGATGTGGTCAGCGATTGTGGCTTGGTGAGTGATTTGGTGCGATTGACTAGACAGACAATGGTGTTGTGAGGCGGCCAGATGGTCTGAACTTGACTAGCTATTGATGGTGTTAGACACGATCCTCCGCATCTGACTGTTTGTTTCGGACGAGAGACACACCTGGGCCGGTGTTGCAACGACCTCGATGTCCGAAACAGTAATGGACGTCATTGCTGATCAGGCTACCCTAGGCGTCCAGAATTGTGTGAGTGGCTGAGAGTTAAAGCTGTTCGTTGTGTAAACAGCAGGTCGGAGTTCACAAGGCCGGCATGTTCAGCTGGCAGGGGCCGAGCAGACTCGGCCCCGGAGATAACTTTGATGGAAGGAACGGCGCGTGAGACCGGACGTGAACTCTATTATCAACGGCCCCTTCTTTTCGACGCTGCGACTTGATGGAAAACGGGATTAAGACTAGCGAATTGAAATTACAGACGCGAATCCTTATGTCCGAGAAATCAAGTATTGGATCTGGGGTTGTCTGGAGCCCAAGAATATGATGAACCAACATTTATTTGTCCGCAGATATCCTCCTAGAGAGAACGTCCGGTGGGCACTGTTCTCAATCTATCTCATTGCATAAAAGAAACTTGGCAATATGACTATCATCTTCGTAACAGGAGCTAACCGTGGAATTGGACTCGCAATTGTGCAAGCAGCAGCGGGCAGGATCCCTGACGCAACCTTCATCCTCGGCTGCCGTTCCTGGGAAGCAGGGCAGAAGGCTGCCGAGTACCTTCGCGGCTTGAATCTCAAGGCCGCGTTCGATGTTACCCAAATCGACATTGAGAATGATGAAAGCATCCTCGCAGCTGTGAAGTACACCGCTGAGAAGTATGGGAAGCTAGACGGTCAGTGACCCCCGGGCTCAACGGTATTGCTGGAGGCTGATGGCTTGCGAAGTTCTCGTCAACAACGCTGCCGCGGTCAGCCACCCAAAGTCTCAGGACCTCCAAGATGTTCGAGCCAATCTCAACACCGTTTTCAACAACGCCGTCACGTCACCTGCAATGGTCACAGGGGCATTCCTGCCCCTGTTGCGGAAGAGCGATTTCCCCAGGGTAATCATGAACTCAAGCGCTCGAGGGAGCCTGGAGAGAACAGCCAGCAGAAAGGTGAGAATCAGACATCCACGGCAATGGTACCAGGCTGAACAATGTTAGCTTCCACCACCAAGGTCTGTGGATTATAACATAGCAAAGGCAGGCATGAACATGTTGACATTGCTGCTGCAATTACAAGACGAATCGGACGTTGTAATGGAAGAAAGGGTCTGCTTCTGGGCGGTCAGCCCAGGACACACCAAGACCGGCTTCAACAACTTCATGGGAGCCAAAGATCCCCTGGACTCGGCTGAGGCATTCGTGAGGCTGCTGCAAGCCGACAAAGGCGTCGTTCCGGCGGGCACGTTTTGGGAGTTTGAAGAAGGAGAGTTCAGAGCTGTGCCATGGTAGTTTGGAACGAGGCATCTCTCCGCAGTTCGTAATCGAGATGTATTTCGCATCGTCGGCCTTGCTAAGGCACATCGTGGCCACAACCCTGAGCTCGCAAAATTGAAGCAATAACGCAACCCCTTGCAGAATGCAACTGCATTCTGGCACGAGTGTCTCTTTCAATTGCCTAGTACCTGTCCCGTCTATAACTGTACAGTTGACCCAGAACCAGGCATCTGGGATTCATGAGTCCCCTCGTCGTATTGTCCGCTGCAATCTAGTGCTTGTCTTTCGCCTTCGAGTCCGCCTCTGCCGCGTCCATGAATTGTCTAGAAGGTGGTCAGTGGCTGAGAGTCAGACGTCCGGGCATGTGGGCTAAGTACTTGATGAAGTCGGCCTCTTCGTTGCTGGATGCGTTGATGGGAGGGGTCTGGTTCGCGGCCTTGCTGCCGCCACCGAGAGCGAGCTTGCTACCGCCGAAGAGGGCGCCCAGGACACCCATGGCGAGCTGTAATGCACCACAGTTAGTTCCGACGTCGTCAATTGGGTTCGGGGATGGATTGGTTGGCGCCGCCGCGAGGCCGGAGGAAATCGGAGGGGGAGGCGGGGGCACTGACGTAGTGGGAGCCAACTCGGGCGCCGAAAACGTTGTAGTATTGAACCATCTTGGGTGTGGGATTGAGGCCGGACTTCGCGATGGGTCGGTCGGGATGTGTGAGGTGTTGTCGAGGGGAAGCTATTCGTGCTCGGCGCTGAGAAACGACGCAACGGCTCAATGGGACAAGCTTGCCTGCGGCTGCTGAATTTGCGGCTGCCTCAGGCAAGAACATCGGGTAAATAGCCGCCAGAGATCGGGTACCTGGGTACCTGTGGAGAGATAAGATCTAGGCGCGCAGAGTCCCACCCGAGCTCTCCGCGGTGGAAGCATGGAGAATGCGACGTCATGTTCCATCCACCGTCTCATGGGAATTGACTTGCTGCAGCCTTAAACATCCACCGACACAAGCAATTCAAGCAACATCAATCCAGAATTCTGAGCAGATCCAGCATTCCTGTCGCAATACAGACTCACCGTCTCTCACAATGTGGTGGGGAAAAGGCTCAGACAAAGATTCCAAGGCGCCGCCCAAGGAGGACGCCTCAGCTGCTGAGCCTGGCAAGAGCAATGCTCCACAAGCTGCCCCATTCGACCCAAACAAGCTTCCAAACCGCGAGAAGCTGCCACCTGCGCTGCAGAAGATAGTCGACAAGCAAGACAAAGACGACAACTGGTATGACGAGATCGTGGACGGCTAGTATGCCTCACCTCTCTTCACGCTTGCCTCTGGCTTCTAAGAACTTGGACCGCTGACATGGACTTCATTGCTTGAAGTGCGCCAGAATCGACCGAGTACAACGTACGATTCGCCGGATATGCTGCACGAGTTCGGACAATACTGCTTTCTGCTCATCGCTACGTCGCTTGTACGTCTACCCATGTCATCAGCAAACCCCGAGATGCAGTCGAGACCCCACGCGGCATGCGATGCGCGATTTCAACTAGTAGTGCTTCTGGAGTGGCCTCTTGTCGGCTGGCTGACAGCTTATAACTGACCCCGAATGTTGTAGACACCTCTGACATAGGAGAATCATTTCGGCCGGTCGCACATCCATGGCTCGTCCGCGGCGCATACGGAGTTAGTTGGGCATATATCCTGGGCGACGTGTCCTATGAAGGATACAAATCATACCTGCACAACCAACGTGCACTGAACCCGCAGGTAGAGCTCTCAGAGAGCCAGCAGAAGCTCACTGGCCTGGGTGCACTCGGAGCTGTGGATGCCCAGCCAAAATCGGTCCCTGCACTCGAGGACTGGAGGACGGTCATGGCACAGCGAGCTATCTTCCAGAGCGTGGCGAGTATGGGTCTTCCTGCCTTCACAATCCACAGTGTAGTCAGGTACAGCGGGAGGGCCCTCAAGGATGCCAAGAACAAGACGATCAGGACGTACGGTCCGATTGGCTTGGGCCTTGCTGTCGTTCCCTTCCTCCCGACCTTGTTCGATAAGCCCGTGGAGAATGCTGTCGAGTGGATATTCCACAAGGGCTTCGCAACCATGGGTGGGCAGGATGCAGTAGGTGCGGCGCCTACGATGGGCAGGGAAAAGGCCTTGTCCACAAAGCCAAAGGAAAAGGAGCTGTAGATACTGGTGGTCTTAAGATCACTTACGCTGCTCCTTCACGATGCGAGGTGTGCGGCACCTCACCTCCTTGCCCCTCTGGCGCATGTATTACAACATCAAGTAGACGAAGAGTCCATATAATCGTATTATGTATTCGCTTCTGTCCGTCAAAAGTTGCTCACGGGCATGCTCAAAGAGTTATCTCCTGAAATCCGACCAAAAACCAACGCCGACGCTATGAGACCGTTCCGTCTGCCAATAACTCTACATCTCAATCAAGTCCGGTGCGGGTCCAACTCCGCGCAATAGCACGATCGTATTGCCTGAGACAAGCGCCGCCCCGACCTTCTCGCTGAATTCCAGCACTCGCCCTCCCTCAACGTGGAACACCCTCAGCTTGTCCTGTTCGTTGCTGGACTGGTTGTTGACGTTCTCGACCTGCAGGCTCCGCGCAGCAGCGTCCAGGATCCGTCCCACCACCCAGTCCTTGGAGTAGAAGAATTGGCCCTTGGGTATTTTTGCCGTCGTGGTCGCTGCCTCGGCCTCCACGAACAGGTACACCCTCTTCTCGGGCGCCAGCTTCTCGTCCCCCTTGGCGGTCTTCTTAAGGTTGTTCACCGCGACGATGCGCTGCGACGCGGACGTCGGCTTCGCCTTAGGGAGCGCGCGCCCGGCCGCCTCGCGCTTCGCCGCGCCCCACAGCCTCAGCTTCTGCAGCGCCGACCTGGCCTTATCAGCCGCCTGCGAGCCCGGCCGCGCGCCGATCGGAACCAGGTTGTCGCAGTTGTGCTCCTCCTTAAGGCGGTGCTTGAGGCAGTAGTCCCGGTTGCACCTCTGGCAGTGCACGCCGGGGACCAGGCTCGTGCCGACGGTCGTCTTGCAGTCGGGCGACGCGCAGGGCTTCTGTGATACGTGGTCCCGCAGCTGCTTCCCCTCGCCGGCGCTCGGCCGCGCCAGCTGCGCCAGCCGCTTGCGCTCCGCCCAGGCGCCCTCCTTGGCGCACTTGTGGGCCGACTCGGTCCGGTGGTCGAGGCAGAAGGTCTTCTCGCATGACTGGCAGTAGAATGGGAGGAAGTCGAGCTGGTTGCAGTACTCTGCCTCGCAGTGCTTGCCGACGAGGGTGGCGTCGGCGTATCGGGAGCGGTCGACCTCGGTCATGTTCACGTAGGAGGTTTCCTGGCCCTCGGAGGATGACGATCGGTTTGCCATGGCGGCGGGGGCGGCCGGCGAGGGCGTCGTCGTATGGCTGTTAAATAAGAAAATGGAGCGGGCGGGAGGCAGACGTGCCACGTCAGATGGATGACCAATACGGCACGGCACGACACCTCTGGTCAGGTAGGAGGTGGCCAAATGTGAGGTCGTGGGAATGAAGACCAGGCAAAAGGGGGCTGCGAGGCTGTGACGCTGCGGCTGGCATTGACATGGGGCTTCCCCGCTAAGTGCCGACTTCCAGGCCTTTCCAGGATCTTCAGGGTCCTGCTGGGGAGGATTGGTAAGCCCATAGGGCTGATGATGGGCGGGTGGGCTGCCTGGCAGGTGTGACCTAAAGTACCCTCTGGACGTTGGCTCGTCAACCACTTCACTTCACTGTCTCCATCATTTGTCACTCCCATATGCCGGGCAGTTATCTGTACAAAATCTCTCTCTATCGGGTAACTCCTGATTATACCGGCCGAATTCCGCATTATTACCGTCATTAAATCATCTATCCGTGAATAGACCGCAATACGGTTCTTTTTATTCACCGGCCACCTTTTGATTGGGCCTTGGTAGCATCGCAAAGACTCTCTCCATGATGCGCTTCCTCGTATAACATTGTCAGAATTGTACAGCCAGCGACTGGCTTCCTGAGATGTAGATTGGCCCAAAGCGCACTTCCAAAGTAGCTTCGATGAAGGGCTTTAGCCGTCTTTTAGCTTTAGTTGGATCGCGTTCCGACTGGCCCCATGACAACTCGTTTGAGCGTACATGTACGCCGCGCCGAGAGTAGTGTGAGAAGTCCTGGCCACAGTGTCTCTTTCTGACTGATGTGGGTTACCTCCGTGACTTGTTACAGACCGTCGTCGGAAGGTCTTGTCTTTTTTCAAGACGCGAGGACGCCAAAGTCGCTCAGGATCGTAGGTTCATCCGTTCTGGGAGCTATTCTCTCCCTTAGAACTCTACCAAAAACTGTGGAGTTTTGGAAGCTTCTTCACATCTTGCCCTCGTCGTACCAACTCGCAGTCGAGCGTTGGATGGTTACTTCGTGTCGGATATGTATACCCTGCAGAGGAACATCGTCTTCGGGTGTGTTGCCCCGCGTGGACAGCCTCTCAAATGGATGCCCGGCATCATGTGAGCCAGAAAGGTGTTTCTTCCCCCCTGAATGACCGGCGATGACGGTGTTTGACCCTACGGACCGCCCATGGACGACTTGGGACCGCACGTGGGACCTCAAAGACGACTGGCCACCATAGCCGGAATGCTTGGTTCCCGATGCTTTATGCCAGAAACGACGGTAGAGGGGCTGTGTGTCCTGGTCAGCTATCTGACACACATATTCGGATATCCACAGTGATCTCCAGGAGGCTCGTTCTTGATAGGTCTCTTTTAGATCCTGTTGAGGGTGACACTCCTGCTCTTGGTAAAGCCCAGAAGGAGGAGAGCATCTCAATGACAATCTTGAACAAAGCTCTTGAGACCGGTGTGAGGTTTCACGGAAGGGATGGAGAACAGAGTGAGGAGAAACACTCACCATAAGGCACGGTAGACAGGCGCCGACGATGCCCACACCTATTTCCGCAAGAGTCATAAACCAAGGCAACAACAGGTTGTTGGTCATGTCGACACTGTGTTTGAAATAAAATCCCACCAGCAGTATCAAGCGAATGATACTTGCAATGATTACCCTAGTCCGGGAAGAAAGTTGTCAGCAGAGGAAGAGACGATGCCATTTCATGGATAGGCACAACTCACATTCCTCCAACCACAAAGATACCCGAGACTGCAATCCTTTTCCACCGCTCCAATTGAAGGTGCCAAACTTCGTAGACCGGGAGGATAATCGTCAGTGTGTCGATGACTATGTTTGGTGCCGCGATGATAATCAGGTAGACCTCCACTCGAAAGTGGCAAATGCCTGTGCCCGGTGCTGACAGTTTGTTCCAGAAGAAGGAGATCGGCTGACACTCGACAAGATTCCCGATTAGGACGCCGGCGAACCATAAAGCACATACGGCTGTTATTATCCAGATATACTTCCTCATTGTTCTTGTCGGGAATATCCTCCAGTAGTACGCAAGCACCGAGAGCTTCATGAGCGGAGACGCGAAAAGGTACGCCCACTCAAGTGCATATAAAAGCTGGGTCACCATTAGCCATGGTGTCCGAACGGCTGTGTTGAAATATAGTATCTAAATTCGACTCACCTTTAAGGATGTAACGGGAGCCATTGGCTGCTCTCTCAGAGCCTGAGACATGGGCTTTCCCACACCCCCTTCGTAGACCAATACCACGCTGAGGGCCAGAACAAAGTATAACAAGACAAGCGTAACCAGAGTAAGCCAGTCGTCCAAGCCCATTCCGAAGCGGCTTAATTTCCGCGACCAAAAGCGCAGGATGACCATAAGAGTAGAGAACGCCGTGAGGAAGTATGACAACCCAAGCGAAACCTGCCCCTCGGTCGAGGTGGTCGCCTCGACCGCTGGAGGTACGGATATCACCGATATATTCCTGGCCGTATGCATTTCTCTCTTTCCAAATAGTGTGCCAGATCGCAACTTTCAAAGGTTGACCGATATAAGCTAACAGAAAAGAGCCCGAGACGTTATGTTCCGGGTCTAGAAGCAATAACAAAACCAGCCCAGGAGGGTCTCGGCCGGTCTTGATTACCTACAGTGTCTGCCGTACATATCCGCCGAAGAGATTCTTCTCTAGAGCCCGGCAAATTCCTGCCGCCTCTAGAACATGTCTCCTGAGGCTCATTGCCGGAAACACCTGCTCTGTGTCGTAAAACGAAGCAGATCATCTCGTTTCGGACGTCCCCAAGCCCCAAAATTCCTTTACCGAGCTTGGTGCTGACGATTCCCACCTTACTCGTCGTCCTTGTTGGTCTGCTTTCAATCTCCAGAGCCCGCTTCTATCGTGTAGTACGAGTCAGCACAGCCACCAGAGTCACCGTAAACCCACAGCGGATCTTCTCGGTACCACCACAGCTCGATGGATCAGACAGGTCCTTCGGTCGGGGAAGCGGTATTTGTTATGCATTGATAGAATCTGCACAGAAGGGCATCGACCCGGCCCGTTGAGTCGCATACGTCCATCGCAACGGTGGTCCAGGTCTGTGGTTCGCGGGACGCCCAGCAGGGCTGCGATGTGGGAACGGCGGTGTCTCCGCCACCACGTGCTCCGTGTGGTCCGAGTTGAGGGCGAGTCCACTCCCTGGGGTCTTCTGCCCGAAGTCTCAGCCCCCATCTCCGGGCCTCTCTACGCTTCTGACACACGCCCCGTTGCCTCGGAAGGACTCCAGAACCTGACACCTGTCAGAAGCTTACGCATCTGCAGGGTAGCGTGGTTGAATCCCTTGGCGAACCTGGAGACTGATTGCATGGTTGGAGCGGCTCTAAGGTGATCCGTAGAAGATAAAGCCCTGCGTCGTGCACGTGGCGGTTCTGGAAGGCAGATAGATGGCACTGCTTGAGCTCCCATGGCAGGCCACCAAGTAAGGGAGGCTATGCGTATAAGGGCCCCCCGGTGGGATATTCACACGCTCCAGGCGTGAAGGAGATGTGTAACATGTTTCATGTGACGTGAAAGTATCCCATATTGACCCGGATGGGCCGGATGGGCTGCTTCCTGGTGCAGAGGACGCATGTTGTGAACTAAGAAATTGGGCTTGGGACAGCTTTGCTGACGAAATTTGGACGATGATCAGCTCGGGATTTTAGAACTCATTATTTCAACACGCGATTCAGTGGTCACCGCGTAAATGAGGAAAGCCTGAGTAAGAAACCCGGGCGTACCAAGACTATTTTCATACATTTGCATTGGAAAATAACGATTTCCCGCAAGTCCGTTCAGAGACAGAATCAAGATCCCGCAGTTGAAGGCTCCCAGGGTTGGGCCGGGGGGGGGGTTACCGCAACCCTGAACTGTCGCCTTCGTCAGAGTCCCTTGTCAACACGTGCATTCGTGTTTCGCGACACCTTAGGCTAGACGGACCCGTCGCGACTCTGTCTATGACGTCGTCCTCCGAGCGCAGTGATCGACCTTGGGGTATCCTGAACGTCAGTCTTTGCAGGAACTTCGAATTCCAGCTGGATTTTCTGCCGGTAGGATTACAACATGCCTTGACTGGAACAGATTGGACAAGACATTGACACAATGCCGCCTCACGTCCCACGCAAGAGACTGCGTGAAGACTCGCCCCGGAGGAACGAGCCAAAGGGGAAATGCAGAGCGACAACGACGGCTATCGCGCCCCCGAGGAAGTCGACTTTGTTTGACGACCTCGACTCGACCATTTCCCCCAAGCCCGAGGGCAAGGCGCGCAAACAGGTCATCGAACTTAGCGACGACGATGACAGCAGCTCCTTGTCATCGCTCTCCGACGCCGACTTTGAGGACGTACCAGGGGTGAAGCGCCAGAAGATCGGAGTGGACCCTGCAAAGGACGACGAAGACGAGGATGAGGATATTGAATTCGAAGATGTTTCCTATCCAACCTTGGCGCCTCAGCAGGCCCACGGCCCCAACGAAGGGGCTTTGGAATTAACCCTGTCTCACGTCCCGACTGCCTCCTATGCTGATTTTGGTGGCAAGAAGGGCCCGTCGAAAAAGGAGCGTCAGGCCCGCATTGCGACACATTGTATGCATGTTGAGTTTTTGATGTGGCACAACGCGATTCGGAACGCATGGCTTTGCGACCCCGTAACTCAGGGTGTCGTCCTGTCCCATCTACCGCCGGGAATGTGGGACGAGATTGAGCGCTTTAGACGCAGCTGCGGGTTGGATTCGTATGAGCAGATACCAAAGAAGCCCCCAAAGAGAGCCCCCAAGGGCAAAACCAACGGCAAGGCCAGCAAGGGTGGCAAGGCCAGCGAGAAAGCAGCAAGGGACTGGGGCGGTGCTGCCCAGAGACTCGAGAATGGTGCAGTCGACCTGAGCCACGGTGATCCACTTTTTCGACTGGTTAGGTCTCTCTCGGCCTGGTGGAGGAAGCGGTTCCGAATCACTGCACCCGGGGTTCGCAAGCTGGGGTATATGCAAACACGGCGGTGTGCAAACCTGATCAAGGGCTTCAATGATGGGGGCATCAACCCGAGCCGATATGGCGAGCGTATCTCAAACTTGCAGTGGTTTCGGCTCCACGCTCAGGAATGTACCGGCAGTCGGGACGTTGGCGCGCAGCTTTTCACATGCCTTTTGAGAGCACTCGGTCTGGAAGCAAGGATGGTTGCCAATCTGCAACCGGTTGGCTTTGGATTCAACAAGACTGAAGAGGCCGAGGCCGAAAAAATCGGCGATTCTTCTACAGGACTGGAACAAGACACAGTGGTAGCAGAACCTAGCAGAGGCAAGGGCCGGCCGACAAAGAAAGCTCCGAGTAAACAAGTCAAAGCTTCACAGGCCAAGAAGCAGCCGCATCAGCCAGGTCGATCATTGCGGAAGCAAGGCCGAAAAAGTATCAAAGAGGACACGGACGAGTCAGACGACGACCTTCAACTGACCGAAGAAGACAGCGAAGACGAGGCTGCTATTGAAGTGCCCCCGCTGACACCCGCGAAGGACAGCAATACCGCCAAATTCGACAGGGACCTAGAATTCCCACATTACTGGACAGAAGTCTTGTCGCCTGCTACCCAGAAGTACGTTCCTGTGGATGTGATCGTCAAGAACATTGTAGGCACAAACCGGGATCTCGTTGAATCTTTCAGTCCCCGGGGAGCCAAAGCAGATAAAGCCAAGCAAGTCATGGCGTATGTCGTAGGCTTCAGCCAGGATGGCACAGCCAAGGACGTTACCGTCAGATACCTCAAGGGGCAACTGTTTCCCGGCAGGACAAAAGGCACAAGAATGCCACTGGAGAAGATTCCAGTCTACAACAAGCATGGGAAGGTTAAGCGCTACGATCATTTCGACTGGTTTAAGTCCGTCCTTCGCGCATACAGTAGAGGTGGCGAAAACCATCCCTTGACAGAAGTCGACTACGATGAAGACGCCACTGACTTGAAGCCGGCACAACCTGTGAAGAAAGAGGTCAAAGAGGGCGAGGAAACCTTACAGTACTTCAAGTCTTCGAAGGAATTCGTCTTGGAGCGCCACCTGAAACGCGAGGAAGCACTGTTGCCAACGGCTGAGCCCGTCAGGTACTTCAAGAACAAGGGGAAGAAAGGAGACGGCGAAGAAATTCCCGTGTATCTCAGGAAGGATGTTGTGCCAGTGAAGAGTGAGGAGACGTGGCACAAGCAAGGCCGGGCACCTAAACCTGGAGCAAAGCCACTGAAATTGGCACCGTTCAGAGCTGCGACGACGAACCGGAGACGTGAGCTTGCCGAGGCAGAGGCAGCAGCCGGCCACAAAGTCCTCCAAGGGCTGTACAGTCACGATCAGACGGACTGGATTATCCCCCCTCCCATCCAGAACGGCATCATCCCGAAGAACCAATACGGAAATATCGACCTGTTTGTCGAGCACATGCTTCCAAAAGGTGCCGCACATGTGCCATACCGGTCAGCGATACGCGTCTGCAGGCGGCTCGAGATTGACTTTGCCGAGGCAGTCGTGGACTTTGAATTTGGACACCGGATGGCTGTGCCTGTAATCCAGGGCGTCGTCATACCCGAGGAGAATTACGACCTTGTCATGGAGGAGGTTGCGAAGGAGGAGGCTGAAAAAGCAAGGAAGGAAGACGAAAAGCGCCGCAAGATTGTCCTCGGGGCGTGGCGGAAATTTTTGATGGGGATGCGGATTACTGAGAGGGTGAGGCGTGAATACGGGCATTTGACGGACACATTCCAGGCCTTTGGACACAGTCGGGACGAACGGCAGGATATGCCAACCGGCGGAGTCGATGCGGTCGACGACGAGGACATGGCGGGCGGGTTCTTACCTGGTGGCTTTGAGAATGAGGAGGAAGAGCCAGAAGACCGCGGGGGGTTCCACAAATCCAGCTTCTTCCCCGCCATCGAGGATGACGAAGATGGCGGAGATGAAGGAGACGCGAGACTGGTGATTGAAGATGGTGGTGATATGAGAGAGCAAATGGCGTCGCCACCGCCACAGCCGGTCAACCCCTCAGATGAGAGACCGGCTCCACGACGCAGAACAAGGCAGACGAAGCGAGTGTCTTCTACTGAAGAGGACGACGATGACGAGGACACGGACTCTGATGATGGCGACTACGAGGAATGAGGAGTGATGTAGATACCCTGTCGAAGAAGCGAGGCCACAGGTAGCTCATTGGCTGCATGGAGAGTAGGATTGACGTGTACCAGAAGAACCTGTAGCCTGCAGATTACTGAAATCTTCTTTTGGCTTGGCGCTTGTGATACCATCCGTGTGTAAGTGCACTCCTCATTGTTCACATGCCTCATTGGTCGGTGAGAATGGATGACGGTCATCATGTATTTCTGTCTACCCAGGGATGGAATGAAAACTGTCCGCAGAACTTTGTTGTCCTGACCAAGCCATGAAGTTTGGTCTAGCTTTCGACAGCGTGGACACTAACTATTCCAGCAGTTCTTTTTGGCGAATTACCTATTCTACTCGTATTGCTGTGTAAATTGACGGTGATGTGGGAAAGGGGGGTTGCCAGGTGGAGACGTGCGCCTTCCGCGTTTGGCCATTCGCTTTGGTCGGCAGGCGGGTAAGAGGCAGGGGTAGTGCGGGCCGGAACAGCTGAGCCCAGCAAATACCCCGAACAATGAAGTGAGGAGAGAGCTGCGAGTGTGAGGGCGGGAGCGAGACCATCCAAACACACCTGCCCGGGCCGGACTGACAGCTCATCATGGCTCTTGGAAACCTGCCAACCAGCTTCATCCAAAGCAAATGCTAGGTTGGATTGGCCCATCAGCTGCTCAGCAGGTGCCGCATCTGCCCACCACTCCGCGAAGGCGAGCCTCCGTTTGTAGACCTCATTCGAAAGTGCCATTTCGACCCAAGCCTGCCTGCCCTCAGCCCACACCACCCGCGTTTGCTCACATGTTCTTTACAGAAGCCTCCTACTTGCGTGCCTATTACCTGCATAGCTAACCATCCACGCACCTGTCAACCCAGCCTAAATCACCATCTTAATCCTGTCCCCCCTCCTCCTCAGCCGAGCTCCGCGCGAGGTTCACGATCGGACCGTCTGGCGAGTGGCAGCTCAATTACCTGAGCCGGGAGCTCTTCCGGCGTCCGACTGATCGCCCACGCCGTCATCCATCCAGTCCACAGCTCAATCAGACCGATCATCATCCGGGGCAGCTCGACATTAGCAGCTCTTCGTGTTAGGCGCCCATGCTATGCTCTAGCCGTGAGCAGGCTCCAGTAATACCGGCGGCTTTGATGTACTTGCGCCAGTGACAGCTACTTGCGCCAGTGACAGCCGACCAAGGCCGAACGAAGTCTATCTCCACCGTCCGGGAGCCCGCTTACACCAAAGGCCAAACGGCTTGGTGCTGCTGCGGGGGGCCTTCACTCATGATGCGCGACTGCTTATCTACTCTCATCGCTGTCTCTGTGTCATAGTTGGCGAGGTAGGTGGCACGAGCTTTACTTTTCCCATCTGTCGGTCCTTGGTTGTTCCACACAATCCCTCCTCTGCATCTTCGTACATAAGGGCACAGCCCGGCTTCCCGCCCTTTCCTCTGTCTTTGGCACCTCTCAGACTCGACTGCTCGTGTACCTCGGTACCTCGAGGCAACTTGAGGCCCAAGGGCAAACCGTGTTGCCTCAAGGGGCGAAGCCAGCAGGAACAAACAAAAGGGGGTCTCCAGAAGTCCAGCTGCCCACCTACTTCACATCCCTTCCCTACTACTGACCCCACGGCCGCGTTTGCCTTGCCTGAGGTCATATTTACCACAACACTCCCGCACAGGCTCTTGCGTCTCAAAACGTGACTACTCAGCAGTCGAGTAGTCGTACCTTCCCAAGATTAAAGCCTACCGACAGGTCACATTTTCACTGACTATGGTGAGGGGTAAAGGCTACCTTCGCCTTTGTCACCACAGAAACGAGAGGCAGCAACTGGAGCAGCCTCCGCAACAAAACAACCTCACCGTGACAAACGGATCCCAGCCCGCAGTCTCACTCCCCGTCCGCCTCCTGCGCAGCCGCTTCAGGATGCTCTCGGTCCAGAGACCTGAAGCTCCCCCGGCTGCCGCAATGCAGGATCAAGACGAAGGCCAAAACTTCGGCCTCTATGTTGAGGACGAGACAAAGTCTCAGTGCAAGATCAGTGTCACCTCAACTCTTCCTGACATCGATCCCGAGTACCTGGCCCGTGTCTGCGCTGAGGCAGAATGGGATGCAAACCGGGTCATAGACCAGATTTTGGACCAGATGGAAAACGGTAAACCGTACCCACGCGTACCAAAGCAAAGTGTTTTGAAGAGAAAGCGAGATGAGGAGGAGGAGCCGTCCCCGGACAATGCTGCCGCAAAGTTCGACAACGAGGAGCGACGGCAACAAATGAAGGCTACTTCATATAAAAAGACTTGGTGAGCTCCTGAAATCCCTTCCATCCCTTCCATCCCGATCTCAGAGACGGCTCTCAGAGAGACGAGCCGGCAATGCCACAAGTCTGGGCTCGGTAGTGCTGATGTTTTTCAGTGATATGATCATGCAGCAGTCTTTCCCTGAGTTCTACGCTGAAGACTTGAGAAGAACGTTTGCTGAACACGGCAACTGTCTCTATCCTGCATTCCTGCAAGTGGCTGCGACTGTTGCTAGCAGCAACAATCGTCCACCATACCGAAAAAAGTCTAGAGTCACCCAGATTCCCGGAAGATACGATGTGGATGCCCTGGCTGACCGCATACGCACCTGTGCTGATCAAGGGGAACGCGAGGCGTTGGAGGAGTTCCGGGCCTTGAGAGAACTTCAGGAAAAACAGCGCGCAGAATCCGAGGTCGAACGACAGCGAGAAGAAGCCGAAAAGAGCAATTTGGAAATCGCTGCGCTCGAGGGCAACGTCGCTGACTGTGGATGTTGCTTCGTGGAGCATGCTCTGAATCGCATGGTCCATTGCGATGGAGACACGCTGCACTGGTTCTGTCGAGATTGTGCAAGGATGATGGCCGAGACTCAGATCGGTCTTTCAAAGTACCGCCTGGACTGCATGTCCACAGACGGCTGTGCGGGCAGCTTCGGGATGGACCAGAAGGAGATATTTCTCGACAAACATTCCATGACAGCTCTTGACCGCATCGAGCAGGAGGCCGTTCTACGAGAGGCAGGTATCGACAACCTCGAAACCTGTCCTCAGTGCCCATTCGCTGCGGAGTATCCCCCCATTGACGAGGACAAGGAGTTCCGGTGCCTCAACCCAGATTGTGCTGTCACGAGCTGCCGATCGTGCAGGAAGGAGACCCATGTCCCCAAAACATGTGCGGAAGCAGCCTTGGATAACGGCCACTCTGCCAGGCACGAGATTGAGGAAGCAATGTCGGCAGCTTTGATTCGAACTTGCAACAAATGTTCAGCGCCATTCATCAAGGAAAATGGCTGCAACAAGATGACTTGCACGAAGTGCAGGAACATCCAGTGCTACGTCTGTTCGAAGTCATGCCAATATAACCATTTCAACGACACCAGCCGGGGTGGAAAAACAGGCAACTGTCCATTGTTCGACGATGGCTACGGTGTCGAAAAGCGGCATCAAGATGAAGTCCGAGCGGCGGAGGAGCAAGCGAGGAAGACAGCCCTGGAGAAGCATCCGGAGGTTCAGGCCGATCTGCTGGAGTTCCAATTGTCCGATAAAGTCAAGAAGGACGAGGAGGAGAAGGCCTCGGCTCATCAGCGTTAGTCCCCTTTTGCACAGAGCATGGAGGTAGTGAGAGATGTCACGGGGCTTGATAGCTAGGTTCGCTAACTCAGATTAGACATCCATCATCGCCATCATCATCACCATCACCGCCCAGGTGCCCATCGCCTAGGCAGGATTGTACGCTTCAACTTTGGGCGCGAACAGGCACTCGAACAAGCCCAGCTAGCGGATCCGATGCGACTTTTTCCTGCTGATGGCGTCGCTCCTGCTCCTGCCCCTCACCCTCCTGCCCTAGTTGGTCCGGCTCCCCATGCTGCCCCTCCTCACCTGCCCGGAGCCTTCGATTGGAATCTAGGGCCTGCGATGATTGAGGGAATGTCCCCTGAACAGGCTATACTCGCTCCTCTCATTCCGGATGAGAACCGAGCGGATCGAAAGCACCGGCAGCCGTTTTCCCCCCGCAACATTCTCCGGCGTCGGTCCCAGGTTCCGCATGCACCAGCTGAAGTGGCTCCCGCAGTTCCTGCAATTCAAAGTGCTGACCGTCCGAATCTCCCACCCCAAGGTCAAGCGCCTCGCCCCGTGCCGCAAGCACCCCAAGCTCAAGCCCAACCGTACGTGAACCCTCGGGCTGTGTTCGGCCAACCTTTCGCACCAGCGGATCAGCCAGACGTGGGTTTATGGAGCATGATGTATAATTTAGAACCTCCAATGGACGCCATGGGCCGTCTCCTCGATAATTACAGGCAGGGTGAGCTTCCTCAGGCCTCACCTGTCGGTAACGGTCAGATCGGAGACGCTAACCAAATCGATCACAGGCCCATATATGGCCTGGTCGATGGGCAAGCGATGAACGACGGGATGCTCGGGTGGCACGCCGTCCTTCCGCTCGGAAACTTTGGAGACCCGCCCGCCCTGGACTTTGACAATCTACCGCGCTTTGATGGTCTGGCGCCTGTGCAGTTGCCGGCGGGCGATTACGACTGGGCCTGGCCTGACTTGAACTTCGGCCCGGCTGTTTTGGGCGATCAGGCTCCTTTCGGCGGCCCGGCCCCTTTTGGTTTCGATGATCTGGCATTCAGGTGATGGGCGGGCGGCCTGGGGGGCGTTAACACACAGGCTAGGCGGGATACCATTTGTGACGACTGACGACTAGACTAATACCTCAGAATTTCGGGGAATTGTCTTTTCCTTTTCTTCTTCCTTTCCTGCATGGCCCAGGGCGAGGGAGCATCTCAGAGTCCAGGCGCCTTCGATTTCATATTCGGTAGGGGGAGCAGACCGCAAGGTATGCAGTGACAGTGTGTTCAGGTTGTAGTAATTATAATTACATTTGTATATGACCCGTTTCGCATTTCGTACTAATGCACGAGTGAAAGGTGTTGCCTATGGAATGATAGGGATTGCTGAGGTATACAATGTTCAGGTGAGGGAATGGTACGCGGCCTTGCTTAGGTGTTCTCACAAGTGCGGCCCTTTCGTCTTGAAAGCATGCGTACAACTCCGCACGAATGGTTCACCTTGTAGGTACTCCCCTTTCATCACCGGGAGCGGCGTCCCTTCTACGTAAAGATTCAGGCATTGCCAGGCCATGTGGGCAAGACCGTGTGAATGCCTTCGTTCACTTTATTCTGCCGCCGCTGCAGTGCAGACAGGTTCAGACTGTCCTACGGCCCTTTTTATACCTTGATATCAGAGCAAGCTTCGCCCACTCTTGTTTCTAAAGTTCTGCCCCAAACGCTACTTATTCCTGGTCTCATACAAAGACCATACCGTGCCTGTGTCAAGGCCAGCCAACCTATAATTCCCACAGAGTGTCTGTCGTCTCCTTCCACCGAGGACTTTGACGTGGCTGATGAGGATGACAGGCATTCTATGCATGTTCGGATTCCGTGGGGCGAGGGGCGCGGGCACATTCCTGGGGCGCTGTGTAGATCTCTGGCGATAGATTGTGAGGTGCTCACTCACCGACTTGTTCGGGAGGATTGCCTGCTGGGACTGCTGTAGCTGACTGGGCCACGCGCTTTCGGCGCTCTGAGCGACATCTCCTAAGCGACGTCGCCGGCGTGGGTGTCGCCCGCAGCTGGTGTTGTTCACGCCGCCTCCAGCGCTGATGGACGGCATCAGCGGCATGATGTTGGAGTTCAGTTTTGAAGAGTCGTCTGCAAAGGCCGGAGTTGCTTCGTCGTCCAAGAAGTTTGCGCGTGTGAGGCGGTTCTAGGACTGCACCCAGATCTTTTGAAGGTTGTCTCCTCCATATCCGCAGAAGACCCCTTCATCGGGTCTTGCCAAACTTCTCGTGCCATTTCCCCTTGGCGGCCACGACGGGGGCTGACGCGGATTCGGCCTCCGGGACGAGTTCGACAGTCTCGTGGAGGGTTGTGATGGTGCTCAGGGCTGCCGAGCCCTCGTGGTCGGGGCCGGAGGCCTGCAGCAGGATGAGGGCGTTCGAGGTGTTCTTCTGGCGGAGGGACCAGGTCTTGTTGTCGGGCGTCCTGAGCAGGCCGGCGGTGGGCGAGGACTCGAGGCGCAGGGTGGGCGGGCTGTCGGACTCGAGGAGGGCGAGCAGCTCTGGGGGCAGCTCGAGCAGCTTGTAGGTGGTGGCCGACGGGGCGTGGTTGAGGGGAATGCCGGTGACGGACTGGCTGGAGAGCATGATGGCAAGTCAAGGCAGGTGATGATGCGTTGGGTATTGTCTTGTGTCGTCGAGAGGCGAGCATGGGATTGTAGCCTGGTTGCGTGTGGGATTGAAGACGGGGTCATCAGTTGGAGTGCTGCAGGGATATGCACACCCAAGCACCTGGGTATCTGGGCGCTACCGTGTGCCAGAACGCGAACCCTTGCAAGCGTGGGTTTGACCCCTGCAAATGGATTTTCAGGGCAGACCGCGTCTGGGTTCGCGGGCGTTGCGGGCGTTGCGGGCGTTGGCGGGGTCAACCCTGGAACATGACCGCCGAGAGAGGGTGGTTTGTTTACATCGACAGGCCCGTCGAACCTCACCGCTCTCCGCTCTCTGCGCGCGCGCCCTCGACGCTGACGGCGGAGGAGGGATGCAGCTTGCAGGAGAATTCATTAATTTTGCCGGACTGCTGCACAAGGGCTAATTGACCCATCTGAGCGATCAAGCGACCAGCCCATCAATCAGAGTTCCCCTCCGCTCAGATCCGAAATCTGACAAACAACCCGGTCGGCAAGTGACCAGCAGCGAAGCAAGCTGCTGCGAGGCCAGACCCACGTCTGCCGTTCCCACCCCCCGTCTCGCCCGCACGGAGGAGACACCCGCCCACTTTCTCCTCCGCCAAATCCAACACACAACACATCACATCATTGTTGTCCACGTCCGTGCTTCCCGGTTTTGTGTTTGTGTTTGCGAGGCACTGAGTGGCTTGCGCGCACCTGCATATGTTTGTATGCACGCATCTACCGTTACCGTTACCGTAACCGTACCGCACGTGCAGAACAAAAACAAATCAGTGCCTACCAGATGCCTGCACACGACGGGCCCAGAGCCTAGTTACTCCCACTCCTCCTCCTCCGACCTCCCGTCCGTCACCCCCAGTCCACCCCAGTCCTGAGCCCTCGTCCTCGACCTCGACGCCGGCCTCGACTTCTAGAACTTTGTTCTCTCGTGTTTTGACTTCCCACACCCCTGTCACCCACCAGCTCGTCCTTGCTGCAGGTCTCTTTGGGTTGCATCTTCTCCTTCTTGTGTATCTACGTACAATCCTTTGCGACTGGCTGCTCCTGGTCCACCCACTCATCACACCCTCCTGTTGTTCTTGGGCCTCGCTGAAGTGTCCGTCCCCTCTTTATCAGGGCATATCGTCGCTATCGCACCGTCGCATCGCATCAAATCGCACCCGCATCCTACCGCGCCAGCACTGCACCACTCAGCGCTGCAGCGCAACCCATTGTTTACTTTGTCTCGGCCTTTGACCTCCCACTCTCGGACACGTCCACGCCGCCGCCACCACCACAGCCAGCTTGGTGGCTGCAGCTTGGCCTGGTGCACCTCTGGAACTTGTTTTAGCCGCGAGACAGTCGGTCGGTCGCGTATCTCTGCTCGTGGTGTCGCCAGACAACAGAGGCCGGTGCTACTGCAGACTGCCGCATCTCAACGCTGCCGTGCCATTGGACCATCTCGTCTGAGCTTGTTTTTTCCTTCTTCTTCCTCGTGTTGAGGTGTCCGTCTTCACGCCACCGACTTCTCTGGCCTCCCGATCGGCCTGCTCCTCGTCTCATCTTCTCTCAAGCTTCTTCAGGCCCCCTCGACCACCTCGACCGCCGTTGCTTGTCGTCTCTCTGCTCTGATCCGCGCAAGTCGGGCGGACCATGCCACAGGCCCATTGATCGACCATGGTTCGAGTCACCGATGAGCTGGCCCTGACGCCAGGGAATGTCACTCTTTACTACGCCTACGACCCTCTGCTGGGAGACCTTCCTTTCTTAATATTCCACGGCCCATCTACCACCGCCAACTACACCCACAACTCCTCGCGCATCCAGGTCCATGTCTTCAGTCCCGCCGGCCTGCAGTCCTACCCGCGCATAACCATATCCCCAAATTCACCCTTCTATGGCGTGGTCGGCCACTTGCCACGCGAGTTCCAGGGCGACGAGACATGGCGGGGCCTCGCCTTTGGCCTCTTCAAGTACTTCACCGAGCTGCCCGAGGCCGTCAAGACTCACCTGAGGAAGCAGTACCCCGGCCCGAAAGGCCAACGCCCTGGCTCGGCCCCGGCCTTGTTCAGCGAACAACATGCAGCTAATCTTACCCAGGATATGACAAAGTCCGACAACACAAATCAGGTAATAACTGCCTTGCAGTCAGCGCTGCAGACCCAGCACATCAGCAACGTCGACATTGACCTCGTCCTACCACCTGGTTCCATCATCCCACTCAACAACGCCGAGCTGGAGGAGGTACCTGAGGACGAGGACGATTTAATAGACCCAACCCTTCGCCAGTATGGCAGCTACACGCCACTGGTCAGGCTTTGGGGGGAGCCCGTGTTTCTGCCAACATCCAGGTTAAGGAGGGCTCCATCCAAACCGACCTCGCTGAACAGGGGCAAGTCGTTCTCCAGGGATCAGAAGGAAGACCTCCGTATGAAACTGGTCGAGCTGGTCGAGACAGAAGAGCGCTACGTTTCGAAGTTGAACGAGCTAGTCAAGCACATTGCCGATGACTTTCGCCAAACCGCCAAGAGCCGCCCACCTGGAAGCCTGAGCCCGACCCAAGAGGATGTCGACAAGCTCTTCCCCAAGTCGTCCTCCTCCATCTTGCAGCTCAACTCGGCGTTCATGCAGGAGCTCCGCAGGGTCATGGACGAGACGGAGGAAGATGCCTCGAAAGATTTGCAATCATCTCATGGGAGTGTTACCAGGGTGGGCGGCTCGATGAGATCGAAAGACCCCAGCGGCGCTCTCGCTGTTGCCAGGCTCTTCGTCGAGTGGTTCCCCAAGTTCACCGAGAGCTATCAGGATTACATCCGGGCGAGCCAGCACTTCCCGCAGCTTCTGAACAGCTTCTTGGACAAGCAGTCCAGCTTCCGACAGAGGGTCGCCCAAAAAGGAGAACAGACAATTCGCTCCATCTTGATTGAGCCCGTGCAGCGCCTGCCTCGGTACAGCCTTCTCATCGATCAGATTGTGGGCTGCATACCCATCACACATCCTGCCCTGCAACTCATGCTCAAGGCCAGAGACATCATCACCAACATCTGCTCCATGGACGAGCCACTGGTAGATAAGCCACATGTCACGAATCGCCTCCGAAATATGATCGAAAGCTGGCCACTTGACCTAGAGCCACAAGGTCGCCTGGTTACAGCCATCGATGTCGCCGAGCTTGCGCCACCTTACAACGTCGACTCGCCACAGCTCGGCGCCAACGACATAGGCGGCATCCTTTTGCTCTTTTCCGATTGCGTGGCTTTGGTCACAAAGATGTCAACCTCCAGTCCGACTGGTAAAGAGCTCATCCGAGAGATCGACAGGCCCTCTGCGGCTGGGCTCCTCGCGTCAATGACCCATGCGGCAGGTGGTCAAGGGTCCTACGAGCTTGCGTTCATGGGGTGGCACAATCTCGGCGATGTTCGGTTCACAGAGTCAGAAGACGGTCGGTTGCTGTGGATGACATCCACACAGGAGATGAAGGCAGCCCAGGCTGGCGAAGGGGCGAGCAGGGCAATAACCTCGCGCTGTTTCATACTCCATGAGAACTTCGAGAGTAAGGCTGGGAAACTGAGCGAAGAGATCGTCAAAGCCCGCATCGAAGGCCGCTTCTCGGAACAAGAACGCGAGGCTCCTGTTTGGACGCTCCGGTCTGTAAGGCTGCCCGAGAACAGTCTCGGCATGCACGCCGCAGTGTTTCAGGAGGCTGCAGAACAGCTCGTCGAAGGCCGCAGGGAACCTGCTCCTATTCGAATCGTGGTCGATAACGAGAAGGGCACTAAGGGGCATCCAGTTGGGCATTATGGAGTCGAAATCGTGACCGAGGTCCGGAGTGGGAGCCTAAAACGCCTGCGCATGACTACACTGGGCCTGAATGGCAAGCAGTACACCGATGATGTTGCTCTGGAAGACCTGTTGCCCACGCTTTCCAGGCGATGTAAGTTGCCTGGTGTCAAGACCCACGTTTCTCCTCCCGCGCTGACGTTAAGACAGTCATCCAACTGCTCAGCACCCAATTCAATACCTCCAATTATCGGCTGGCTCCGGCCATAGTGTCCTACTACTCCAAGATCGCGAGGACCTTGAGCTTCAGCTCGAGAGAGCAAAAGTCGATGTCTTTCCTGCGCTCATCTCCTGTCAAGATGCTGTCAAGTCTCCTCAGCGGTAGCACGTCTGACGTTACTTCGACAAGCCCACCAAAACAGCAGCGTGCCGGCCTGCTCAGCCCCCCGCCACTAATTGCCCGAGCAGGCAGTTCCAAAGAATCCCTTGTCGACTCCATAAGAAGCCGCGGCAGCCGGGACACTATTGGTGTTGCCGGCGATGATGACCGGCCTGACAACCCTCTGGTGCGACTAGAGCAAACTTTCACCGGATATGTCGCCGTGTTACAATCGCGCAAAGGTCAATTCATTGGCCGGCTGTTGATGAACAGGTCTACGGCTGATGAGCTGATCGTCAATGACCTATACAATCGTTTGATCGAGAGCCCCTTCGACTTGGAGTCGTCTTCCGAAGTCAGTTCCGAGACCGTCTTTGTGGCCTTCGAGAAGTTTGTGCGTATTGCATGGCGAGAACAGATGGGGTCTGTCATGTCCACCCAGCACTTGAACTTACTTCTAGAACGGGCAAGCAAGCAAGTACCGGGCGAATTTGGCGATTTCGTCCGTTATCTCTTCAACGAGATGGCGCCACAAAACCGGAGGGCATTCACCGCGCTGATTAAGCTACTTGAGGATTTGCTCGAAGGCTGTAGCAACGACAGCGATCGCGGCGCTTTGACTGTTGCCTTCGCGGAGCTCCTGGTCGACGATGGCAGCGCTCACAACTATATCAATCTTCTTGACCGCCTCGTGGAAGACTGTGACCGAATATTCGAGGATCCTCTGGCCGCACTCGCCAGCTCGTTTGAGCGCACATTAGCCTACGAGGCTTCGAATTCGCCATATCACAGCTACAAGTCGGCTGGGTCACTGACTTCGAACACATCTTCTCTCAGACGCAAGTTTGGCTTTGACAACCTCCTCAGGCAGAACAGCAAGAACGACGGGGATCGCCCTTCGGTGTGGCGGACCCTGAGCAAGCATGGGCGACACCCAGCGACAGGGGACAGCTCGAGCCTGGGCAGGTCTGCAATCAATCGGTCGAAGTCAATCGACATCGGCGTGCCCTCAATACCAAACAAGCTCAGACGGCCAGGTTCTCGAGATAGGCCCCGGGTTGCTGGTGCGTTTGATGACATGCAGGTACGGCCACCAAACACACATCGCCCAGGAAGTTCACACCGTCTTGAGTCCGGCTTGGAAACAATAGGAGAACCAGAGACCGAGATGCTTGAGCCGCCAAAATCTCCCAAGAAGAAGCGAAGAAGCTCGCTCTCGGACCTCAAGAACCTCATGGAGCTCACCACCCCGGAAGCTCCACCAATGATGCCCTTGAATGTCACCAAGAAGACTTCCGAAAAGGTCAACGCGGCGCCGCCTCGGATTCCAGTGCCAGCATCCAAGATACCGACGAGCCCTATCAAAACAAAACCAAGCCCGAAACCAAGCCCGAAACCAAGCCCGAAACCCAGCCCGCCACCCACCAGCAAGATCCCAGTCACACCCCAATCTCAAAGTCTGCGTTCGCCACGGCAGAAAGAGAACCCCGCCACGGAGCCATTCCAAAGCATGTTCTCAACTCCTCAGCCTCCTCAGCCTCCATCGACGGGGTCCTCGCTACGCAGGAAACACGCAAAGACGCTGTCGTCTTCCCACATCCCATCGCTCAAACCTTCCCGACTACCCATGGCTGGCGTGTTCAGTCCGACAACCAACGACTTCTCTCGCTCGACCCCTACCGTGGGCCGGTCCTCGACCCAGAGGCTGAAACTGCAGTCCCCGCAGAAGCTCAGGGAGCGCCTGGAGACGGAGAAGAAGGCGATAGAGGACGTCGACTCGGGGCTGAAGACGGAGCTGTCCCGCATATCGGCCGACATGGCCCGGGTGAACAACACGATGCCGCGCTCCGCCACGGGCGACCTCCGCAGGCTGTCAGCGTCTATGAAAGCGCTGGACGAGCGGATACCGCAGGTGCTGCAGGAGCTGGACGGGCGGCAGAGGGCGATCAAGGAGGACATGGAGGCGTC
The DNA here is from genome assembly GCA_021399435.1 of Diaporthe sp. PMI_573. Taxonomy (NCBI): domain Eukaryota; kingdom Fungi; phylum Ascomycota; class Sordariomycetes; order Diaporthales; family Diaporthaceae; genus Diaporthe; species Diaporthe sp. PMI_573. The sequence goes on along the minus strand of JAJTUP010000023.1, from coordinate 465,542 downwards.
GCTCAAGGCGAGCGAGGCAAAGGTCAAGGCCATCGACCAGCTGTACAAGGAGGCGACGGCGGAGAACGAGCTGCTGTACGAGAAGTTCAACACGGAGCTCGGCAAGATCGTCAAGGCCATCAGGGGCAAGGGCCGGGAGGACAGGGAGGAGCTCGTCACCAGGCTCAAGGACACGAGCGAGGAGACGGCGTACGTCAAGAAGGAGAACGCCAGGCTTAGGAGGGAGATTGTCAGCCTCCGGTCGTTGCTCAAGGGCGGTGGGGGCAGGGATGACTGAATTGAATGATTGGGGGCACGGTGAAGGCCCGGACAGGACCCAGCAGCTCCGGCCTCTGTGCACATGACGTCACGCTTTGTTTCCCACGTCTCTTCTCTCAAGGGGGTTTGCGTTTTTGAAATCCACGTTGTACAATAATGTCTACCTCTATGTTGGGATGGAAAAAGTTACGGGGTTTTGGAGGGGGTTGGATGGTGGATTGGTGGGTGGTTGGTTCCGAAAGTGGAGATGACGATGTATGGAAAACAGTGAATATGAATTGGGACTCGACGTTTCAAGACGAACATGAAAAAAAGGAAAAACCCGAAACAAAAGCAGCCAAGAATCCCCTACGCCCGCCATGCTGTCTAGAAAGAGAAATGCTCGCTCGCTGATGTGTTGAAGATTGGTCATGCTGGTTTGATGGCTACATGGTGACATATGTTCACAGACTGGAATCATCGCACCCGCATGTTTTCCTCGCGCCCATCCAACCAACTGGTGCAGTTGACACACCGCAGAGACTATCGTCACGAGCGTCAGTAGACACATCGATGGGCCCACAAAGAAAACACTCACCTTTTCATTAATGTTCTTTCGACAATACCGACACTTGACCATGTGCTTAATAATAGGGTCCTTGCTGAGATACTGGTACAGCCCGGCCAGGGCGTACAGCGCTGTACCGAGGCCGATGAAGTTGAGCGTCTTGTTGAGAAACACGCCGTACGCCATGACGACGGCGCCGTCGGACTGCGCCTGCTCGATGGTGCGGTAGCCGTGGGGCAGGTCGTGGAGGCCGGGCCCGGCCTGCAGCACCGCGAACTTGAGGTCCAGGTTCGCGTTGAGCGGGAGGAGGACTGAGAGGGGCGGCAGCAGGATGTCGCTGATGAAGCTCGTTACTACGTTTGTGAAGGCTGCTGCAACGCTGTTTGGGGCTTGGTCAGCATGGGACTGGCTCAGGTGGGCGGTGTGCTTGAGTGGTGGCTTCTTTTCTGCTGGCACTTTGGATCCCCTGTGCCTTGCCGGTTGGACCGTGGCTTTTTCCCTCCACTGTTGCACTCGCCTCTAACCCGGGCACTGTGGGTATCTATGCTGGTGGTGGAGGGAGTGAAGGTGCTAGCTACGTGGGACCTACATCAGCCCAAAAGCGATCTCGAGGATGTTGCCCTGAGTGGCAAAGTCCAAGAAACCACCCACTATGCGGCGCGTCTTCTTCTGGCCGTACTCGAGGAGCGTCTCTTCCTCCTGGTCGTCATCGCCGAGACGAATCAAGCCGAATCGAGGCATTGTGCGGGTGAACTCGAAGTGGTGCACGCACAAGACAGAGAGGGGGAATTTAGAAAAGTCAATAGTATTACGACGCCCTAGCGATAAGAAAGATGGCTAATGTCTCGAGTACGACGTTTTTTTTGGTTTTTTTAGGCTGCAGTGTTTTGCGAGCTTTGACGGCGGTGAGGATACGATGAGGAAAAGCAAGTGAACAAAGAAGCCCTGAGTTTCAATTATAGGTGAGAGGTCATTCCGACGCCCAGGAATAGCACTGATCTGCGCTGACCTGGCCGCGCTGGCCGCCGGATTGACAACCAGGTCGGGGGGGCAGGGGCCCACAGAAGTGAGGTTGTATTGGCCGACGACCCGTCAGCCGTATATTTCAGAATTACGCATTATTCTCAGCCCCTGGACGTGCTTGTGGCTTTTGGGCCGGGAAAGTTACGTATCATATTTGAACAGCGGCCGTCCTGATCGATCCCACCACACTCACGGCACACACATACCGCGGAAACCCTGCGACAGCAGCCCGGCGCGGGAAGCCCCCTGGTTTCAGTCACCAGCACGGCTGGGCCACTCCCCCGGGACCAGGCCAGCTGCGCCCTTTTCTCATCAAATCCAACAAACACGTATATATCCAAGCCAAGAGTGCGATTCTGACTCTTGAATTTCCGAGGCTATCGTCACCCTCGCCATGAAAGAAGGACAATCCCCCCCCTCACTGTTCCCCCATTCGGTGGGGCCCTTCGATCGCGACATATCGGCCGACGTGCGTTGCGCACATCGCTGGCCGAGTCATGCCCCACCCAACAACGACAACGCATCCCGCTCTGCCCGCCCGCCCGCCATCGGGGGGCCCTGATATGATATCGCAGGTTCATGCAACCATATCACGCGTCGCCGGCGCCGCCTGGGGATCGCTGCCGATATCTTTTCTCCCTGAAGCATCTGGGTTCCCCACCCAATGCGCGGATCGGCGCCCTGTCAGGTGAGTTGGCAGACAGACGTCTGCATTTTGTCTAGGCGAGGGAGGGCATGCATCCTGCGTTCCACCCGTAATGCTTGGTTCCTGCGACTCCACAAGGAGCTCCGGATATTGAGGATGTCTTCGCGACGTAGATAAAAAAAAATATCATCGCCGGTTTTTCTTCTACGTGCTGGTAGCTCCATATTGAGCTGCAAGCTTGCGAGACTCTGGGCTCCTCGCTGGTCAGTCCTCTCATGTCAATCAACGTCAAGTGCTGTGCCCAATGTGAGGCACGTAATTGATAGAATACGAGCTCTGCTCGGGTATTGTTACGCGGCCACGGCATCTATCTATGTAGTGAACCACCTGGGAAGTGCTCGCTGTCGAACCAGCGCAGTAGTAACCCCTGAATAGAGGACTGACAACGTAAGATAAGATTTTGGCATCCTGGCGCAGAAGACATGTTGACTGTCAATGCTGGTTGATCTGCAATTGCCCCAGGCGTTATCCGGGCATTAGGTGGCCCCTCCCCCGGGTCCACCTTTCTATAGCACAGACTGATGGTGGATGGAGTGCTACACAGTGCTAGGATTAGAATATCTCTCATACAATTGCAGCCTGTCTACGATTCCATCCAACATCACATTGGTTTTCTTGACAGCCACGAGCAAGAACCATGGGCTCCCTTCCGTATATCCCTCAGTTTCGTCCATGGACAGGAATCTGCCTGCTGAGACGGTCCTTGTGGCAGTGAATACCGGGGTCCCGTATACTTTTACTTAAAGGGTGCCTTCTAGCCCTTCTACAGTCAGAATCTAGCCACCACGCCCACTTCGAATACAAACATCGCACATTTTGCCAGTCCCAGTCGACCCCTGCCACAGTCCTCATGTCTTATGGCAGACAGGCGCAGGTCGCTTGTGAAGGAATGTTGATTTGCAACTAAGTTGCCAGGTAAAAGAAGGAGAGGGTACCTGTTGAAGCTACAATCGCCCGCCACATCTTAAGTAGACCACTGGGCGGCCAAGAATAAGCCATAAGATGAGGCCTAGTGAAAGGACTATGTGGATAGGCCTAGTCAATGGGCCTTGCGTGCGTTTAGTCCGACGGCCCAGACAGCTGAGCGTTGTCTTTGACACCTTGCCTCCAGCCCGGCACCTCTTCATGCATTCAAAACCCAGGGCGTGGTTGATATGACGGCAACGCTCGTCTAATCTCAAGAAAATCGGTACCGCAATCGGGCTCGGTCGAAACCCCGTTTTATTTCTTGTCGATATATAGCCTTATAAAGAAGTTTATTGCATCTTCGGTTCCAAGGCTGGAGTAGTTTAAATGTGAGAATCATTATCAGTGCACATATTATAGATTGGTTGTCATTACAATTGACTTCCTGTATATGAAACCACTGTTTTCCGAAGCAAGCAAGTTATACCTGTCTAACGTCACCAATGGGAAATTATACGCAACCTAATGCAGCCGTGGCATGGGCAAGATTGTCGATATTGAAGACAAAGGTAATACATATACTTTGCAATCATGTAAACTCTCTGGGGCCCACCAACCTATCATGCCCGATGCCATGGCTGATAGCCATGTAAACACAGAGAGCAACGCAATAATCGTGCCATATGACGCAATCACGCACAAAGTCTGCATCTATACTTTCCTACAGGCAGATTAAGCGCTATTAGAAGAATAGAATTGTACCAATTTGTTGATAATATAGGCGGAGTTGTGCAGATGTTGTTTTCGCTCAGAGGGCATAGTCAACTCATGAGTAGCAGGAGCTGTAGCAGATGCTAGACTGATGTTTCAAGGAAATGCCATCGACTGCGACGCCCAGGTCAATACAGGCAAGAAGGAAACGTGCATTATGGAATCCAGCTGTTGTTGAAATCCATGGAAATAAACTGACTGTTCATGGATAAACTCCTATAGAATAACCTCCTGTTGTCTGGAGCATTGTTGAACTTGTTGAGATCCAGCTTGTTGCGTGTCCAATCCTTTATTTAACCAGGTTGTTCAGAAGACAGCTCCAATTCGGGTGGAAAGCCAAGTGACCAATCTGCCTATCCTTCTTGTGGCTTGCGGTGCCGAAGAGGTCGATAACACGTTTGTTGCAAACGACAAGGGGCTGCAGACGGTTGAGGTTATTATGTCTTGCTTTGCAGGGCGCTTGTGTTTGTGATTTCTATCGTGCTGGTACCGATCCTCCCATCGCTGCTTTTCTTCTGCGATGGTTCGATCTGGTGATCGAGTTCAAATTGGTATCTATCCAGCTATAGGTTAACAGCCCATGGAAAAGTCTCCTGCCGGATAACCTCCCATATCGGTAGTAATATCAACATTAGCAAGAATGCTATCTTCGGCGGCAAGGTCTTCTCTGACGACGAGGTCCACTTCGACGTCGCCTACAATGTGAACCCAACGTTCTGCCCCGATCTTCTAGAGTCCACGCAATCCCCCACGCCACCAGACATCACGTTCTTCAAGCATACGCCTCCAAGTACCTCGGCCTCTGGAGTGTCTATTATCTCGTCCTAGAGAATCCAAGCTGTATCCCCTTGCCTAAATCGGCGAAGCCTCAGAGAGAAACCAGGAAATTCGTGCTCGTTGGAATGTCCACAGAAGCCCCGACGGCAAAGCCAATCAAGCATATCCCCTGATTGATTATGGCACAGTACGGCTGATCCCATTCTGAGCCGTGGCATGAGCACATGCAAGCTCCTTCCGATGGTGTCAACAGAGATTGCGTATTGTGCCACAGAGACCCCACCTCTCCCAGTTAAATTTGAATCATAAAGTTTTAGGGAGCCACTTCCAGGAAGAGTGGTTTTCATTGTGCCGGATCCAATTGAGAATGTCTTCAATATGGTGGATCAAGGTCACCATCCGGGACGGAGAGCTTTCTCTCTTTCTCTGTTTATCCTGAATGACAACATAATCAGTGTAGGGAGAACAGTTTTCAGTGCCCAGGTCGTCACCATGGGAATGGGATCAGTTGAACGAGTCTAGATCCAGAAATAAAATCATTACATTCCATTCTCAGCCTTTACAAATTCCCTCATCCTCTCCTTGAAACTGTCTAGGCGCCTTAAACGGCTGCTCACTCTTGCCGCATGAAGAAACAAGGAACGGTCTTGCCAAGGGCCCAAGCCATGAACCAGGCAATCACGACCTCCCTCTCCCTCAGACTCGGCAGTCAACCAACATAGCCAGGCGTGTTTTTTCTTTGCCCATATCTCAGATATCTCTCAGAACTTCACATCATCAGGCTCCTACTGTGGGGGGTCCACATGATTAGGTGGTCCGTTTATCTAAAGGGTGTCCTTTGGGGCCGCTTTTGCACTTAGATTGTAGCCAGACGCACACTTCAAATCCAAAAACCACACATTTTGCCAGTCCCAGTCGACCCTGCCACACTTTGGATTCTTGAGAAATCTAGGTTCTACGATCTTTTGCCAGGTGAGAAAATTTATAGGAGCTTATTCCATAGGGGGTTATTTCATAGAAGATTATTCCATAGGAGGTCGTTTCCTAGTATGTCATTCCCTGGGAGGTTGATCCTTAGGAGGTTAATCCCCAGGATGTCGGGCATTGAGCACTGCCCAGGTAGTCCACTACGTAAGTGTTGTAGTCGCGTAGCGGACATAGTTCACGACATGCAGACAGCGGAGCAGATAATGACCTGCTCCCCGTTGACGATGGCTAACCAGTCACCCTCACAACCACAACTTCGAGCACAGGATGTCCGTAAAAACAGACGAAAAGCCTGTGAACGCCTGTCCAAGCTCGAGCTCACACCGCTTGTTACGCTACGATATCGGCCCGCTGACGTCCTTACGGAAGGCTCAAGCAAGGGGCATTGCCATTCAGGCGCGCGCCATGTCCGGTTGGGCCGGACACACAGGTCCACGAAAAAAAAGAAAATGGCGAATGCTTTTGATATAAGGCCCAATCGCCAACGTAATGGCATTCAAGACATCTCGTCCTCCATACTGTGCAACAGTCTGTCTTGATTGTACCCGAGACAAGACAATTCCCGTCCCACACGGGTACTCGTCCCGCAGAGGACACCTGAACCTCAGACATATCTACACCTTTCTCTGGCGCCTACGTCAAAGGACCCAACCGACCTGACGGCCTTAGTACGTTATAAGTTAATGGACAAAAAGTCCTCAGAAAGGAAATCCAGAGCATTCCGACCAAGCTAGCATGATCGCATTCGCGAGAGGTAAAGCAACCGCGGCAATGTCCAACACCATGGATTATGCATCTATCTACCTACGTGTAGAAAATGTACAGTCACTCTCAGAATTCCTACCCACAAAACATGACATACCGGTACTTATCCCCAGGCCCCGGAGAAATAAAACCAAAAGGAGGAGCTACCTCACAAACCGGGCCCTTCCAACCCACCCCGGAGTCATACCAAAAACCGTAATTCCGTATACTCCGTCTCACTCACCCACTCCGTCTCACTCCGGCCGCTCCCCAAAGCGTACCTGCGTAATCTCTTTGTCTTCCAGACCAGAACTTTTTTTTCATAAACACCTTTCCTCTCTTCCCATCCCCGAACCCTGGAACCCCGTCGAAAGCGTGAGATAGCGCCCAAGCTGCCATGTACCGGTAAGAGTTCGTCATCAACCACACATGCAGTCCGGCCCTAGGACCGCGGGCGCCCCGAGCGCGAGATTCGCGCCTGAAGGGGAGTACTAACTACTACCGCGCGTCGCTTTACCGGTTCGAGCGGCTTATGCTGAGCTCGTACGGGATTAGAAGCGCATACACACACACACGGCCCATGAACCATCTGCTTACCAAGATGCTACGTTCCGTGCTGACCATGGGGTTTTAGAGTTTTTCGGTCAAGAACGAATCATCACATCATCGACCCGCGGGGCTGGCCACCGTAACTCCGATACCCGAGTTCAGGCAGCCACCACCACCTCCCCCCAGAAGCGAGCGACCTTGGAGTCGTGCCAGCTGCCGAACCCCTGCCACCGGTTGTTGTCGAAATCATGTGATCCCGCGACTCTCGCTCCCGCAGAGCGAGCAAGGGATATGCGGGTTAATAATAATCTCAACGGTCAGCATCGCTCTCCCGTCCGCTTCGCTTCCCCCCCAGTGCCGTCTTCCCCACAAGATCCGAGCTCGACAAGCATGACATGACAGCGGCGGGAAAAGGAAATGACGCAGTCCTCCCCGGTGACAACTCACGCGCATGGGATCGCAGGGACTCTCGCCAAAGTCGCAAGGGAGGGGGGTCCCTCGAGCTCTCCTTGCTCTCCTCTTTCTTGGCCCTGCCTCTTGTGAAAGCGACAGGTCACAGCCACGCGATCAATATGTCGCACAAGACTGGTGGGCGGCCTGAGGGTGCGAGGGGTGGCAGGGTGTGAAGCCCAGCTCAGACGGGCAGGCGCAAGCATGCACGCAGGCATGCGGGCGCGCTCGCACAACTTTCAGGACATGGCCCCATGGACCCGTGGGGCGGGCGATCACACACGTCAGCGCAGGTACCCAGAACTTGTAAGAGTGTGGGTTAGCAGGGAACTATCGAGAGCGTGGGCGTATAACTCCTCCTGCCAAGGAGGACTTTGTCACCAGACCCCCGGAGGGTTCGTCCTGCTGGTTGGGTTTCATCCGCCTCGAGCGCTAACCTAGGGAGACCCCCCCTCCTCGTCCACGAACTACAAGCAGCGTGGCTGGCGTGGCTGGAGTCTCACGGGCGGGTGCAACTCTGACTGTCAACGGTCCGTCTGTATGTCTTCCGCCATGAGAAAATTTCCTGGCCAGACAGATAAGTGACAAGATCTACGTCACTACACGCGACCTTGGTCAGACACCCTCTTCCGAGCGCGTTTCGCGGTTCGGACTGGGCCCGCGGGATATTGGCCCTGCAGCGCGTGCAGGAGAGGTCGCTCCCTCCCATCCCTCCAAACTCTCCCTCCCCGGCAAAAACCTCACCACATGTCCCCGGAGGATCGATCTGAGCGGGTCGGCTCGGAACCGAGATGGAGCCTCCAGAGCAACATGGGCGCGAGCTTGCCTTGCTGTGGGTCCCGGTGTACTGTACTGTACGTACGGCACAGCACCTTATGATTTCCACGGGGCAGTAGGCCTGGGGGAGGGGTGTGTGTGTCTTGCATTGGTAGTGCTGAGATCAGCCGGGTTTCGTTTGGCGCAGATCTAGGCTCCCTATGGGGCATCGCCTGAGGGAGGGGGGATAAAACGAGCCGCATGTCGGGCTTAGTAATCGACCATATTAAAAAGATGCGCATTGCCTCGAAATGGGTGTTTCACATGGAAGATGGGCAAGGTGAAAAGAAAGAGCGAGATTAGCCATTCCGCCTCGCAGATTTTCCGCCACGACCTGCAGAGCGAGATGAGTGGCCGGATGGCTGCCACCCGGCCAAGCGACGCTCACCGGTCCTAGACTTGGCTTGACTGCTTGAGGTAAGCTGTAGCAGTAGTGTAGAGACGAACTGCAGCCCTTTTCTGTACTTTCTTTTCCCCATTAGCCGCTTCCATCGCGGCCCGACGGGGGTGGGTGTCTTTGAGTAGTCTAGAGTAGTCTAGAGTAGACTACTGTGAGGCGGACTCCCGCGTGTTATGAATAAGCAAGCTGAGATGGGGGGCGTGGGACCCTGGTCAGAAGCTTGGGGTTGAAAGGCCGCTGCTGTGGCCCCTCGGGCCCGGGAGAAAATTTAAGACCGCCCTCGCCGATGTCACAGTGGAGTGCCTGTTGTGGGCAGCAACGAGACGGCGGCGCGGGGAGGGGAGGGGCAGAGGGGGAGGGTGGGTAGGCGCGCATGCAGGGAGTCGGGGCCGGAGGAGATGATAGGACGAGGCCAGGAATGTGAGAAATGAGATCACGTCAGCCGAAGCTGGATCCCAGAAACAGGACGAAAAAACAACGAAAAAAGCATGATTATATAAAAAGTGCCGACGCAGTGCGAGGCGAGGGCAGCTTGGTAGGGCTGATGGGGGTCGAGGTTGTGCGACGTTGGCATCGAGATTTCTTCAACGTCAGACTCCACCCCACCAACACAGAGCGGCCACCACCACCACCACCGGACCTGATCAGGCTGACGACGACGCTGCTGACAAGTGAAAGAGATTGAAAAAAAAACAAGGGAACAGTGATCATGGCGGGCGGGAACGGAGACGAGGATCGACTGGGGGGAAGGGGCTGGCCTTGACAGGCAGAACCAGACCAGGCAGGCCGCCTCATGCAAGTGAGACTGCGAGCGGGTGGCTGGCTGGTGGGGAGCAGAGATGGGACACTCGGTCAGAGAAGGGTAGGGGTCAGGGTACGGAGGGACATGCAAGGAGCGCAGCGCGCCGCACTTGCATGGGCGCTCTTTTCTCTCGTCTTCCAAGCATTTGTTCTCTGCCCAAGGGTCTGGTGTGGCTGCGGTGACCGCAACCCGAGGTTGTATTCGGTGTAGTAGGCCAGGAATGTATTAGAGTGAATGCGTGAGAGATAGAGTGACATGGCGAGAGGGGGGCCAGAGAAAGAGAGAGCGTGAGCGTGTGCGCGTGTGTGTGAAAGTGAGACAGTCAGCTGTCGAAGCAGGCGCCGTAGGAACCGTGAGCACTCTCATGTACCGTCATGTACATGGACGCGCGTGTGGGATGACGATGGTGGTGGATTGGATGGATGTTCCCGAGATCCTTCGGCCACGACCGCGGCGCAGTTTGCATGATTGCGATGCTAAGCACTGGCCGTCCCGCAGTTAGCAGCATGGCGCGCGACGCTAGGAGCACTTGAGCCAGAGCATCGCTTGCCGTGTGCCGTGTGCTTGTGACGGAGGTTGATCTGTGGGGCAGTACCGGGCGGAGGCGTTGCTGCTGCTGCTGCTGAAGTTGGGGCCGATGCAAGGTGTTGTGTCGAAGGGGAGGAGCCAGCAAGTGGCAGCACCAGGACGAGGACGAGGAGATGAAGGTAGGCAGTGTGGTGGTGTGGTAAAAAGGCCGACTAGGTAAGGCCAGCATGGCCCAGCCCGCCAGCCAAGGGTTCGCTTGTCTGCTCGCCCAGGGCCAAGACCCTCGAGCCTTCCTAGCCTACCGAGCCTACCTGTCTGTGGCCTACCTGCCTACAGTAGGTACCACCAGGCTAGCCTCCTATCTTAGCCTGCTCTTGTCCAGCCCCAGTCTCCCGTTTCCCTCTTCGTTTCCAGCAAGCACCTCTCGCCATCCTGCTACCATTCCCCACCAGCCAGACGCCGCGGAACCCCCCCGTTCGTTCCCCCGTCACCCGCTACCCGTCTCCCCCGTTTGGACCCTCCTCTCAACTGCGTTCGTCCCTCGCTCGCTCCATTTTAAACTTTCGGAAGCTCGAGCGCGATGGACACTCAGACTGGGAACTAGCCACAACCTTATTTGGACGTCAGCCCGACCAGACTGTCGCGTGGGGGGGGACTCGAATCCCCGAGTCGCATTCTTCAACAGGTTTGGGGCCGACCCTCTATCGAGAAGGACTAAAAATAATAAGACAATGACATGCAGCACGGGCACGGGCAAGGCATCCCCACCCATGCCTCTGTCAATCTTGATGCCGGTGATGATCTCCCCCTCGGAGCGCACGAGACTCGCTGCGTGTGCCGTGCCTGCAGCTACGCGGCCCACACTAAAATGCACGTTTAGTCAACACGGGGGGTGGCTTGAAACGGGGGTGCTTATCTCGGCTTCGACCCTCAGCAGCCGCCCAGACAAGGGCCGCGCCCACGCCCCCCCTCCTCCCTTCTCCCAAGTTCAGCGCTCCAAGGCAAAAGGACCCGAGCCACGAAGCTGGCGAGCCCGCTCGGTCAACTCGCCCCAGTGATTGGAAACAAAGGAGGTTTTCGTTGGGGGGGAGGGGAGGGGCCGCTGGCTTCTCTTGCTTTCCATTCCGCCTCAGCCCTCGGGATCCCGTCCCATGAGCCCGGGGGTGTGCCCGTCGTGGTTGGATTGTGGGGTGCGCTCCTATGCCTGCCTACCTGGGCATGGGCAATTCAATTCGCCTTGGACTTTTTTCAGCCCCCAACAATAGTCCCCACTTCACCGCCGTCTGTTCCCTCGATTTCCATGCAAGGAACGCGGAGCCTTGAACGAGCAAACGCTCAATGCAGAGAGCCAATAGTGAGTGGGACTCGTATTCTCCTTCCGTCCCAGCCAGCCTCAAGAGACACTCGCCCGCGCTATGCTGTGCTCTGCCGGGACCTGTCAAAATAGGGGGGGGGGCTACTCGGATCGTAGATAGGTAAGAGTCTCACAGGCACAACGGCCTAGGGCCCGTCTACAATTGGCACCGTCTCATGCACGCAAAGGTCTTGCCGTTAAGCGATGTAGCAGCCCAACGTCATACTTGAATTTTGCATCTCGCATCAAGGCCTCGGTGTCCTTCGTACGTTACATGCTGCCATCAAAAGGTTTGTGTTAAGTGCAGCGAATAAACAAGTACTACAAAGATAGAATCCCTCCATGCGAGACCTGCTAGGACGATTGTCGTCGAAAGGGGCTGGGGGTTTGGATGGGATATGATGTGATGCAAAGGACAACTCTTCGGACACGGCCCAAGCCGAGCCAAGCGAAACGAGCGGCGAGAAATCGCCGGGATCAAGCCGTCCGCTTCCATGGCTATCATCCCATCATGTGCGTGACTCGTCCAAGTGCTTCGTCCCTCTCGTATACCTCGTCATCTTGTTCTTCGTGTCCGCCTGGAAGCGAATGTTGGTGCTCTGTGCGCTGCGCGGGTGAGCGGTGGTAATGGGAAGGTTGGGGGGGGGGTGGAGGGGGGTAAATCAAACGGGTATTTCTCGCAAATGCCATGTCCTCTGTAAACCATTTTCCCAAGTGCCCATTCCAGTCCCAGATTCCTGATAAAGAGAAATAGCCCTGTTGATGCCCTGTCTTTCCGATGGCTCCTTGCTCCTTCATGTCCCAGGCCGACCCATACGCCATTAAAAACCATCGGACCAGACCTGCCCTGATCTCGACTTCTCAAACAACGCAAAAATGACAAGGTTCATGTCTCAGCCAATCCGCTTTCCCCAACATATTTCGCTGTCCGTGTTCTCCATCTCCCGTTCCAGCGAAGACTCGGGTTGTTTGCGCGTGGCGTTGTCAGCGATGAAAGTGGCGGGGCTGAACCCAGCTCTCCCCCCTAAGTGCTGGATAGCCAGCATTGGCCATGACTAGATGTCTTTGAGCCTCAAGACATCTTGCCCTCAGTGAAGGCCAACTGCCGATGTCTGTGGTGGAGGCATCATCTGTGGGTAGTAGCCGTGCGAGGTCGGCTTCCCTTCGTATCGTCCGCAGGCCCCAGCTCTGTCGGAGAACAAAGGCCCCGGGTATAGCTTCGAAGTGAGGTCGAACCCACTTCCCATCCTCAGGGGATTGTCCGATGGCCTCGTGGAAGGTGCGTGATGGAACATCTCAACCGGCTGCCGAGGATCGTGTTGAGGCTCGATGATGGCTTGTGGGTAGTACTGGTACTTCTCGGGCTCGTGGACGGCCTTGGACTCCTCGGAGCTCAATATGGGCTCCATGGGAACCGATTCGTGGTGGGTGCGATAATGATCCGGCCGCGTGTCGTAAGCGGCCCCGTAAGCGCCACTAATCATATTCGCATTTGGTGGTCCCCCATACGCGGCCCCCATCATGGTTGAGCCTGCGCCGGTGTAGCCGCCCATACCGCCAGCCGAGCCACCCGGTCCGCTGCTTGTGCTCGCTCTTCGCTCGGATTGATAGTGCCCCGGCGACCTTCCACGGACTATCATCTTGGCTGACTTTCTGTGCGCGACTTTGAGCCATTGGTCGTTCCCCTGGCCCTGGGCCCCAACGTCTGCAAAGAGTTCGACCACCAGGTGGTAGTATTGTTGTGCTGCCCTGCGCTTCCCATTGTTTGCTGTGGCCTGCTTGAACTGGATCCTTTCAAAGGTGTGTTCCGTTGGAAGCGAAGCGTGAAGGGAGGCATGCGGCAGCCCCTGCCCGTACATAGACTGCTCGTAGGACCTCGATGATCCTCCGATGCCCATTTCCGTCTGTGTGTAGTGACCCAGCGGATGGTGCGCCGTCTGGGGAGGCTTCGGGTTCAGCCTGGTCTTTTCCGGGGGCGAGATCGGGCCTTTGTCCCGCTTCGGAGTGTGTTGCACCAATTCAATCGTGTGAGCATCGTTCTCAGAGACAACTGCCGAGATACACATGGCCCAGCCAGAAACTTGGTATGACTGGGTGGACCCAGATGGTGTGAAGTGTAGACTGGCCTGAGGGTGCGTCGCCGGAGGGAGGTTGAACGCGCAAATACACGAGAAATAGTTTCGCCGGTAACACGTCCACTCGCCTTCCGCCAGGAAAAAGCCCTTGTCAATTGTGCCAGAGATTTCCGGCTTCACCTGAGTGTTTGGGGCATCTGAGTAGTAGAGCACGCCGTGCATCGTCAACCCCATGAGTGGGGGCACGGTCGGCTGCAGCTTGGGATTGTATGAAGGCTCCATCCCGCGATGGTTAATAGTACCTAAGTAATTGGTGAGACCTAAGCTAGGGCTCGGGGCTGGTGACATAGGAAGGCGTCGGTGCGCACCTTGGAAGGACGGAGATCTCGGCGTGTGTTCAGCAGGTGCTCTCCTAAAAGAGGGCGTCGCTGGCGTATAGAGATCTCGCGTGGCTGGATGCGGCAATGTTGTGGATCGAAGGGCATGTGCCATGCCCGGGGTAGAGGTGCTACTCCCACACAGGCTGTGAGTCAAAATATCCAATGCGGATCGAGACGAGGAGTGGACAGGATGGTCAGAAAAGCCAGTTGGCGTGCTTCCGTACCTTGAGCCAAGGCGAGACCTCGGGTCTATGTGTGGGAAGACGTGAGAGGTTGGAGCATAGAAGGGGCCCCCGCTGTCGGGTGGATAGGCTGGTGCCGAGTTGAAGAGGGACGTGTGGCCCGGAGGATAGAGATTTATGACTGGTGACGGTTGAGCTGAACTTTCCAGTGTCAAAGGGGAGGTACTGGAGTCGTGACTATAGCTACTGGCACACACATATCAGCAAGGCTGCCCAACAGTCCAATGCCAAGTAATCGCTGTTAGCGTCTTCTAGAAAAGCCTGCCACCGAGGATGTTGTAACTCGTTGCCCATGCGGACGCAACACAAGGCCAGGTGAGACAAGTTGTCGTACTGCCAGCTAAGAATGTTGCACAGGTAACCGCAGACTACAGAATCGGGGTGTCTGCTGCGAACACCATATGCGGTAGCAAGCGGAGGGGTCTAGACGGCCTAAGTAGCATTTTTCCACGCTACGGAGGGCTGGAGACTATCCTTGCCTTGCGTGCGCGAGGTCGTGAATACTGGCCACAGAGAAAGGAAGAGGGGGGGGTCGGGGGGCGGGAGGATTGGCTGCCTGCACTCCCTGCTCATGGGGCATCTGCGGGCTGCTTTGTGCCTTTTGAGGAATCGACAGGGGCAGCAAGGCACTTCTCAACACACCGAGGACTTTCGATCCTCCCACCCCTGTCGGTTGACATATGCGCAACGATGACGGGCGACGGGTGAGGGAAAGTACTTTGGTGGCGGTGGACACTGTCCAATGCGAAATAACCAAGGGGCAGTGCGCAGGGAGCTTGATCGCCATTCTCATGCTTGCCAGGGCCACAGGTATCTGGATAAATGTACTCACCGCATATCAGATTGATTGGGCAAGTCGAGGTACTCCAGCCCGGGACAGGAGGGCGACGCGAAATCCTGCTGGATTGAGAAAGACGTGTTAGGTTCGGCGGCAAAGCGACTGAGTGAGGAGGCGCATGAATGAAGCACGGCAGAGGCTCTACATCTTTGTTGACATCATGACCGAGTCATCGCCAGAAGGTCTGGGTGTACGGTAGCGAGGAAGAAGCCGGGCTGTTGATGCGTGTGCCTGTCGACCGTCACGGCTCAGGTTAGCTATCCAGCACCCGCTTAAGGAAATTCGTGACGATGGTAGGCCAAGCCGGCAAAGAAATCCAAGATGAAAAAAAATGAGAGGGAAAGACGGGGGTAAGAAGACGACATCTGCAGTGTAAGAATGCGAGGCTTTGGCTTTTGAGGGTGAAGGCAGAGCAAGCCCGGCGCCCGGATTCGAGGTTAGGCTGTGGTGTGTGAGAGTGGGAGTGTGTGTGCCTGCTGCACCCTGCAGTACAGTTACCGCAGGATACAACCAACGACATCTGACCCCGGTGGCGCAGACGAGTATCGGATACATCATCTGACGGGGTGCCCCGGGCTTATTCCCATGTACCGGAGACTCTCACTGTCTCACGGCGCATGTAATGTAAATCTGCAAGCCCACCGATTCCACTAGCCATTTTTTGATTGGAAAGCGAGGGGGAAAAGGGCCCCGGCCAAGACACCAGGTCGGGTGCAGATGTCATTTTGCACAAGAAAAGTAGCATGTTGCCAGCGATCTCTGCCGTGATGGCCTCGAATTTGCGAGCCAGAAGCCATCCGATTCGCACATTCTATTTCAAGCAAGAGCTCGGGTCGCAAGCCTGCCGGATTTCTCTGCATGCGGAAATAGAATGGAAGTGAATGCCGAGATTTGAGACAGGCAGAAGAAACATGAATCTGTGTTATGGGCCGACATACTTCGTGGGGGACTGGACTCACTTTCTGAAACCCTATGAGCTCCTCTCAATGGGTTGGTTCTTCAACACGCGCAACGATTTCGCAAGGCCTCTTTCCCAAAACCGAGCATCCATGCCTTTGGATGACGACACGGAGCCTGCCATACAGTTGGAGAGCTGGCACCGCGGAGACGTGTTTGCAGATCTTGCCGTGCGGATGATCCCGCGCAGAGAAGCTCGTAGCAGCGTGAAGGGGTCGCCCTGAATAATTGACCATGCAGGCCTTTTGAGGCATGCATGGGGAATTCGGGAGTGGGGCGGTGGTATTCTAGTGATGTGTGTGTGTGCAGTGTTAGAGGGGGGCAATAATGAGTAAATACCTTGGGAATTTGTGAAGTCATGCGAGGTGCCTCTCCACGGTCCAGAGAGGAATCGTTGCGCAGGAGGCAGTCGACGGGGTCAAGCTGGTAGGGTGCCTATCTTAACCCCATCCCGTGGGGCTCATCGTTAGCTAAGATACTTTACTGGGGACTGCTGCAGCAGGGTGGCATGTTAGTGCCTTCAGGGGTGGCTTGACGTGGGTCGGAACAGACAGAGCCTCCATAATTTGGAAGCCTGCCCCCCCTTCGCCAACCAGGGCCCAGCTGTACAGCGGGAAGTCTCCTCCTCCTGTCAGATGATATCTGGGCCGCATGAGCCAATGCACAAGAGCGGCACGGCAACGCAGGCGAAGTCTTGGGCAATGTGCTCGTCTGCTAAGCAAAGTGTTGACCGACCTTAAGAGGTATTTCTGCCCTTGTCATTCCTAATGACCGATTGGCACTCGCACTCAATGCTGCCGGAAGTCTCAGCTATTGAATGCGACGCGTCAGCGTCTCCTCCAGTTGATATCAGAAGTGTTCCCGAATTCCAACAAATAACTCCCTCATGCCACCTGGCAAGGCAGTTTGAGATCGGAAGAGGGCAGAAAGGAGCGGCCAGGACTGAATGTTGACTATTGGATCTGGGGCGCACAGCACACCGGCAGTCGTCGATGTACAGCACGAACTGGGAAGGGCCGTGAGGTGATATGGCTCGTCCTCGGTAGGTCGGAGGGATGTTGAGGACAGCCCGTGAGCGTGGAAACATGCTGCCAGAATAAGTACGGCTTTTCTGAAGATGGCGCCGCTCTTCGTCCGTCGCATCGAAGAGGATGGGCTGAGCCGTGTCGTATCGCGCCGCGGCTTCTCAGCTCAATAGCTCCGTACCAGCGTCTAGAAGCGCTGGGCTCGCCCGCTGCTCGGGCTTTACCCCTCGACGAGGTTCGAGTCCGAGACAAGGGAAAAAAGAAACGAGGGCAGCATGCACGTCGATGAAAAAGGTGAAGAAACAGCACTAACACGTACGTCGGAGTGGGTCCTAAACCAGCGTTAGCTTCCATCTCGCAGTTGCTTCAAAAGAACGTTGCAACTGAGTATGGCGTCTCCAGCAAATGGGCTTCTAGTCGAAACAAGCAAAATGCCCCGGATGGAGCCCTGCACATGCCCTGGTTCAAGATGCCATACTTTCTCCACGGTTGACCTGCACGCCGAAAGATCGGGGCGAGAAGGGTGTGGGGGTAACAGGCATTGAGCCCTCAAACATTAATCAATGATGCCCCGGCCTGTTACCGGTTTCGACGTCGACAGCCACCTTGCAGCATGAGCGGCGGCGGCGGCTCCCAGCTGCCGAACCGGCGACAAGATCGCGAAAGGTACGTCTTCCTCCAACAGTGGGCGATATCAAAGGTAAGGGGAGGGCTTACTTGTTTTGACTTCGGTACTTTGGCCAACTTGCTTGAGGTCTGATGCGTATGGTAGCAGAAATGGCCGTTCAAAGGCAATTGATGGCCTGCAGTGCAGTCTCGGTTTCGACACAGCCGACCAAGAGGAACAGGCAGGAGCTTGTTCGGGAGTAGAGTAGGAAGGCGCGCGAAGCGGACGCTTGTTCCTGTGCAGCGATTTCCCTGGTCCTGTTCGCTTCGGTCTGGCCCTTTCGTCGCTTCCGTGCTTGGAGTTGGGTGGGTGGTGGACTGCGTTGGTTGGCAGTTTCCTACCCTGGTCTTCGAAATGGTCCAACTGAAAGAGCTCAGAAATGCCGTTCTGGCTGGCCTAAGTGGGCAGGCTGAAGTGTTGCAGTTCCCAGGTTTGTCACCTGTTTCGGGGCGAGGGCTGGTTGCGAAAGTCGTTGCCCCCTGATCTCACCTTAGGTTCTGAGGCAGACAGGTAATGCCGGTTACAACCTACCTGCTCAGAAGTACTTGATGATGCTTGCTGCGGAATCGTGTGCCCTCCACAACAGGCAAGCCGTGATCAATACCACTCTCAAAGTGTACAAGATCCGATGTAGCGCGTTTGGGTCGATATTAGGGCGTTCCAATGTGTAGGGTATATCTGGTTAGCTTGTAAAGGTGATGGATGGTGGATGGATGGTCGGCCAGCTTGGGTGAACCAATAAGTCAGAACGGAGTGCGGCCGGTGGTTGGTGAGGTGCGATGTGAGGCAACGCAAGGTGAAGCACCTATCTCATTTGGCCTCTTGTTACCCTGGCACAGTGGCTTGACAGGCTCGCACAGGCTCGGAGGCTGGTAGTGGGAGGCTCAAAGAAAGGAGTACAAGTGATACAGGAGCAGATATGAGCGTGCCCAGGTGACTGACTACACACGCAGATGGTCGAGGATGTGTCCCAGGTGAGAGAGGAGCTGGGGGGGGGGGTTGTTGAAAAAGGGCCTGGGAGGACTCGAGATGTTTGGTGCCTGCTTGCGACGGGGGGCGAGAACCGCGTGCCTTCTTAAACTCGAGGCAGATCGGTTGTGCAGACTTCAAGACAACGCCAACAGCGCACGAGGGGACAATTTGTGGAGATGGGTGAGCTCGAGCCTCGTTGAGGTCGATTCTTATTTCTCTGCGAGTCCGATTTTGGCAAGGTGAATTTGGGCAGAGGAGGATGAAGGGCCAGCCGTGGGCCTTGTGGTTGTACCGTCCCAGCCCGGCCAAACGAGCAGAGCGAGAGACAGACAGACAGGCAGACAGAGTGAGAGATAGGCGGGGGGTAGTGCCGCTCCAGGTTGCCGCATTGACCCTGATGCGTCGCCGTCAGTGAAGTCGGTACTGCGAGACGAGACCAGTACCTTGGGTCAGCCAATGTATTGTCACCGTGGCCATGTAGCAGGGTCAAAGCCTCTGCCAACGGACGACTCCAAGCCTCAACTCGTACCAAGTTCCGTACGTGACAATCAAGCAAGAAGCCGCCGGCCCACTACCCAGGCAGGCTTGGTCTCTGGAGCCAATTTTGCAATCAAACGGCTCACTCGCCTCTGTCTTCGCCCCAGTAGGCTCCTTGTTGTGATCCCTTCACAAAGAGGCCGGTCAATCGCGAGTGTGTCGTGTCGCTGGGACACAGCCTTATGTCATGAGAGCTTCCAACAGGACAGTCTCGCGGTAGCCCCGGTAGCCCCTCGCCTGGGAGGCGAGCCAAGGACGACATAATATCAACCACCCTCCCTGTGCTCTTAGAGAATAATG
The DNA here is from genome assembly GCA_021399435.1 of Diaporthe sp. PMI_573. Lineage (NCBI taxonomy): Eukaryota > Fungi > Ascomycota > Sordariomycetes > Diaporthales > Diaporthaceae > Diaporthe > Diaporthe sp. PMI_573. The sequence continues at coordinate 445,931 of JAJTUP010000023.1, read as the reverse complement.
GGACTGTACCTGAGGCGCCCCGAGCTGCGGGCTGGCCGCCGAGTAACAACTGGTACCGATGGCACAGTACAATTGCGAGTCGCACCCCTGCTGGGACTGAGACGATGTTTTCGAAACATTCTGCTTCCATGCATCAGAGATGCACCTACCCTACCGTTGAGACATGTTCTCTACCACACGCCACGGGCTCTCACTCTGATAGGGTAAAGATCTGCCCGGCCAGAGGTTGGTCTAGCGACGGGTAGCTGCAGCGAGACTGGCAGTCTTTGCACGAGCACAGGCTGGTGTCCGCGAGTTAGATTGACCGTGCCTGGCCCTGGGAGGGTCCATTGTCGTAACGGCCTGGCGTGGTATGGTCTGGCCTGCTGCCCGTTACTAGTCCGTCTCTGAGCATGTCATGCACTTACCGAACGATCGGCCATTGAACGAGACCAGAAGGTCGCCTGACGAATGGGTTGTAGCGACGATAGGATGCAAGGACGGGACTCGGTGCAGCTGATGCCGTCTCTCGCTTGCGTCAGGCGTCGAGTTGACAGCTAACCACTCACCGGCAGAGCCTGAGGCTGGATAGACGAGCGCGAAGAGCTTGACATGAGAGCCTCTGGCTTCCGGCCCCGAGGTCATCCCATATTCCGGCTCGGTGCTTTTCCTGGCTTGACAGGTTCGGCAACGGCCGATCATGAAACTTGATGCTGTGTCAAGGTACTCCACGCCAGTGAGATTCAGTGTCTCTGCGTAACCAACCGGGCACTTCTTTGGCTTGCACGTGAGCGGCTTGCTTAGAGCTCGCCCTAAAACTTGGGGCCGGCTAAGATGATAAAAGTCTAGCATGTCCCAGTCAATGGAATGCGATGTTTCCCGAGCGAGGATGCGTCGCCTAGCGCACCGTTTGCTTGCGCAGGCAGGCAGGTCGCTTCCTGCCCTTGTTAACGTTGGCGCCAGCACTGCCGATGAAACGGACCTCGGGAACCATCCTGCCCCAGAACGTTAGGCGCTGAGCCATTTAGATGGCAACTCCCTGGACCCCAGCACGCAAGCAATGAAGGATGAGCAGGGGCCAAGCGCGGCTTCTCGAGGGGTGAAGCAAGTGCGAAGGATTCTTCTGGATGGGGGTCGTCCAGACGAACCAACAACCTGAAGGGATGGCCCATGTTGACGGCTCGATGACCTGCATGAGGGTGCTCCGCGGGCCAATCACAGTAGCCATTACCCGAGGCGTCTGAATTCCACCTCACTAATAAAGGGCAGATCGGAGCAAGTTGGACATGTCTGCCTCGACGGCAAACTTCCTGGCTGCCCTCAGGCGTGAGGCTCTATGTAGCCGGGTCTGGGGACGAATGTCAGCTGCAGGCTGAGCTTTCTTTGCCGATAATTGCGGCGAGACTAAAATACAGGACCTGAGCAAACGTGAGCTGTGCCGTTGCTGGGTGGAGGGTTCGCCCTGCCCGTGTCTAGCCTCGGGACTATCCAAGGTGACCCTCAACGGCGGGCGCTGCAACAATTCTCGTGTTTCCTAGCCACGCGCGATTCTTAATATAAAAATGATGCTGTTGGACCTGCGGGCTAGTGGGAGGAAGTGATCGAATCATCGAACGGGTCGTTTGCGCAGCTGTCCGTTTGCTTTTGATTCGGCCTGCACTTGTCCAGCCACCCAATCTGACGCGGTTCGACCCCCGAAACCCCGTCATCATCACACCCACGGGGACTTGGCAGTTGCGTCTCCCTTGCCTGTCTCAAATGAGCGCAGTTTCGGCCGTTTCTTCTCTATCAATCACACACTCGAACTCAGCAAAGATGGCTCCTTTACGAGTAGGGCCGATCTGCGCGTGGACCCGCAGTGACGGGTGACATGTCCATGTTGCTATGAGCCAGGACCCGATAATGTATTATTTGCTCGAATTCCGAGGCGACTGTCTCTGGGTTGCTAGCTGGATAACCGAGCGCGCTCATGGGGTCATGCGCCGCTTCGGGTCACAAGTGGGCGAAAGGGGACCCGCACTCCATCGACTAATATCAACTTCGGTGCACACGCGTGACTCTCCATGTCGGGGACAGTCGCGATTGACAAGATCAGGCCGGATCTGGCCGTAACTTGAAGTGCCAACAGGGCATATATATGACCCTGGCCTGGCCGGCCTGGCTGTTGCCAGGCCCATGGCTCAAATGAGTTGATGCATATCTTGATCCACTTGCTTGCGGCGGTATCACCCAGAGCCATGCTGACAAGCTGCAAGCCTTGCCGCCAAGGAGAGTCCCAGGTCCCGCAAGAAGCAGGGCCTCCAGATGGCAGGACCTCCATATGGCATGGTCGTCTTGGGGCCCAAGATGTTTCGAGCCCCATGCTTTTCCACACCCTGCCCCGTGAGACTCTAGATCTTGTGCGATGTGACGGCTCACCGGCGCCATCCTACTTCAGCGCCTTCTGCCGTGTTGATGGCGGCTGCTGGAGATTTCACCGATAGATGAGGCTACTGCTGTCCACGTCTGTTATTGTTGCCCTGCAGAAAGCAAGTCAATGGTGCATGAACGCATCCAACATGTTGAAGCCTTGTGGCAGCCGAAACTAAGGACCGTCACACGGGATCGAAGGACCTTGTGCTCGGTGACGGCGCAATCGGGGCTGGCATTGCAAGGAGACAACGAGAACTGGCTCGAGGACTGGCTCCCGATCGTCAAGTTAGAAGAGAAGGGCACGGGAAACAATCAGGTCCAAAGAGCGTGGGGCAGGAGGATAGGAATTCGGGTTGCGATGCAGGCATCGGTCCACATCGGAAGGCAGGCAGCGAGGACGAGGTGCTTGATTCGACAGTGAACAGGGTCCAGGTACGCTGCCAGCTCGAGGAGAAGTCGGGTTGCCAGGGTTCTGCTGGCAATAGCATGCACGATCCTTTCCGAGTTCAGCATGGCCTGCTTGGAGCGGTTTCCGCTCTCCAGAGAAAGTGGTGTCGACGCGTGAAGGCTGGCAAGAAAACACAGGCATTCTACGTGCTGTGAGTGCGAAGTGGACAGGCCAGGGCAAGTTGAGGTACACTTGGCAAGGCCTCGGATCGCAGGTGGGGCCAGGTAGATGTACGCCAGGGTACCTCGGGTGGGAACCGGGCTGCCTGGGATCTGGGTTGGTGGACCGTCGGGGCTGAACCTACCCAGAACGCGGTAGTGCTACCTCGATACTTCCCGAGAGAGTTAGCTTCCAAAGGGTACGGTACCCGCCATCCTTGATCGATTTCGATTGGCCCGACGCCCCATGGACCGAATCCCCATCGTCCAAGGAAAACGTCGCTCCCTGAATTCTATGCCAGGACGTTGCAGATAGCATCACTTTCACAACCGGTCAAGGCCCTCCACTGAGCAGGCACACTGGCAGCATTCACCGATGCCTCGTCTACCTTCAAACAATTGGCTGGACGCACCGGGCAGACCGGCGTCTGGCAGCATCCGTCTGACAACGAAGTAGGCTCGGCCTTTGCCCTGGAAGCGATTCGGCTGTGGAGCGAGACTTTACACCAGTTTCCAACACGGCCTCTTGTTTGCAAGGTCCCCCGGTTGCGCCTGCAGCTCGTGACTCATTTGCAGAGATTTGGGAGCAGCACCTGACGCGGTTGAACTACGACACCGTGGAGTCACGAGACCGCCGGGCGTGAAAAAACACCAACACACTCGAGCTCGTCGGATCTTGCGAACGGAGACATGGCATCGCCACCACGGTCCCAATAGCTTCCAGCACGAGGTCAAATACTTTGCACGTCCTTTTTCGGCAAAAAGGGCAAGGCAGCGGCCGGGCAACCCACCCTTTATCCGGGCGAGTTCGACTGCTGCCCGTCAGTCGGCAATGCGCGTGTCTGATGTGTTACTCAGGGAGACCTTGGATACAGATCATGGCTGTAGAGCCTGCAAGCTCTGACCTACGCTTTCCCCATGTCTGCAGCAGCAACACATTCTCGATTCGTTGCAGCTTGTGGGTGTCGACCTTGGCATCCACTCACGAGAAGAGGCAGCTTGTTTCAAGAAGTCGTCATTTCGCAAAGCCCGGTGTGTCGTACAGCAAGTACCAGAACAAGGCTATTGTACTAGCCTGGCTTTCTACAAGCAGCTAGGGGAACACAAAGCCAGGCCGCCGCCAGGTACCGAGGATCTCTCACCAAGCCACTGTCGACTCAATTCCAAACCCCTCGGTCACAGCAGAGCCCGGAACACTAGAGACATAGCGGATTGTACACGATGAATTGACGTATGTTGACAGCGCGGCTGGTTTCAGGTTCCGCAGCATCGCCGCCCCAGCGCCCCTGGCGCAGTTCAGCTGCCTGGCCTGACGGCGCTTGTCCCCGAAGCCGTGAGGGAGCACTCGAGGTGGTGCGGCGATGCTCCGCTGTGATTCCAGACGGCGAATTATTCGTGACGAATGCCCCCCCCCCTCAATTCCCGACTCTAAATCTGTTTGACATCACACTTATTGGGCTCACCAGCAGCATCTCGCTAAACGCTCTCTGCTGAGCTACGCGATCAAACTTGCTCTTTGCGCGTTATAATGAGTACCCACGGTCTATTAATTCTCAGAATGTGTATTTCCTCCTAGCGCTTTCCCATCCGACCAGTTCCGACTCCTTTCTGTCACCCGATCACCCGACCGAACGTTCTAGGTTCCGACATCCAGCTTCGGCGTGGCTATTGGGACGGCCTCTCCGTTTCTCAACCGCTGATCCAGCACCTTCAGGCACGCCTTGGTTTTGTTCAGGACTGTTCAGGATCTATGGCGCACTTGCACGGAGACAATTGTCCAGAGGGTGTATGGCACAAGGCTTTACATTCGCGAGGAGGGTCTCAGTGGCCGCCTGAAGCAACTGTATTTTGTGTCTGGCGGCGAATCCGCACTTACCGTAGCCACTGTTGCTAGACAGTAGGTGGTATTAGCAGCAGTCTAGTCGCTCAGCCAGGCTACCCACCGCCAGCGCTTATCGAGGCGCTGAAAGGACCCCCTATGGTTCTCGATCCTCCCTCTGACGAGTCAACAAATGCAACATCATAATCCATCACAGTTGCCAATGCGCGGTGCTCTTTCTCCAGCCTATGAAAGAGGGAAGGATCCCAAGGACTCGGTTAGGTAGGTACTTTACCAGAGAAGCCTTTTGCCGGCGAGCCCTGGAGATCTAGGGAAGCCTCATGTCGTACATTGGTAATGTCAACTCACTCAAAACCACTCGACTGTCGCGAAATCCCTGCTAAGAGCTGTGCCCTGCGCTTACCCCATACGTTCAAGCGACGGCGATAATTAGGTGTTATCGTTGCACACACAGCGAGCGCAGCTGCTCGTCTCGGCAGCCAAGTATGATTCTGGCCCGCGATGTATCAAAATTTTTATATGGGTTTGGCCAACAGACAAATCTCGAGTCAGCGTTATTCTTGACAGATCTCCTAGAAATGAGACTTTCAGGTGCTTCTATCTACCGGCGCAGAATGACAATGGATCTTATGCCCGACAATCTGGTTATGTCGGTCTTCCGGAGGTGGAAGCCATTCTATGTGTTCTTATGCGACAGTTCCACGAGCACCTCGCGGCCAACATTAAAGCTATTGGTGATTTCTTTGACCCATACGGTGAGTGTGTTTCAACCAACATCACCTCTTCCCCGTTACTCTCATAGAGACATAGGCTTCGAAACAAAAGGACGTAAAACCAAGGACGCACGGATGCTCAGGCTGGACCGCGCACCTCTCGATGCCGACCACTGAACGCAGCCGGCAACCAGAGGCGGAAGGAAAAAGACGCATAAGCGTCGACCTCTTAGGGCTACTCTTGAAGACACCAATCTAGCGTTGCAATAGTGGGCTCGAAACATCTGCCGAACGAGCCTTCGCTCAAGACGTATCATGACGAGGGATTGTCCCATGCATACATCGCCTATGTTCCTGGCCTCGTCTAGACCTGGTCCGTTTGTTTCCGCGCTAGCTCGCTAACCATTCCCAAATCGGGCGCGATACTCTACTTTACTGTCACGATACGCCTGCCTGATTTGCCACGATGGGCTTTACCAGTCGGGCCGTGGACTGCCGTGGGCTTCACTCATGCTGTGGCCTGGCACCAATCGCGGAATGGGCCGCCTTGGTGCCCTGTTCGGACAGGGCGTCCGCTAAGATTCTGCCGGCCAGAACTGGAGGTTTCTCTGGAACTGCAACAAGGAGGTGTATGGGGCCATCATTTTCGACGTCGTCTTTGCCGAGATTCTCATGGGTGTTCATTCACCTGTTCGGCAGGGGCAGGCAGGCAAGGCACAAATTGTTTCAGATCATACGGTAGTCCCATGGTGACGCCGGGACGTAGCATGGAATCTTGATGCTCGATTTCGCGCGCCCGTCATCAACGCTGCGGCAGCTGATGTTGGCCGCCGTTATAGACCTGACTTCTCCACTCGTTCGTTGTAACGTGTTACGGGCCCTAAAGTTTGGGGCCGGCGCTTTGCATCTAGCCTAGGCCTTTATCACCCACACGACCAAGATTGCTCAGTGTGTAGCAGCAGATGGAGCAGTCTCACTGATGGTCGCACTGGCATGGGTCATGAAGACATACTGCCGGACCGGCATGGCAGGAGCCAAGATATCTGAACGCCCATCAAGCAGTGCGCAGCTCAGATCATGGGCCATGGTCTACGAAACGCTCATGCCTTGCGAGACAGTGTCTCAGGGGTCGACCAGAATGGGAATGTGCTTTGCTGAAGCAGCACTTCTTGTGCGAAGACGCGTGATAGCCAGTGTGATTTGCACCCTCACAGGTGCCGAAGAGGTTTGCTACGGGGCCCTTCCCCGGGGCCTCCGCGAGCCACTGCCATCCGCTCGCTCACAATGGTTTTGTCTGCGGCCGGCAGATTGGCGATGGGCAGGGCGCAGGCGCCAACGAGCTGGGCAGACCGACGTCGACGGGCGCAGGACCATGGCCAGGGAAGAATATTCCGACCAACCTAACGGACACAGCTGGAGCCTGTGTCACAAGCGGATTCGCCATCCACCAACCAAGCCCGGCCAGAGCGGATCGGTTTTACACAGCAGAGTGGCCCCAGCCGTGTCACCAAGGCAACGGATGCGTACATGAGAAGAGGCGGCGTGCAAGCACTTGATCGTCAACGTGATGAGAAGCATGACCAGGTCAGCATCATATCACGGGCCAAAGTACCCCCAAGGATCAAACACGGTACGCAAGATCCCATCTCCCCCTGGTGTGCCATTGCAGCCGCAGGAGGTCGAACCACTCCCTGCATGGGGGCGGAGGCGCGAGAAGAAGGCAAACAGTCGACGGCAGGCAGGAGGCAGGAGGCAAGAGGCAAGAAATCAACACTCAGGGATGACTCTAGGATACCTCTGTGAATGGGCACAGGATAAGGGGTGGCAGGTGAGTGACAGTGCGTCTGCCTCTGTGCTCCCGGGTGGCTCGTCCGGAGTTACACTCCATTACTCAACCTCTGACTATCTCGCTCCTTTTCCCTCCCACGCAGCTGGACCCCCGTTTCTGAAGCCGGGCAAGAGGCTGCCAGAGGCTGCCTGACCTCACCCTAGCTCCCACACCACAGCAGGACCTGCGATCCAGACGACCGGCCAAAGCTCGTTGGCACTGCTGGCAAGACCCCTCTGGATGGGACGGCGCACGCACGCACGCACGGAGTGGAAGCGGCCGTTGCACCGCGGAAATCGCCGACGATTAATCCCACCATGCCTCATGATCGTTCACGACAGAATCTTGACATCCTGAGCACAGACGGCGGATCTCGTGAACCTTAGCCGGACTTCCTGGGAGATTTGCGCCTCGAAATGCCTGGACGTCAACGGTCTTGTCACCCATTGGCCAGGACCACAATGGCTGTGATGTGATGAGAGAGAGCATCCACCACCCCCCCCCTTCCTGCCCCCCACCCTTTCCTTTTTTTCCCCTCTTCCCACACTACTACCCAGTGCCTGAATACACATGGTAACGATGTGTCAAAAGTTGTAGCAGCCTGTTCAGAACTTCACAAGGCCCCCGGACCCTGTATTGCCTGCACGTACTTCTGCATTAGGGATGGGGGCTATATTCTCATCAGCCTTTGCTCTGTCTTCTCGTTTTATTTTTATTTTTATTTATTTTGTTGGGCGGGGGGTGGTTTTGTGTACCCGGCCGGGTATCTACTTCAAGTACAAGGGTATCTACCTCACTAAGTACACTACTCACTTACAGCAGGCTGCAAGCACCAAGGGCCGCCGCGCATGGGCCAAGCATCTCTAGGCTGCAGCTTGGACAATCGACCTCTCGCTTGCCTCGGCCGAATCAAACCAGTCATTGAGCGATCCAGTCATCAGTCATCATCCACCCACCCAACCACCCTTGCGATCCTCGCGACCCTCGCCGGCTTGAATTTCGAGGCTTGACATTTGACGATAGCAGCTCTGTCCCATCCATCCCGTGCCATTCTGTGCCCTTCCATTGCATCCGATCCTATCCACACCCCATTGCATCTGGTGTCCCCCCATTGCCTGCCTCTGTCTGCTTGGCCTGTCAGTTTCTACATAGCGGGGCAAACTTGACGACGTGACTGATCCCTGGTCAGATACATCCTACACAGTACAGTCATAGGCCTAGTACCCAGTTGGTACACGCCTGGGTTTGACTCAGACCTGCCCTGCCAGTACCCGCCTAGGAACTGGTTGTCTTTATACTTCCTCGTCTCGTCTGCTCCTCTCGCAACACCGGGCCAGGACCAGCTTGCTCCTCCCACCCCTTCCCTTCCCCCATCTGGGTGCGTGCCGTTACATCCACTGCGTTCCCCGAGCCTGCTCTCGGCCTCCCTCTCACCTGACTTATCACGGGAACCGGCAAGTGAGGAGCATCACACCTGCTGCTCGGTATCTCGCCTGCTGAGTTTGGGTGACACAGCGAGGACAGGCGCCCGGCCTCGTGCGGTCATGCCCAAGAAAAGACACACCAACAGATTCTCCAAACCACAGTCCACGGCTCCGGCATCTCTCGCAAGCAGCTCAACATCAGCAACCCGTAATGAAGGTGAGTGCCCAGCCCCTGTCTCGTCCGGACAGTCTGTTCCCCAGTGCTCTCCAGCTGGTCAACGAGCTGGCCCTCGACTCGAGCCGTGGTTCTTACACAGAGCCCACTGCATTGATGCACATGCCCGCTGTTCTACACTGCCGCTTCACTTGCATCTCTGGCTCCCCATATTGTATCTCATGCACGCTGACTCTGTGGCGCCCATGGCTTGTAGATCTCCATCGTCCCAGTGTAAACCAGCTCCTAGCGTCCCTCAGGCGCACGAGGCTGAACAGTAGTGACCAGCAGACCTCAGCCAGTGTCGCAGACATCGCAGCCCCCAGCGTACCGCCACAGATCCGCCAGATCCTCTTGCCTGGCGTCCCGGAAGCACCAGGTCCACCCCCAAGGAGGCGCCCTCGTTTTGCCCCTCGGTTTGATGCTCAGGGCCGAAGGCTTCCAGCCGGCCCGCCACCGCCGCGCAGCTGGTTATCGTTGTCACGGCATGCTCCGAGACTCGAGTCCAACGGCCATTATGCTGAGGTGTACCAACAACGACTGCTCCCTGGCCTTTACCGGCCGGGGGAGCGAAGTCTGATGGACATCGCCCTGCGGAATATGGCCCTCGATTGGGAATACCAGAGGTCTTACAACCTCTACTACATTTACAACCTGCCCGACCGGGTTCGAATGGCTCTCATTCACCACGTCAACGTGATGTTCGAACCAGGCTTGTCGTTGTTGGACTTGAAGATTATCCTTCTACGTCAAGCTCCCGAAGACGATGCCGGCGACGGAGATGTGGCAGAGCCCCCACTGAGTCCCAGCTCCCTGAACGAGGGCATAACTCATCTAGACCTGTCAACATCGATAGAAAGGTCCATCAGGCTCCGCGAGCTCTCGTCCTTCCTATTCCCGTCACATTCTGGCGGCGATGGCCCGCTGCTGGACTCGTGGGATGCTCCGGAATCGCCAGCTATCCCTCGGCCTCTTCTCGTAAATCTGACCCACCTCTCGCTTGCAGCGAGCCCAGGAACGAGCACACTCTGCTCCTGGAAACAGCTTCTTGCATTCTCATCACACCTTCCGACCCTCACACATCTCAGTCTCGCCTACTGGCCAATTCCATCGCTCACGCCGAACGCCACATTTGCCAAGGTGGTTAGTGCACAAGGTCAGGCGTTCCAGTACGGAGGTCGGAACCCCTACAGCCACACTCTGGACGACGACTGGTCCGAGGCGATCCTGGTCCTGCGGAAGCTCAGCAAGAACCTGTACGGGCTGGAGTATCTAGACCTGACGGGTTGTGCGCCATGGGAAAAGGCGCTCACGGCTCATTCCCACGGTCCCGACGATGAGACAGATATGATCGACTGGGTTGGCGACTGGGGCAAGATCGAGACCATCGTTCTGACCACAGGCTATGCGCCTCCTGCGGCGGACGAGATCGGAAAGATCGATAAGTACAGGGACCTGATTAGCGAGGCGAGATTGACGGAAAGGATAATTCGGGTGAGGAGGGCTGGCAGAGGCCGGCCTATTACTGTTGAGGCGGATCCAGAACTGGATCCACACTAGCTATACAAATCAATAGACTTGACAATACCAATTTTTGGCATGTCAACGGCTTCATTGCCATCTGCTCTTCGAGTTCTGATACAGCGAGGGAGTGGAGTTGTTTCGGGCGATCTACTGTAATCGGCAAATGGTCAACCATACCCATCGGCGACATAACTGTGCAAGCCGTCTTCGCAGGACACAGTGTTCGATAGCATGAGGTTTCGCGCTGAACAGATCATACTCAATATTCATCCCGGATCTGCCTGGCATGACATATCGACCAATTTCGAACTGTCGATAGTCTATCTACTACGCACCTTTGATGCGTCCAGGCCCCGTCGCTACCAACGAAAATGTTCTTTTCCCTCTTCTCCTGATCATCACCATTCGGCAGCCCTGCTTTCTTCCCCTCAACAACATGGCCCGATCACTACCTCGTGGCTGTGGGTGCGCTCCCGCTCCCACCTCTGCACGCCCACAAGCGAGGGCCAGCGCAGCATTGTCTTCGCAGCTTTGCCAGCATCAAATATGGGTGTGCGGACCTCGGACTCCGACCACCCCTTGGCACGTCCCAGGTTTTCGCGTTGGGGGAGTAGAAAAGATGCCATGTGAATGTTCCGAACGACACTTCTGGGCCCGCGATATACGTGTCAATGCTTCAATGCTTCAACTCTGCCGCCCCGGTGAAGAGTCCAGCTTCACCGGCTGCGTCCTTGTCTCGTGTGTGCTTGCCAGTCACGCGACAGGGCGGGGGGACGGGGTGGCTTTGTTCCCTCCCTCCCTCCCTCCCTCCCGTCCAATCCCGCGCGGACAGCAATCGTGCAGATATTTCGAGAAAAAGTCCCGACGGGAATGCAATGCCCCATGCCCGTCGCCGGCTCAGATGCAGGTAGCGCAATACTCTTCAAGGGGAGGGGAGGGGAGGGGAGGGGGGTCGGAGGGAAGAGAGTATCAATATTGGTTTCGTGATGTTGGATCCAGATCCAGATCCAGCAGACAGAAGTAAATAGAACGGGACGGGGCATTCATGCGGTTTGTTCCGGTGCGCGAATGCCACCTCTTGTCAGAATTTGGTCCGAAGCAGGACGGGCAGAGGCACATGCTTCGACCGGGCGAGGGCAACACTTCGCGTGCCCAGACTTTTTATTCTCATGTCGACGATAAGGTTCCATTGTAAACGAGCGCATTCGGGCGGCCGCACATGTTATAGACTATTACACCGTTGTAGGATCAATGTATATATGATAAGGTAGGTGCATTGGGCCGGTAAAGAAAAGCTCGCATGGGTTCCCGTCCCGGCGCGACCACACACCCACCCATTCGCTTGTGCTTGGGGGGCGGGAGGGCGCGATCTGCACCCTGAAGCGATCCCGGGGGGGAAGAGGGGCGCTGTGATTAGCTGTGCGCGGGTACGGACCGCAGTTTCTTACCCTATATGCAGCAATGCAGGCGGGCAGGCGGCATGCTTTCGATTTTTCAATGTCGACGGCCCGCCCGAGTTGATTTGTTCGGAAATTAAGGGAGGCGCATCCGATCGGGCCACATGCAAGGCGGGAATCAGGTCTTTGTTTGTTTGTGTGTGTGTTCGTGTGTGTGTGTGTGTCTGTCTGTCTCTTTTTTTTTTACAGGTGGCACCACGATCTCTAGATTCTGGCTCACCCATTCATTGAGCCGGTCTGCACTTTGATGGGTGTATGATCTCAAGCCACCAGCACAGTTGGAGGGGCGGGGTGCGCCCACCCACCCTCCCAGCGCCTCCGGGTCTCCTTCCCCCCTTCCCCCTTCCAATGAACCTCTCCCACACCCCGTCCATGTGCTTGTTTCCACAGGTTGTCCCCTAGTATCTCCAGATGGCATCAGACATCCTGACGACCTGACCCATCTCCTTGACGTCGTGCACCCTCACGACGTCGGCGCCGCCCTCGACGGCCGCCGCGACAGTGGCCGCGGTGCCCCAGATGCGGTCCGCGGGCCGCGAAACGCCCGTGAACTTGCCCACGAAGCTCTTCCTGCTCGAGCCCACCAGCCACGGGAGGCCCCTCAGCCCGGGCCAGGACCGCAGCTCGTGCAGGTGCCGCAGGATGGACAGGTTCTGCTCGCCCAGCTTGGCGAAGCCCAGCCCGGGGTCCAGGATGATGCGCCACCTGCGCACGCCCGCCGCCTCCGCGGCCGCCACGCGCTCCAGCAGCTCCCGCGCGATGGCCGGGATCAGCCCGTCGCCCGTGAGTAGTTCCCTGGGGGCAGCGGCGATGGGCCCGTCGCTCTCGCTTCCGGAGCCGCCGCCGCCGCCGCCGCTGCTGCTGTAGTCGTTCAGCTTGCTCATCGTGGCCGGCGTGCCGCGCATGTGCATCAGGCAGACCGTCTTGCCCAGCCTCGCCACGGTCGGCAGCATGTCCGGGTCCATGACGCCGGCCGACACGTCGTTGATGATGTCGGCGCCGGCCTCGGCGGCCGCCTCGGCCACGGAGGCGCGGTAGGTGTCCACGCTGATGAGGACGTCCCTCGCCTCGGGGATGGAGCGGATGAGCTTGACCGCGGGCAGGACGCGGGCGAGCTCCTCGGCGGCGGTGACCTCGGGGCGGTTCGGCGCGGTGGACTGGCCGCCGACGTCGATCATGGTTGCTCCGGATGCGACAAAGGACCGGATGGTGTCTGCGAGGCTCGGCTGTGTTGACGCCGGGTGCAGGCCGCCGTCTGAGAAGGAGTCAGGGGTCATGTTGAGAATGGCCATGACGTGGGTCTTGCGCGACGACTTGAAGGCCTGCAGAGGTGGCTGAGAGGGCGACGTGGGCGTGAGCGTCGTCAGAGGTGGTGACGATGGCGGGAGCTCATTGAGGTAGTCTTGTGTGAACTTCCAGGGGTTTTGAGGGTATAACGCCTTGGTAGGGATGAGTCTGTATGCCGTAAGTCTAAGTCTCGAGAGGGAAAAGAGGCTCACTCACTCTGCCAGGGGGCGGAGCACAAACTCCCTCTCCGGGATGCCGATGTGTGGGATCTTGAGTCTGTCGTGATCGACGACCTGGTCCTCATATAGGAGAATATCAAGATCGATATTCCTTGGCCCCTTGTCGATCACCTTCTTGCGGCCCATGGAGTTCTCGATATCCTGGAGCTGGTCCAGGAGGTCAAGGGGCTCCAAGGTTGTCTCGACCTGTTCCGTGTAAGTCTATTGGCCATCTATCTGCCTGGATGAGAGGGGAGGCTGAGACGGGGGTTGACCAACCTCGCAAGCTCCATTGACAAAGCGGTCCTGGTCGGTGACATACATGGGCTCTGTCTCCCATAGGCTGCTCGTCCGCTTGACGGTGATGCCCCTGGCGTCCATCTCACGACATGCCCTTTCGATCTCGGCGATGCGGTCGCCAAGGTTGCTCCCCAAGGCGATGTAGGCCTTGCGGGGCCGCTTGTCGACGGTCATGTCGCTGGCACGGTCTATGCGGATCTGTGCAGGCAAGGTGTACCGGGTGAATGATTTTGGCCTCTGCTCCTGGGACTGGTGAGATGGTCTGGGCCTCGGGGTCGAGGATGAAAAGGATTTTCCCGTGGCGCTGACTACGGCGGAGGAAGGTGGGCGGGCCTGAGCTGTTGCAGACCTTGATGGCGCCGCTCTAACGACATGGCTACATGTTCTGGAGGACAAGGGGCGTGCTGGAAAGGAAGATGAGAAGGCTCTCATATTCACCAAGCCAAGGGAGGTTGATGAGAATTGGTTCTAAAATCGCCTCTCAGATGGCCCGTTTCCCGAGAGGATCGAGTCATGATTGGGTGAGGCGTGTTGACAATAGGTCTGGCCGGCCCCCGAAACAGACTCGACTCAGGGCCAGTCAACCAGGCTGGCATTCCTGAATCCCGCCCATTTGAGGCTCCAAGCAGCAGCCAGCCTAGGTTGGGCTAAGCGGGCGGAATATACTGGGGAACTTGTCGCACAGCACCGGGTATTAGCGGGGCCCGAACAACTGGGTCATGGGGGGAACATGTTCCTGCCTGTCTGCTCGTCTGTCAGTTTGTTCGTGTCTGTCCTGTGTCTCCATCTGGAAGCATGTCCAGGATCACTAATCTGATGGGCGAATACTAATACAATACGGAACGGATCAACAATAGACAGTAAAAAGCCAAGTCAGGCGAGGGGTGCAGCACTGACAAACTGCCTCGGCACATCTGCACGGCGATGATGCTGCGACCCTGGATGCGGGACTGCACCGACGCACCGATGTGCCGGGCTCAAATCGTCAGACGACCGAGCCTGTGCCTCGGCTCATCGACCCCAGATCGCTTCTCCACACCCCAATCGCCAAACATGTGTGTTCACACGATGCGCCCGCGCCGCCTCCCCCTTCTCCCTCCCAGGACGTGCCTCATATTTCCAAATTACACTTCCTGAACATCCGTTTAACCTTCTCCTTCCTCAATTTCCCTCCTTCGGTCTGGCATCAAATTCCAATCAGGCAGTCTGTATATACAACAAAAGCAAATACCATCAAGATGGCTTCACCACGTGCGTTTCCCCCCACGCCACTCCCGCCTCTCCTCGTATACCGCTACTTGAGCATGCACTGACAGCATTCCCTCCAAAAACAGAGAAAATCCGCACCCCGATCACTGATCTCTTCAAGATCAACCACCCCGTCCTGCTCGCCGGCATGAACGTTGCCGCAGGGCCCAAGCTGGCCGCTGCCGTCACCAACGCCGGCGGGCTGGGCGTCATCGGCGGTGTCGGCTACACCCCGGAGATGCTGAAGGACCAGATCGACGAGCTCAAGTCCTACCTGACCGACAAGTCCGCCCCCTTCGGCGTCGACCTGCTGCTGCCCCAGGTCGGCGGCAACGCCCGCAAGACCAACTACGACTACACCAAGGGCAAGCTGGACGCGCTGATCGACATCGTCATCGAGAGCGGCGCCAAGCTCTTCGTCTCCGCCGTCGGCGTCCCGCCCAAGCACGTCGTCGAGCGCCTGCACAAGAACGGCATCCTGTACATGAACATGATCGGCCACCCCAAGCACGTCAAGAAGTGCCTCGACCTGGGCGTCGACATCATCTGCGCCCAGGGCGGCGAGGGCGGCGGCCACACCGGCGACATCCCCACCACCATCCTGATCCCCGCCGTCGTCGACGCCGTCAAGGGCCACAAGAGCCCCCTGACCGGCCAGCCCGTCCAGGTCGTCGCCGCCGGCGGCATCTACAACGGCAACCTGCTGGCCGCCTCGCTCATGATGGGCGCCAGCGCCGTCTGGGTCGGCACGCGCTTCATCCTGTCCGAGGAGGCCGGCGCCCCGGAGGCCCACAAGGAGGCCGTCCGCACCGCCAGCTTCGACGACACCATCCGCACCCTCATCTTCACCGGCCGCCCCCTGCGCGTCCGCAAGAACCCCTACATCGTCAACTGGGAGACCCAGCGCCAGGACGAGATCAGGGAGCTGACCGCCAAGGGCGTCCTGCCCTACGAGAAGGACCTGGACAGCGTCATGAGCGGCGACATGAAGGAGCCCCCCAAGGGCCTCGACGTCGGCGGCGCCACCACCACGGAAGACGTCGACGTCGACGAGCTCATGGACCAGTTCCGCCCCTTCCTCATGGGTCAGTGCGCCGCAGTCTGCAACGACAAGAAGAACGCGAAGGAGATCGTGGACGAGTTTGTCAACGACGCTGCCGCGTCGCTGCAGAGGGGAAGCCAGCTGGTCAAGACGTCATCGAAGCTGTAAATGAAAAATCTTTGTTGCGTTTTTGTCGTGTGTTCTGAATATTGCATCGCATTTCGTGTGGGGAGGCATGTGGGCCATTTGACGTGAGATAAGCGCTACAAGAGTCCGCATTGCAAGATGTCTTTGTTGTCGTGTTAGACGATACAGGGCGTTCAGAGAATGAGAAAATGAGTATGACCGTTTTGAATCCACCATGTCCGCGCGCACTCATCATCGCCCATGTCTCCTCGATAAGCATGTTGGTACAAGCAATGTGTCTGAGGGCTCTCGCGCCAAGGTCTCGTTGACAGCATGTACATTCACACATTGAACAACTCTCTCGATTTGTCCATAATTTACAGTATTTACAGTGATACTCCTGTGAGCTATAGGACACATAAGCGCTTGTAATGCTGATAGTCCTGGCCACAATAGCCGTTAGCATCCTCGGCGTCTCAAGTTGCAAATCAAGTCCATTTGATGCCAAACAGCTTCGACCCTCTGCCGCCTCCATCCTCACGCGATTTGGTATCGGCGTTCTCGAGGTATATCCTCTGCTGTCCTTTGACGTCGACATAGAAATACTTGTACTGGTGCTCACTCTGCCCAGCATATCTGATGAGATGTATGTGCGCCGAGCCTCTGTTGAGCGGGCCCTCCAGCTTTTCGACAGTTAGTGACAACTCCAGGCACTAGGACGGACAGGAGAAGAATTGGCGCTCACGTAAAAGTGCATCAGGAGATGATGGTTCCCCTGGGGGTCCGTCCTCTCCGTCGACGCAATGGGCCGCGACCTCGCCCACCTGTTGTGCGTCTCCTCGCCGTGCGCCCTGATCTTCTTGCCCTCGCCGAGGATCTCGAGGCACCGGTGGTCCTTCCTGATCCGGTCGACGGCGCGGTTGAAGTAAGTGGTCTTGCTCTCGGTCGAGAAGACGTCCGTGAAGAGGAAGTAGCCGACGACCCCGGTCAGGCCGACGCCGACCAAGATGAAGCCGAAGTTGAAAGACTGCTGCGCTGCCCTGGCCGTCTTCTCCGCCGCTGACAGCTGGGTCCATGGTACGTGTCCATCGTCGTTGAAGGGTGTCACTGAGCGCCGTTTCGAGGCGGAGGAGGAGCCTCCCTGCGTCGCATAGTTCCTCCGCGCGGCGAGGGGAAGCAGTACTGGGTGACAGCTGCTGCTGATGATGGTGGCCGGTCGCAAGATTGACGCGGTTGCGATTGTCTTCATCCTGGCTGCTGTAAAGCTTCCATTGCTCAGGGGCAATGAAAGCAGTAATAAATGAGTTTATAGCTTTTCCCTTGTGAGGGAACAGAGGTGGGTTCATCAGATGTCCCACTATGGCCCAAGAATCTAGAGCTTGAACGCTGGGCCAACCTTGGTAGTGGAGCCCAGTGCGCTAGTCCCGAGAAGGCTAGACCGCACTTAGAGCCACCACACAGGCAAAGAGTGGTCGCTGGCGGCGTGCGGGACCGATCTCTGCGCCTAGTCGGTGGTATTGGGCTTCACTGCAATTAATTCGTCGCGCTGTCCCTTTCAACCCCCTTAATCCATCTCACAGCATCCCGCCGTCCACCCACTTGCTAGACTACTGCCCCGTCGCCTCCGGGAAGCACAGAAACCAAGTATCCAGTCTCCAATCCCCGGAATTTCACAGCGGACACAATATTCCATCTTCCAGCGCCGACCGTCTTCCGTCGCCAAAATGAGCGGGCTTGCGTCCAAGCAGCAGTCGCTGAAGATCTTCGAGAAGTTGAAGACAAAGCCAGCAAACAAGGTTCGTGCTGTTATGTCCAATGCGCCCTAGGACTACTCCAGGAAGCTTATCACCGCCCCGGCCAATATGGATCTTCTACACTCTCCCGCCGCCCATACTGACTTCACCTGCACATCCAGATCTGTTTCGATTGTGGACAAAAGAACCCAACATGGACATCCGTACCCCTAGGCATCTACCTCTGCCTTGACTGTTCCTCGAATCATCGAAACCTCGGTGTCCACATCTCCTTTGTCCGATCAACCAACCTCGACCGTAAGTGTCCCCTGCGAATCGCACACATCCGGCACCGCCGCTGATTACGGGGTAGAATGGCAATGGGACCAGCTCCGCGTCATGAAGGTTGGTGGAAACGAGTCCGCCACCAAGTTCTTCCAGCAGAACGGCGGCACTGCTGCCTTGAACAGCAAGGATCCCAAGACCAAGTACCAGTCCAACGCCGCAACCAAGTACAAGGAAGAACTCAAGAAACGGGCAGCTAGGGACGCCCAAGAGTATGTTGGGAGCGCGCCCCACGTGTCTTTGCCCTACAGCTTGACTGACCGCCCCTAGGTATCCTGGCGAGGTTATAATTACCGATGGCGAGATCGCTGACGGAACCTCCACTCCGGCCGGCGAGCCTGATGACGACTTCTTTTCTTCCTGGGACAAGCCGGCCATCAAGAAACCCACCCCGCCCGTCTCCCGAACCGGCACTCCGTCTGTCATTGGCCGCACCCCGTCTCCCTTCCTCAAGGCTGGTGACTCCAACGGTGCCGGAAAGGATATCGCTCGCACTGCCTCGCCCCTTTCTCGAACCGACTCCACCGACTCCAAGCCTGCCGCCAGCCGTATAACACACTCCGCAGCACTGAAGAAGGGCACGACCGGCGCCCGGAAGACGAACGTGCTGGGCGCAAAGAAGGCGGGCTCCAAGCTCGGCGCGAAGAAGGTCACCACCGCTGACATCGACTTCGACGAGGCGGAGAAGAAGGCCAGGGAGGAGGCGGAGCGCATCGAGAAGCTGGGCTACAACCCTGATGAGGAGGAGGCCGAGGCCAAGAAGGCGGGTGCGGCCAAGAACGACTCTAGCAGCATCGCCGCGCCCACCCCCGTTAGCCCGCCACGTGGAGGCTACGGTTCGGCGTCCCACACACGCGAGAAGTCCGCGTCGGAGATGGAGCGACTAGGCATGGGCATGGGCCGTCTGGGTTTCGGTCAAATCGGCGGCAACAAGCCCGCGGCGCAAAAGAAAGCAGCAGTCGGCGGCTTCGGTTCTGTTGGGCCTATCAAGGCTTCCTCCTCCAACGGTATGTCCTCTTGCTCGGTCCACCGCTATTGTGCTATACCCTAACGCGAATACAGACGACGGCGAGAACTATGCGAGAAGCAAGTTCGGGAGCCAGAAGGGCATCTCATCTGACGAGTTCTTCGGCAAGGGCCAGTACGACCCCAACTCCCAAGCCGAAGCCAAGACCCGCCTGCAAGGCTTCGAGGGCGCCACGGCCATCTCCTCCAACGCCTATTTCGGCCGACCCGAGGATGAGGACAACGGCGAGGACTACGGCGACCTGGAGAGCGCCGCCAAGGACTTTGTGCGGAAATTCGGTATCACCGCCGGTGACGACCTGGAGAACCTGACCCAGGTACTGGGAGAGGGCGCGACCAAGCTGCAGGGCGCGATCAGGAGCTACTTGGGCAACTAAAGCAACACGGGTGGGAGTGGGGGTTGCGTTTCGGGGACGGACTGCGTTGAGGTCGGCGTGGCAGTCCCGGGGACAACATGCTATAAGGGATGACGTACGGGGTTGGGTGATGATGATCTCGTCCATTGGGTGAACGGCGTTTGGAGGGGGCACACACGAGGCGGACTCGGAGCCGCGCAGCAAGCACATGTGAGGCGACGGGGGGGATAGATTGGTTATTTAATAGAAGAAGGGTCGCATCAATCAAAAGCAACCATTGTTAAGTTTCAGCCGTGGGAGTGGGAAATCGTATGTGGCATCTAAATATGACCCCAGTGCACGGCTCCGAACCGACAATGTTTACTTGGAGTCAGCTCCCTCTATAGATATAAAGCATCCACTCGACTCCTGCAGAGCAGGTCACTGGAAAGCGGACGTCGGGTTGAGGCTGCTCGTTATCACATGGCAATACCCACTTCCCCCTGAAGCACGGGGACGAGCACGCTCCCTGGGGAATGGGGCCTCGCCATCTGCGTGAACGAGAGCGCATCAGCACAGACGATCAGACAGATACGGTTCTCCGCCACAGTACGAGTAGGGAACCCACGCACCCAGACGGAGGGAACGGTCGAGTGCTGCAATCTTGTTACCTTACCCGAGGGAGAGGAGGCCTGCTAGGAAAACCGTCGTTCAATGTTCGCTCTCCCACCAGCCTAAATCATTTGGAAATTTATTCTTTAGGAGCCTTTGTCGAGCCGTCTCCCGTCGTGAGGCCGGCATACTACGACCTGGACACAACAATATGCCACACGCGCAAGGACTGCTCGTCCCAGGATGACATCCCCCCCCCCCAGCTCCCCTTGCTCTGGAGACGGGCTCGCCCTCCCTTCCGAGGAGTCGGACAATAACAACAATAACAACACTCTGGCCAACAGCTGCCGTAGTCAAAGACCGAGGGGAGATAAGAGTCTCTTCCGCTCATACTTCTTTTACCCCGAGAAGGCGGAATTTGTCCAACCCGCCCGACTACCCGGTCCATGAAGCTCCACACAGGATACCTAGACCGCCCATAGGGATGGATTTCTTGTACTGGAAGGATAAGAACACGAAAGGCTGGAGAAAGTTGAACGTCGGAGATCAGCCTGCCCACAACCCAAAGAAACCAGTTGCTCCCACCCACAGCTCGTTGGACGGGCGAGGGATGCGGTTTACGACGTCCACCGACCAGGGTTGCGGGCGTTCGTCTGTGAGCACATAACATAAATTGGGTAAAAGAAAATACACCCTTGCCTGGGGAGGAGGACCGTATCAAGCCCCGAGCAAGATCATTCTCATAGTCCAATATGACGGAAGTCATGGAAGAGTGACCCAAAAACCTTCCTCGATTCATGAGAGCGCGGCTCTGCCGGTGTTGCCACACCACTGAACGTCCCATCCGCCTGGGCCGGGTCTATCGAAGCTTGGGGAAGGGAGAGAAGCCTCGTGTGTGCTGGTGGTGGTAGGCTTCGTGTCGTGTATATGTCATGTAAAGCGAGATGAATAGATTGTACCTGCCTTTCTTCCTGTGGTTTATGGGATATAAACTTTTTTTCCCCGGGGGCCCGAGGGGATGGTGCCTGCCTGGATACAGACTTTTCACAACTCTCACGCGGCTGATTCGTGATGCCCTCGCAGTCTGCATCGCGCAATATTCCTACACATGCCAGTTCGATGGACGCACATGTAGCCATGCCAAAGATTATTTCTCGGTACATAGACTAATACGTAAAGGCAGGAATTGCCATCTTCTCACGCAGTAGGACATTAAACACTAGGACCCTGTGTCGTGAGACGCTTGACCATTGACGCCAACAGGAATGAACGCAGGCACGTGAAAGTTTGATACCCGCTCAACTTTGTTCTCGAGCTTCGTAACTCTCGCGTCATCCCGCCGTGCTTCCCGCCATTATACTTTACGTCCAAATTACACAAAGACCACTCACATCCCTCGCCACTGGACCCGAGAGCAGGTTTGAGTTTCCACCCAAGCCGAGTCCCCAGGCCCCTCAATGCGAAGACCCATGTGAAATTTTACCAAATCCAGGGACCGTCGACTGGAAAGTCCATAAGCACCGCGGCAGCTTGATGTTCACTTGCGAGCAAAAGTCTAGCTCTCGGTCAGCCCAGCAAGAGAGTTTAATCGGCGGCCGAGGACAAACCTCCGCCGAGAGTCCCCCGTCTTGTTTCCTTTGTCCCCCAGTAGACCGGTGCAGGGGTGCACACACCGAGCGAGTGCTGGACGTACTGCTATGACGGTCGATGACCAAGGGTCAGGAGGTTCCAGACCCTCCCTCTCCTCCACTAAGCATCGCAATCAAGTTTCGCAGATCAGCCGCTTGGAGATCCAGCAGTGCGCAGCGGTCTGGTTGATGTGATGTCTCGGATACATGGAAACCAACGTCCCTCGCACAGTGCCGGCGGTGATCCGGGAGGGCATGCATACCAGAATCTGGGGGACCATCTGGCGCAATGTACTCCCCGCCAATGCGGGGACGTCAGACCATTTTCCGTCCCGAGATCACCCCAGAGGCTATCTCTGCCTTGGACGCGGGAGGCTCTGCAGCATGTGGGCTCCACAGGTCGCGGTGCCGACCGATATTGCGTGAGATATATATATTGCAGTACACACACCGCAGGAGGATGCGAGGCACGGAAACAATTCGAAGACACTATTCCGTGCTTGCTGTTTGCCCGAGAAGCTGTGGCCGTGATGTGTCCAAAGGCGCACAGAGGTACGGTCACATGCTTGCGATTCGACTGAATATCATCCTAGGCCTTTGATGAACCAGTATGCAGTTTGGAGCGAGGGTGCAGGGTACAGGGCCCGCCCTCCAACACCTGGTAGCATTCGATGCAGCCGATCGGGGGGTATGGAGTGGCTGGACGGAAGAGCGGGAAAGCTTCCTCACATTCCGATGCGAGCTATAGCTGTCGAGGTGTTACTATTAGCGACGCGAAGGCTGTCTGTCAGTCGCATTGCAGTAAAACGAGCTTGACGAAAGGATGTGTGTGTGTGTGTGTGTTGCTGATCACTGCCCAGTCGGGTCCTTCGTCGAGGTCGGGTAGATCCGCGGCCTAACATGCCACTAGGAGGGGAAAGTGGTGCCAGACTCCTCAGATATCAGATGCTTCTGATAACTTGCAGCGTCCACATGGGGACAAATGCAACTCATGAGATCCGGATTTTTCGGTGCTGTACCTTTCCATCCTGTTGCATCTGCAACCGGGCGAATCAGGGTTCACGATGTACACCACGGTGTCAAAGTATCAATCCTTTCGCACGCCCTGCTCCGGCGAGCCTCGGCTTGTGTCCGACGTGCAGTAGACCGCGACCCACGCATCAGGACGATGTACAATCCCGAATTCACTGTACCACAGTGATCTGGCAACGTGGATCGTGCATACGCACTCGAGAGGTGATGGGCTCGACCTCACGGCTGACTTGCCTTTGTGGTCGTCTGCTCACGGCAGGCTTTGAAAAACCCCCCGAGTAACCCACCAATCCGCCAACCAGATGTCGTTAATATGCAACTATTGCTGAGCACGGTCATGACAGCGCAGAAAAGAAATATCGACTTTCCTAAAGAGGCCGATACTGAGTCGTGATGTCTTTTGCCAGGACTCACGGAAGACTCTATGGCTGATACGCGGGAAGCGCAGATCACCTTCGCTAAAAGGGCTTGCGCCACAATAGCCGTGCACACATATGCAGGTCCCGTTTCCAGAAGCTCAGGGAGCCTGTTCTCCTCTCGACGGTCACACTATGTTGCAGGCATGTTGTGCGCCGTCGGTAGTCAGCTTGAGTGGTTCAGGAGAGTACTTAGTCAGTATGGGCCAAGGGATGTCGCACTGTCGACACGGCCAACTTGGAAAAACGCTCTTCGGGCTCATTGTCCTGCACAAGCGCCGAGTATTTTGGCGGGAAGGCGAGCGGAATTGGCCGATATTGTAAACCGGTACGACTGGATCCACAGAAGGGCCTATCGTGCCGATGTTCGGCCGACCCGCGACATTTTTACCCCAGCATTTTAAGATTGTATCAGCGGGGCGGCCTGGGGACGACGATACGGCTTTAGAGCCATAGTGGAAATTGTACGGGTGCGTGCCATGCATGTCCTCACGAAAGTGCCTTTTCGATTTTTTTTGTCGCAACCGTCTTTCGGGTGGAACATCACGACCAACTGGCGGCGATTCATTGCTCGTCGGCAGAGAGATTGTCGTTTTCCAGCTCCGAGTCCTCGACGTGGCTGTCTCCTTCGGTCTCGTGATTTCGTTGGCCAAGTATGAGGTCCTCACTGCCCTGCCACTGGGGAGGCATCCCTGGCAAGAGGCTGGAGTCCTTCTCTTGCCAGCCGTAGTCCTCATCTTCGCTGTCGGCGACTTCGAAGCCCGTCTCGCCTAGCTTTCGTTTGGGACCAGATAATGTGGAAGACGCAGCGTGTCCGTCAAATTCGGCCGGGGCCAATCCCGTCTAGATACCTTAGCATGCAGAAGATACCGGACACGGCAAGGAGCGATGCGACCTACCGAGTCGATACTGAAGGCGAAGACCCTGTCCAGACCATCTGCGGCCGTCTTGCCATTTGCTTTTTGTACTGCGGCAAGGCGAGCACCGTATGGGTGACCATCGTTCCACATCCATTCTCTGAGCAGCGCCACCCTCGTGGCAATGCCCTGTTCCCATACGCTAGCATTGATGGCAGGTATCAGAGTCGCACCCCTCTCCGCCTGCATCCTGGTCGCACATTGGGTGAGGACGACTACTGCAGCATCACGAGTCGCAGCTAGCTTCTGTAGGGCACTGACTACATATTGAAGCACCTGCAGTCGCTTGGAGGAAATGGACGGGCCTACGACCGTTAGCATAGCTCTGAGGAAGGTAAGCATAAGGTGTCTCGCCTTTGACGCTGGCCTTTGGGACAGCGTTCTGCGCCGGCAGCCTTGGGAATGCATGATTTAGCAGCGCAGACAGCGAGTCAATCACAATCAGATCAGTTCCCGGCGGGAGGCAGGACCGCGTGGGCCGGCACAGAAGGGCGATGAAGTGCGCAAGACTAGGACAGGAATAATGAACGAATCCGTCGGTATGGTCTGATGCGGCATCTTCACCGCCAACTGCTCTGGCTCGGCAGACCTCGGTCAGTCGATCGCGGGAGACGGGATAGAAGCAGTCTGCAGCTTCAGCATTAGCTTCGAGTCTTGTGGTGAGGAGACGGCAGGCGCTTACTGACCTACCCATACGACGCCCTTGCCACCCCGTAGAACGTCCGCAGCGGCCTGGATACCGAAGGCAGTCTTCCCCACCCCGGGGGGCCCCCAGATCTCGGTGAGATGGCCCTTGTGAATGCCACCGGCATTGTCTCCGTCGGGCGGGGAGCTGGTCGCATTCACAGCACTGGCTGCTAAGGCCTTGTCCAAGTCAGGAAGATTGGTCGATACGAATCTCGAAACATTGGCATCCAGGTCCTCGAGAGCCTGTGCAGCGGAGACGGTCGGCAGACGGTCTGAGCATGGTGTCAGCGCTGGGACCTGTCACAGTCGTGGGCGGCAAAAAAACAGCTGACAATGCTTCGATTTACGTACGTGTTGAGGGCAGGTCGAAGCTGCAGACGTCGTGCCCGTGCCGCTCGTGGTACTCCTGCTCCATGGCACGAGCCCCCGCCGTGACTCCAGGGGTTAAACTGGGGAGGCGAAGGTTTGACCCTCGGAGTCTTTAATTATTCGATGGATGCGAAAACGCTTGTCTCGTCCACCACAGTCGCAGGCGCTGAGAGTTGTTGAGCATATATGAGTTGCATGCTGGGAAGGCGCGTGTTCCGGGGAGTAACATTTTAGACGCGCCTCCCCCACATTGTCACCCTGCACATGCTATAGAGTGTGGGGTACATAGGTACATGAAATATCTGGGTACTTCGCTGAGCTCGTCATCATAAAAGTAGATGCTACTACCAAAAAAATAATGATATCCTGCGTTCTGAGCTCAGTTTTCGAAGCCAGAATATTCCTGCAGCTTTCTCCCCCAAACAAATCACCGGGGCCATCTACAACGCAAGCCTCAGGTCGGTGGGTACGATGCGAGGCCAGCAGTCGTGGTCCACTGAAAAGGGATGCGTTCGTTCGCCGTTGCATCTGAATTTCACGGCTCGGGTTTTACGGGGTGCGGATACGCCCTTTTTCTATCACAGAAGTGACCTCTCACTTCCCCCCTGACCTCCTCGAACAGATACTGCGACCATGCCCGCCCCAGCGCATGTTTAGGGAGGGGAGGCGCATTGCGCACGCACTGTGTTACTCGCCGGTCCGCCTCCTCGTAACATCCAAATTTCCCAACGATGGCTGTTTCTCGTGTCTCCAGGGCTTCCCCCACAGCCACGCCATTTGCCGAGGGCAGAGGGTACGGGGTTTCAGAGAGTACGTCGTACACAGCAGACGGACACCCGCAGACGAGATTGCGCGGTCAAGGCGGTGCGTGGGTCGTGGGGGTTCGCTTGAGGCCCTTGCCGACAGCAGACCGGCCGTCGCTGTTGAGGTCGCTGCATTCAGGGACCACCAGAAAGAGCCCTGAGACGCTCGGAAAAGTCGCCTATCGCGCTATTGACCTGTCAGCTGACAGCTGGTGGCGCACAATTGCGAGGCGAGCCTGTAAGCCACTGTCATCTGCTGCCGCCAGGAGAAGCCACTCAGCAGGAGTCCTGGCGTTTGGTAGGACGAGGTGGCCCGTTGATACGACAGACAGCCGACGACAAATGTTCCCGGTGGACCTGTAATTCCGCTATCAGCGACCCTGACTGGGGATGTAACATTCCCACCCCGCAAGTTGGAGCCCCCTGATGATCGACCCCGGGCAGAATCTGGGGTCGCAAAGCCTCTTCAGGAGATTCGAGACCTGTGTGTGCGCTCCGTATTGTCTGATCCCGGACCTTTTCCTAAGGTAGTGTGCACTGCCGCTCAGATAAGGGGAAACCCAGCCGAAAGGGGAAGGAAGGTAGAGGGATCTAGCAGAATCGCGGCCGACAGTAGTTGAACACAAAATGTTATCATCCCAGGGATACGGAGTAGAGATCCCGATGAGAGGAACCGTTCCAACATGGGGTAAAAGTTCGGGGTACGGCTTGTGATTGCGCCACGGCGCTGCCTCTCCAGTCTGCTGCGGTCGGTACCATGGACAGCGCCATGGCAACTAACGGATATGCCGAGCAAAAGACAATTTATGCGCTATCGTCAGAGTCTACTACCTGGGCACCGAAGTGTGACTTGGCCAGAGGCTGAGCAGTGATAAGCATGCGGTCGCTTGGCGTGTTGTCGTCCCCAGGGCGGATTTGGGGGAAGTATTTCCCACCGAACACCTCATGGCCCGTCGGAAGGAATCCGAAGCCACAGTGTCAGGGAAGGGTGCGGGTTGCGGGCGCTCACTGCTACCCCTTGGGACTGGCCCGACGCCCGGGGCAGGGGCAGATTTGTTGTCCGTTGTTGAGAGCGAGCAACAAATTACGAACGATTCCCTCGGCACGCAGATGACGAAGCTGACAAGTCAGCCCAAGAGATCTTGGATGTTTATGTGGCCATGGCAGACGTGCTACCTTGCCGAGGGACACCATCGTTTGCGCCTGGTTGATTTGCGCGGCTGTTGGCTCCTCCCTGCAACAGAATTGACACGATCAGCCCTGAATGCTTCCTTAGGCGCACCGGTGCTTCCGACCGAAACCCCTAGCTAGCAGGTCAAAACTTGCGGCTCGTTTCGCCCAAGTTCCGAATCGATGATTGGGAACGGGTGGAACCGGTTGAGGAAGAGGCCAAGGCTAGAGATCCTATACCGAATTTTCTCTAAAGACGCAGTCGACTCGATTTGGCAGTCGACATCGAGGAACGCTCCCAGATCTGGATGGCTTGGCCAAGATGGCCAGGAACACGTTGAGGACGGCTGCAAGGGACAGCATCCGGACGGGTTAGAGGAATGTGTGTACGGAAATACATGCGCCGAAATGGCCATTCATTCGCTAGGGTGCGGCAAGACAGATCCTGTCGTTCCATGCTCGAATTCGGCCCATTCGGGCCAATGGAAGCGTGCAGCCAGTTGCGCTTTTGAAAGGGCCGGAGCTGTCCCGCCTTGGTGAACTCCTTGGCCTAGGGGGGGAAAGTCGGTGCTAACATGTGATTGAGATTTTCCCCAAGGTCAAGCTCGTGCGAGGGCCAGTATTGCAATATTTGCGTAGGCGAGATTGCACAGAGGCAATCGCCCTGGTAGTGGCCGAGGCGGGCGCCATCGTCCTGCGAAGATTCGGCCCCCAAAGGTTCTCGGGCAGACTCGCATCGCGAGCTTGGTGGGGCGAAAACTGGGGAAAGGAGTGACAAAAAGAGCCCCATGTGCATTGATGCTATGCTGTTGTGTACATACTGTAGCTACGCACCTACGGCCAGACGGCATGTCAGGACTCCGTACTTGGGCCCAGTCCCAGAGCCCCAGCGCCCCCAGGAAGGTGGAGCCCGGTCAATAACTCACTGCTTGTCTTCAGCCGGGGAAATATACGGTCCTTCTCTGCCAGGCTCTGCCAGGCTGGCAAACCCAGCAGGCAGGGTCACGGTCGAGACCTCGCGATTGACAGTGGCATCTTCTACACACAGCGTACGGGCCCACGGGAGGATCATGACAGGGGCTCCCATCGTCGGACGACGCCCGTCTGCCCGTGGGCATGGAAGGCCGGTCGATAAGGCAGCTGCCAGATCACGGCTGCAGCAGGTCCAGCGTCTCTTCGCAGAAATTCCCCGAAAAATACGGAGTCGACGAGCAGATTTTTGACGTCCCTGCCAAGCTCTGGGGGTTATGAGGGAGGCGGACGGTTGACGTAACCCGAATGAACCCTTGGGACATGCGACCTGCGAGACCCGCGAGGCCTGCAAGACCTGGAGGCGTGCAGCCACTGCAGGAATCTCGCGACGCTCGGATGTGGTCCAGAACACCTGTCTCGACTGACTCGTTGTCCAGACGTGTCATCAAACAATGCAATCATCACTGCGATGGGATCATCATTGCGATGCCAAGGCGGCACTTGGCGGGCAAGGCTGAGAGGGTTTGGAGAGCTGGTTGCTATTCGTAGACAGAGGGTTGGCATGTGTCTGGGTCGGCCTTCCTGTTCAGGCAGTCCGTTCCTCGCTGACTGGACTCGCTGCGCTGGCTGGATCGGGGGTGCGGTTTCAAGGGCCAGCGCCTGCAGCTTGGCAGCCCTAGATCAGCTCCCCGCAGCCGAAAGGTGCAACCTCGTGGGGAAGAATCGAAGGGGGAGAGCTTTTTTTTTTTCTTCTCTTGTCTTGGGCGTCGAGCTTGCGCCGTCATCACATGTCAGCAGCCGGCACTGGCGTTCAAACCAGCATTCCTCGCCTGCAGGCGACTAAACTACCTTTTGGCTGCTTGAGGCTTTGAACACTATGCAGATGCTGGCCACTGGCGTGGTTTCTGTCGACGTCATGTCTTGCGGATCAGACTCGTGCTCTAATGATAAGCTTTGGGGTTGCACACCCTGCATGTCCATCGGCCAACGGCCAACGGCCTGAGCAGGACGCTGACATGTGCCATTGCATGGGACCAGGTGGCTGACGAGAACGGGCGCAACCGCTCTTCATGGATTCTTGTTCTCTCGGGCCTGAGCCCGGATTGTTTGAACTACTGTGGTATAAGCTTTTGGCAGACCGAGGGCGAGCATCTCTTCGTTCCAGTGATTAGCACTGACTGACGCGATCTCCTCCTGCATGGTGGGTATACAGCCGAGGCAGTTCGAACACCCACCACCAGAGACCCGGCAATGAACATGTCAAGCGCGGGGTCAGTGACACTCCAAGAATGTGAAGAACTAAAGCAATGTGTCGCCAATCTTTTCTTCTTGGCGGGCGGGTTGAGGTGCCTAGTGATGCTGTATATTGAGAAGCCTCGCGAGGATTGCAGCCTGACAATATGTTCTCAGAGCATATGGCGAATACTCGGATACTTTACCCGGAATCTAGTCATGAATGGCATCTCGGTGTATGAGCCGTCACACCTAAATTGCCAACGGGTGGGAAAGATCTCCAACCAGAGGCGTTGAAGGTTTGCAATTCCGACAGAGCTTTGCCGCGGATTTGCCTCGTTCTGGCTGGCAGGCAGGCTCCGAGGCAGGCTCGCAGGCTGGACTGCTTCCGGATGGGGCGACAAGTGCATTTGAGCATGCCACCTTGAGACATGGCTGTAAGTGGGGCGCTATGTGGCCGGCCATGCCCTCGAAAATGCAAACACGCAAATTTTTGCCATGGCCGATGTTGTCATGATTGGAATTCTAGCAAGCTTCAGGCCTTCGAGAGCGGCTCCGAAATTTGAGCGAGGTAGGGCCACCCTGAGCTCCTCAGCCATGGGAGGCGGGAGGCGCAACTCGGCCAGATTCCTTATCTTTTCTAGGCACACGCCCCCCCACGAGGATTTCCCGGATCGTGGAAGCTCTCCCCACGTTTCCCCAGGATGCCTTCCTATCGGCCGCAGCTACGGCGGCCTAGGCTTTCGATGGCGGCTCCTGCGTATCCCTGATAACACGGTGACAAGCGCCTGGGGTAATTTGTCACCGAAGGCCGAGAGCGAAGGAGATCTCGTTCTGACCTTGGAAAACGAACAGGAAAACCCTGGGTTGCGAAGTACGAGGACCCGGCGAAGCGCAAAGCACGCAATGATGCAAACATAATAGGGCCAAGAGAATGCGTCACCAGTCTGGGGAAATCGGTCGACCCCCCTCCCCTTTTCGTTTACCCCGTTCCCCGGTCTCTGGTGCCCCCACGGGCCACCTTCCGCAAACCCTTCAGCTACCCTAATTGTTTGATCTGATCGTTTGTGGTGCAAAATCCCGAGTGTGCCCTATAGCCGCGGGTAGAAGGTTCGACCTGGCGTGTTCTGTTACTTGCCGTTGCGCCGAGCCGACGGCATTGGCCATCCTCAGGCTTATATGAGTGGTAGCATCGTGAGTAAACAAAGCGGACCAGGTAACTGCTCCGGCATTACTTATCGTGGTCCTTGGAATTTCCCAGGGCCTCGCAGTCCCGGCGGACTCTGTCGCGATGGGCAGCGTGTACGAAAAGCGCCACATGTTATCATGGCAGATCCGGCGGGTCTCAGGAGCCAGAAATAAACTTCAGGCTTAGGGCTGCCTTGAAGTTGATGCCGTTGTGTGAGCGGCTGTGTCCAATGACTCAGCCATCCAGGAGGACCATCACACCGGCCCTTGATCAACGGCCGAAGAAGGTGAGAGAGTGAGCAATTTCCATCTGGTATCATTGGCGTTCTTCGTCAAGCTCGCGCCAATGGTGTTGTTGCTCGCCCGTGTGGCTTCGGATTGTTCCATGCCTGTGGGAAGGCAATCTCCCCACAGCACATGCTTATCCGGCACGACTGGACCCTCGAGGTGAATGAGAGCTGGACACAGCAGGCACTATTGCTGTGGGACTCTGATAATGTACCTGAGGAGGCGAGCGGAGCAGTCCCCATCGTCTTGTACAGGATGGGATGCCCTGAGGCCGAGCAGATGAAGTCACCAAGCCCGCCCCGTACTGCATTACGCCGAAGAGACTGGCAAGATAAGCGCCCCGCTAGCGGAAGAGGGCCATGGGCCATGACAGACAGTCTCCATGTGCGTGGGCATTGGGCCTGGGCATGGAGCAAGGACATTGGAGCCGGGGCGGGGACCCCAGATTTGTTCTGTCTGTCACGACTCTGGGGTGATTCTGAGCCGATGGCATGGCATCGGTGCGCCATGTAATGTAATGAATGTACTTGGGTGGTGTCCCTGTACAAGTTGACAGTACCGCAGCATGATATCAGTACTGTACTGTATAGGTGCTGCTTGGCTGCCTTTGCTTGCCGGTCCGTTGCATGAAGGGTACCGTGCGTGCGGGTTACAGTACTGCCAGGGTGAAGCAAAATGCGCCGAGGCGGAGTATGTTGTGTTATGATTATGTGAGAGCCTGCAGGATGGCCTGGTCCCTTTGCCATCTAATGTATGTCTCTGCCTGGGCTGCATGCTGTTGACCGCCGGCGCCGTTGGCATGGGATTTATTGTTGGCTTACTGAGTGACAAGTCTGACAGTTTTGGTTGTGGTGTGTTCCAGCCTTGGGGGGACTTTGGGGGACTTGGGGGTCACTCTTTGCTGTCCAAGCCTGCTGGGTACCTTAGACAAGTACTTAGTCCAGTCTCCAGTACGGAGCTGGCATGAATAAATGGAAAGAGGTAGGTACATCCAGTATCTACTGTTCAATGGCAGGAATGAATGTACCAAAGTGCTGAGGTCGGAACCCCGGGGCTCCCTGTCTGGGCGGTTGTTAGGTGTACCCCCGCGATGGCTTGCAGCAGTCACAGCCAGGTGCTGAGGTGCCGCCCAGCCCGCCCTGCCTCCTCCCCCGGTCGCGACCTCAGCGCTCTCCACACATTCAAAGTCTCCCTGACCCTCCCAGGAGGTGTGTCAGGGGTGGCCCCCCAAGACCGGGGTGTGGGCAGCCCACTTGGGGCCACTGGGGCCACCGGGCAGAGCAAAGGCTCGGCGGGAGAGGTACATGGGTACATCGGGTCCTGCGGGCACTTGGCTGGGCTGGGCTTGGGTTGCGCTGGGTTGTGCTGCACACTGCACTGTACCCGTCCATTACGTGCTGTGACTTTGGGCGACCCGCAGGCCTGACGCTGGGAAAAAAGGCGCCATCCCTATGGATCGTTTTTAAAAAGATCTCGGCTCCCCTCCTCCCACCCCCCAAGGCCTCCGCTGCCTCTTTTTTCTCCCTAAAACCCCCTTTCCCCAGAGCCAGAGATCCGATCTTCCCCAACCCGTTTCCAAATCCTCCAACCAGCCTTCCCAGGTTCCTCCCACAAGACCAGACTACCTTTAAGCACACCTGCCCCAACCAGGTCCAACACTTTCTGGGTGTCACTCCTGCGAAACTTACAAATCCAACAACACCGTCAACTCTCGTCGTCGTCACCACTACTACCACCACTACCGCCATTACGTCAACCGACTGCCGCCACAGTTGCAGCAGCTTCGAAGAAACGCAACGTCCACTCACCAAGGACTATCTATTTGGTTGGCGTGTAGGGTCTGGTTAATCCAGAGAAGGGCGATCACATGCAACGGTCACAGTCCGCAGTAGATTTCGCAAATCTGCTGAACCCAGATTCCTCAGCGGCCACCGCTCAGGAACACCAGGAACCCAACAGCGGCACCAACAGCGGCAGCACCAGCCAGTCGCAGTCTCCTACCCAGCAGCACAACGAAGCCGACATGGCCTCCGTGTCTGTTCTCCGTCCAAATGGGCCCCTGCCCACCGGCCAGCCCGCCGAGGTGAGCAACGAGCTCCCAAGGCCATACAAGTGCCCGCTCTGTGATA
Source organism: Diaporthe sp. PMI_573 (assembly GCA_021399435.1). Classification (NCBI taxonomy): domain Eukaryota; kingdom Fungi; phylum Ascomycota; class Sordariomycetes; order Diaporthales; family Diaporthaceae; genus Diaporthe; species Diaporthe sp. PMI_573. The sequence goes on along the minus strand of JAJTUP010000023.1, from coordinate 412,830 downwards.
AGGCCTTCCACCGTCTGGAGCACCAGACAAGGCACATCAGGACGCACACGGGTGAGAAGCCGCACGCTTGCAACTTCCCGGGCTGTAGCAAGAAGTTCTCCCGCTCCGACGAGTTGACTCGACACTCGAGGATACATAGCAACCCGAACTCGAGGCGAGGCAACAAGGGCCAGCAGCCTCACCAGATGATGGGTGGTCTGCAGCCCGGCGACATGATGCCGCCCCCAGCTCCAAAGAACATCCGCTCCGCCCCGCCTTCCTCCCTGTCCTCACCAAATGTGTCTCCGCCTCACTCGTACTCTCAGTTCGTCCTGCCACACAACACGGTTGCTCCGTTCGGAAGAGTTCCTGCTGGCAGCCCCCACGGCGGCGGACCGATGGACATTACGATGCTCGCCAAGGCTGCTCACCAGGTCGAGCGTGACAACCTGATGGCTCCTTCAACAAGTCACCACTCTTCGAGGTTCCACCCCTACTACTCTCACAGCTCTCACGGTTCTCGCGGCAACCTGCCCTCGCTTTCGGCCTACCACATGTCAAGGTCCAACTCACAGGAGGAGCACCACGACGACCACTACTCGCACGCGTACAGGCACGCAAAGAGGTCGAGGCCCAACTCTCCCAACTCCACTGCTCCCTCGTCACCAACGTTTTCGCATGACTCCTTGTCCCCAACGCCGGACCACACGCCGCTCGCCACGCCAGCTCACTCACCACGTCTGCGCCCATCCTACCAGGCTACTTACGAGCTCCCACCATTCCGACAGCTCTCATTAGGACACCACACGCCCGCACTAGCGCCCCTGGAGCCTCAGCCCGAGCAGCAGTTCCCCAACCCTGCGCCCACAAGCGGTGCGACCCCTGCAAGAACTGGTATGTCCCTATCGGACATCATGAGCAGACCAGACGGGAACCAACGGAAGCTTCCCGTCCCCCAGGTCCCCAAGGTGGCGGTGCACGATCTGCTGTCTCCCGATGGTTTCAACACCAGCGGGCGGAGCTCCTCCTCCAACAGCATCGCTGGCGGAGACCTCATGGATCGCTCCTAGGTCGAGGTGAAGCGGACGATTACCAGCACCAGGCGATGTACGAATGATGAACAGGACTGCTATAGATGGATAAACTTGCGAGGCGTTCGGGACCACTATCCATTACAACATTGACCATAATCAACCGCATAGAGAACCCGTTTCCCCGGTGGATAGACAGCTTCGCTTCTCTTTTGACTTTTGGGTTGGATCGAAACACGGATGGTGGGGTCGACCATTGTGTGCTAGGTGGCCGATGATACGTGCTTTGACATTTTCTACTTTTCGTTTCCTTTTTAGATCATGTCTGTTGTTTCTTCGCTCAGATATCAGATAGACACATGATACAAGGAGGGCCGGGGAGTTACAACATTGGGGGGGGGGGGACGGACGGGAGTACGGCCTTAGGTCCCCATGGGGGAGCCTGGTTTAGGACGGCGAAAAGCCAGAAACAATCTCAGATCTATTCAAGCTAAGACACACAACCTGCCCACCTTGACTATCGTGTAAGAAAAAATCACCCGCGATAACGCTTTCCCGGCTATCAAAGGATTTTTCCATAGTGTGCGCCTGCCGGGCCAACCCCCCATCTGAAGCTGACAGCCCAACAAGGAAGCTGTCGTGACATGACTCGGTCCAAGTCCCCTCGAAGGCTCAAAGCACCCATTGTGACGTACCTGTGGCCACACCCTTCCCTCATCAAACCCAGAGGAGGCCCACGTGCGCTGGTGGGATGAGTACGGATCCGACACAGCCCTTTCACACTATCTCCGCCCCCGCTGGGCCCCAGCAGCGAAAGCTCATCCCCCCCCTTCCGATTTCGCGTACTCGATGGAATGAGCGAGAAGAGAGCGAGTGGTGAGACACACAGCAACAGCTAAAGCACTTACTTGGGCGAGGGAGACAAAAGGCCTATCATGAGGGCCACTTGAGGCTTGCATTAATAAATGCAAGTGATTTGTAACAAATGCTCAGCCTCTCCCCTCCGGATCTACACCTGAGAAAGACTGATACACGTATCAACACCAGAGGGAAAACTGGTTGGGGTGCGTATCGCCGTATCAAGCCGTATTCCGACCCTCTCGAGATCTACCAACAAACCAAACATGTCACGGGTCATGGGCAGAATACCATGGTCGGGGCGTGGAGACGGGGGGTTGAAGGGGTTGGACGCAGCAGGAGAAAAAAAAAAGCTGGGGCTCCGCAGCAGGTAAAAATGGGTGAGATGAGCTGATCAGGAACAGGAAAGTTACACCGTGTCACTCTGTGGGGAAGGGGGCGCTGCCTGTGTTGGGAATGTGAGAATAGTACCGTACTGGGCGATTCATCATCACGCCACGTACTTACGACTTCCTCCGGGGGGGGCAATCTTGGGTGGGAGGGGGGTGTCCGCCAACGCAGGATGGGCAGGCTCAGCTCGAGAGGAAGGAAGGGCCTCTCACCCTTCCCCCCCACACACACACCACCGGAGCCGGGGCGAGGCTCTTGTCAGATTGTCGATCCCGAACGTCTTGCGCTGTTTAGAGTTTTTCTTCCCTGATCGCCGGTACTATGCAGGGCGGCCAGGGGTTGGTTCCCTATTTTTTGCGGGGAGAAAAAAGGCTACCGTACCGCAATTGCCGGGGTTGGTTGGGGGAGAGGCGACCTTGGTGCTTGGAGCTGCAGCTTACGGAAATCCGAACGGGACACGACGCTTCTGAACACTGCCACCGTCTGTTGGAGTATACTTTGACCGCCCCTCCCAATGAGGACGCAAACAGAAACAAGAGAAACCTTCCCTCTGTACCCTGCTAATAAGAAGCATTATGGACGACCGGCCAATCTGACAGCTCAGACGAGACTCGCTGCGTTTGCGCCAAGACAGCTGCTGTCCAAACAGGTCGAGGAGGCAGCCATTCTGGTGGCCCCTTTCTTCTATGCCGCGCAATACCGCAGCAGCAGGTGGGTGGGGGAGAAGGCGTTTGGGGGCTGTGAGAGGCCAGCCGACTTGACTCTGTCACAGGTTCCTAGTGTTTTTGTTTGGGCAGCCATCGCCAGCGGTTGATGAGGCGGCATAGCACGGCTCCGCTCACTCATCAGGCGCTGCTGCGTCTTTATGCAGGACTAGCTGAGAGCCGGCGCCGTCGGGCGACTCGCCGGTGCGCGGACAAAGGGTTCAGCCTTTGACTACATCCCAAGGGAGAAAGAGATTTTCTTCCTTCTTCTTCCCACTATCGCACACCGCAACTTGGGGGTCTTTCAGGCCGCCAGCTGGTCTACTAGCACAGGTACATACTGTACACTTCTCGACCGCGGGGCGCGCATCGCGTAGTCTTTCGCGCCATGCTACTGTGGCCAGCAACGAGGCTGGTGTGGCACTGTCGGCAACGAGTGGTCGTGGAGCGATGCGATACGTCCCCCCCAGTGCGCGGCTGGGGGAACACCGCTCCCAAGCCGGGATCATCCAGGCCGCGGGAGGCCGGTTTGTCGTGGGGTTGACAGCGCCATGGCGTCGATGGCCCGAGAGGTCTGATCTGATTCACCGGCGTCGCGTTTCAACAAGCCTGGAAGCCCTTTCTTGCGCGCTCTCTCTCTGATGTGTCCTTTTTCCCGGGGTTTGCATGATCATAACCATCCATGTTGTGACCAGTCTCCTTTCCTCGTTCGTCGTACGGTGTGCGGACTAATTATTACGTGGAAAAAGCAACACTTCCCTGCCTTGGCAGGCCTGGCCAGCTTGAGGTTCTATCGCGGCCCGGGATTGGGAATCCGAGCCCACCCCTCGAACGATGCTGATATCAGTGCCCGCATTGTGCGTCTGGCTGTGACGTGACGACTCGAGAGGCTGCCATCGAGGTTCCCGATCGAGCTGAGACAGCAGGGTTGAGCGCGCCCTCCGCACTTAAAACGCAGCCCTGGGGGGTTCGAAACCGCGTAAAGGGCATAGTCACAAACTCGCCAAGGTTGGCACTGACTCCCTGTTTCCTCCCCCAGCACAGCGCCGCGGACAAAGTGCGGGAGGTGCCCCGCGACGGAGGGAGGGAGGGTGGTATGGAGGTCACCTCTGCTGTGCTTGGAGTGCTCGTGTGCCTGCCAGGGCGGAGGCAGGGCATGCGAGAGCGCCCGGCAGGTAGGACACACACGCAAGCTCCATGTTTCTGGGTGTGTCACACCTGCGTGGGGGTGGAGCTGGCCAGGCTGGACATCGTGACAGTCTCGTCCCGACCGAGCCAGAGCCCGGCAGCAACAGGTGACTCGTCAGCGATGGGACCCCGTCCGATCGATGGTGTGGAGGTCGATGAAGCCAACGATGTCTACTAATAAGCACTGTAGTAGCTTGACGACAACGGGGGGGTACAAAGTCCCGACAGAAACGGTACTTGGAAGCGCGACGGGTCACGGCTGAATCAGGCATGATGTCAGTTACCAGCATCCCTCGCCCACCAGTGATGTAGGTTCGTTCTGGAAATCAAGGAGTACTTTGGGGACATGGTATCTATCGACCGATCAGGAGTCATACCCACCACCCTCTGCACGTCGGAGCCGGAGCGCCTGCCTTGGTCCTGGTGGTTCTGGTTGATGGTGCTGTGGGAGAGTGTCCTTGGAACACTTTTCCCACGGGCGGGCGTCGGCAACCATTTCACCCATCGAGCAAGTTCCAAGGCGCTAGCCCCCAGCTCCCAGCCCCTCCATCTCCCCACGGCCCCACGGGGTAGGGGCATTCTGTCCCGGCCGCCTGTTCTGGCGTCAACCTAATCTTCTCCAGCCGTGTCTTGGCCCCCCTTCCGGAAGCTCAACCAGAGGCATCGAACCAGCCCGTCCTTATCCAGAACACAATCCTTACCCCACAGTCCAAGAGGGGGATTTTCAATCTCTGCCTCCTGGAACGTGCAGATTCGGCCGCACACGGGCTGCAAATGCCCCGATCCTCCATCCCAGACGGAGAATTTTTCTTTCCTTCTTTTGTGATTCGATCCTGCAGGCCCTGCTGGATTGGGGGCCCGGTGAAGGATGCACGCAATTACAGTGGCTCGGTGGCGCGACGGGGCAGGCCATCCTCACCGAAGCTGGCACTGGGCGTGCAGCAGTCGGTCCCAGGACTGGCTGCCAGGGAAGAAGCAAACAGACATCCACATGCAACTGTTTCCTGGGACAGACGATCGTCGAGTCCGGTTCCAAGGCCCGGGCGAAAACCGGGCGAGGTCTGGCCAGGCCCTCGCCATGGTTGTTTCTCATGGGCGGCGGGTCTATGGCGTCAGCCCTAGTCATCGTGCTGGGTGTAGATTCTGTGTTCCCGGAATACCTCCCTCCACCATGATCGCCCCCAGGGATTTTCGAATGGGGCCGGTGGGCAGACAGGAGCCCGGCAAACTGTCCTCGTCAGAGATCTTGCGTCGACCAACGCTGCGCCCTCGCCGGCTAGCTGGGACCTCTATCTCCCCCTGCATTCAGCCCCAGTGTTGGCGCAGGATGAGCACCAAGGTCCAATTTCCGCTTCCAGCGGGTTGATAGCACTGGTCACCCGCTCGCAGCTCCTTCGGCGGTATTGGCGCGGGACCTGGCCGCGGAACGAGCACACCCTTCGTTATGCGCGGCAAAGTTGAATCAGCCGCCGTGGTCACCAACACACCAACACACTCCCATGGGTCACTTGTCCCAGCCGGAACGGGGGGCAGCCCCGTCCAATCGTGGCTCTGGGTGGTTAGATTGGCTTACAGGGCAGAACGGCTTCGATATGAATTTGCGTGGGGGGTTGCACCGCCTTATCAACGGTTCATTTTGTTTGACGTTGATTATTGAGAGCTGTCACCTCACGCGCACCTATGGTCGACACCCTCCACGGCCCGCTAGCTCGGACAGGCCCGGCTTCTGAGGAGGGCGTGTGTTTAGAAAGGGATTGATCATCAGCGCCCGCCTGGAAGATTGCAGTGCTTGACGGCTGTCCAACAAGCACCGTCGTGGTTCCGTGTCTGGATCATCATCCCGGTAGTCTTTGTCTTGGGATGGGCCTCGCTGAGGCCAGACCAGACTCCTACCCTCGACGTTGCTTCGGTCTTTGGGATCATCGTGAGAGCTCGGTCCTCAAGTAGCGAGTTCTCCCGTCCCATTTGACCTGCCAGCGGCCGTGGCACGATATCTTCGGCAGCAACCGACAAGCCCAGGAATGCGCTGCTGTGATTGATGGAGAATTGCCGCCTCGCCGGGGGGAGGGTCCTCTAGTCGCGCTATGCCACTGCTTGACAACGGCCCCGATAAGACTACCGCTGTTGCATACCGCATTCGGGTCGTTAAACAGATCCAAATGTAAAGGTCCCCACAAGGACCCCGGAGATCATTGCTGCGCATACGGGCACACTGGAGCCCCTCGTCAAGATCGGGATCAATCAACCCTTTTGCATGCTTGTGGCTTGTGGGAACTAACGGCCCCCTGCCACCGAACTAAGCGCGCCATGAGGCTCTCAGCGGATCCTTGCTGCAAAGACACCCTTCGTCCCGCTCATCCGACGTCTTCACTTTACCCGGCACACTAGAGGGCACTAGGGCTGCGGCTCACAAACCATACTTCACGTCTAGTTCGAGATGTGTGATCGTCCTCAACGACTCCGTGGTGATCGCACTCTACCTGAGTAGATGGTGCCTTCAAGCCCCGTGCTGTATCGAGCCAATCGGTTCTTTGACAGGCCACGCATGCTCCTGTCGGACGCTCTGCCGCCCTCGATGTAACCCCCGTCCGCTCCCCCCCTCCACATCTCGGAACGCCAGCCAGGCCTTCGGCGACCTCCCTGGCTAAAACAGCAATCCGGAATGCACGATGGCGGCGGTTTGAAGGAGGGTCGGCTATCTTGGGGGACCAGGTGTTCCCCGCGAGAATGGGCCACCCGCCCCGCGCACGCAAGCGAGGGCCCGCCCGTTCGTTCGATTTCGAGATGTGACAGACTGCGGTCAGTCCACGGTCGTTATGGGGACAGGTTGTGTGGCGGGGGCCTAGACCAGTCGGGGACGATGCGCCCCAGGCCCGCGGATGCGACCTATCCAGCGGCATTATCAAAAGCATCAAGGGACCCAACAGGGCTTCGCTCCGAGGCACGACAGTAGTACTATATCCTTGGCTGGGCCAGCCACGGTGCGGGATCCAACTGTAGGGAGTCGCATCGGGGTCTCTTGGCATCGGAGGCCGTATATTGAGGTCGACGCATTCGTGATGACCTACATGAACGCATGGCCCGATCGCTGGCGGTGATCAAACGACCTGGGTCGAGATATAAGGGGATTCGTAAGTTACTTGCGTCTCGCTAAGTAAGCGACTGGATAGAGGGCTTTCACATGTCATTAATGGTTCTCGCTCATATCTTTACAGAAGATAAGTCTCTGAAGGACGTGCACAGTATTATCCAGCCTTGCAATCAAACTTCTTTCGGGGACTGGTGTGTCTATCACATATGGATCTGTCCCAGAGAACGCCTGGGCTGGGTAAGGGGGGCCCAAGGCCTTCTCCCAGATTGCGCACAGCCATAACCACTCAGAGCTGTGGTGGAACTGGACGGGTATTGGCAAACACATACCGAGGGATGGGTTCCACGGCGTAACAGCCCAACCGAGGACGAATATCGGCCCGTGGTTTCCTTGACGCGACGTCCACCTCTCATTTGTCCTTGTTTTTGCCTTTTCCGCACATGTGCAAGCCTCGCTACGATACACGAGCGACCTCGGTCGGCTCTCCAAGCGAAGATGATGATACCCTGACGGAGACCCTGAGCGCCACAGAGAGGGTCACACACAACAACCCTCTCCAACCGATGTCGCACGGCATCTAGGCAATCCCTTTGTGTAAAACGGGGATCTCGATTCACCATCCGCGGCGAGCTATTGGGAACCCGCGCCGTTGGGGGATTTTGCCTGTTGGAAGTCTGTCGGGCATTGTTCTCATCGACGCCACGATACCCTAGCAGGAGGGGAGGGTCGGAGGAGGTGTTTGGGGAGATATCGTGGCACAACATGCTGCGGTGGTACATACTTATGCAACGCCTTAGCACGGTCTAGGCGGGAATTTCTGTTCCTGTCCTGTCGGGTGGGATCTTACAAGTTTGCTTCTGGCCGATAATGGGGTTACATATATCATGGATAGCAGGCTCGATCCCGACTCGATGCCCTGGTTTGGTTTGGGCATCCCATCGCTAGCGGGCCATATCTAGGAGGGTGTCACAGGTTCAGTCTAGTTGTGTGGTCGAAAACCTCACCGGTGGTTACCGGGAAGGCAGGCAGCGAAACACCTGCTTGCAGAAGAGGGCACTCGAGCATCAAGACGGGAGGGGGGGGGCTGAGGTCATTTGGGTTCTCATTGCGACTCCCATGTTGTGGATGTCAGGAGAACACAGATGACTAGGGCTTTATGGAGGGTGCGAACATTGAAGCTGATGCTCAAAAGTGATTGACCGACAGCGGCACCAGTCGTGATGTGCTGGAGTTGGACTGAGTGGTACCTGTCGTCTTAGCGAGGAACCCACTGAGGACCTCTACCATCACACTTAAGAGCAAGCTCAGGGCAGCTTGACTTAACTCTGGGCCGAGTTTCTCATGACTCTGGGCTCTTGATCAAGTCATTGAATTAGTAGACATATATCCTAATCCACATCCTCATAAAAGAGTCTCCTTGGTGTCCATATCTGCCTTCACTGCCGATGGTGTGCTGCTTGGCCCAGAGGCCCCGAGCTGCTCTCAAAATGTCACCAGCTGCATGAGTTGAGCCACCGATCTCCAGATCTCGCCCGCCCATGCTATTTTTTTTTAAAAAAAAAAACAAGAAGAGGGGGGGGGGGGGGAAAGGAAGAAAACTTGGGCTTGTGAGTTCTGCTGTAATTTACTCGTTGTCATTGGATGTCCTGCGCCGTCTTCGAGAGACTTGGGGGGGTCTTGAGATGGTACAACGTTTCTTTGCAAGCTTTGAGTTAAACTGCCGAGTCACTCACTGCAAGGGCGTCAAGCTAGCCCCAGTCAAGCTCCACTGGATGAGCAACGGGTTAGTTCATGAGAAACGTTGTTCTTTTTTTCTCGTTCTTGAAAAGTAAATGGCAAGGACTTTAAAGTCCATATCTCTATGTGGAGAGCAGAGGCATCTGGGCCTGTAGATGTCGGCTATAAGATCATCCATTAAGAGTGTGACTTTCCAGTGCTTCTTAATTTAATCGTCGGGCGTGATAATACGGATAGTTCACTTCTTATCATCACATGCAAACATGAATGTAATGTGTGGGGAAAGTGAGGGTGAACCAAAGTGAAGAAGGTGCTGGTCCGCCAAGGGTGTCACTGCAGCGGCCTGGCTTTAAAGGGCAGGCGGGGCGGGGCGGCCCATGCACCACTCACCCCAAGCAGCAGCGGCTGCATTTTAGTCATCTCACATCTCACTTCACCTTACCCGGGCAGACCAAGATTCACCTGAAATGAGCCGACCTGGACTGGTTTTATCATCAAACCCAACACACCTGATATCTTTGATATCTTTCAAACGTACCTCCTGGTTCAAGGTTTGACAAACAAATCAAAAAACCTCATCAAACACCTCCGTCTGCCATCGACTATCTCATCTCATCTCGAGTGCAATCTCATCTCGAGTGCGCATTCTCATCACAGCCGGCTCGGAAGCCACAGCAGGTAAGTCCATCCCTCCTTCCTGCCATCACCCACATCCGAGCTCTCCCTCTGTCAATAGTTGCAAAACCTCATGAGCGACCATGATTCCTTGCTTCTGCCCACATAATTGCCCTCTATCAAACGAATCACACTTCAGTGTCCCGCATCTCGGTCGAACGGACTCATCACTCCACCGTGTTTGGCAGAAGAGATTGCTAATATCAACACGAGCAGTACATTCACCATCACTTCCTTGTAAACATGATGGATACACCACCCGCGGACCTTCCGACTGTACCTGTTGCTGCAGCTGCTCCGCAAGTTCTAGTCACTCTAGTCACTCCATCCGATAGTCAGGGCAATGGCATCACTCCAGCGGCTTCGAGGCCATCAGAGGCCACCAGTCAGCCCAAGCCCATCAGTTTCTCATGGTTGGAACCTCACCCAGAGCTTGTCGTGATCCTGATCGGCCCAGACGAGATTCCATTCGGCTTGCAGAAGAACTTTCTCTGTTCGAAGTCGTCCTACTACCGCGACAAGCTTGGCCACAGGGACGACGTCGAGTATGTCGAGCGATTGCCATACTGCCCCGTCGAAGTATTCGGATTTGTCCAAAACTTCATCTACACTGGCGCCGTCATACCTGATGAGAACACCTTGCCATCGTACGAGATTCTGATCGGGGTCTGGAAGCTGGGGCACGAGCTTCGCATTGACGGCCTCTGTGACCACACGCTCGATGCCATGGTTGAGGTGCGGCGGGCTACCACGAGAATCCCTTCTACTCCGCTCCTGGTCCAGGTGTGGAAGGACACCCCAGAGGGATGCTCCATCAGGACGCTGCTCCTCGGATGGGCGGCAGAGTACATGCACACGTCCGACTCCAAGGCTCAATTCGCCAAGTCGTTGCCTCAAGACGTGCTAAGCGAGCTGGTCGTGGCAATGGTCCCTTCGGACACGTCTCCGCTGGTCCGGCTCGGTGGTGAATCCAGCCATGCGAAGCCTGCTCACCCCCCACGGAAGCAAGTCCACTATGTCGATCAAGATGCAGATGAGGAGGCAGAGTCTCTGTATCCAGTCAAGAAGCCTCGCCGTTCTGACCCTCTGCCGCACGCACCGCCAGCTCCGAAGGCAGCTATCCGCAAGCCAAGGACCTCGTTGCCTGCGCCGAAGCCCGCACCTCGGCGTCGCTCCAACGGTGGTGCGAACGGTGACCAAGACTTCACTACTGCCCAGAAGCTGTATTTCTGTTCAGACCTCCTGACGAGAATGCTGTCGGGACCCGGTAAGTTTCGACCCATATTTCCCACACTATAGTATAGGACGAGGAGAAGGAATATCTGGCTCGGCCCTCTCAATGATTCTTGGTACTCCAACACCCCTGTCCCTTGTGAATGCTAATCATATGCAGGATTTTGGACACGTCTGGTTGGTCCTTTCAAGGAGCCGGTCGATGCCGTCGTCGACAACGTCCCCGACTACTTTCAGAAGGTCACCAAACCCATGGACCTTAACACCATGAAGAACAAGATGGACCAAGGCCTGTACAACAGCGACGAAGAGTTCCTGGCCGACATGAATCTAATCTTTGGCAATTGCAAGACCTACTGGAAGCCCACCGACAACGTGTACGCCGCATGCGAGAAGCTCGAGAAGACATTCCTGGAGAAGTACTCCCAGATGAACAAGTGGCTCTCTAAGCTCGAGGGCGAGGAGAACTAGAGGCTCGGTAACCTCGACGCCGAGAACCTGATGTTTCCAAATTTACAGAAGAACAAGGCCCCCAAGCAACGAGATTCGGATTCAGTGGCCAAAGCTAGGGAACCCCTCTTTCCTGTGTCAACTCCTACCAAAGCCACAGATCCTTCATGTTTGGATTCCGATGCGAAGTCAGCACCCACTTACAACGACCTATCTCAGAGGTCCCAAAAGTCGGATGACACCCTGGGTATCGACTTCGCAGCAAGCAGACCCGAAAGTCGCACAGTCAACGATTCAGACTTAACATATTCACCGCCTGAGTCTATCGTCTCTTCGAAATCACCGTCAAAGTAAACGACCGGGATTTGCTCACAGACTCTGCAAGATACAGCGGAGCAAGATGATGGTCATTCTTGTCGGTTTCAACTGTCTGTGTCAAGACCCAAACTTCGGTGGTCGATACATCGCTACCTCCAGAATGTTTTTCCTGTATTCGACCTCCGATAAGAACCCGGGCGAGGAAGAGGAGGGCCAGCGGCCCGCGTTTGCCCAGCACTGGAAAGGCCACGACAGGCCGTTCTTTCTTTGATTGTTCTGCTCTCCCCGGAAAAGAGGGGGCGCTCCTGATGAATAATATTCCTTACCTCAAGCCGTTGAATTGAGATTGATTGGGTTGATCCATAATTGGCAGAATGCATAAGGGATCGGTCTCGCATTGGCGACCTGAGAAGCAGCAGAGGAGGTTCGCCGTCTTCTTGTTTTCTACATTGATTCGCAAGTTGTATGACAGCAGACTCAGACACGTTTTGAGCATGGGAGATTGCACGCCGCAGGTGCGAAGATTTGCCTAGGGCGCTAGGCCGTATCAATAATACTATTGCTGAATGAACCCGTCTCCTCATGTCTGCGAGTGCTTTGCTTTGGATGGATGATAGGCGGCTGACAGGTAGTGCAATAAGTACCAAGGATGATCTTGCGTGATATACGGAGCTTCGAAAAGGTCTGTCGCCCCGGACAGAAGCATCTGCTCGACGGGAAGGTAGTCGAGCTCGGGAAGACGTACTGATGATGGCCAGGCTGATGGCACTGCCAGATCCCCACTACCCTAGCGTTTGGCTCATTAGCCCATGCCCCCGAATTTCAGATACTCCGATAAATTCGCCTAGCTGGACCCTGCGCAGGTGCATATTTCGCCGTGGTTCTGGTCCTAAACGGGGCTATTCAAGCCTCAATGGGAATTTTCGACGCCTCAACAAGAGGCGTGATTGCTTTTTCCAGTGCGCCGGCGGATATCATGATCTTACTACTTCACGTCCTCAGGGACCGGACTCGGTGTTACTCCCCCTATGGCCCCGGGGCCTAACAAGAACTACAGCCTTGAGAGATAAGCCACACCGTTCTGAGCATGGAAGTGTCGAACTTGAGTGGAAGAAGACGAAATGGTGAGTAGATAGGCTCAGTAGAACGCGGGATGTGGGCTTGTGTCCGGGGAGAGGTGACGTCCCTCTGGGAAGGCACCTAATTGGCCGCTACTGTTCCCCAGGTGACCCCCAAGACCGGCTCCCAAGAACCTTGAAAGCTTGGGAAAAGCTTAGGACGAAAGCTTGGATCTGTGGAGGCCTGGACCGGGGGCTACCTGATACTGGAGCCCCAGACTTGCCACCCAACTAAACCCCGGAAGCTGGTTATGTGCTATGGCAGATGTTTGTAGGTGGCTGGGCAAGAGCTTGTGCTCTTCTGGCAATTCGTTGTCATGCGTTCATCTGTTCGGTCTCTCGAATGAGAGGTAGGTGAGTCTTCTTCGCTGCCGCTTGTCGAAACAGTACTGAGCCATATGCCTGGACAGTGAACACCACACGCGGTGCTATATACCAAGACAGATCGCGATGCCTTGTAGCATGGCCGCAAGATATGTACTAAAGTAATCTTTGACTAGAATCAGGTCAAGAACTCACCCGCACCACAGCGACCGGCGAGAGCGCCCTCCTGGGTCAATAGTTCCCAGGTCATTATCTGCTGGGCTATCGTGAGATCAAGAGCAGCATCGTTGCCGTCATATCTATCGCTGAATTGCACGGCCTTACCCCAAGCCTACCTTGTCAAGCTTGTCTCCCACCTCCGCATCTCCCCCAGCGCTAGCCAGCGTCGTCTTCCCAAATCCCGGGGCGAGGCCATCGGCAATGCCATGGGAAGCTCACCCCGCAAAACGCTAAGGGTGCCGCTTAGGCTCGTGTGGCCCGGGCAAGGCGACGAACCTGCATTGCGTGAATCGCGCCCTAGACACTCCAGCTGGGGTTCGATTTGGGGGGGCCGACTTCTCCTCCCTCCCCCCCCCCCGCGGGGCACATCCAGAGAATGCCGGTCGAGGTGTAACCGGAGGGGCTACGTGATGCTGGCCGGTTTATCCTCAAGGGGGAATGGCTCGACCGCCTCCCAAACAGCCGGGCATGTTGCTAGTGGCAGTCGATGTGCCTCTGAGCACAGACTATACACCTCTGGCCTGACAGCATGCCTTGCTGCCAAGAGATATTAGACCTTAGATCCTGAGCGTGGTATTTGGCATCAGTTGGACGGCATCGCCGAGCTGGGACGATCCCCATCGTGCAATCGATAATCGCGTCAGGGAAAGCTCCCGGCTGCGACGATGGGTCCTCGGCCGCAGCAGTACATAAGAAGCCGGGGGGAAGCTCCTCGAGCTTGGTTCTTGCTTGGCCACCATTCATCACCTGCACTGCAACCCTTCTGAATACGGTTCAAATCAATCAAGTCTTCAAACTTCTTCCTCGGAAGCCATCGCGGCCTGGACTGGCTGATCGCCCTTTCAGACTCTGAGTTCCTGTTCCGGCTGGGCGTGGCATATTCACCAAGATGTTCGGAAAACGCGAGGAGCCAACTCCTCAGGAGATCCTCGAGCAGCGCCGACCCTCTAATGCAGAGGTCAACAAGCACCGAAAGTCGGTGTCGAATCGGGGTCTGACGGGCGCCTCGGCATTGACTGTCAGGCAGTCGATTTTCCCTATCACTCTGGTTACCATCCTCTTCTTTCTGTGGGGATTTGCCTACGGCCTGTAAGTGCTCCCTGATACGGCCCGGCATTCCTGGCCAGCAGCTTACACTCCAACAGGTTGGACGTGCTGAACGCAAAGTTTCAGACGGCCTTGAACATAACGGCTGCCAAAGCTGGCGTAAGTTCCGGCTCTCAATCCGATATCTTCGATTCTAGTACTGACCGTCCGCGTATAGGGCCTCCAAGGCGCCTACTTCGGAGCGTACTTCATCGGACCACTGACCTATTCCGGGTGGATCGTGAGGAAGTTCGGCTACAGATGGACATTCATCGTCGGCCTGTGCATATACGGCGTTGGCGCCCTGATGTTCTGGCCCTCTGCTGTGTACCGGTCTTTCGGCGGCTTCTGCGGTTCCCTCTTCATCGTCGGCTCTGGACTTTCGACCCTCGAAACCTCGGCGAACCCATTCATCGCGACCTGCGGACCACCCCGCCTCTCCGAGTTCCGTCTCGAGCTCTCGCAGTCGTTCCAGGCCATTGGCTCTGTCAGTACGTATAAGCCATCCCGCTTCACCACTCCACATTGAACCTCGTGGGGAACCCCATGCATCTCAGGTCCCGTCCCTTCTGGCTTCGTCATAGGTGCTAACGAATTGCAGTGGCTCCCCTGCTGGCCTCGCGTGTCTTCTTTGAAGAGACCAACCCGAACGACATCTCCAAGGTGCAGTGGACGTACCTTGGCATAGCTGCCTTCGTCTTCCTGCTCGCTGTTGTCTTCTTCTTCTCGCCCATACCCGAGGTCACCGATGCGGATATGGAACTGCAGGCCGAGCAGTCCGCCGGACTCACAGGATACGAGGACAGGCCGATGTCCAAGCAATATAAGCTTTTCTTCGGCGTGGCTGCTCAATTCTGTTATGTTGGCAGTCAGGTCGGGGTAGCTGCAAATTTCAGTACGTCTGACCCCTTGCTTTTATTGAATAATGAAGCGCATGGTTGCACCTATGTCAAAGGTTCCTGATACCAATACCGTTGGCAACCACGTCTCATAAAACCCACGCTCACAGCATATGGACAATTCGCTGACAAGTTTATAGTTAATTACGCGCGAGAGTCGGCCGGGTTGACCGCCGCACAGGCCAGCGACCGATATGCCATCGGGCAGGGCCTGTTTGCTATCGGGCGGTTTGCCGCCGCAGGGCTGATGATGATCGTCAAGCCGCGCCTGGTTCTGATGGCGTTCATGTCCGCCATCATGCTCTTCATAGCCCTGGCGATCGCCTTATACGGCGAGGCAGGCATTGCGATGCTCAGCCTTGTGTTGTTCTTCGAGTCGTGCGTGTTCCCGACGATATTCACGCTCTCGATCCGCGGCCTCGGGCGACACACCAAGAGGGGCAGCTCCTGGATCGTCGCGGCTGTCTCCGGGGGTGCCCTGTTCCCCTCGCTGACCGGCCTGCTGGCGGATCACAAGGGGTATCATATTGGCATGACTGTGCCTCTGATTGGGTTCTTTGTCTCGTTCGTCTACCCCATCTTCCTCAACACGGTGTACAAGAGGGAGCTCGACGGGTTCCGCGAGAGCAAGATTGGGTACACGGATGAGCATGGGACGATCGGGGACTCGGCTCGTGATGCGCGCAAGGCTAGTCTCGGTATCCAGGAGACTGGGGATACCAAGGTCGCTTTCAGGACGGAGCACCTGGAAGCATGAGGAGAGGTTGCATTGGCCTGATCATGGACTGCATGACGCCATCTAAGAGGATGCTGGAATTGGGGACAGGCATTTGTACATAACATTTGGATGCTCAATGTCTCAGAGGGCGGGACGTTGAAGTCAACATGCTGACACATGTTAGCGCTGGATCTGTGGGTAGCTCTGATTGTTTTTTGTTTGTTTGTAGAGAATCCAAGGTTGCTTCACGTTTCCCGTGTGGGTCAGTTCGTTCAGCATCTCGCTCATTAGACGCCATCAGCGTCTGAGCGCAGAAAAGTCACAAATCATCTCCCATCAAGAGCTTCGTTGCAAGTGGCGCGTTGGACGGTGTGAGTGCTCAGGACGATAGCATGAAAGTAGTGCTTGTTCACCACTTGGGACTATCGAATGCTTGGGGAATGGATGAGCGGTTCCGATTGAATGGCGTGATCCAACCTCTGACAGCCGCGATCCGAGAGTCAATAGCGTTATCGTCATAGTGAATCCCGGGTGTTTAGCAGAGGGCAGAGAGGATAAGACGTGGTCTTTAATTTAAGAAATGGTCCGTGACACACGAGGTTCCCCGGATTCGAGAGGCGCAATGTCGCAATCAAGAGTGCAACTCGGAAGCTTTCGACAGGACACTGCAGGGGGGACGCAGGGGCCGACGCTTTGACGGTCTGTCCAGCAGTCCAAATCGGGCAGCAGCTGGTCTGTGTTGATGAAACCCCACAGCCCAACTCAGGCCAGCCAATGGAGGGGTGGCCCCCACCAAACAGGCATAGCCAGACCCAGGAGAGTGGAATGCAGCCTGGTGATCAAGTGATACAAGGGCTCGGACGAAAGCCGTCGCGCCTTGCCTGTTCCTGAATCCGAGTCTGACGCTGACTCCTTTCACCTATTTTTTCATTTAGCCGCCGTGCAGCGCCAACCATGGCCGTTGCATTGACGATGGCGAACCCTGAGCATTTTTTCTCTCTTGTCTTCAGCTTGACCAGCCATCGCAATTGAGCAGGCAGGAGGAGGCCATGTCTTCTGGATCTGAATCGTCTGGGGGAGATTTGCTCAGCTGTAAGCGCCCTCTCCATCGGCCAGATCTAGTGTAGGCCGATGGGGCTAAGATGGCCAGCCTGTAGTATCCTGTGGGTGTTCGTCTCATTTCATTTCACTTCGTCCGGTTCGCGCCTGGGGCCTTGGCCCGAGCCAGGCTCGAATCCTTTACGGTGTCGCGCAAATAGGCAAGGCGCCGTGGTGCTTTGGGGTGGACGGCGACGACTCTGGCTTTACCGAGCATCCTCCTCGCTTTGTTTCCGTGGGCCGGAGAGGACCAACAGTGGATGTTGCGGCCCACTTCCGTCACCGCCGCTCCGGGCAGACAATGAGACAGACGGGCTGGCTCCTTTTTTGACAGGCCTTGTCTGCTTTGTCGCAATGCGTCGGCTCCAACCGAGGCGTCACCAAGGGGCTGCCGCCCAGGGAGCAGGGACACACGCCAGGTAGCGTGGGGCTGGACTGCTTTGTTGACCAGGCGAGGCGAGCCACGGCCTCGAACACCTGGGCTTGGGAACATCCAGTCAAGCGCCTTTGTGTCGGCGGCCAGATTGAGGGTTGTTAATTTTGACAAGATGCTGCTCTTGCCTCTTTTGTCCAATCCCGAGTCCAGGAAGAGGCCAGTCGTGACGATCCGGACAAGGTCTGCCCGGCCAAGTGGCCAGTAAAATTAAGGAGATTGCCCTCCTACACTCTGTGGTCGCAGGTTGCCTGTCCAGCCGTACTAAGGTCTTAGTTGCTATATTACGACACAGAGTATATCGCCCACCCTGTCGCCCCCCAGTCCCACCCGTCTCACATCCGACCCTGTCTCCGCTCTTTTTCCCACTCCTATCGAGTCAATCGATACTCACTCGCGATACCAGCTGCTGCGTTTTGACCTGAGTCCCTGGCTGGGGCTCGTCCACTCATTTCAACACTCGCGCCCACATTTCACTCTCGCTCCACCGGTATACAAGCTCCAGAGACCCCCAAGGCCCTTCAAGCCAAGCGACAAGCAAAACAATACCAACCTCGACGAAACGAAACAAAACGAATTCAGTCATCCGAAGATGAAGAAAATCACCATCGCAGCGGTCTTCGCAATCGCCTCTCAGGCCTTTGCCGAGCCGTTGCCTTACAGGCCAACCAAGGCCTTCCTGTCCGCCCGCGAGATCTTTGGACTGGGCCGCCGCGATACCGATGATGTCTACCACCCGAAGCAGTCGGTCTGCGGGATGGCTGAGACATGCTCTGAGGCTGTACGTCAAGTGTCTCTCCACCAATATCTTTCATCAGTTGAAACTGACATGCAGACAGTGTGGCGCTTCCTTCGCGCAATGCGCTTCTACCGATAACCAGATGCACTGCTACGACTCTGGCGCGAAGGAAGCCTGCTGCCCAGACGGCACCGGAAACTCTTGCGAGGCGGGCTACTACTGCGCCGCCGACACGGCTGGTCTGACCGTGTGTTGCCCCGAGGGTTCGGACCTGACAACTTGCGCCTCCAAGTATTCAGTCGCAGGTGGCCTCCACTTCGAGACCAAGGTTTTCAGCTCAACTGCCTCCAGCACGAGCACTGCCGCCGCCAGCTCGTCGGCCTTGTCTTCGTCTTCCGCCCCGACCAGTGCCCCAGCGGCGCCCTCCGGCGGCGTCTTCTTTGAGACTGGGAACTCTACAATGGCAGCTGCGCCGTCTGGGACTGGCAGTGGTTCCCCGACCAAGACGACAGGTGCGGGCGGCCCCAGCACTGCGTCCGCGACTGGCTCGACCACCAATGGCGCGGGTGTTGCCAGCCCCGCCAGCCTCCTGGCATTGCTCAGTGCCGCTGGCCTCGTCGCCTTCCTGTAGTGCTGATCGACCTCGCTCACACGTGCGGCGCCCGAGGCTTGCTTTGCGACCAAGGCTACCTACAACAGGACAACGAGCAACGCCCAAGACCGCCACATTCAGACCCGCATGCGCGAGCACAAAACGAAAAAACTTATACCACAAAACCCAATCTCTGTGCGGTGCTGGATGTCGGTGTGGGCATTGTATTTTTTCACGAATCGAAGATTATTTGACGCAGCGCCGAAGTATGTTCGCACATGCTGTCTTTCCGACGATGGCATTTCTGGGGAGACGAAGGGGATTGGTTGGAGCGTTGTTGCCTTTTCTTTTTGTTATAACGATTACGAATCTGAGGAGAGATGATGAAGGTTGATGCCACATCGACGTCTACTATGCTGGACGTATCTAATTCACCGTATACTAATAACATGTAGTATTGTTGCTAGTCTGCGATACCCCCTCGGCTCGCCCCTGGGCTTTTCATTACTTCTAGCCCAAATATAGCCCAGCATTGCACAGCTTGACAGAATTCGCTCCTTTTTAATGTTGCGCGGTAACCGGTGACCCCCCCCCCAAATTTGTACCGCACGCACTGAGATCTATAATGTTTGGGATCTACGCATCGAACAAGGTCCGAGACCCGCACGGCATTCTTTGCGCATATGCCATCCTATGACGTGCTGCAGGCTAGGCGGCGATCTCTGCTGTTATCGAGCAGTCTAATGAGTACAACAACTTGGTTTCGGGACCGGGAGCTTCTCCTCATGGCCTTTGTGGCTTTCGGGTCGCCCACTCATTTGCAGACGGACTCGACGCCCGGAGCTGAGCACATGTTGCATGCACATCCGCCTGGGCTTTGGCCCTTCGATTTTTGATCCAGTCGGTTTTCAGCCGGCCGCGTCCTTGGCGCCCTAAGCTGGCTGGGGAAAAGCATATTGTCGAGGCGGCTTACCTCGTGCCTTCGAGGGTGATAAAAACGACATGTGGGGACTGCACAAGCAATCAATTGTGTTCTCGGGGGCTTTTGTGGTCCAACTTTCGCTTCTTTTCATGTGGAGCCAAGATGCTTTTCAAGTCAGTCCTCACCAGCGTCCTGTCGAGGGTGTCCGTGGTGCAGGAGCGGGACGAGTCTTTGCCGACGACCAACACGCCCCTGAACATCACGGCCCTGTCCTCGCGCGGCGGGTACTCGGTCATCGAGTGCTGGCAGCTGGGCGCCGAGGCGGTGTCTGCGAGGTCGGCCACGAACTGGGTCGTGAGCGGGGATACCACCCAGGCGGAGCTGTCTATCATCGAGCCGCGGACGACGGTCGGTGAGGCGTGGGCCCCGGCAGTGCAGTACGTGTGACTTTCCTTGGTGTTTCGTGACACTTCTTATTCTAGGGAATGATGGGTTCAGCTGCGAGAATATTGCTGATGCAGGTGCTGTGGTGCTGCAGGTTGACAGCTGTTCTCAACGGGCTTGTTCGCATCACCGCACCTTATACTCCTCCAGGCGTCAACAGTACCATGGAAACCAATGTCGCCTACGCAATGCCTGGCTCGGTCTCCTCGTCATTCCTGATCGCGGCTGACTTGTCCTCGATGAGCACTGTCGCCGGACACTATACGGAGTTCCCGAGCAACGACCAGACCGTCTTGGTTCAGGTGCCGTTCTTGAACAATCAAGTCCCGGCACATTCTGTGCTTCATGATGGAGCTTGTGTGTGAGCATGATCGAGGCTCCTGGGCGAAACGTCGTGTTGAGGGTCTGGGAGATGGGGGCCATGGGTGCACGGAGGTCATCGGGGTCCTTATTTCAATTTGAAAATAGTAATAGAATGTGACCACTTCAGCCGCCGTACACGACTCTTCACAAAACGGAGGGGAAGGAAAACCGACTGTACGAGCTGAAAGGCATAGATGATAGCATCCAGATCTTCCGTTTAAAAGCTGTCAAATGAATCGGACAATTTTTTGAGCTGTGTGTAAGTGAGCACAAACTTGGTACAGCAGCCTCCACCCCCCGGAAGCTGCTGGGATCCCCCACAGATCTCGGATCGTCCCGCTGTCAACGTGGAGTTTTGGGGTCCCAGCAGCGCCAGTTGCTCAGAGCTAAAATTCATCCCTGACCGCCCAGCGGCAAAACTTAATTTCTGAAGATCGGCCTGAGTGACGAAATTTCCCGAAGTTCAGGTTTATCCCCCACGAACAACCCAAACAACACGAAAGCTACCTCGCTCGCCAGGTCGGCTTGCAGCCCAGTCGACTACCCGTATGCTCTCGCGCTTTCCATTGTCTGTTCTCCCCAGGCTACGCGCAGGGTGTGTGACTCAACTGGCAAGACCGATAACGTTTCCCCCTCCACAATCGCGAATGGCTTCGCAAGCCCGACAGATCGAAGACCCGCCCGCGGCCGGCCAGCTCGTCGACTACAATGGCAAGCGATACACCACAGTCCAGGAGGGCGGCGCCTACATTCTTGTGCCGGAGACAGCAAAGCTCGCGGCCGACCAGAAGGACATACGAAACAAGGACGGCCCTGTCCAGTCGGTCTTTTACAACCCGATCCAGCAGTTCAATCGCGACCTGACCGTTCTTGCGATCAAGGCGTACGGCGAAGAGATGGTGGAGAAGAAGAAGGCGAAAATTGAATCAAGGAGACAGTTTCAAGCTGGTAAGAAGAGGAAGCGACGAGGGGACAAGAATGCAGAGGGCTCGAACAAAGCCGCCAGAGTCGACGGTACATCTTCGACTAACGAAACAACGACCACCGCCGCAGGCGCCGACGCTGTGCCACACAAGGAGAACCAGGTCGCACCAGCAGCCGAAAGTGCTGCTCAGGAGGCTCAACCTACCACGGCGCAGGCCACGGACAGCAACGGACAGGATGGTCAGAGGAATAGGAAAGAGCCAGCCTTCACCATCCTAGATGCCTTGTCTGCCACCGGCCTGCGCGCCTTGAGATACGCCCAGGAAATGCCCTTCGTCACCAAAGTCACCGCCAACGACCTCGATACTTCTGCGGTGTATTCGATCAAACTCAACGTGCGCCACAACAAGTTGGAAGACAAAATCGAGGTCAACCACGGCGACGCCATCGTCCACATGTACACCAAGATAGCCGCACACCAGACACTCACGGAAAAGGAGAAGGCGAAGGGCAAGTATGAGAAATATGACGTCGTCGACCTGGACCCCTACGGCACCGCCGCCATGTTCCTCGACGCAGCCGTGCAGGCGGTCCGCGACGACGGCGGCCTCCTGTGCGTCACCTGCACCGACGCCGGCGTGTGGGCGTCCAACGGCTACCCGGAGAAGGCCTTCGCCCTCTACGGCGGCGTGCCGGTCAAGGGCCACTTCTCGCACGAGGTCGGGCTGCGCCTCATCCTGCACGCCATCTCCACCTCGGCCGCCCGCTACGGACTGGCCATCGAGCCGCTCCTGTCGCTCTCCATCGACTTCTACGCCCGCGTGTTCGTAAAGGTGTCGCGGTCGCCCGCGGCCGTCAAGTTCACGGCCGGGAAGACCATGATCGTGTACAACTGCGACGTCGGCTGCGGCGCGTGGGCGACCCAGTTCCTGCTCAGGAACAAGGCGCAGCAGAACAAGACCGGCTCGGGTTCCTTCTACAAGCACCAGATGGCGCAGGGCCCCACGGCGGACCAGCACTGCTCCCACTGCGGCAGCAAGATGCACCTCGCCGGGCCCATGTTCGGCGGCAGGCTGCACTCCCCGGACTTTGTCAGGCGCATCCTGGACGGGCTGCCCGAGGCGAGCAAGGAGACGTACGGCACCACGGACCGCATTAAGGGCATGCTGACCACCGCCCTCGAGGAGCACCTGGAAGCCGACCCCGAGGTCCCCGTGGCCGAGGGCGAGGGCGACGGCGCGGCACCGCTGCCCAAGCCCAAGTCCAAGGACGACGCGCTGGCCGAGGTCGAGCCGTACCCCTTCTACTTCCTCCCACAAGCGCTCGCCAGGACGGTCCACTGCGCCACGCCGCCCGAGGACGCTTTCCACGGCGCGCTCAAGGGGCTGGGCTACCGCGTCACGCGCAGCCACTGCAAGCCCGGCAGCATAAAGACCGACGCGCCCTGGGCCGTGCTCTGGCACGTCATGAGGGAGTGGGTCCGGCAGAAGGCGCCCGTCAAGGAGGCCAACATCAAGCCTGGCTCGCCGGGGTACCGGATCCTGGGCCTCGGTGCGAAGAAGGAGGGGGAGGGGGAGGAGAAGCCTGCCGTGGAGACGGCGGCTGGCGAGACCAAGGAGGAGGAGGTTGTTGGTGACAAGAAGGAGGAGGGGGATGGAGCGGAAGAGGAGAAGCCACAGGTTGTCTTTGACGAGAAGCTCGGCCGGGAGAAGGGCAGGCGGAGGCTCGTCAGGTACCAGACCAACCCGAGGGAGAACTGGGGTCCTATGAACCGGGCTAAGGGCCAGTGAAAAGACATGCCCAAATTTCCCAGTTCATCTCAAAAGGCATCGTGAAAAGAATTATCCGGCGGGAGCGACGGCGACGACGATCATCCGCGGCTATGTGGTGCTGGACGTTGGAAACCATATGTGTCTACGCCTCTGTGTTTCCAACGAGGCCGCAACAGCCATGACATGCGAACCGATCGATGTCACGAGAGCCATTGATCCAACGCTTGACGGCAAGCACGCGCATTGGAATATTCAGAGCAATCTTCTTCCATGGTGGCTGGTCTGTCTGATCAGAGGTGGCTGCCATCTCGACTCGGCGGTGCGAAGCTCGGAATTAAACAGCAAACACAATATGTAGCAAAAGTGCAAGCAGGGGAGGAAGCGACGCAACAGTTTGAGACAGTTGGAGAGTCTTTTTGAGTTGTAGCTACATCGATCTGTCTATGGATGGGATCCATCCGAGATCACCCGCCAACGTATCAATAATCCATCGCCCACCCACCCATGTCCCAGTCCCTATTCTAACGTCATGCATTTCTTTTGTGTCTGTCTGCCTTGCCTTGCCCCGGGTAAAGGGACATTGTCCCGCGATCACATCTCATCCACATCACCGGCGCATAACCATCATACTTAATGACCCTTCCCAACCTCTGCCACCCTGCCCTGGACTACGAGTCGATTGCACGGCGGCCCCAGATCCACCAATTGGTGGCGTACCTCAAAACACAGTGGCCTTTGATCTTCTTCCATCCCAACCTCAAAACAAGGGATCGCGTCCCGGTCTGCAACGTTGCCCTTTCTCAAAATGTCGAACCCTAGGCAAAGGTACTACCAACTAGCTCTATTGACACCCCATTTTCGACCAAAAAGTCGCCTGCCTGCCTGTGTATTACAAAACCCGTCTCGCATGAACATAACCTATCCCTCATAGTGGAAGCGAGCGCCCTCCAGCTGCCCCAGCCCGTCTCGCGGGGCTACGTACCGCCGCCGGTACGTGTTAGTAAAGTCCTGCAGCAGCACTCGTACCTGCCTCAGTCCTCCGGCATCGTTCGCAGATAGCCTCTCCTTGATCTTGGTGATCAGCTTGTCCGCCTCGACGGGGCTGACTGTGCCCTCGGGCAGCATCTTGATCGTCCGCTCCACCCACGCCGAGGTCTCGGAGGGCAGCAGCTCGAACAGCTCGAGGAGCACGCCGCTGCCGTCGGCAAAGCAGTCCCGGGGGAATGTGATCATCATGCCTGCCAAGATCGCCTTGACCAGTGGCTCACCGTGCGCCACGAGAAGCTGCTTGACGGTGGCTTTCATCTGATCAGAGGCAGGTCCGAGCTGCATGGTCGACGCGGGGTTGCTCCCACCATAAGTGAGCAGATCCCGCAGGTAGTGCAATGTCGCTGCCAGTGGATCACGCTGCTCCAGAGCCAGAGAAGAGACACCGGCCTGGAAGATGGGGGCGAGTAGCGGTGAGAAGATCAACTTATGAGGGTAGTAGAGTAACGCATCGGTCAACAGACGGAAGAAATCCTCGATGATGTCGGGTAACTCCGCTGGGGAGATGTCACTCATGACCCTGAGTACGCTCGTCGCCTGGGACTCGAAGAATTGGTAAATGTTCTCGGTAATGGCGTCGTCCACATGCTCGCGATCCTCGGAGAATTCTCTGAGGATAGCGCCTGTTGCCCACAGGAAGGCACCTTGCTTGGTCTTTACAAAGCCCTCCGCAAGCTTGTTGGCCAGCTGCGGTAGCAGAGGTGTTACTCCTGTGCGGTACGAGATGACCATATTGCGCCAGCATCTGCAGATTCTCTCGCAAATGGGCGAGAACCCGGAGAAGTTGTCCAGAACGGTAGACAGGATTGGGAAGACCTCTTGCCAGTACTTGACAGCGGGATCCTCATGTCCGAAGTCCACTAGAGGAACCACATTTTGGACAAAAAGCGTGAGGAGTTGAACGTGGTCTGCGATAAGGTCAACGTCACGTATCATTAGGGGTCCATGAGCGAACTTACCAGCTATGGCCAATTTCCCAGCTTCATCCGAGGCATGGTTGGCTTTGACCATCAGTCGGTTCACCAGTGGGTCGCAGTATAACTTCAGAAGCCTGTAGACCTCTTCGTTCTTCTGAACGCCGACAACACTGGCGACTCCTTCCGTCATCTCTTCTTGACTCATCACAGGGAGCTTGTCGAGTATCTGGTCGTAAAATGATTGCATCTGAACGACCTGATCGCTCAGCAGGCTCTTGCAGTCCTGGCAGAAGAACTTGATGGCCTGAGCGGCAGCCCGGACAACATCCTTGGAGTCCGCCTCGAATGAGGTAACAATGTAGTTGAACTGTGGTTGCAGGAACTCAGGGTGGTGTGCGGTCCACTCAGTGTAGCGCCCAAAGACCATAATAGTTGCGAAACGCAGCTTCTCATGGCTTGGCATCTGCACCAGCAGCGGCATCAATTGCGGCAAGACAATATTCTCTTCCTTATCAACCATCCGCCCCAAAGCGCGCATAGCGAAGACGGGAGCTTCGAGTTCTTGCCAGCGAGGGACTAATGTTGCAGTTGCCTGACCCGCATACTTTTGCATCCATAGCTTGATGGCGTCCAGAACCTTTGTCAAGCAGTCTGCGACGCCCATGACCTGACAGCAGTCCTTGAGTGTGTCTCCCATTTGGTGACGGAACTCTCGGAATTTCTCCTCCTGTTCGCGGTCACCGTCGAAAAGGTCGAGCTCGTTTCCACTCTCGGACGTGGGATATTCGAGATGCTTCAGCAGAATGTCCACCAGTTTGGCGTAGGCATCGTACATGTGCATTCTGGCCTCGACATATCGTTCCATGACAATCATCTGCTTGAGCTCGTACCAGAAGTTGAAGGTGTGCTCGATAACATCCCTGTCCTTGTCCCTCGCGGCGCACTCCAGGATGATGTCGACAAGAGGCCGGAAATGCGTTGGTTCACGAGCGATGATGACCACCCATGAATCCCCAGCCTCGGCGAAGATACGTGTCAGGGCCTTGAATGCCTCGGTGTCCTCTTCCTCGGCAGCCTTCTGCATTTTTGGTCGCAATGCGACAACCCTGGGCAGGAGGATCTGGATCATCTCGATGTTGTCGTCCACATCCCTTGTTTCTCGGCAGATAGCAGCGAGGCACTCGGCAGCGGCCTCCAAGCAGTTGTCATCGTCCAAAGCACTGATCACAATGTTGAGGAGCGAGGACTTTCCGATGGTGTCGATGGGGATTTCGCGCAGCCACGAGGTTATGCATTCCATCAGCTGCGGGTTGCGAGCAGCGTCGGCTGTGAACGATCAGCAATGAATGACATTGGCCACACAGGGAACTTGTTCCATCGACTCACCTGATGACTGGGAGTAGTTGATGAAGATGTTGATGACTTGCTCCGCGTTGTCGGCCAGGAGCTCCGTGGTTCTCTCAGTGAGCTCATCTTCCTAGCATTCCAGGTTGATTAGAGACTGTATCGTCCTTCATATTACCAAAGTAGTGTCGGAATGGGTGATCGGGCCGTCGTCTGGCGATCCACGTACAGAGAGGTTAATTTTACGGCCTTCGGTCACCTCTTCTGGGAGAACCCGGAGAAAGTCGAGGATAGCTCCAGCGCTCTGAGCGTCGCTTCCGAGGGCAGACACCACAGTGGGGAGAACATCCTTCCAGGACCGCAACTGTATCGCAAGTATTGCCAAGCACACACAGAGCTGGACCCGGACTGGTTTGGGTCCGGCTGCGAACTTCTTGAGGAGCAGGAGGATCTGGTCGCGAAGGGCAGGCAGGTCGCTCTCCGGCACTTGTGTTATAAGATCGTAGGTAATCTGCCGAGGGTATGTCAGTCGAGATCGGCGGCGTGCTGTAGCACCCAGTCGAGTAATACCTTTCCCTTCAGCGTTGTCGCCGCAAACAGCATGGCCTCGGCCTCGGTGTTGGACTGTAGGATCGTGAGGGTCGTTGTCCAGGCATCTTTCTACAACGTATGTTAGCATAGAGGGTTGTAGTCGCGGCATCCCGAGTGCAACGTATGTCGCAAGATCGTCCCTACCGATTTTTGGAATTTGGTCAGGTAGTCCATCGCGACCTTCTTCTTCTCAGGCTCCCCGCCACGCATGGTCGTCATGGCCGCCAGAATCGTGTCTGGGGCGAACGAGTCGGACGAACCATTGGCAGCCATCGTGTCCGATACGGGGTGGCAGCAGAGATGGAGACAGACAGTCGGCTCGGATGGATGTGCGTGATGCGTGGGTTGCGACTAGGGGCAGAGCAGCTATGCTGCTTGAAATGAGAGGGGCGCCAGCAGTCTCGATGAGGGGCGTCGGAGCTCCAAAAAAAAACGAGGGTGGCAGGTGAGGAGCAACCGACGTCGAAAAGATTGGACCACTTGCAGGCGCGTGGCAGAGGAACAGAGACCGTCGGTTCGCTGTGTAGAAGTTGAGTTGGAGGGTGTAGTTGTTGTGTTTGGTAGCAAATGTCCAGAAGAAGGCGGCGGCGTGCCCCTCCGAAATTCAACGTCAGATCAGGATGAGAGGGTCCTTGTCGCCTTGTTCCTCTGCTTGCAGCTGCATGTGTGCACTCCTTCTGGGCCGCGGATGATACAGGGGGTCCCCAGCCTTCTACCCTCCGGCTGCCAGCTTTGTTTGGGCCAGCAATAATTTTAGCGCCACTTTCCGCCAGGCGGCAGGCATCCCGGCTGCCCAGCTCTGAACTTCGCGACAGGCTGCGCGCAACACAACCTAGGGCATCCGACTCTGCGCGACAGCTTCCAGCCTTTGACAACCCGACGCTCGATATCGAACGACCTTCTCTCGACTCCTCGTGCCTCGTTCATATTAACCTTGAGATCCACAACCATGTCGGGACGCGGAGGCGGAAGAGCAGGTGGAGGCGGACGCCGAGTGCTGCTCCCACCCATCAACTTCATTTTCAAGCTTCTCCAGCAGCACTCGGTTGTCCAGATCTGGCTGTATGAGCAGGTATATCTATCCCGAATATTCCGGATTCTCTTTACTATTTAATTACTGCCCAAACTCCTAGGCGTCATGCTAATTGATTCGTTGTTCCCATAGCTCGGCATCCGCATCGAAGGCAAGATCCGAGGATTCGACGAGTTCATGAACCTGGTGATCGACGAAGCAGTTGAGGTCAAGCAAATCACGAAGACGAATGACAAGGAGGAGAGGAAAAACCTGGGTACGCAGCTGCTCTTGTTGCTCGGTGCTGTTGATTTGATTCGAGCTAACCCTGCGCCAGGACAAATCCTGTTGAAAGGTGACAACGTTTCTCTGATCCAGAGCTTGTCAGGTTAAAGAAGAGGGTACATATTGAGCGATGAGATATCCGTGCAGAAATTGCACAGTCGAGAGAAACCATCCCTGATAGCCTGAGGATTGGGAGCCGACGCCAGGGAGCAGAGCATACCGGTTGGAGTTCAGGGGGGAACCGAGAATGGGGAGATCAATCTATTGATTCGGTACGGCTGTCTTGATGTCTCCATTTCCCAAGATCAGCCCGTGCAGAGGCTGATCAAACGGCCCGACAGGGACCTCGTCCGTAGCAGAGGACAGGAACTGCTCCTTGAGGCCCAGGCCATAGAGCAATACAGACGATTTCTGTTGGTTCAATGCTTCTAGTTTCTCTGCGTACCGTTGGAGGAAGAAGTCATAGAAGCCCCTGCCATGCCCAAGCCGCCTGACTTCCTTCGATTCGGGGGCAACGTCGAACGCGACCCCTGGCATGAGGATAAGATCCAGAGTTGCTTGGTCTGAGTGATTTGCATCGGGGCCGCCCAATATTCTCTGCCGTGAGTGGACTGTGGCAGGGTCTATACTTGGAATACCCCATCTGTCCCGCTTGAGAGACTGGTAATCCTGGAGACTGTCGAGCCGGACCATATCCATCACCCGTGTGGGTGTGGTGGTGCCTGCTGAAGACAAAGGGGACTTGTGCAGATAAGGAACGAACACCTGCTTCCCCAGGGCCAGAGCGTGCTGAACAATAGCATCGGTCTGGACCTCTGCGGAAGGCATCGACAGGAAGACACTAATACGCTGTGCACCGACGTAAGGCTCGAAGTCGAGCAACTTGGTGTGTATGATGTGGCCTATAGTCTACTCAGCACTTGCAATATTCATGCATGTCACCAATGGTACTCTGTGGCACTCTGTGACCACGTAGAACTAGACGTACTCTGCTCCTTGACGGCGTCCATTGGGAGGGCAGCCAGCCTCTGTTTCATGGCAGAGCGCAGCTGCTGCTTGGCAGCGAACAGGGCGGCGTTCATGTCTACGGCTTCGGCTTCTCCACTCATTGGTGCAATGTCGTGGGAAGGGAAGGATGGGTCAAGACGTTCGCGGGTGGCCGGACATGTGAAGGTCAAATTGGTGTGCCCGGCTTCCGAAGTCGCAGGTGGTGTAGATCAGGTTCCTGCAATGGTGTGAGGGGCGGGATGGCGCCGGAAAACAAGTCGCAGCTTGGTAGTTCGCTTCGTCCCCCTGCCCGTTCGTTGTGGATATTGGACGTTGGCTGCAACAAACCACGCCTGGTTCCTGCGGTATCTACTCTGTGTGCACTTGCGTGAGGGATAGGGTGGGTGAGTGACTCACGGTTGCAGCGGGAAGAAATTTCCTGCTCTCAGGCCGGTATCCGCAACCCTCTCGCGGTTCTCCCTGTCGTGGGGGTCTGTTGGTATGTGAAGGTAATTAATTATCGTTGCTCGCACAATGCAAGTATATACATACGCCTGCTCAGTGGATGTATCAGATATTTGCCGAAGCGTATAAGTGAGTTGAAATTGAAACGAGACGACGGCAATTAGGACTGCGGCGATCGGACGTCGGATGACGGGAGCACCCTCTTCTCGGCACAACAATGGAGTGAGTTATCTTATCAATCGCATCAGTTAAGGTTGCATGCCAGAGACGGGCTGGACGGGAGGCGGGCATGAGGCAGGGTTCTCTTTCCAAGCACTTCCGCCACATCCGCCCAACAATTGGCTGTTACAAGGTTCCATGGGTACACAGTAACAATAGGCATGTGCTGTTGCTGTCGTGTCATTTCACTTGCCATCGACTTCCTTACACTGAAGGCCAACTTGTACAGCCTTGCCTTGGCTTGCCAGAGTCACACAGTGCTGAACGCAAGGCGGCTCCTCGTCTATCCGCCGATCTCCAGCTCCATCTCAGGCTCCAGCTCCATCCTGCACGGGTGGCTGGGCTGGCCATCACGCTACTGCCCCGCCCCGACGTTGTCTCTCTTTTTGCAGTCACAAATCACTCGCCTCTCGGTCTCTGTCGGTCATTTTTGGACTGCCACATACATACTCGTGCATATCAGACCCCCAGACACCCCGCCTACTAGCATTGCTAGTCTTGCCTGCCTGCCAGTCAACAGTCAACAGTCTCGGCGTCAAAGTCATCGGACAGCTGTGATCCTGCGATCCTGCGCCCGCTACTGTCGCAGTACCCTGTCAGCTGATTGCCCATCCCACGCCTCGTCTCACACAGGCTATCCCATTACGTTACGTTTCATCGCGTCCGTCGGGTGCTGGACTGCGCTAAGCGCCCGTCGGCCTTGCTTCTTGCAGTACTTTTCAAGGTTCTCGTGTCGACAATCAAGACTTTCTGACCACGCGCGGTACCCATCAGCTCCACCCACCGTGGCTGCAGACTGCAGGTACCCCCCTCGGCCGCATATCTTTCTGCGCGCTGCATGCACTTGCCCTCCTATCGGCGGATCAGATTAGATCTATTCTTCCAGTTCGCCTTGCCTTTCATCGCGTATGACGCATCCAGGCGGGACGGACACGGAGGGTACCCCTGGGTTTGGCTTCGATTCAGACTCAGACCCCCGTGCCACCGCTGCTGCCGGTCAGATCCAGCCTCAGCTGCTGTCCATCCCAATCCCATTGCGCCCTCTGCCGGGGTCATCAAGTCACCGTCCCACTCCCACTCACACACCTGCTCGACCGAGACAACGCCCCACGCCTGCTCTGTCACAGCAGCGGGACAATCCGCTGCCTGCCGTTTCCGACCCACCATCCCACCCTTCTTCCAACGTCAAAACCGACCCTTCCTCCGCTCCTGCCTCCCCAGATGCCTCTCTCGACCTCGCACATGGCACAGACACCGAATCTGCTCATTCTGGAGGAGACACTGACAACGAGAGCACGAATGTCGCCGAACGACCATCCGACCAGCTCCCCATGCAGTTCCTAAACAAGGCGCCGCAGTTCCTGCGCTCCTCGCCAGGCTTCCGGTCGCCATCCTACGGTGCTGTTCCGCTCGGCTCAGCGGGTGATGTCCCTGCTGCGTCCGAGGGCAGCAATGACGCAGGCGAGGGTTCCAGCGACGGAGACAGCCATGGTGGTGATACACGTACTACAAGACCAGCCAAGTCCCACTCCTCGCTCAGGAAATCTGTGTCACGGCTCTCGCGCTCTTCGGCAGAGCTGGCCAGCTCCACAGTGACTGGCGGGATAGAAGGTCGCTATGGAGTGACCGACTCGTCTTTGGCAAGCGACGTGCTTGCAGACTCAAAGACTTCCGGGTCGGAAGATGAGGAGGACGATAGTGTTGGCGTCTCAATAACCCCGGACGGCGACGAGGACCCTCCCGACAACTCCCCGTACCCACAAGTCCGCGCATCCGTCGCTCCATACGACAATACGACCTTGTCGATATCAACACCTCGCATGTGGTCTCTCAGCGTTTTGTTTTCGATTCTTGGATCTTCTACCAACTTGTTCTTTTCTTTGAGATACCCCAGTGTTTCCATCACGCCTGTCATAGCGTTGCTGCTTGTTCACCCTCTCGGTCTGCTTTGGGACTTGACTCTGAAGCGTCGCGACGACCCTTCCGAGGAGTTTATCGATGGTAATCTGACTGGCGATGTCAGATCTTCGACGGTACCGTTGAATGAGGACGACCCAGTTCTGGACTCGACTCCACGAACAAGACTCGGTCGATTACGACTCTGGCTGGCGCAAGGCCGTTGGAACGAGAAGGAGCATGCCTGCGTCTATGTTAGCAGCAACGTTTCTTTCGGCTTTGCCTTCGCCACCGACGTTATTGTCGAGCAGACACAATTCTACAAACAGGATGCCAGCATCGTCTACCAGCTACTCCTGACCCTGTCGACCCAAATCCTGGGCTACGCGTTCGCTGGCTTGACGAGGCGCTTTTTGGTTCGACCTAGCGGCATGATCTGGCCCAGCACTCTCATGTCGGCTGCCATGTTCACGACCCTCCACAAAGAGGAGAACAAGCCCGCAGACGGATGGCGCATAAGCCGTTGGAATTTCTTCTACGTCGTCTGGACCGTGTCTTTCCTCTTCTACTTCTTTCCAGGTCTGCTGATGCCGTGCTTGAGCTACTTCAACGTCCTCACATGGTTCGCACCGAAGAATGTCGTGGTGGCCAACCTCTTTGGTGTCACCTCCGGTCTCGGGCTGTTCCCTGTCACGTTCGACTGGGCTCAGATAGCTTACATCGGGAGCCCTCTGCTCACGCCCTTCTGGGCTGCCATGAACGTTGTCGGTGGACTGGTCCTTGTCATGTGGATCATCGCACCCATTGCCTATTACAGCAATTGGCTTTACTCTTCGTACATGCCTATTCTGTCAGCAGCCGTGTTCGACAACACTGGGAAGGTCTACGATGTCAGCAAAATCTTAACCAAGGATTTTCTCTTCGATAAGGATGCATACCAAAGCTACAGCCGAGTCTTCCTTCCCATCACATACGTCCTCAGCTACGGTGTTCAGTTTGCTGGGCTGGCAGCGTTACTAACCCACACGGCTTGCTGGCATGGGCACGATATTTGGACACAGTGGACCAGGTCGTTGCGAGAGGCGAAGGAGGAATCAAAGGCTGCGTATCAGCCACTTGCAAGCGAACCAGGAGAGACCACAAGCCGAAGGCCGCATGAGAATGGCGTGCGACAACGCCGAAGCATGTCTATGTCAAACTCAAACTCCGGTCTCGAGGGCTTGATGAACAGGGAAGATGTTCACAACCGGCTGATGAAGCGGTACAAGGATGCCCCAATCACATGGTATCTGATCACATTCGCCACGATGCTGGTGGTGGGCATTTTCGTCGTCGAGTACTATCCAATCCATCTCCCGTGGTACGGGCTTCTGCTTGCGCTGGGGATCTGCACCATCCTCTTCATCCCCATCGGCATCATCATGGCGGTCACCAATCAGCACAGCAGTATTTATCTGATCTGCCAGCTGGTCTGTGGTGCTGTTTTCCCGGGTCGCCCGGTTGCCAACATGGTTTTCGTCACATACGGCTACATCTCGTCCTCGCAGGGTATCAAGTTCGCGGCTGATCTCAAGCTCGGCCACTACATGAAGATCCCGCCCAGGACCTTGTTCTGGGTCCAGATGGTGGCAACAATCATCTCGTCTCTGACACAAATCGGGGTGTTGAATTGGATGTTTGTCAATGTTCCGGGCATCTGCACGCCTCAGGCGATCAACGGCTTCACGTGTCCGCTTGCCCGAGTGCATTTCAACGGTTCCATTCTCTGGGGTGTTGTTGGGCCTGCTGAGTTCTTTGGACCCAACGCAACCTACCGACCGCTGGTGTGGTGTTTCCTGCTGGGGGCTGTCGCACCGATCCCGCTGTATTTCTACAGTCGAAACAAAAAGAAGAGTATCGTTCGCAAGATCAATCTCCCGGTACTATTCGGTTCCTTGAGCTGGATACCGCCTGCGACTGGGCTCAACTTTTCGGTCTGGGCTGTGGTCTGCTACTTCTTCAACTACCTGATCAAGAACAGGGCACAGGCTTGGTGGGCCAAATACACGATGACGTTGAGTGCAGCTTTGGACTCTGGGCTCGCATTTGGCATAGTCGTTGTCTTCTTTGGGCTCATCTACCCAGGCTGGACCAAGAACTTCAGCTGGTGGGGCACAGAGGTGTACAAGCAAGGCTGCGACTGGCAGGCCTGTGCCTACAACACCGTCCCAGAGGGTGGTCGCTTTGGGCCCGACACATGGTGAGCCTAGAAGAGCTCAATATCATACACAACCGCTCGCATTGGGATACAGCGCATTTGCAAGGCAATATTCATGGATGGAAGACATATACGCATGAGTGACGAAATGATTAAATGAAATGGGGCATGAGGGTCTTTACAATTGGAATGTCGGAGTTTTTGGTGGGAGCGGCGCACTCTTTTTTTTTCTGGATACTTACTGCTGGCTGGCTTGTCATGCCGGATGCATCATTATTGGAGGACACTAGATAGACGCATATGCGAGTCACCCGGATAGAACAACCATGAGGTCAAAAATATCACCGTAGCACTCGAACGTCTCGAAGCTTATTCCGTGTGAATTGCCACCGTGCCTGACCCCCACGCCTTTCTCCTGATGATCTGGTCTTGTGCCGTACGAGTCAGATGTTTGAGACAGCGCGGAATGGAATACTTTTTCACTGTGTGTACATGTAGCATTATTACTCCGGAAATATTCCGAGGTCTTTGGAGTGGGAATACTACATTACACAATGTTCCGTGGGAGAAATGCATGTCAGCAACGCGACGGCCTCGGGTTCACCCGCATTGGCAGACCACTGGTAGTAGCAGTTTCGCTGATTGCATCATAACGGTCCCTCGACCTCCCACCCACCAACAAAAGCTCACTATCAAGCGCACCGATCAGCCGCGACACGTGGATCCCACGCCAGACCGGAGACGTATGGAAAGGGAATGCCTGCAACAGCAAACGAGGAGGTGGCGCTGCGCCTGGGGAATGAGCTAAGGCTCCTCAAGGCCGTGTACCCCGAGTCCATCGCCTTCGACGCCGAGAGCCGCGAGCTGAAGTACTCACCCGCGCCAGGCGACGACGGTCTTGCCACCAGGGGAGTGCTGGTCCTCAGGTTGCCGGACTACTACCCAACCAAGGGCCTGCCGGACCTCATCACAGCAAAAGACGCCAACGGCCAGGACGTCAGGACGCAGGTCTCGGCAGCCTTCGCGCAACTAGGCGTTGTCGAGGGGGATAGCGCAGTCGATGCTTACATATTCGCCTTCAAGAACTTCGTCACCGAGTCAGCGGGAGAAGATCCACCAGGCCAACAGGATCCCGCAGCGACCAACACACAGGGCGGCGAAGGAGAAGACAGGAAGCAGCAGCAGCAGCAGCAACCCCGCACATCTGGCTCCACCACCTCCTGAACACGAACAAGCGCAAGCTCGCCCTCGGCCCGAGCCTCGAGGCCGCGAGCGTCTCGGGCCTGACGAGGCCTGGATACCCGGGGGTTATGGTCTTTTCTGGTCCCCGGGACGCTGTTGATAGCCATGTGGCTGAGCCGCGGGCGCAGAGGTGGCAGGCTTTTCAGGTGCGGTATGACAGTAGCGAGGAGGATGACAGGGGCGGCGACGCCTCCCGGGGGTTTTGAGCACACCACGGGCGGCGGGGGCGGGATCCGCGAGGTTGAGAGCTTGGGCGAGATGGCGCTGGGGATATCAAGGGTTGAGCATCGGGAGATGTTTTTGCGCGTTATGGGGCTGAAGTGAGCGGTTGAGGCCACCCATGGGCGTAGCACGGGGTGCGGATGGTTTCTCGGGATGGACGAATGCGACGTCGACACGGCTTGCTTGCTTGCTTGCTTGCTAAGGAACCTTCTCAGAAGAATGACACTGACTTTTAATACTATGAAGACAATTTGCTGCTCGACAGCCCCAAAAAATGCAAAGTGAGGGCAGTGAATCATGTTTCTCCCTTTTCCGATGCTTTTACCTGCCCAATGTGTGTCTAAATTCCCTGTCACGGGGTTTCAGCAAGAAATTTGTGCCTGTCGAGCGGCACTCTCGGATCCTCGCAAAGCCTAGTGACATATTTCTAACCAGCGAGCTTCTGAACCTCCGGCCTTTCCCCCTGAGTCAGACTTCATGAACTTGAGAATGATGTCTCTGTATGTCATCGGGCTTGCCTCGGACGTAATGTGATGGAACAGCTTGCGTGGTTACAAAGCGCGACCAGCCCTAAGGGGCAACCCCATGTCGGCAACTGACGCGTTCAGGCAACTCTCACCTTGCATCCAGATTCCTTGCAATGATCTAATCACTCGCATTTGAGAACTAGCAAGCCCGGGTAGGCTGGGTACGCTTGCTCGTGAACTCATCTGGCAACTCAGTCTCTGCTCGGTCTCTTGCGAGCCAAGCATGCTATTTCTCAAATGAGACTGCTGTTACGCCACTGGCCAAGTACTTAGTATTCTTCATCTGCCATGCAACTATATACGGTGAGTGATACTCACGCGTGATGCTGATATGTCATTGTGTCAGCCGTGGTCTGAGCGCATAAGCCTGTCAGCCGTGGATCGCGCGAATAAGTGTTAGGCCAATTTCACAGCCACTGTTGCATTGAGCGTATAGGCGTAATTTCTAGTGTTGAGCGTATTTGCGTATTGATGTGAGCCGGGTTACATTCAAATCTTAGAAGAAGTAATCGAAAGGTTTTCGTCACAGCAGGTGGTGGATTTCCCATAAATAAAGTACTGCTTCGCAATGGGTGAGTCAAATCGAGGCCTTGTAGGCTTTCTACTGTTTCGACATTCAAATTAAACTTCAAACCACATAAAATGCACATCTCATTCTTTATCGGGTCGTTGCTGAGCAGCTTGGTCCTGAGCTGTCTTGCACACCCAAATGACCCGCACGAGTACATTCCGGAAACACAAAGCGACAGTAAGCCGGTCACAATTGAATGTAACTCAAGACACAAAAGCTGAAGATATTACAGGTCGCTCCCCATGTCCGGGCCTCAACGCCCTGGCCAACCAGGGCTACATCCCCCGTGACGGGCGCAACATCGACCCGGCCCAGCTCGCGGAGGCCATGCTCGAGGTAATGAACCTAGATATCGCGCCGTTCCAGACCGAGATAGACACCACCCTCGCGCACTCCACCACCGGTAACAGCTCCACGTTCAACCTGGAGGACTCCAACGTCCACAATGATATTGAGATCGACGGCTCCCTGTCCCGCAAGGACTTGTACTTTGGCGACAACATCCACTTTGACCAGACGATCTGGGACCAGAGCTCGTCCAAGTTCGAGGGCGATATAATTACCATTCGCACGGCTGCATATTCTAGGAGATATCGGACTAGCATGGCTGAGGCGATGGTAAGTGGATATTAATTTTGGCTTTCGGTCAAGCCTCTTGCTAGCAGTACGAAGGCGGATGGAAGTGGAAGACCCGTGCTATGGTTGGCATGAATGCCGCCTTAGTGATCAATACAATATTTGAGCCCGCTGGGGAGCCGTTGCTGACCGAACCTGGTACCCAGAACCCGAACTTCACGGCAAATGCGTTCATCGCTGGGCTTGCGCCTGCTATCTATATGCTGGTATTCGGGGGTGTTAATGCTACGCAGGTCCGTAGGGACTGGATCGACTCGTTCTTCCGTAAGTCGCCCTCGTAATGCTGAGCTCCATATGAACAATAAAACTGATTTCCGAGGGTAAAAGGGGACCGATTACCGACTCATCTGGGTTGGACCAAGTCTCCTGTGGAGCTCACACAAGATGATCTGTTCGCCATGTCTTCGACAATTGCAGCTGTACCGGTTGCCACAGCCATGCCTTGACTGTGTTTCAACCATGTCCAAGAGCTGAGCTTTTAGTCGCTACGATATTATATAGAAACAGGAACAGAGTAGTAGTGCAAGCTAGACAGCACGCATTATTCAGACATTCTTTGAGAACTGGACCCATCGCAGCAATCATGCTAGCGAATGAGAGGAAATACGTCCTTTGTCCGTTTTTGGTTTTGTTTTGGATACTTGTCTTCGATAGGCACTACGCCCTCTTGTATAAGTCCACCTTTCACTGAATCTCTATGGGCTTGACAGCTATTCTCCCGGAGCCTGCTTGGCTCCACATGGTGGCCAAAATCTAAACTTCAATGCAACCAGAGTCAACCCAACGGATCTTAGACCATGGCTCAATTTGCAAGGACTGAAAGTTTCTATAGCAACAAATGGGCACACAACTAAGTCAGCTTCTTTCTCAAAAACAGGTAATCAAAATCCTCAGTCTCCCCAGTAACTGCGTTCTCCCATTTGTACGCAGCCACGTCCCTGGCAAAGGCCTCGTACCCCTGTCTCTCGTACCAGTCCTGTATGGGCACAGTCGGGGCCGCCCTTCCCTGCGCGGTATACACCTTCTTGAGAAAACCGGCCTTCATCTGCTGGTCCCGGGGCATGGTGTCCAGCACAATCCACTTTGCACTTAGAGGCTCGAGTGAGGCGATATGCTCGACGAGACGCATCGCCTCACGCCCGAAACCGTAGCGCTGGAGGCACCAGGAGACGTAGAGGCCGGCCACCCAGACGATACCGTCGTCTGTGAGTTTCAGGTGGGCATTTTCCTCGGGGCGGAGGTCCAGGGCGACATGGCCGATGGGGACAAAGATGCGATTGCTGGGTGTGCGCGGCTGTTGCCAGTGAGTGGGTGCTGTGTCCGTGATTGGGACTGACTCCTATATGATGCGCATCAGATATGTTGCAGGAGCCCGAATATAAGGCCGAGGCCGTCTTAAGCCTCGTTTCATACCTGTGCATACTCAGCAATGTGCTGGGAGCTGAGCGCCTCTCGGTCTGAGAGGTCTTCGGCCAGCACCTGTCGATTCGTATTCAGCAAGAGAACCCCGGCCTGCGGCCTTCCGCAAATTATCAGCACTACTCACAATCCAGTAGAGAGTCTTTTGACCAGCCTTTCCGAGCTCAACCCATCGCTGGATCTCGTCGCTCCTCCACCCACACGCAAGCCGTTGCAGGTACATGCGTTGTTGGTGCTCCTCGGAGTTGAAATCCCAGGGTATGAGATCGATCCTCGGTTTTGTGTCTGCCATTTGAGCTCAGAAGAACAAGTTGGCTTGTATCAACTGTATGCTTATGTCCGATGTGAGGTCAAGATTACACAACTACAATTGAGGGATTCCGTGACCAGGGGGTTAGGATCTTTGGTGCGAGTCTGGATCCGGCTGGGTCGCCAAAATCCTACTGCCTAGTATTGGTCTTGAAAAGCAGCATCGAGACCTCGGAAGGATGATACGAGCCAAGGGATGTTATTCTTTCTTGTATCTGCCCGTGGTGTTCTGACTCATAGCTGATGCTCAAGTGTGCAACAAGCTGTCAACTGGTTGGGCGAAGCGCAACTTGCTCTTGCTCCGAGGCGCCATTAGTCAGCTGCGTTTGCCATACCGTGCTTTGGTATATGATCCCATTGCAAGTCGCTACTTATTACTGTTTAGCTACTGCACGGTTGACTTTTATGTTCCGAAACTACCCAGGTATCACTATGATGTTCCTCTCAATCTGATGGTTAATTTGAGCTATATTATTAAGTCTGAATAGCTCTTGAATTATTTGCTCTACAAGTCTATTTACCTTAAAAAGGTACCAAATAGCTAATTGATAGTTTTGAAGAGAAGGTATGACTGTTTTGTAAACGCATTGATAGTCGATTTTGCAGAAGAAATGTTCAAATGGGTAAATGAAGGCCATAGTGACCCTCTCTGCAACCTTGGAACCCACCACAGCAGGGTATGGTGGGAGAGTGGCATCCATAAAAAGGCAGGACGACATAAGAATATCACACAAGCATGTTCTATCAAACTTGTTGCTTATTCTGCTGGTTTCAGTGCCCTTATTCAACCCTCCCAGCAGCTCCACTCGATACCTTCCGCCGTCGAGGCACTCTCACCAGCCAGTAGATACCAAATGTCGCCAACACATTGAAACAGACGTACGAAGCAAAAATACCAACGTCACGCCAGGCGTGGCGCGCATCCATGCCAAAGCTCATCAGCACCGCGTCTGCGCTGGCGACCGGGCAGTACCAGCAGCCAGCAGCCCCGCTGTCATCCGGGTTCGCGACGTACCCCCCTGCGCTCTGGATAAACGGTGTCAGGTAGTCCAAGCAGGTGTTTCCTGATGACACTGCTTGTGGCGACAGGGGAATGTGTTGCATCTCGATGGGGGAGCAGGTCACGTTGGTATTTGCCAGGCCAGCGACGGCCAAGCCCTCGAAGAAATACGTCAGTGGGGAGACGCGATACATGAAGATCCAGAATCGCGGCAGGTTGTCGGGGGTCACGAGGATCCTGTTATCGTCGTGAGTCAGCCTCTCCGGATCAGCAATGGGTAATAGTCGGTGCAGGGAAAAGAGGAGGCTGGCCGGCCAGGACAATTATATGCAGAACGTACCCGCAGAACACGAGACCCAGCCAGAAACAAAGCGTTGCCATCTGCACCGCCACCTCGGCATACGAGAAGGCCACCGCGAACGCCTGGGAGAGCGTGCCGGACCACAGATTAAACAGCCAGATGAGCACAAAGACCAGCGCACCGCGCTCCGCAGTACCGATCGACGCGTCCCCGTTGCGCTGCAGGCCCGTCGGATAGTACCACGCCACAAACATGGGGACGGACACGAGCGTCTGCCACAGCGCCTCGACCAGGACGGCGGCGGCGACGAAGACCGGCCACGAGCAGGCGTGCGTGTGGCGCTCGCGGGCCTCGAAGACGACGCGCGCGCCGTCGGTCAGGCGCGGGATGATGAGCTGGTCCACGGTGCTGAACGCCTGCGAGATGAGGAAGATGGAGAAGAGGAGGCTGGTGAGTCCTTGGATGTCGAGCGCGATGTAGTAGAAGGATATCCCGTTGGCCAGGGCCAGGGCCGTGCAGAGCACCAGCTTGGTGTACAGGTAGACCGGGTCCCTCCACTGATCCCGCAACGTCCGCAGCGTCACGGCCGTCAGCTGCCCCAGCGGGAGCGCGGTGCTGTGCTTGTTGGGCTTTGCGGCGGCCGGTGTTGCGGCGGCAGCTGCTTGCGTTGTTCTGCGCGGCGTCGGGGGGTTGGCCAGGTGGTCTGACAGCTCTCGCAGGACTGACTGCCTTTGTTGGCTTTGCTGCCATTTTTCGGACCACTCCTCCGTCTTGGGTTCACTCCGCTCTATTGATGGCTCGATGCTTCTTGTGATTTCGAACATCCACTCGGCGGGATTTTCCCCTTGTCGGCATTCGGGGGCACCGTTGCTCTCAAAATAGTTGATCAAGGTGGATGCATCCTGGCCAACTTCACCGAAATATAGCGTCTTTCCGCTGTTATTCAGAAGGAGTAGGCGGTCAAACATTGCGAAAAGCTGGGAAGACGGCTGGTGTATTGTGCAAAGGATAGTCTGCCCATAGTCTGCCAGCTGCCGAAGCAGTGTGCAGATGGACCAGGCCGTTTGACTATCCAGTCCGGACGTCGGTTCATCTGGCAAAAACTGGGATCAGCTCCGTACCTAGTTGAGCACCAAAAGGTCCCACTGATACATACCCAGGAACAAGAGAAACTCTGGTTTGGCAACTACCTCGACAGCTATCGTCAGGCGTTTGCGCTGCTCGACATTGAGGCTCTCCCCCGGCACGCCGATGATGGCATCGGCATATCGAGCCATATCCATTATCCTCAACACGGTTTCCACATACTCTAGTTTCTCGGCCTTCGGTGTCGTTCGAGGTTGTCTCATTAGGGCGCTGAATTGCAATGCCTCACGGACTGTCGCAGTGGGGACATGGATATCTTCCTGTTGCACGTAGCCGATTCTCCTCCCAAAGGTTGAGTCACGACGATATCCGTTGACGTAGACCTCACCGCTGACGGTGCCACCTCTGTTCCGGCCAGCTAGAACATCCAATAGCGAAGTTTTCCCGGCTCCCGTTGGACCCTGGGCAGATAATCAGCCACATTTCTCATCGACAAGATTCAGGTCTGCTCACCATCAGGGCGGTCAGTGTCCCAGGCTTGATCCAGCCGTCGATGCCAGTCAAGATTGCGCGGGTGCCGTCTTTAGTTTTGATCCCATAAGAAAGATTTTGCCAGTGTATCGTAGCCGTGGATATCTTTTCTTGGAGGAACTGGCCTCCAGGGTCTGCGCCGATCCCATCAGTGATGTTTCCGGCTGACACCGGAACCACATTGGCTTCCTCGTCTTGAGCCTTAGGTTGGTGCGTCGGCCGATGACGTTTGAATACCAACAC
This sequence comes from Diaporthe sp. PMI_573, assembly GCA_021399435.1. Lineage (NCBI taxonomy): Eukaryota > Fungi > Ascomycota > Sordariomycetes > Diaporthales > Diaporthaceae > Diaporthe > Diaporthe sp. PMI_573. Next base: position 370,478 of record JAJTUP010000023.1, on the reverse strand, counting down.
CTCTCCACGTGACGGGCGTGCCGGAACCATCTCTGCTGCGATCAGGTGGAGGACACAAAACGCAGTCATCATGGCAAGAACAATCCCTAAATTCCTAGACAAACAAACGCTGATTAGAAGCACAGTCGGGATCATGCCAGTTTAATGGGAGGCTTACCGCCAAATATGACTCCAGCTGTATCCATACTTGGCCGCAATGTATGCCGTGCCCTGCACAAACGATTGTCCTGCCTGGCTCCCTACAGTCGGACAGGTCCTGTCGGCGACACTGATATTGGCATAGGCTACGCCTTGAGGAATTGTGGTCGCACAAGGGAAGATTCGACCATGGAACTGTTTTCCCAATTCAGTTGACAAGACACAAAGTGGTTGGAAATCGTAGGGGACACACCTCATTGATCATCAGGCTTTCATAAGTGTAGGCGACCGGGTTGATGTACCGAAACCAACCGAGCCAGGGAACCATATCCGGCGGCGGTACGACGAAGCCTGTGTATATTATGCAAAGTAATACCAGTGCAGAGACAGGTGCCAGAATCTGGTCTCGCGACCTCGACATAGATCCAATCATTCGGAAGAGCAGAGACATAGTGACAAGGTTAGTAAACATAAAGAGCCAGTATATGAAGAAGCCACCGGCTGTCCTGTGCAAGTTGGACAAGAAGTATATGGGAATATGAATACCAAAGGACATGAGGAATTTGACTGGTAGGTCACAGATGATGGAGGATAATCTCTCTGTGAATGGATGATAGAAAGCATAGCGGTGATGTTTCTCCACGATGGGACGCTGTGCCCACATGAGCAAGACCTGCAGGGTGTTAGCTAGACCTGTTGTAGTCATGGAACCAGGAAAGTCTAAAATGAAATGACGGAAGTAGCGTTGGAACACTCGCCTCAGCTGCGGGAGCAAAGGCATTGACAGTCAGCGCAAAGAAAAGCAAGATGGCTCGTGGCTGTATGTCGTCCGTGGTCTCGCCAGTGTCATAGAACACAGACCCGATGATTATCCCGAGGATGGTATTGGCAATGACGGTGGAGATGACGGGGCCGGAGTTATTTCGCATCCTCTGCAGAGCCCTTTTGGCGCAGATATTGATCTGGGCGTGGATGGAAAGGGGGTAGATAGACGAATTGGGCCTGTAGCTCTGATCAGCTGTGACTAGTTAATACTTGAAAGAGTCCATATCTGAATACTGACAGGGCACTTTTGGGATCGAGACGCATCTCGTCAGAATGATGATCACGGGCGTCCGAACCAGCCGCGCTGGATGCGTCAATTTCAGCCCGGACCGCGCTCGCTTCACGGCTCCTATCCCACGCAGTGGCAAAGTCGTCAGGTGACTTTGGGACGCGGGCTTCGAAGCCTTCCGCGATGACGCGCTCGGCAGGATTGCTCAGAGAGGTCAGAAAGTCCGGCGTCGTCGACCGCTGAGGCTTGACGAAACCAAGCGCTTCAAAATACGATACTGCTGCGTCCACAGGCCCAAAGAAGATTTGGCGGCCTTCGTAAAGCAGCATGACCTTGTCGAATTGCTGCATCCATGGTCAATGACGAGGCTCGCGAAGAATGACATCGTTTGGGATGATGGTTTGGTAGATTACCTTGTACATGCCGTCAGAAGCCTGGTAAAGACTCATAGCGACGGAAGACTTCGAAGAGTCAGTTGACTCGCGTAGTATATTGACAAAGCGCAGCGCGGTCAGGCTATCCAGCCCACGCGTGCTGTTATCCCAGCACTGGAAAGGTGCCTCTCGGATGAATGCCTCTGCGATGCTGGTACGCCGCTTCTCACCGCCGCTGATGCCTCGAATCATGGTGTCGCCAATCTTGGTGTGCAATGCCTGTGCCAGGCCAAAGCGCGAGGCGATCCGATGTCCAACCCCATCGTCAGGCGAGTGCTCCTGCGTGGCAGCCGCAAAGTCGAGCGTCTGTCCCAGGCTCAGCTCAGGAAAATGCACATCGAGCTCGGCAACGTAGATGCATTGTCCTTTGAACTTGGTGTGCATTTGACGATGTTCCATTCCTGCCTGTCACCATCAGCGTTACACATCAAGAGCGCAAACTTCAATTAGTGGCACTGACCGTGGAATTCAAGTCTGGATTTGTCGTCGACGTGAAAGCCGCGAGACATCCCACCAAGGGCCTTCAAGAAGGTTGAGCATCCGCTTCCAGGTCGCCCAAGAACCAGCAACATCTCCCCGGGCAGGATGAGGCCGTCCAGGTTGTGCAGTATTTGGACTCGCTGATCAGGGCGTGATTTCAACCCGAGCAGGGCGGCAATTGATTGCAGGAATGCTAGAGCATACGAGGCAAATGTGACTTGGAGTCTTGCCGCAGTGCCGGATCCATGACAGGAGAGACGGCGGAACACAACACCTTGTGCCTTTTGGAGTACGTCTTTATCCATTCCAGCTGCGTTGAATATCTCTCTTTCTGTCGGAACTGTGGTGGTGTGTCCTGAGACAAACAAAAGTCTTGTCAAGGCAAGATGGAGGTAGGAGCACATGAGTCCGAAGTGGACTCCACAGAGCCTTTGGATATTTCTGGCCCAATTGCTGATTTAAAGTCGGCAGCATCAACCGGGGTACCCACCTAGGTACTCTCAGCCTGCCTTAGCCCCCTGCTTGCAGGGCAGAAACGAGTGGTTCAACGCAGCAGGAGAGCCTGGGCATGCAGTGCAACCGCCGCGGTCAATGAAATGGGCCAACGGTCGGGGTAACCTTCTTTATCATGCATGTCAGATTTCAGACCCCCGGACTGGAAAGTTTCTTTGCCGTGAAGAAATTACCAGTAAATAAACACTGCTGGTTCTAATGGAGCACCATTCCGGTGCTCAATTTTAATCTCCACCTCTTTGCGTTCACGTCCAAGCTTTGCAGACTGCCTGTGTGTTTACATAGAGAAAGGCACGGCAGAGCACCGCACAGCAGGAGCTGCTCAGTGAATACATGTTTATTAGCTAATATTTGCGGCCTGTTGGAATACTCTGAAATCTTCTCCTATGGGGCTGGCGCACCCACCTGAACTGTAGCTAGTTGGTTTGAATACAAAGCGATTATTCTAACATGGACAACATGTCAGTCTACTCAGCGAAGACTATCTAACTCAATTTCTTTTCCGATTCCATTCCTGCTCGCCCGGATTTCTCTCGCTTAGACTTTGAAAGGTAGAAGCCATGCCACTTAGGCATATTTTTGACACGCATTATGCTTCCAGTAATTCTATCTAGTCCTAGACATCATCACTTGCTCCAGTCCTTCTTGATGAAGTCCGCACACCTCTCACTGACCATGATCGCCGGCCACATCGTGTGGGTACTCAGCATCCGCGGAAACACACTGGTGTCCGCGATGCGCAGGTTGCTCACCCCGTGAACCCGGAGCCGCTGATCGACGACCCCGGACCGCGGGTCATTGGACATGGGACAGGTGCAGCTGGGGTGGAGGCTGACGGTGGCCACGCTGCGGATGTAGCTATCGATCTCGTCATCCGTGACGGTATCCCACGTCTTCCCAGGCGCTGACGACGTTGAAGCTGCAGGCTTTGGAGTTGGCTTGACAGCCGCGGATGACGCAGTTTGGTCGTCCTCGGCCGTTCGCTCCCACTCGGCGAGCTTGTCCAGTTCATTGCCAGGCGCGAAGGCGATTGGGGCCGGATGCGGGTAGCCTGATTTCTGGAATTCCTGGGCCAGGCGCATCCCAAAGCGGATCGCCTTGCGCGCGACGGGCCAGTCCTCTTGGCTGCGTAGCAGAGGATGCGTAACTTTTGGGTGAGAAAGTGGGTTTGAGTCCGCCAGCTCGACTCGGCCTTGCGAGTGTGGTTGAACTAGACAAGGGTAGATGGTGAAGAAGGAACGGCCAGGCACGGGTCTCTTGAAGCCGAGGACTGCGAACATCATGATCTCTATGTCGGGTACATTTCGCGGCTGTGAGATGTCCATGTTGTTGTGTGGATGGCTGTTGTCGTTAGATTTGGGAGCTTGTTCCTGTATGACCATGGTCTTGTCGTCGATAGCCCCACTGCGGACGAAGATGGTGTTGGGGATACAGTTGCTACTCATCAGCCCGGTCCTGAAGAAGAACCAGAGCAAGATGTGCCAGAGTCCGTAGATTGCGGATTGAAGCATGTGCATTGTCTCTTTCTTGGGCAACTCGAGCATGAGGGGGAAGGCAAAATGGTCAGAGAGGGATCGGCCGACGGGTATCTCCTTGACAACAGGAATGCCGTTCGCGTCCAATTGATCCCGGGGTCCGATGCCACTGAGCATGAGGAGCTGCGCGGTCTTGAGAGCGCCGCAGCAGACGATGACCTCGCGCCGCGCCTCAACGTAGATATCGCCTTTGGATTTGCCGGCGACGCTTGGCCGGACGAAGACCCCACGTACGGAGCCGGCGTCTTCATCGATCTTCAAGCGTGACGCTGAGGCGCCAGTGCAGACTGTCAGGCGGCTTTGTCTCTTGCGGGCAATGTCTTCATTCAAGAAGGCTTGGTACGATGTGTTCCTCTCCGCCCGCTCATCCACGGCTTGGTCCAGCCTGTAAAAGCCCATGGCCGGGGCGGTGGGGTCGTTGACATCGTCGACGATAGGGAGCCCAAGGGCCTTCGCTGCTTTTTCGATGCTGTGCAAAGAGAAAGGCAGGTCAGTCTTATTAGTGACCCCGTGGGAGCGGAAGATTGGAGACATAGACCTACTATGGTCCCCAGGCGAAAGATGTCCTGAACTGCCTGATCTTGATCGGACCTTGGAATTTTGGATGCTGGTTAGCGGCACTGGATCGAAATACGACAATAAAAGCGAATGGCCTGCTTACCCTCATGGCCTCTCGTCTGAGACTGGGGCCGGCCGATATTGTTCTCGCTTTTGCGAAAGAACGGCTCGACTCGATCCCATGCCCAGTCATCAAGAGACATGTCCTGAGCCCAGGAGTTGTACTCGGCAGGTGGTCCTTGGGTCATGACCATTCCATTGATCCGTGACGCACCACCGAGGCCTTGGGCCGTCCAGAGCTTGAACTTCAAGCCATTGGCCTCTGGCGAAGGCTCGGAGAAATGGTCACCGATCACTTGAAGCTTGTCGCCAAAGGTAAAATTCTGGCTCAGGAGCGGACTGCGAGACAAGAGGCTGTTCTTGACAAACCCCCTTTCCAAGACCAGGACCGAGACGTCTGGATCCTCAGACAGTCGCGAAGCCAGCACACAACCCGCGGTGCCGCCTATGGAATGTCAGACTCTTGGCAGTCAGCTTGAAGGGGGCAGGGCGTAGATCCCCATGGACATGGCTCACCTCCGACGACGATGTAGTCATAAGTCTTCCCATCCACCATCGAGGGCGAGACCTCGGGATACGAAGATGAAAAGGGCCACATGATCACGGGTTGAGGCAGATTGTGGTCGTGGTGGCGTTGCTGGACTGCGAGTCACACTTTCAAGGGAATTCTTTGAAGTGAAGTTGGATGGATCCCAAAGAAAACTACAGGAACCGGAGGGGCACTGCTCTTCGATTGGATATTTGCCTTGACACTCTTAGCCTGCTTCCTGTTGGATTCCCGTTGGGGGCGGTTGGCACGAGAGGTGTGTGTGGAAGCTGAAATTAGGGTGATTGGGTGCCTGGGTGCCAAAGGACCCGTCAGCCGCAATGGGACCAGGCACGGGATCGTGCAGATCATAAACGGGTGATGCTGCTGCTGCGCCGAAAGCCGGGTGGCTTCATGACTGTAGCAGGCAACCAACCGGAAGCATACATGTCTCTCGGCCCTCTTCCCGACAGGCGAGTCTTGTCCCAGCCAGCCATCACGCCACTTGACAGGGATTCTGTGCAGGAAGGACTCACGGGTCCACATGTTGGATGGTTACACATGTGCAATCAACCAACCCTCAGGACTCGTCATATCGTGGCAATGGTTTGCGAGATTCTTGAGCGGCTTTGACGGCAGGTACTTGAAAATTTTATCGACAAGGCTCGGCCCCCCCCCCAAATCCCCTACAGTGTTAAGACTAGCACATGTGTCTATTTTTTACTTACTAAATATATAAAGATAAAGCTTAGCATTTTATTAATTTCTACTTAATTTATCTTAAGTTTTCTTAAATTCTTTTACAATTATATATATTATTTATAACTAATCTTTAAATATATATGTAAGTATAAGTATATGTAGATGAAATTTAGAAATGTCTTATTAAAAGTATACCTATCAGGGCCATGGGCACGCCAAGTCTAGTCACTGACTAAACCCACTTAATTGCTTATCTTATCAGCCCAGTAGCCTCCAAAACCTTAGCAACGCCATTTCATTTGCTGCCCTTTCCTTTCCTTTAGTTAGGCAACCATAGTTGTAAATCAACAATTCCTTACAGTCAGCGTATACTTATCGCTATTCCCACAATAGGACCGTCTCAAATTATAGCAATTATGATAAGAGTATTATAGAAAGCAGGAATAGGGCGAGAAAGGAGGGATTGGAGGGGCGGAGGGTCGAGGAAAATCTTGTTCTTTCAGACTTCTCCCGAAACGTTTGATTTCGAAATACGCGCCGACGATGCATTGTGATAGATCATTAACGACAAATGCAAGTATATCATTCGAGGCCGCCAAGTCCGGGAGGATCTAGCTATGTTGCATCTTGGCCCTGGACTAGTCACCTGGGCAATGATCTGTGGAGATTCTACTGGCCAGAACACGGTCCCTACTGGGGGGGTGGGGGTGGGGGTGGGGGGTGGTCCTCTTGTGTGGATATTCACCAGTACTGTCACGAGAGGGGATACAGAGACAAGGCAGCTGTCCGCAATGCGTCAATTGAAGTGAAGTCGGCGCTACCTTCTATGTAAGGAAGGGAGCTATCAGAGGAGGGGCAAGGTTTAGAATCCTAGAGGGTGTGGGCGTGTGGGGGGCCACACGCAGCCAACTGACAGTGGGGCCCATTTGGGCACACACGCACCCACACTCACAAGATTCTACTGGCCAGATCACGGTCCCGAAGGGGGGGGGATGGTCCTTTTGTGTGGCTATTCACCAGTACACGAAGTTAATTGCTAAAACCGGACTAGACGGCATTTTCAGCTCTTCTTCGAGCCTGACAGTACTTTTAAAAAAAAACCTGGACGCATGTTACAGCGGGTCGTTTGATATCAGCACCCCAGACAGCTTACCACGGTCAGACTCATTCCAATCTAGACGAGAGCCGTATGGACAGGCCAAAGGACCCATCTTTTCGCTCTGCCGCAACGCTATCCACGCCACGCTATTGACTGTGTATTGACGTAAGCAGACCGACAACTGAGAACCGTTTCACGTTTCCATGGAAGTGCTCAAATGTTTGAATTCGTATTGTGACTTTGAACTGAAACTACTTGGGAATATAAAGGATACAAGGACTGTCATTATCGTGTAGCACATGAGTTGTAAGGACTATTTGTATTCTTTGAGTTTCTCTACTAAGCTGGAACGGCAATGAGTGTATACCTCGAAGCGAACAGAAACCTATATGGCAGAAATCTATGGACCATTTGTATTCTTTGAGTTCCTCCACTAAGCTGGAACGGCAATGAGTGTGTGGCAGAAACCTATGCGTAGGTTTCTGTCATGCCTTGGGCCGTCATGCATTCTTCTTCCAACGAGCGAATTGATCTTGAAAACCACAGAAAAAGGTGTGAAGAGAAAGGCTCGGATGTTTCAAGGCCAACTAGTGGATCCTAGGTAGTCGTGCGGAACGAGACGACCGTATCAGCGCGAGGAAAGCAATTACTCCGCCATGTCATGGATCGAGAGGCGTGCTCATCCAGTAATTCACAGTCCCAGTTCTCAAGAATATGGACGACAATGAGCTTGATGATCAAGGCCGCATACCAGCGTCCGGGGCTACCGTCCATCAGTGAAAATTCAGTACGGAACGTGCAAGCTTGGGAGTATTGGGGTTGTGGACTGCTTACCAGACAGCTGGATCCATTCCCCACGCTGACCACTCATAGGTCGCATCACTCAGCTTTGTCTCAACCAGGTCGGGCGTCTCAGCCGACCGTTGGCCACGGCGCAGAAGTTCATTGGCCCTCGCGAATCGAAAGCCGTCGAACAAATGTGGGTTGCGGTATCTGTTGCTGTCCATCATCATGGCTTGTTGCGGTACACATACCCAGTCGCCCTTTGCCACGCGTGACCCATCTTGAAACACATGAGGTTCGATGGCCTTTCTGCGCATGATGACTGGGTCGGTGTTCGTCATGCGAATCGACTCACGGATGAAGCTGTCAAGAAGAGGCATCCGATCAACGTCGCGGGCAGACGTGGGCGATTCACTGCCCCGAACTTGCCGAATCTCCTCGCGAAGGGGCTCCAAGTAATCCTTGTGAAGACACAAATCTTCTATGACAAAAGTTGTCACCTAGTTCAAGAGGAAAACTTCAGTATAGGTCGTTTTATCTACTTCTAGTCACATTCAAACTCACCATTGAGATTTGGTGAACTGAAGGTACCCAAACTGCGAGGATCTGCCCCGTCATCTGGGTGGTTGTCCAATTCTTCCGGGGACTCACGTCAACCATCCACTGAACCACATCTGCCTGTTTGATCCCGAGTTTAGTTTCATATATTGGTATGCTGAATGGATTTGCTCTTACCGGCTTCTTTTGAGAGTCAGTGTCCTCCGGCTTTGCCCCTTTGCCCCTCGCAGACAGTCGCTCCTCGACAACAGGGAACAGATAGCGAACCAGTGTCTTCTCGGCTCGACCCCAGCGCGTTGTAATGCCAGCCACAAGACTGTATCGGAGAGTGTCAGACCTGGTTATGCGATCTGATGACATATCATCCAATACGGTTTCATAAAGAAGTGAAGGAGGAAACTTACGGACACAAGAATGAGGGCAGGTTCCGCACGAGCTCTGCCGCAGTGACGGTGATTTGTGGATACTCCAAAGCTGCCTTCACAAACTCGTCATTTTGCCCTATGCTCGCTAGTCAATCGAGACTGCACACGAATCCAAGTAGGGGTCTCAAAGAACGTACAAAGATCTGGCCCGAAGAACACATAGCAGTTGAGCTTAGATACCAGGTGCTTGATCAGAGGGAAGATCTTTACTTGCGCACAATCTGGCCCTCCTACCCAGTGTTAACCAACGGTATTTGTTAATGGAACAGGCGTTGGTTTCCGAGAGGGACTCACCTTTCTGGCCCAATCCTTCAAGAGCAGTCATCATCTCATTCTGAATAATGCTTTCCAGTTGAGGCTGAAAATATGGCAGGTGATTGGTGAGGCTGTTCCGAATAGCTCGGGTAAAAGCACCGCCATCACTAGTTTTTCGGGCGTCTTGCCAATCAAAGAGAGGCATCGTATACTGTGGTTGTAGGAGCTGTGGGCAATTTTCTATCAGTATGTGTCTCTCATTGCCGGCAACATGAAATCACATGCCTCTTTCGCAGCCGCATTCAATGAGAGATTGCGATGGGTGGCAAATTTGACTTCATTATACAGCTCATCCGTTGTGACCATGTAGATTTCATTAGTCGGCGTTGAGACCTTGAATGGTCGACCTTGGGCCTAAACGCTTGTCTTAATTAATCATTCTCATATAATGCTCACTAAGATTTAAACACTCACTTTCTTATAAGCCTGGTCGATAATCTTGATTCCTCTGAAAAGAAAGGACACTCCGCGCAACCACTTGATGATCTGATTTCTTCGGGAGATGAGGTGCACTGCCGCGCCAACAAAAATAACCAAAAAGAACACGCTGGGTGCAGAGTGCACCAGCGAGGCCATTGACGGCATCGCCCACATTAGGGGCAGTATTTATTACAGCAACAAATTCAGTAGAGATTCAGTTGGAGAAAAGGCAGGCTTGAACCCAGCAAACAGTCTTGAGAGTGATGAGAAGGAGACTTTAATCAGAGAATATTTTCATTACTGATGATAGAGCTCGAGCGAAATGCTTCTACTTGGGCCATGTTCGACAGAAAGGCTTGTATCGTGACACCCCCCCCCCCAAGAGTCAGCTCTGCACCCTCCCCCCAAGAGCTTGTCAGCTCTGCATCCCCCACCCGCTCCTTCGATAACCCACAAGGCGCGATTGAGGCTCAAAACGGCATGTTGCGCTAGGCCGGCGAATGGGGAATCCCACTTTCTGTGGATCCTCACATGCATACTCATATCTAACCCCACAATTATCCTCCAATGAGTTCACGACGTTCAATATGGCGGGCGCCAATACGGATGATGTGGGCTGCGTGGCCTGTCTCGAGTTGCACTGCTTTAGAGCCGGTTTTCCGACGCATATTTTCTGCACGAGCAAGGAATTCTGCAAGAGGTTATTGGATATCGGTCGTGATGACTATCAGTCTGGGCTCTCGGCAGCAAGCACTGCCTCGTTCTGACACATCCTTGGCCCAGGTGATGCATCGCCTTCCTCCCAACCACCCATCTAGATATGATGATCACATTAATAGACCGTCAAGAGTAAGCAGAGCCTGAATTGGATACACCTCCGGCGCACATTCTTTCCTTTGAGCCCTTGTACTACCAACATCCACATGTCATGAACAAGTTAATAGGCTGATGGGATCGGGAGGAGCCTCATTTCTCTCCACTATCGGCCCCCAGGCCGCATTTATTGGAATGTGGTTCTTGTGCTCACAATCTTTGGGATCAAACCCCGGCATTTTGGCCCCCATGATGTGGGTTTTGCTGCAACGACTGCATGGCCAAGGCCGAATTGCAGAAAGAAGAAGCATCAGGTTAGGCCCAGGCAGCCGCCAATTCGAGAGCGCATTTTGACATCCCCCTCGGCCGATTGAACGTGGCTACCCCCGGCCCCCTTACCCAAGTTCAAATTAACACCTCCCAAGGGGCTATCCCAAGTTAAGAGCGAAGGAATAAGATTAAGTATACCCCAGGTTATCATCATTTTAATCTCTTAAAATATCCTATACTTAATGATAAGATTACAATATAATATTACTAATTTATACATAAAATTAAATAATAATAATAATATACCTATAAAAGTTAAAATTTAAATTCCTCTTTAGATGTATAAATATTAAGCAGGGTAACTCTAAATATATCTTATATATATATTCTGGCTATACTATATCTTCTTTTTTAATAAAATCTCAAGAAGTATTAGTATTTCAAATAGTGTCCTAGATTATTATATTATAGAGAAAGCAAAGTATAAAAAAAAGAGTTTATAGAAGATTAGAAATAAATTTCTTTCTATTAGACCTATTTGAAGTGGGTAGGTGACCCTCTCTTTACAGCCAGGTCCTCCTTTCTTAGAGTTTTGCTAAGGAATGCGGACATATGCCACAATTCCCGTGCCACATTCCAACAATGCCTTGTCACGAGAGGGGATACAGAGACAAGGCAACTGCCCTCAATACGTTAATTGAAGTTAAGTCGGTTCTACCTTCTATCTAAGGAAGGGAGCCGTCAGGAATCAGAGGGGCAAGGTTTAAATCCTAGAGGAGGTGGGCGCACGGGCCACACGCAGCCACACACACACACACACTCACATGCCTGGCCTGTCCCAAGTGGACTTCATCTTTCCCCGCCTTTTTTTTCTTATTTTTTCTTTCTGGGACCTTAAGTCAGGGCTTTGGGAAAGCGAGTCTCCACGGATTCTTCTCCCCTCCGAGTTCACTCATCTCGCGTTTTTCTTTGGTTATCAGCGAAAATGTCGGACACGCCAACGAACCCGTTATGCCTCTTCGCGCCGGTTCAACCTCCCACTGGGACGGTCTCTAATTTTGATGATCCGCCTTCGTTGGACACTACAGCCGTAGCAGTCTGTTCTATCATGATGGCTTGGGCAACTATCTTTGTGGCTGGCAGGCTGTACGTCAACTTCCGGAAGCTGTCACTCGCCGACTGTAGGTCAATATGGAGGCTACTCGAGTTCGTAGTCACGCGAAGCCTAGGAGCCACGCTGACTGCCTCATTGACAGATCTCGCGCTTGCGGCTTTTGTATTTGATATTGCGTATACTGCCGTTATTTTTGACGTCCGTCACATGTTTCGCCACATGTGGGATATACCGATTGTAAGTGGGCCTTTACAACAAACTTGTACTATCTTTGTCTAACAGCCTCCAGTGTTGGTTCACGGCAAGGTATATGAAGGCAGGTCACACCCATTCTGCGAGACGCCACTGATTGTGCCTGGGACACAAAAGGCTGACTGATTATGGCTTCAGACCATCTTTGCAAACGCCATGATTGCTCCCGTGGCCATATGTCTATCCAAGATGACGATACTAGTGATGCTTTTCCAGATCTTCCACGTGAGAAAAGGAACGCGTTTAGCCATCTGGATCGGAATCGTCGCCAATGTTGTCGTCTACTTCCCCAACCTCATCGTTGCCCCCATCCTAGGTGCTCCACACATCGGAGAGACATGGGATGATCTCATCGTGAACCAGCGTCCCGCCAACCAGAAGTGGATCGGCGCTTATCAAGGCCCCCTTTCTATCGTGCTGGATATATATATCTTTGCCTTGCCTTTCCCCGCGTTGCACACTCTCAACATGCCGAGCAAGAAGCGCCTCAAGCTCTTCATCCTCTTTGGCACTGGTCTTCTGTAAGCTGTCACGTTCCATTACACTTACATAATTGTTTTCCAATGGGCGAGAGATGACTAACAGAGACCCTTTTCATTAAGTGGAACCGTTTCCAGTGTGGTCGCATGTGCATATCGTTTCCGTCTCATAGTCGCCTCTACGGACGATCCCACCTGGGCTGATGCGCAGATCTTTTTACCCATGTAAGGCGCCCATTCGGTTTTCTATTCTGTGTAGTGCAGGCATTTGTGAACACGGTGTTGTGGTATTCTACGGGCACTGACCAGTCTTCGATCCCAGTGTCGTCGAGAACTATGTCGCCTTAATTGTGGGGTGCATGCCTTCGTTTGCCAGGTTCCTCCGGCTTCACGTCGCTGGTTCGTCGATTTACAAGTTGCTGCGGACTCGCTTTATGACCAATGCAAGCAAAAGCTCGATCGACAACTCCGGCGCCCCAGGTTGGAAGGATGGGGTGGAGACGTTTGGTGGCGGTGGGGGCAAGAAGGGGAAACGTCGCGAGGCCCACGAGACAACCATCGTGGACGGAACCGCGGAGCGGGCTGAATATTACCAGCTGAAGGACACAAACCTCTACCCTCAGACGCAGTCTCTTGTGGAATCCGCTGCTGCGCCGTCAAGTGGTGGACAAGGGTATCAAGGCCCCGGAATCACCCAGACGTTAGACGTCAACCAAAGTAGAACGGACACACGGTGGTCTGATAGGCACGTTTGAACTCTGCCAAGTTTTCTTTTATTAGGAGGTCGGGGGGGGGGGTGTGCGTTTTAGATTAGAATGATGCTCTCTGTTTAATCAGAAAGGATGCAAGGAGAAGGTCGGACAGAAATGACAAGAATATGTAGCTTGAACTAGACTATGGGGTAAATAACTTAAAACCCAGAATTAAACAATAATAGTCACTTGCATTTATTTATCAGATTTTACTATTTAATATTATAATATAATCCATGCCTTAGAACGTGTTAGCTGAGGGATTACCCAATAATTAGCAACCTAGGTAACCCAAACAGGATACCACAATGTAGAACCAACAGCACTAGATTACACCTTGTGGTGATTTCACCATGGAGAAACACCAGCTGGGTCATTCAGACGTCAATCTTCCCTTCAAACGCCAGAGACAGAATGACGAACCTCTTCCAAACGATCAAACGGTCGCTCAGCACTCATCAGAGAACCATCCATGCAACGAGGAGTTTCTTTGCGACGACTGCAGAATCGTGAATTGGTCATCCATATCCACCTCAGTAGCCGATGGTTTACTTTCAACCAGTAGCCTGAATCTGCGCCCCGTGAACGCAACTGTAGAGGAACTCAGAAATTCATCTTGCAGGATCTGTGCCATTCTCTCGACCATCAAGGACCCCGATCGCGATGGAAAATCACATATGCTCACGGCTTTACCACTTTCACGCCAACTCATGTATGATGGCCATCGTCTTTCGTGCCGTGGTAGTGCATCTCGATGCGCAGTCCTCGGTATCATGTGGGGCACGAAAAATACCAAGGTGCAGCAATACTGCTTGGAAGCACGGTGTCTTGCGGTCATAAAGAATCAATGACTTAGAGGCCAGCAAAATATCCCCGAGCTCAGTCGATTACAACAAGTTCAAGGAACCCATGAAAATCTGTGAGAAGGAGCACAACAAGTGTTGTGGGATCGAATCAAGTCCCAACGTCTTGGGCCTCGAGGTAATCGACACCAGAACACAACAAGTCGTTAAAGCACCAGATGGCTGCAAATATCTGGAACTATTCTACATGTGGGACAAGGAGGCCGATAACAGCTCCGCCCACAACATACGAAACTTGCCGCCCGTGATCAGAGATGCAATTTCAGTAACCAACGCTATGGGCTATGATTATCTGTGGGTTCATAGATACGTACGTCATTCTGGCCCAATGTGTAAGCCGGCTACATATATTAACACGATGTGTAGGCCATCTCAGATTCCAAAGAGAAGCACCGCATGATCAGCCAAATGGACCAGATCTACGCCAACGCCTCTATCACAATTATTGCAGCTGCTGACGGGGACACTGAACTGGGCCTGTGTGGGGCTTTCATGCCCCGTCAGTTACAACGACGAGCCAATATCCAGGACGTTGCTCCACTGGAGCTTTCCTATCCTGTTACGGATTCAACATACAGCAAATGGGCCACGAGAGGCTGGACCTATCAGGAAGGCCATGTTTCAAGAAGACTCCTCATCTTTACGAAGACTCAGGTTATTTTTCTCTGCAACGCGATGTATGCCGCAGAGTGTTTGCAGAGGATCTTGCATACCACCTGCTTTCTAACGATACGAATGATGCCCGCCTTCTCATTCCGCAATTTGGCAGAAAAATGCAGCGTAAATTTTCAATCCCCAAGCTTCGACATCAGATTGAAGAGTACAGCAAGAGAAAGCTCACGCGCTCGGGTGATTCATTGAACGCTATCATTGGAGTTCTCAACTGGTATACAAAGTCTTCGGCCAACATGAAATATCCGATACAACGACTCCCCTGGCGCCTGTTCACCAGGAAGTATGGAAAGTCGAATGCCTTTGGCCTCCTGATTTTCTGGGAACGTAAAACGCCTCCGAATAGATGGCCTGACTTTCCAAGCTGGTCATGGACGGGATGGGGTGGACCGCTGGTGTTCGAAATAGAGGAGATAATACTGCGGCCGGAACTCACCTTCGAAGAAGGCCCATTGTCCTATCTCGACTGGCAATTATCCATGCGAGATGTCAATGGCAGAATTTCGAGTATGTATGACCTCGCCTTGAAAGAGTTTGAAGCACGAAAGTCTAAACATCCACTATACCAACCTGGCCCCAAGCAACTGCAGGTATCAAGTCTGGTCGTACCTGTAAGATTCCAAGAGTTCGATCCGACAGAAGATCAAAAGAAGTATAAAACCGAAATTTAGATTCACGATACAGATGAAACTTTTTCAGTGGGTCTCAATGGGCTCGACGGTGCTCTTGTGGCTTTGCCTGTATGGAAAGGGATCTATATCGGACTGGAAAGGGACAGGTTGAAATTGGATCAACAGTTTGAGAAGCAAAATCGTATACTAAGTCTCATTTTTGCGAATCCAGGCGATGATGACAGCTCGACTGATTATCTTTGCCTTCTGGTGCGGCAGGCGGTTGAGGGTTTGCATGAGCGGATATGACTGCTGTGGACGTACGATCTGAACAATTTCACCGAAACATACGAAAGGGGTTATTTTGATGCAATGGGCAATATCCTGGGCAAATTCACAATCTCTGGCGAGCAGAGAAGGTATCCATTCGCTGATACGGCCGAGAGAGGAACAATCTGGCTTGTATAGGGGCAGAAAATGACAGAGGGGCTGTTTGAAAGATTGCTTGCATTGTGTAGGAATTTTTCGGAAATGTTTGTTTGAGACGCTTCTATCGAAGGAGCGATGTGGCTTGAGGTACACATCGGGGCTTTGTCCTTGGTGCGGATGCGCACTATCGTTCGGAAGCAAGCAGGTGCCCCATCGTGTCGCCTTCGATATTCTAGGCACCTGTTCGCTCTGCTTCCCTAACTTCTATACTATATCTATACTCACATTCTCATCCGTCTGCCGTACCATGGATAGGCGGCCTTGGGCCGATATGCGACCAGCTTCCGTGGTCGAATCGTCTCTTAGCATGGCGCTCACATGATTTCATTGATTGTATTTCTGGGGTGCATTGCTGCTCATATTTGACACTAATAATTTTGACGTTACTTACTCGTACCAAATACGTAAAGGGCAGGTGGTTTATATAGATACCTGGGTAGTGTCGAGCCTGGTGGAGACGTTTCCTGTCGCATTGAAACCCACCAATATGTTTGATGATGCTGAGTCCCTTTTTCGAGATGTTCGAGAGGATGTGCTGAATGAAAGGTACTAAGGTATCGGGCGAACGAACTTATGCGAGGGTTAAGGCTTGTTGTGGCTTGTCAACATGCGGGATCATTCCAATATTGAATCTTCCACCTGCACCTCCCAGACGTTGAGCAGGGAAGGGAAAGTTAAGCCCTGAATAAGACAGAGTCTATACCCTGCATTTGAGCTTGTGGAGGTCTCATACCAAAGTACCCATGTTGTGACGAAAAGAAGGCATTCTCCCTGGAGGTCATCATGCGGGTGAACACGCACCTCATTCCGTGCAAGACTTCCCATGAGTCGATTGCAGAATCAAATGGACCGGTCCAACACTCTTCAGAAGCCTTGTCCTCAACTTCGAATAGATTGCCGTCGACTGTGCATTCTAGATCCTCTGTCTTGCGGAGTATTGGAACGCGCTGGCATCAAGTACAGCCGGATTGCGAGAGCAAAAAATGTCTGCCGACTCAAGCGGAAGAACCAGCTTCCGGTTTTGAAATGTTCAACGTTGCCAAAAGCGTGGAGTAGGACGGCGGAAACCACCTCGGGAAGGCGGAATTTCGCCTTGTACTGGCGCCATTACATTCGGTATTCAAATGTAAACGGCTTCGGCTACACTGTGTTTTTTTATCAGCTGTTTATTAGTCTGTCTGCTATCTGCTCAACCTTCCGACTGCTCTTCAGCAGCCCTAGGCTCATATACAAAATCGATAACGACTTTATACATCTACTCGTGCTTCTCCTCTGGCGGTACCTTAAATCCTGCCTGTTTTCCTTTACCCTTTAATATCTTTTTAATCTTTTTAAAAAGATCTAGGTATTTGATAATAAAGTAATATATCTAGAGTAGTAAAAGCTTTATAAAAGCTCCCTGACTAGTTGTAGGTAAATTATCTATTAACCTAATGCTGGATAAGATAGTATAACATTTTCTACCGATTTACTACCGAGGTTTATTCCTCTTCTTTGGAAGAACGATCCATCTCTGTCTGGTCAACCTATATGCAATCATGTCGTCAAAGGCGTCGAGTTGGATGCAACACTCTCGTTTGGCCTCGAGTTTGTGATATGAGTCCTTGCCGAAACCGCGTCCTATTGCGGCTAAATATAACGGGAGAAGGAACTGAAGGGCAGAGAAGCACGTCGAGGGGTGACTTTTTCAATTCACAAACAAAGCCAACGCCGTTGAACTGCTCCTTGGCGGTTTTGACAGCATCAGGCCAGAGATTTGTGCCAACTGAGGTTCTTTGGCCGGCATCAAGCTTTTTACCTATAGCATATGTGGGTAATTGATGGAATCATCGAAATGATAAGGGGCTGGGTATTTGTGTGCTATGGAATCTAGTCCTTGCCCTTTAGCCAATATGGTCGTTATATAGGAACATAGCTATTAATTGCTAGGATATGATAATGCAAAAATGGCTGCGACGGTGACCATTTTTGCGACCTACCCAAGCATGGTATGGCTGCCGACAATTGCGCAGCCGACAATTATGTGACACAAATCACACCGCCATCCCTCGACATTCCCAAACACAAGACTTACCCGGGCACTCGATCCTCGGTCCACAACGCTCAGTATCTTGAATCGACGCCATAAATTATAGCATCTTCCAGTATTCAGCACAGTGGCCGATTACTTACAAAGAGTATCTTCTGCCTCGGAAAAGAATGGCTGGTCATCCTCTCTACACGGCATCGCGGCCGCTGGTGACTGAGCACCGACACTTGTGGACGAGTTCATGGATATCATAGAAGTCTGGGAGAGGGTGTTAGAAGCCAACATGTCCAGGTTCCTCGATGAGCCAGACCACCACCTCTTCCTGACCGGCCTCCTCCACGAGGCTCGCGAGCTCATCTGCAGTAGCCTCGAGCTGGCGGACACACCCTATCTGGCCTCAATTCACTCACTCAGACTCTCCTACCATAACCTTCAAAGGGTACCGATCGAATTTACCCCACGGCTGGCAATTAAACCGAGAAACGGGACAATTGGGGTGAAGAGGTGAGTCTGGGGAGAGGCCGATAGGCTGTATCTTGAGCACTACTTGAGTCCCAACTGCTATACCAGTAGTACTCTTTATGTTCCCCAAATTTATGAAGATGTGTTTTTATTACAAAGATGATTTCCATTGTGAAGATTTCAAGTTACAAATGGGCTTCTTACCATCGTCTTCACTCTTTTACTTGTAGTTTTAGCACCTAGCTTGGCTGCTTACAGTGCACCTGATGGTCCGTACCCGACAATACATGAGAAACCGCCTGTGGGTTTCCCTGAGCTTACAAACACCAGCTTCCTTACCCTGCCACTTTGTTGCCAACGCTTTGAATATTCCAACCTAGTAAAAGCAAGCAGGCGGTTTATAGCGAGCTTATCTTTTCACAATGCACGCTTGTGCCTTCTTTGTTGCGATCTTTACTGCCCGAGTCCTTATATTCTAATTACTTTACAAACTTATCAGGATCGCAAGCCATTTCTTCGCGATGTCAGCATTGAAAGTGGTCTTCTATTAATTTGGCGACTTCCCAACGGAACTTCGTCTTGCTATATGGCGCCAGTGCCTACCTTAGCGAGTGGTAGAACTTGACTCCTAATAAGAAGACATCTTCTGGCCCGTCCCGCCATGTAGTAAAAACGGGTTGATCCGACTTTGCAACAAGGCTCCTCCCCTCATTACACGCGTCTGCCGCGAGTCGAGGCAAGTCGCCTTCGAGACTGGCCGCCAGCTGCCTGGATTTCCTGACCCTGATGATCTAGATAATACCCAGCCATTCGCAATGTATATGGTCGAACACCTATGGTTTGATGCGGCCCGCGACATAGTGCACATTAATTGGGATCCCGTGGCTGATATAGACTGGATGACCTACCACTGGGGCGATCCGGTCCGATGTGTCGCATTATATGCCGCGCAGACAGAGGTGCAACGGGCGTCTGTCCGAATCGAGTTCTTGGAATACATGAGGTCGGGGCTCTGTGACGAGCCCCAGTATTGCTACAGATGGACCCGGTCTGAGCTGGCGACATTGATGCGCGCTCAAGCCCCGTCATTAAGCTGGACAGTCGTTATCATGGAGCCTATCATCGTACACGCCACTACTACCGTTGGTAGTGGTCTGTTTGGCCTCCTGGGTGACGCGCCTGTGTAGCTTGTTGACGCGAGCGATGAAATGAGGATAGATGAGTTTCTGAAGCTTGGTTATAGGCCTGGTGTTACCATTAGCCCTAAGTTTAAACTGGGTGAGCTGGTCCATGCCAAGCAAGAGCTGTGGAATATGGTTGACGAGATCTTTGGGCCCGAAAATTCGGCACCTACGATGCATCTAGCAGTTATGTTCTGGCTTTGCACGGAAGAATGCGCCTAAGATGCGCCAAATGTCTACCGTTACTAAAAGCAAGAGAGAGCGTAGGGAGAAAATGTCCGGTACCAGGCCTGAACGGCAAGGACGCTATTAGCATTGATACTAGCTACCTCCACGGCGAAACTGGGCGGCTTCCACGACTTGGCTTTATCGACAACTTCTATGTAGAGCTTATTACAAATAAAACTTGGTTACTTCGAATCAAGAACTGGGCTGTCCCCAAACCCGAAGCTTTTTAAATATTAGTCTGCGATATCGCCCCGAGGAGTGAAGGGTGTCAAGAAGTGTGAAGAACGTCGCCTGCAGGCGAGACTCAGCTTTCTGTCGACCCTGACTCCCA
This sequence comes from Diaporthe sp. PMI_573, assembly GCA_021399435.1. Lineage (NCBI taxonomy): Eukaryota > Fungi > Ascomycota > Sordariomycetes > Diaporthales > Diaporthaceae > Diaporthe > Diaporthe sp. PMI_573. Next base: position 350,332 of record JAJTUP010000023.1, on the reverse strand, counting down.
CCAAAATACCGCTACGTGACCATAAAGTATGAGGCAGAGTACCAGATACCACAGCATCATGTTTGCTACCATGATCCAAATGTTACACCGGTGTCAGACATGCAACCAACGGGCAAACAATTATTTGCAAGGCACGGCACGGCCGCCTACGCCAGTTTTTGCGGAAGGTGTGGAGACATTTAAACTTTTTCGAACACCTTGAGCACAGCGGCGAGCTTATCGTATATAATACTGCTTCGTGCCTCCAAGCACGCTACAAGACTCACAACCTCCCCTTTGGTTTCTTGGCGCTGTTGTCTTCAGAGAGAAAGAGTGCCCAATGGCAATCTGTCAATACATCCAAGTTCAAAGCGGCGACGGGTGCTGGGCCCTAGCGGACCGCTGCGGTATCTCCCAAGATGACTTTTTCAAGTACAACGGCGGGCCTAACTCCTGCGACAACCTACTCCCAGACGAATACGCCCGTTGCTCTGCTGGATTCCGGCCCGACTTCTCCCCTAAGCCAGATGGTGATGGCAAGTGCTTCGTTTATACCATAGTGCAGAATGACACTTGTGCGAAAATCGCAAAGGCGATGATTTACCCAAGAACAACAAGCTTGCGTGGGGATGGGCAGGTTGCAAGGGACTCCGGAGCGGCCAGAAAATGCCCAATCAAAAGCTTTCAGAGCGCGTACGGCACGAAGGATGGTCTGGCTAGCTCTTGGTCATGGAAATTTTGACAACGCAGTTTACCTAAGTGCATCCACTCTTCCGGGCCTGAGACGTCCACTCGATTTGCCGACCAGCCATTGAGATTGTCCGTTCTGTATCACAGTAAGGTGCTAGCTTAGCTACAACCCGTATAACCACAGCAGCAGTCCAAACCTGGAAGGTTTGCTTATTCGACTCAAGAATGAAGTAGTAGCGTGAATGGAGAGCCTTTTCCTATTGATCTGGGAGACCGCATTGGTAGGTAAATGTCCGCATTCGTTCCTCTACGTATGCCATTTGTGACGGAAAGTTCAGGTTGAATGCTACACCGGACGCATTCATTCTCTCGGGCCACCAGACGGCAAGTGATAAGCGATAACGTGTCGGGCGTGGAAGAAAACAAACAAGATGAAAAAGGTTCTACCCGAGCCAGGCGGGGAAGACGGCTCTACTGTGTACAGCTGGTCCTATAGCAAGCCAATCAAGATCAGTCATAAACGTTGCAACAGCCTCAACCCTAGTACAATCGTCTCCGCCGCCACCAGAAGCTGAACCGGTGCTGCCGTTCTGCCTGAGGAGAAGCTCGTTGCGACTCAATGGCAGCTTGGTGGTAAATCTCTGCCTTGAAGTGCACATTTTTTATGGGCCCCACCGACTGGATTTCGGAAAGATCGGCAGAGTCATCTCTAGAAGCTTTGAAGTAGTCAAGCAGAAGTTCTCGTCACTCTAGACGAGGTTCGGACGGGTGGCAAAGCCCTAGAGGCGGGAACTGGATGCTCCTGTGACCATCAAGTCTTATTGATGCACTTTCCATACTATTGCAGAAAGATTTATATTATCCATTGACATCTTCCAATATTATACGAAAATAGTCACCTTCCCGACCCCCTAAAATCACATGCAAGACTGAACATTCAACCTATGCATACCCTGGCACATTGACTCCAGCCCAACATTTGAACGCGTGAGCTCAAATCTGCCGAGCACCACATTAAAACAGTCTATTCTACTTGGGACTCCCAACAGACAATGAACCCCACAATTTACGTTGGCATCATTCACCTTGGCCGAGGTCCTTCTTGGCCGATGCTCGGGGTCCCGCTAGAACCCGCCCAGATGACAGCAAAAGATCCACTTGAACCGCTCAAAGCGGAAAATAGGATGCTTCAAGGACGAATGCAGCCGCGGGGGGTAACATCGGGACACTAAATGCAACACATTTCTCCGAGCTGACAGTTGCATTATTAAATGGATGATGCCATGGATTATGCCATGCGACGAAACCATGCGACGAGGCTATGCGCCTCCACCCAGCTGAGAGCTGAGGAGATAAGGGCCACGCTGTTGTTCTAGCCCCTGACGGTCTTCATAAAGTTGCAACGTCCGAATATGCTCCAGGGTGGCGAGCACGTGGAGGGGGAGCTAGTTGACACTATACTACGTGAGCCACATCCCTGACGGAGATCGTCGCCTTTGAGCCAGTGATAGTTCCGTTCCTAGCAAGGGTGAGGACGAACTAAGACCGGTAGCAGCCCAGATATGGCGACAGCGCCGGCAGAGGATTGCTTCGCCCATGGCTTTTCGCCGAGAGGGGAAATGAGGAGGGGACAATTGATGTACGATACGATGATCAATGTGAATAGGGGGTTTTCGCCCGCAGGAGTAGTATAAAGAGTTGGTGTGACGATGGGATCGTGGAGGATTCCATGTGGCTTGTTCAGCATCTCTTGTCATATTTGGCTGCAGTGTCAAGAAGTGATAGACTCGAGGTAGCGGTAGGTCCAAACGTTCCTGTTGTTTTTATCGTGACTGCATGTGGAAGAACCCCGGCTGACGCTCATGCAGGAACACCACAGCTAGCCCAGCATGAAGTTTCAGCATATGCTAGGTGCCACAGCGGCACTTGCCACAGCTGCAACTGCCGTCAATATCACTGGCTACGAATATGTCATTGTTGGCTCTGGTGCTGGCGGAGGTCCTCTCGCTGCTCGTCTCGCCCTCGCTGGCCACAAGACCTTGCTTCTTGAGGCTGGCGACGACCACGGCACCGAGCACAACTACACGGTCCCAGCCTATAGTGTGAGGATCTCAGAGGAAGAGGAGGTCGCCTGGAACTTCTTCGTTCACCACTATGCCGACGACACCCGCCAGGCTCGAGACTTCAAGACCAGCTACAAGACCCCGGATGGCTCCATCTACACCGGACTGAATCCTCCTGCGGGCTCCGAGCTGCTGGGCACCCTCTACCCACGCACTGGGACCCTGGGAGGATGCACAGCACACAATGCTTTGATCGCAGTCTACCCACACGAGTCAGACTTTGACTACATCGCGACGCTCACCGGAGACTCGTCGTGGTCTGCCGCCAACATGCGCCAGTACTTTGTTAGGATGGAGAAGAACCAGTACCTGCTGCCTGGGCAAGTTGGCCACGGATACGATGGCTGGCTCTCCACCGAGACTGCGCCTCTCAGCATCGTGACCGGAGACTCGCAGCTCCTCAGCATGCTTACCGGCGGAGCATTCGCTCTTGGCAACGAGACCAACTCTGTTATCAACTTGGGAACATTGATCGCCGGCGATGCCAATGCAGACATTGACACCCGCGACACCGTGCCTGGCTACTACCAAATTCCAATCTCAACCAACAATGCTTCCCGTGTCGGCGCTCGCGAGTTCGTGGTCGCAGTCCGCGATGCGACGAACGCGGATGGCAGCAAGAAGTACCCTCTTGACGTCCGCCTGAACACCCATGTGACCAAGATCACATTCGACGAGACCGTCACGCCACCCCGTGCAACGGGAGTTGAGTTCCTTGACGGCAAATATCTCTACAAGGCAAGCCCCAAGAGCGCCGGTGCCACTGGTACCCCTGGCTCGGCCACGGCTTCCCGCGAGGTCATCATTGCCGGCGGCGTCTACAACACCCCTCAGATCCTAAAGCTCAGTGGTATCGGTCCTGCCGATGAGCTGAAACAGTTTGGCATCCCCGTCGTTGTCGACTCTCCAGGCGTGGGAACCAACCTTCAGGACCACTACGAGATCACGGTCCAGGGCAAGATCGAGAACAACTTCACCGCCCTGGACGGCTGCACCTTCGACGAGAGCGCGGCCGACGCGTGCCTCGACCGCTGGGAGAACCCGGTCCTGGGCGACCACGGCCTGTACTCGTCCCCCGGTCTCGCTGCCGCCATGTACTACAAGAGCTCCGTGGCTACGAACAACGAGTGGGACGCCTTCGTCTTCGGCGGCCCCGTCAACTTCCGCGGCTACTTCCCAGGCTACAGCGTCAACGCCACGGCCGAGCACAACTGGTTCACCTGGGCCATCCTCAAGGCCCACCCGCGCAACACCGCGGGAACCGTGAAGCTCCTCTCCGCCGACCCTCTTGATGTGCCCAAGATCACCTTCAACTACTTCGACACGGGCAACAATGACTTCCAGGCCGACGTCACCGCCCTGACCGAGGCTGTCGGCCTCGCCCGTGACGCCTTCGCGCGCCAGCTCATCAACGTCACCGAGATCCTCCCCGGCGCGGACGTCCAGGGCGCCGAGGCCGTCGGCCAGTACGCTAAGGACACTGCCTGGGGCCACCACGCCTCGTCCACCGTGCCCATCGGCGCCGATGGCGACAAGAACGCCGTCCTGGACTCGAGCTTCCGTGTCCGCGGCGTCGCTGGCCTGCGCGTCGTCGACGCCTCGGTTTATCCCCGGATCCCGGGTACGTTCACCGCTGTGTCGACCTATATGGTCGGAGAGAAGGCGGCGGATGTCATCCTGAGCCAGATTAATGCCACCGCTTCGGCAACGAAGAAGAGGTAGATGAGATTATTGGGGGGGATGATTTTCCTTAGTAACTTTCTATGATGTAGATATAGTTTTAGTATATGACGTATCAGGATGAGATTCACGTAACACAATGTAAATGCCCTTCCGAACAAGATCACCACTTGCCTACATTGTTGTCTGCAGAGTGATTCCGCTTGAACAGTAGCACAGATAAATAGACGTGGGTGTTGGGTGCAAAGCGGCCTGACCCAACCTAGTATATGCACTCCAATGGTGCGAGCTGCCAATATAATCTCGCTTGAGCAAAGAGAGGGGTAAAGCAAAAGCATTGTATTTTTAAGTCAGCAGCAAGTTTGGTCGCATAGTAATTCTCCTTCGTATTTGATTGAAAGGTTAAAGTGATATTCACCGAGTGAATGTTAGCTGTAACGTGGGAAATAGAGTTAAGGTTGATTATATTGTGAGAAATAAGGTTAAGATTGAATGTCTAATTTCAATTCAGGTCTGTTTGTGTTCTCCGCTTTCCACATCTCGTTCATCCGATCCTCTCGAGCAGGTTGTGATAATGTAGGAGTGGAATCTTTCCACATATCCGACTGATCTGCCATCTGATGTCGGGACTCACCGTGCTGTACCTGGACCATCATCATAGCAACACGACATGGCACCCACAAGCAACTTCCATATGTCATATTATCTTATCATATTCAGCGTCCTGAACTCCCTTTCTTTCTCTGCGCCCAGTGCCTCTGACTTAGACTGGCCAACAGACCGAGCATTGCCTTCCTCCCCAGATATCGCTGGGAAAATCGAATATGCCAGGCTCAGTGCACTTCGCGGTGATGAGCAGCTCCTGCTGACGTCCCTGCAAGGACTGGTCAATCGGCAGCAACCACGTCTGTATCTGGACTGGTCGCAACAAGGTGAAGAATCTGACGACGTAGTCAACCAAGCCTGGCTCGAGCAACTTGAAGCTGAGGGTGTTCAAAGCGTCGGTGTGACGAGTACTCCTTTTCAATTAATCGACAAGTACAGATCCGATATTCGTGGTTCCATTGTCTACGATGTCAAAATACCAGATACGATCAACTTGGCTTCGACGATGGCTGGCATTTCCGATGCCGTTCTGGCGACCGAAGAGTTGGCGCGACGCTTCAATATTCCCATCATTGAGGATCTTAGAGGTCGATTCCAGGACAAGTACGAGGTCTACGAGCACGCATCCCGTAATGTGTGGCCAAATGTCACCGATCGCCTCATCACTGCGATCAAGCCGATTTCGACCACACTGTACGCCAACAGGACCTGGGATACGCTCTTGAAGGCCAACTCGTCCGTCACGGACTCATCAAATAACGGCACATACAGGATCGATTTATCTCGATTCATTAACCGGAGCAACACCGTCTATGTCAACATCTCGGACGCTTTCCCAGCAGATGGGTACGGCCCATCAGTTTACCATGTGAGGCTTACAGCGGATGGAAACGAGACCATAGCCGACTTTCAGCCTGGAAATGAAGCTGAAGATTCTTTCCTGTTCGACGACGGTGGTTCACACTTGGCTGATCACCCCGGAGGCTGGCGGTTCGCGGACGGTACATCCGCCATGATCTACAAATTCGACTATCCGTCCGGGGCAACACGGCTGACACTCACCCTGTCGATGTGGAATCAGTTCAGGGTATCAGTATCAGCATCACCACCTGGGAAGCAGGAGGTGAACGCGATATTCCGCGACTATATTGTGGCCACCGCAGCTCCATGCGTTTGGCTGGATAGCAACCGACCGCGGGAAGCGGCACTACTCGACAATATTCTCCGTCAATTCCAGCCTAACACAGCTTACTTGGGCTGGTTCCCTAACGGAGACGAGATGACCGGTGTCACACAGCTGGCAAGAAACAGCGTATACGTGGCCGCCACGGACTTCTACTTCAACCCCACGATATTCAGCGGGTTCAGACCAAGCGACCAATCTCGACAGCCTCCAAAGACAATGTCATTACCGCATCCTTCATCAAGAAACAGTACCAAGATCTACCTAAGCCTAGTCTATCTCGAGGGTGACAACATCCAGTACAACCAGCGCCGCATGTTCAAACATTGGAACGATGCCGCGAGGGGCACCGTTCCTCTCGGTTGGACCATCAGTCCACTGCTGCGTGACATCGGGCCCGGCATCCTGTCGTACTACCAGGAGACGTCGACCGAGAACGACCTGCTCGTCGCCGGACCCGACGGCGCAGGTTACACCTACCCGGGTGTCTGGCCCGGAGAGGCTCTGTCTGCGTACCTCAACCAGAGCGGGGATTACATGCGGGCCACACAAACAGATGAGGTGTTGTTTGTGTACAATCGGGTCGATTCTACAGATGTGCCGCTGACGCCCGAGATGATCACTGCCTTTCGCGACGCGGTAGGGGAGGACATGCTCCGTGGGATCCTGTTTGGGAGTTTCATCTCTACATTGGAAGGCATTCAGGTCAATGTCACTGAAAGATTCCCGGTGACAAACATGGTGGGCATCGGTGACGAAGAGGGCGGCGCCGCGACGCTGAGGAACATCTCCAAGAGTTGGGACGGCCGCCATCCCTTATTCGTTGCGGGTGCTCTCGCCGCCTTTGACATGACACCTTCAAATGTTAGTCGCATGGTCGAGCAGCTGGGGCCTGAGTTTGAGGTCATTCGTCCTGATGTGTGGTTCGAGCTGCTGAGGAGGGTAGCGTCAAATAAAACGGAGTCTACAAAATAGACGTCCTGCCATTGGCCAATTCAGACTAGTCGCTGTCCATTGTCAATCAAACTTGATTTCCGTACTTGTATCAGAATTTAGAGGAGATTTTCGTGCAGAATACCTACCAATACCTACTGCTATAAACCCGTAGTGACAATGCCTTCTTGTTATTGCTCAAGCAGGTACTTACCCAATAATTGTATCATACCAGGCCTAAATATAAGCATGCAATTGATCCTGCGGAGCTTGCTGTCCCCGAGTACAAGTTATGGGATGTTAGGGATGACGTTACCGGTTATTGAAAGGTCTAAGAGCAGCAGCCCACCGCCCCCCCCCCCGGGTCCGGTCAACTGGTCCCACCCAACAATAGGCCGTGCAACTACAGGTGCAACTACAGCATCCTCCTAGATAGCTGATGCTGGTACTGAGATTTTCGGCTAATTCAATTCAATAAATGATGCTCAGGAAGGCTAGTTGGCAACAGTCCGCTGGTGAGTCTGGAGCTTTCTCGCGTCTCAGCTCGATGTTCCTCCTGCTGCACCTCAACGTGTCTTCATACCAGGTTCTATGCACCATATAAGCCCGCATATCCTCATAATCATTGAGTATAACTTCCAAGGTTTCGTGGAGGCAATACTGGTCTGAATAGAGATGTCTGAGGCTTCACCTAATCCTTAAGCCGAACCCCAGTCGGCTCAGAGAAGTGAAGGAGCGTGGGGGCAATAGTAAGGGGACACAGGTACCTTATCTGATCGCACAAAAGTCTGGGTGTAAATAAATCCTGCCGCAAGGGAACGATAAGCTCGCAGTGTGGACAAGAGTCGACGCACCTTGCCCTTGCCAACATACGGACCGGACCCGACAACTTCTAAGTCTGTTCGATCGGTGAGTCATGCCCGTATCTTTATCGTTGCTGGGGCTACATTGTTTTCTTTGTTAAAGCCTTGGCTGTATCAGATATCACATTCAGGCTCTCAATACTCGTTGGTTGAACGCGCCACGTAGACGCGCCTCGTTCCTCATGCACGCGAGTGGCGTATGGCACCCAAGACGCGGCAGACGCGAAAGACGTGACAGACATAAGTCCATGTTATTCCCACACAATCCTTCCCATCTGCAAATCAAGCCCATCTGGTTGCCTTGTTTCATTCTTGCCTGATGGTTCGCAAGCCATGCCTCGGATTACGGAAGACGCCACTTCCTGCCTTGCGGAAGTCTCCCTATTTCTCGACCGATCAGTTGAAATTTCCACACGAGTCTCCGGTTTGTACCCGAGCGATGCGATTGCCGATGGACCCCTTGCTGTCCTGCTTTGCAACGAGATCAGGTCATTCACCAAAGCCGTCTGTTGCCTGAGATCGGAATTCCTGGCTTCCGTTCAGGACATCCACATCAGCTCGTCAGAAACTCGTCATCTCAATCTGCCCAACCGATTTTCTGATGCCTTACTCGCGGTTAAGGTGCGCCTGTTTGAGGTGTTGGAGCTCATCGACTTTTCCCACCGTGAGGAAACACGTGGCCAAGAAGGAGCATTGAACGCACTATTTGCAGAGAGCTACATATTGCATCGCAATATGGGCCACGATATGAGTGCCTCGTACTTGAACGAAGACAAACTGCTTCGTGGCGGTCTTGCTTTGCGAGATCTACTCCGTGACATGACAGTGGAGATCCCCCCATCTGGAATGCTGCAATGTCACGAAGCTGTACAGCGTTTCCAGCAATTCCAGTACTCAAAGTCCCTCCCTCCTCGGACGTTGAAAGAGCTTCTAACTAACAATATTTATTTCAGGCCACGAATTGAATCTTGGGTTGCTCAAACTGACGCGCAGAATCGCCCGCGGTACGTTCATACCTACAGCAGCTTAACCGAAGTACCCTACTTCATCGATCCAACCGGCCTGGCGTTCTCTGGTAGCTACGGTACCGTACAGAAGGTCAATCATAGGCAAAGAACCGGGCCACTAGCGATGAAAACTTTCCATAACGTGTTCAAAGGCAGCGCAACGAGGAAAGTTCTGCGAGAAATCGGAGTGCTCGAGGCGTGCCACCACAAGAACATAGTTTGTCTTGTTGAAGCCTTCAAAGTCGAGGAGGAAGAACACTGCATACATCTCGTGATCAAGCCATGGGCGCCGTACACGCTCACCAATTTCCTTCACGCCACTGACTTAAGGAGAAAGAAGCGCTGTCCTTGGTTCGAGCCAAGATCTGCGAAGTCCGACTCTTGCATTCGTCGTATCATGTACGAGCTTGTAGATGCTGTTGGATATCTTCACGGAAGATCAATCAAACACAAGGACCTCAAGCCTGATAACATACTCCTGCACCAGGAGGCGGGCGACCGCGTCACACCGTTGATCACTGACGTCGGGATCAGTAAGATATACATTCATGGCGCTTCAACCAATCCGCAAGATAGCACGTGGGCATATTTGTCTCCAGAACAACACGCAGGGACGGGCTGCACCCTCAAGTCGGATATCTGGCAACTGGGATGTTGCCTTGCTGAGCTCCTCGGCGTATCGGTAGGAGGCAAGGCCACGTACCATATGCTACACGCCAGTTTCAATAGGGACGAAGAAGATTGCTCCTGTTCTATTGCATTGGAAAAGGCGCATTTCTGTGAAACACTAGCTGAGCTTTGTTTACGGGGCAGTATCCTTCAGAAAAAGGCGTATGTGGTCGTTTCAGGGATGTTGGACGATGATGCAGCCACGCGGCTCGACATCGAGTCGGTACGGGCCGCGGTGTCTAAGTTGCCCGGTATTCACCCGCGCTCTTGACCGAGTTTCAGTTTCAACATTGGTTAAGCAATCAGGTTAGGATGTAGCGTATATAGGCACAGAAGGTGATGCCTAAGTCTATTCATTGATTTCCTCCGTGGGCTTAAAAATTGGAGAATGCATTGAAGATCTTCCACGATACAAACTAACACTCTTCAACATGATTGCTCTATATGACTTGATCTGATCTGTTTCGAGTCCAGCATTTAGTTGCAATTGGATGCTGAACACACCGGCGCGGCTTCTATACTGTCGAATAGATGAGCCCACACACTCTCAAGGTAAAAATCGCAGGAGATAACTCAAAATAATGGCGAAAATGGCAGCGGACAGTTTCTTTGACTCGGTTCCATCATGAAAGCTGGCATTGCTCCGTTAGCACGGCAACTGGTCTCAGCGATACTACACACGGGGCATTTTTACTCTACGAATTGCACAGCGATATTCATGCTTGATGAATTTCTCTTACAAGCGGGCTTCTTGGTCGTTAAAGTGTATGATTTGAGTGTTCTAAGTTGCCCATGGCGGCTGTTCTTTTAATACGCCGTGGAGTTGACCTAAGTCCGGCCAATTCCGTCTCCGACCAGGCCAGCAGACGCTTGTTCATTCCCAACCCCCTGCTCCATTAAGTCTCAGATTATATACTAAGGAGAGAGACCTGTAGGATGTAAATACTTGCAATTTCCTGCGTCTAAGAAACAGGTGGTGATTACAGGTTGCTTTGTGCATGCGTTCGTATTCCACCGGTACACCGCTGAACAAGTGTACGTTGGTTGTGTCAAAATTCCAAGGTGACATGTATCGCCGGCAGCGACGAGGTCGGATCTTCACATCTGCTGCCATCCACGCTGCTCGGCTTGTGACAAACAGGACATGAAATTATCAGGTATCTGCTCGCTGATTTAACTGATCCACACAGCTGTGTTTGAGCGGAGTAATCAGTGGAACTTCTCGCTCTGCAACTTCCAAAGGTGGTTATACGGGCCTAGCGTTGGGCATGTTATGCGGCGCTGTTGGTGGTTACGGGCCGAGGTTTTCTGCACGCATGTAACCAACAGGTCGTCTAGCGTCTGGCCTTGGCCCACTTGTCTTCCCATCTGCTGGGCGGCCGCGGTGGTATTCCGGAAGGGTTTGCTTAAGATCTGCAGGCGGGACCTTGGAGGTATCCACTGGCAGACGATCGAATTACTCCTCTCGTAATGAACCCCTGCATGTGATTGTTGGTTTCTGGGGGGATGCCGGGACGACATCGACCTCAACGTGCATCTTTACCAGCTATTATCTTAATCATAATTGGCTCTGGTGTATTGCATGTCTACTCGTAGTAAGCCAGGGTGGGGTTTAAATTTGTATCTTGCAACATGGAGTAAGAACCGGGTAACTGGGCGGCAGACACAATCGTATACCTGGTCGATTGTCCACCACTGGCATCATACCCAATACTCTATATCCTCATCCCTCTTCCTTCATACCTGAATATTTCTGAAGCCAAGCGAGTGACGAGCTTTAAGCACCGCCCAGGAAGTCGCTCAACGCGAAGGAACTCCAACATGGGTCTCTTGCCCGACTTTATAACCCATGGGGACAACCTCCCAGGTTGGATCCAGTATCAGGTTTCCAAGCTGAACTGAAACCTCACTGGTGCGACTCTTGCCACTTCGGGCAGCAACGAGGCTCTGTCATTCTCAGTTTCAAGAATTCTGTCCAGTCTTGCTGGTCTGATCTTTGCCTGGTTCCTGGCCAGCTGCATCTGGTACCGCTACGCCTCGCCGATCTCTGATATCCCTGGTCCCTTCTTGGCATCATTTTCAAGACTATGGCTCATCCAAGCATTGCGTCGAGGAAGCGCGCCCCGCGAGCTCGCCGACCTCCACGAAAAGTACGGTGAGTAGCTCTTGGCCTTGAGATGCCCATCAGTTGGCACCACCTTGCATGACTTGATGCTAATCCTATCTCCTCAAAGGCCCCTTTGTGCGTATATCACCATGGGAAGTCAGTGTCTGCCATGCCGAAGCGGTCAAGAAGCTGTACCTACAGCCGTTACGAAAAGGCATTACGAGTTCGCCACCTACCCAGACTGGCGCTTCCAAAACCCCATGTCTGAGCCAGATCCAAAACGAAAGGTAGAGCGCTCCAAGACATTCGCTGCTGGTTTTGCGCAAAGCAGTCTTCTCCGCTCCGAGGATGTCATCTCAGGCACCATATCCCAGCTGCTAGACTATATGGACCGCTACGCGCAGCGCGAGGAGCCCATGGATCTCGACAAGTTTTTCACGTACACGGCTTTCGACATCGTAGGCGAGATGCTCTGCAGCAAACCATTCGGATTCCTAAGGGAAGGCAAGGACGTGAACAACGCAATTGCAACCAACTTTTACTTCCAGGAGCTGGTCACCTGAGCCTCCCACCTCCGCGAGCTGCACTACATCGCCGTCAACCCCATCATGACCTGGCTGAGCCTGACGCTGGCTTCCTGGCTCGGCGAGACGGCCTTGGCGGCTGTGGAGGACCGCATGGCCCGGCCGGTTGAGAACTTTGACATGCTGAGTCACTGGCTGAAGTATATGGATGAGAATCCTGGCAAGGTTACCACGCGTGAGATCATGTCGCAGGCTACAAACATTACTGCCGCAGGGTCGGACACAACCTCCTCTCTGCTGCAGTCTATATTCTACCATTTCCTCAAGAACCCCGCGACGCTCGAGAAGGCCAGAGCCGAAGTGGCTCAGATCCAAAACACCGACCGCGTCTTGCCGTTCTCTGCTGTGTGGGAGCTACCGTACCTGCAGGCTTGCATCAAGGAGGCGCTCCGAATTCACACGCCCATCCCCATGCCGCTGCCGCGCCTGACACCAAAGGGAGGTATCGAGATCGGTGGGCGCTGGTTTCCTGAAGGTATCACTCTGTCCGGTTCTCCGTGACTCCTACATCACTCGCGTGGTCTCTGGGGCGATGACGTGGACGAGTTCAAGCCCGAGCGGTGGCTGGGCGACGGTGCGGCTCGGCTGGAGAGGTTCTTCATGCCGTTCAGTGCTGGCTTCATGGCGTGCCCTGGACAACATCTCGCTCGTATCGAGGCATTGAAGGTCACGGCTACAATAATCCGCGACTACGGCCTGCGGCTTCTTCATCCGGAGAAGGAGTGGCAGTGTAAGATGTTGTTTGCACAGGTTCCTCATAGTTGGCCTGTCTATGTGATGAAAAAGAGGAATAAGACCTAGAGCGAGAACGCTGCCTATATTAACAGATATATTATGATCAGCTCCATGTAATATATAATACTAGGTCTTCAAGTAACTACTTCTATGTAAAGGGACTGTGTATAGCTCTATTAGAGCATATACACAGATTAAAACCGAAATAAGCGTTTACCACTGTATGAAGGGACCGCCTACATGCTGCTTAAGAAGCATATGTACACGGATTAAAAACGAAACCACTTAAAAACGAAACTATTTAGGGACTTAGGGAGTTATTAGCTTTATGTGTCTGGGAGACGTACAGTCCGACGGCATTATACAGCAAGACGCTCTGATCGCGTGCAAGTCCCCATGTATCGCTGCTCTTCCTGAGTATCTAGATTCCAGCCCTTTAGCCTTGGCCACGCGGAAATTATGGCGCTTGATTGTGGCGAACACCTCTGCTCGTGCACACGGACGTGAGTACACGGAGTTCAGAGGTCTAAGGATGGGATCTGAGTGGAGTGATTCTTGTTCATCCAAAAAGTAGCATCGGTGGCCTGCCAAAAAAAAAAAAAAAGGAGAGTGTCCGCTGGTTTGACAGTGCATTCGGGGAATTTGGTCCGCCGTTCCTTGAATCAAGGGCTCAAACGCACGTGGAACTCTTTTGAGGTGGGGCAAATTCGATTTGTTTTATTCATATGTCATGCCAGTTAGATGCACCCTACTTCTTCTGTTGTATGAAAAGAAAAGCAGACTTTGACTGCAGTCCGGCAAGATTCGCAACTGAGTCTAAGCCAGCACGCTGCCTGCGTGCCATGTCCAACCATGGCAGTGAGGAAGCTCTGATTTGTTCATGCTCGCTGGAAGGTATTGATGCCATGGCGACAACATGCTCATATAAGTTGACGGCGTCAGAAGTTCGATTGGCACGTAAGTACGCTTCAGCGAGGACCACCTGTGACGCAAGAAGGTGCGTATCTGAAGTGTTGAGGGTCGAAGTTTTCACCGCCACGACGTACTCTAGTAGTTCGATGGCCTTTGATGCCTGTCCATCTGCCAAATATGCCCTGCCAAGTTCATGTTGGTATGTAAGGCGGCCAATATCCGACTGTTCAAGGGCGACCAATTCCTCTTCTACCAGATGCTTCAATATTCTGATAGCCTTTGTTGTTTGCCCGTTTTGCGTGTACGCGACTGCGAGCTTGTACTTTGATGGAATGCAGTCCGTATGATTCGGGCCAAGAATGTTTTCACGGGTGGCCACGACGCTCTCCAGGATTTTCATCGCTTCGACGACATGGCCCTCCCGGAGAAAAGAATCAGCGAGCCTATCCTGCGATTCCAGTAGGCTCTGATCCACTTGCGGGAGCTGCTCCTGTAAGGTGGCGACCGAAGTAGCGGGATGAGAAACTCTGGGGAAAGTGACTCGTGGATGTGGCCGAAGGCTGCTGGATGGCAAGCATACGGACTCATCGTTGTCTGAGAAGATAACGGATCGCTCCGTCTGTCCAAGGTGCTCATGTGTCGTCCCAGGACGGACTTGCGGGCGCGGGTCTGCTGAGATCGCCAAGGAGACCCTGGCAGTGCCCAAGGTACTTTGTATTTCCGTGATCGCGGTGTGCATGGGCATCATATAAGCGTGGTCACTGCCGTTTGTTGCAATTATGTATCCGTATACACAATCATATCGGAAAACCCAAGCACCGGAGTCGCCTTTACTAAGTACCGAACCTATCTCGAGATAAGTAACTGACTGACGATATCCTGCGCGATATATTGGCCATGGCGGGATCGATTGAAAATAAATTACCTTTGTCCATCACGATTGTTCTCACTTGAACAAAACCTTGGTCTGCGTTGAGCATTATCCCGCTTGCAGAGGATGATAACGTGCCAGCCAACTCGCCCCTTGAGGTTCTGATACTCACCACTGTGCCTGTGTCAGGAAATTCCGAGGCCTGGACTACAGTGACGCTGTTTTGGTTGGTCGTGTTGTCCTCGAAACCTAGCTTGGTTGCATCGAAGAGCGCCCAATCGTACCGTGGAAGTCCTCCAGGGCTCTTTGGATGAACCACGTCTCCGATAATGAGCGAGCTGCTCGTCGTTATGTGCTCTTTTTCCTTGGAATCTTGCCCCAGCTGCTCAAGGAGATGCGCAGCCATGAGGCCGACTTGTCGCGGGGGCTGGTTGGGGACCAGCAGTTGAAGGAGGCCGCCACATGTGCCGCGTACATATTGCGAGCCATCTTTTGTGATCACACGTATACCCATTCCATGCTTCACATCTCCAGCGACATAATTCGGGTCGTGAATAACAGACACAGATTGAGGATCGACTTCGAGAACTCCCGAGGTCGTCGAGGTATGAAGTCCCGGGCTACTGTCGCTGTCATCCATGGATCCCTCAGTGAAGGAGTCGTCGCCGCCCGACAGAAATTCTGAGTTGCTGTCTGATTGCGACTCCGAGACGTTTCCAAGAGGGTCGTTTGGCATGCCGATCAGTGTTGAAGACCCTTTACATGCAAGAGCCAATAGCTCAACTGTTGTCCCGTCCTCGGGCTTGCACCGATTTTGCACCGTACTATCCGTGTTGAGGAAATCTTGCATCTTCTTGGTGTGTCTCGGGATCACAACTAACACTGCCGGCATTGAACATGCTTTATTGACGCCAGCCGACATCAGTTCAATGATTGCAGGGTTTCTGTGCTTGTTAAACCTTGCCGCAAATCGTCCATGTTTTAGTCTTTTATGCACTCGATCAAAAATATCAGGACGTATGACCTGCCAGCGGGCTTCGTAAAGCTTTGGAATTGCCTTTTGCGTCTGATCATAAATTTTCATCATCCCGATGTTGTATATTGGCTCGTCGTGAACAGACTGAGGATTGGCGACCACTGCTGGTCCTTCTATTGGCTCAGAAAGTCCCGGTGATGCTGCTGTTGTTGAATCGTTGAATGAAGAAAAGGCTCCAATTTTCCCATCATCCGATTTGGCTTTTGTGACTTGATCATTTGTGTCTGGCCAAAACACATTGATTTGTGGTGGAGGATTCGTCGGTTCGAAGTCATCTGAACCGCAGGTCGCTTCGGAGGAGGGTGAAAGCATCGTGCTGGGAGGCCACGATCCAGTCAAATTTTTGCACCTGTCCTTCCGTTTCTTTGCGTTCTGAGAAGAGTTTTCAAGCTTGTCCAACCCGCCCTGGGCATTGCAGGAACTTGAAAATAGTGCTTCGTGTGAATGATGCGTCTCACTGTTATGCAGCAACTTAGCCACCGAATCTTTCACTCTTTGTTTATTCGGCCCCGCTCTTGCGCGGTAATGTGAAGCGCGGCAGATCTTCTCAAGATTGGGTAGGCTATCGAGCCGAGAAAACATAGCATGTCGAATGACATGGAATGAAAGTACGATATGATGACCAAATGGAGAGGACTAACAAGGTGAAGTTCCATTGGGAATCCGTGAATGATGTTCCGGCTCACGAAACGATGTCTTTCAGGTGCTGGCCGATCAGCTGGAATGAATCCGCAAGCCTAAATTGCCTCACCTCCTTCTGCGTTGGCGGTGCAGAAACGGTAGGGTGGTACGGAACATCTGTCAAGCGAGCTGATAGGTAGGTATGTCCGGGGCCTAGACTCGTCTGCATCTCGATTTGCAGATACGGTGGTCTCATATGCACGTCAATTTGCAGAAATGGTGGTGCTGACCACAGCCACGCAAAACTCCGGGTTTAGCGAGGCTCCTGTGTGGCTGTACAATGGCCGGTCAGCCGGCCCCTGTGATGACTTTCTACACTTGAGGAGATTACTTTTTCGTCAATCCGGTTTGAAGATCTCTCATTTGCACCTACAACTTCCCAAAATGGCCAGCAGCTTCAGTAAGAGCAATCGACGTCAACCTGTACATTGAAAAAGTTGGTTTCCACCCCACAGAATCTAAGTCTTCGACAAAACATATAGCAGATGGCTTTGCATACTAATCACGAACATGGCACGAGTTCGAGAAGAAATCAGCTCTACACCAAACTGTGGGAGCTACACCGATGCGATGGATCCGGTCCCATTTGCCGTTGGAAGCTTGTGGATGAGGGATTCTTGGATGCTTTTCTCGTTCAATTTGAAAAAGTCAGAAATCGCATTGCAAGCTCAGAGGAGGAGGTATTAAAAGCAGTCACATCCATCAAAGAAGCCACTGGGAATGCGAAAAGGGCATCGCATACAACCGAGCTCAATTTCCCAGACCCAGGTATTTCACCTTCCAAGATTC
Source organism: Diaporthe sp. PMI_573 (assembly GCA_021399435.1). Lineage (NCBI taxonomy): Eukaryota > Fungi > Ascomycota > Sordariomycetes > Diaporthales > Diaporthaceae > Diaporthe > Diaporthe sp. PMI_573. Next base: position 332,884 of record JAJTUP010000023.1, on the reverse strand, counting down.
GGCACACAATACAGTCAGGACTCATATTGCAGCTACATCATTGGTGATGCCACCAGAGAAACAGCGCTCTTTCCAACTTGCGGCCAGCATTGCAACTATGTGCAACTGCATCGGTCAGGACTGGGATGACCCACACTATGGAGACTCGGCCTTGGGGTCCATGGGACGCTGGCAATGCGATGAGTCGCTTGATTCATTTATCATGGATTCATTTCCAAAAGAGGAGCTTAAGGCGCTCCAACTGGGTGGGAGAAAAGGCGAGGCCATCAGGCGCAAGCTGACTGCTGTCAACCTGAAGACAATCGGAAACATAGAGATTCAAGGGACACACGACTTGAGAAACCACCTCCGGCTCAATGACTGGGAGGGTAAAGTCAGCGTCAAGATATTCCACCATACAAGCTTCCTAAGGCAGCATTTGCTGGCCTCAAAACAGGCGAAAGAACAAGGGTAAGCCCACCTTGAATTCTACCTGAAATCCGAGCTGACAGCCTTCCGCCGCCACACCAGTGACCCTGATGAGGTCTTTGATGGCTTCATTCTTCCACGTGAACTGGCCCTCGAAACTCTCTACACATTGCAGATATTGTTTCCGCACGACAGTCAGACAAAGAAACTCATAGCGAAGCTAGTCTCGACGGAGGGATTCGACCCAAACGTTGGCAAGCACAATACCAACGGCACAGATGAGAATGGTATAGAGCTGAGAGGTGAACAAAAAGAAGCACAAAAGTGGAAGTATTGGGGTTCACGAATGCTGGATCTGTACGAAGAGCTCCAGAATGAGAGACCACACGGGAACTGGGACGTCTGGGTGGAACGTAACAGCAAGAACAGGCATGTCATGATGGCAACAATCATTGGTGTCTTTATTGCGGTGCTTCTAGGGCTTCTAAGTCTTGTTCTAGCCGGACTACAGACTTGGATATCATACAGAGCTTGGAAGAACCCAGGGGCAGATAATCTAGCCAGTTCCTAAACCTTCGATATTTCCTCTCCATACGAAATGCCTTAACACACAAGCCTCATATTCATATTTATATGGAGTCAAGGCATTGCCCCAAATGATCCTAAAACCCGAACTTAGTTGTCGCTGATGTCTTCCACAGGCTGCGATTCCTTTGCTGAATCTCATCGTGCATCCAGGTCTTGTTGCGCAGATGACAAGTCATTGAAGCCGGGTATCATCTTTTCGGACAATAAACAGAGCGAGGTTTTGTGGTTCGTCAAGAATGACTCATCTTTTGCCTGAAACTATAGTTAGAGACAAGTTGTGATGGTTTCGGCCATCTGGGTTGCTGATATGTCGGTTCGCCGTGCCAGCGTTTTCGTCGGAAGCAGCCAAATCATGCTGGATGGTGTGCAAGAACCAGAGATGCTCCTTCGTAATGATTCGACCTCTTCGAGGGTAGCTCAATGAAACGCTTCTCATCCACGCTCTTATGGTGGGCTAAGAAGCGTCAAGCGTGTCCTAGCTCTTAGCTCGATTGTCTCGTAGCTGCATCTTAAGTTAGTAGATTGGAAGAGGTTATCAGAAGTCAATACAATAAGTGATAATCGAATAATACATACCATCGCTTAGGTATTTTTGATTGAGAGCGAAGTGCCCTGCTAGCCTGGGAATAACAATCCCTTGAGCACAGGAAAGCCAAGGTAGATGGTTCCGAGCAGGACCAAACCAAGCACGATACAGACAATACCCGCGCATTTCGGCCCCACAAGGTTGGATATTGAAAGATGCCGTCTTCCTAGTTGTGGCTGCTGCAGCATGTGATGGTGTCTCTGTGTCAACTGCTGCCGTGGATTTTCGTTACAGTCAAAAGTTCCGAATGTCGTTCGATCTCGCACGGCCAAAGGTGCGTCCATCGTACGGTCGTCAACGCTCTCAGCGCTCTCACTGTCATCGCTGTTATTATATTCCGCACTCAGGTAAGCCTCCAGATCCTCGTCTGGAATAGACCATCTTTTTACATATGGCCCATGCTCTCTGAATGCACGGCGCACTGCATCATCGTCATATCTGTGTGGGGTAAACATTGTTGCTGTCGGGGGAAGGTGCTCGTCTAGACAAGAGATTAATCGGTCGGAGTACGAAGTAATTTTTCAGGTAGATTATGAGGGTATGAAACTGCTCAATCAAGTACGCAGTCGTCTAATTCTCTAGATATATGAACATTTCGGGCAATATTCACACTGAAGCAAGCATTCAAATGAAGCTAGTTGAAGCTAATGCCACTGGGCTACAACGCAAGATGTTAGAGAGTACATTCCACTCTCGAAATTGCTAGTAAATGTCGGCAGACGGATATTTTACTATTTAGTTTCCTGTTTGGGTCCTTGATGGCTGCTAGTATTATAATTACAGCGCCTTTGGAGGCTTTCATATACGTACTAAATTGTCTAGCTAGAGTGCAAGTGCAACTTTTTTAACTACAGGGTGCTGGTGCTAATATTGATCACATCCCGTCACGGGGTTTGACATTTCAAATCGAGTTTTTCAACGGAATCGATTCAACGCTTTTCGACTTTTGTCAGTGCTCCAATGAGTTGCTGGACATCAACGATAGCTAGTGGTGCATTATAATTATGGAGCGAAACATGCATATCGCATCAGCGATATTTTTCCACAACATGGCAAATTGTCCTGGATCTTGGCGTTTTGTTAAGGGAGCATTTCACACCTCGATGATGTATACGGACGATCCAGACAAAGCCTGGTCGAAAATATCAACGACCATGTTGCGGCAGCAACAATCCAGAGCCAGTCATGATTGCAGAAAGAGCCAAAATGGGAGTTGGTTTTGAGTAGGAAGTCCAATCTTGGAGTAACGCCGACGTAGACAAAACAAATATTCAGTCAAATCATATCAATGCCAAAAATTCAAATTTCCTTCTGATGGTTGAACGTACAGGCACAATTGCTCAAATCCTGCCCGCTGTAAGTCGAGGCGCGGTTGTACTTGGACAAGGAATACCCCTGTCGGTGTCCACGTGACCGCTGCGAAACTCGGTGACGTTCATTCGCCAGCAGCGCGGATGCTCCATCCGATGCTTGAGCTTCCTGGATCTGGAATCCCGATCTACGACAACGATAGCGACAACGTCGAGCCACTCACCAACGCTGGTACGCAAACAATTCCAACGCTCAATTGCGACACACTCTCTTCTTGCGCAATCCAATTGACCTCAAAACTGCAGAATCGAGTGGTCCAGCCTCACCAAACCAAGTCCATCACATCGCAGTCAACCCTTGAACGACCGCCCAAGATGCGAGGGACCCTCCGACTCCTCGCGAGCGTCAAGCCCGTGCGGTTCCTCGAGCCCGGCGCGCCCACAGGCCTGACAGGCCTCTTCGCCAACCCATCTCCCCGATCGACCCTCCTATACCTGTACTCGACCACCCTCGACAGGCTCAAGGTCGTCCCCGAGACGTCCCTCTACCGACAGTCCGTGGAGGCAGTCACAAAACACCGCATGTCGCTCGTGCAGGCCGTGAAGCCCGCGGGCTACGACGAGTGGCTGGCCAAGGCGCGGCAGATCCTCGAGAAGCACCCGGAGCACTTCAAGGAGACGTCGCACAAGACGGCGGACGGCTCCCTGGCCGCGGGTCTGGAGCGGGATGGCAGGTTCTTCGTGCTGCGGCAGACGGGCGAGGACATCGACGGCCGATACAAGGAGTGGGACGGTGAGGAGGACGAGGGTCCTGAGAAGGAGGGCAGCAGGACCCTGGAGGAGAGGCAGGACCAGGCGCTGATCTCCTCCCGGAATCCCTTCGAGGGCGAGGGGATCGAGTGGACGGATGAGCCCCAGTTGACGATCGATCAGTACGTCCGGCCTACGACAGGTGTCGCGATGTTATCAACTTGAATTCGTGCTAATGCCAGCTTCTACAGGGTTGAGGAGCTCGAGAACAAGATCGCCGCTGGGCTTATTGAGGAGGTTATCCAGGTTGCAGAGGGAGAGCTGAAGCTTATCGACACGATGGTGGAATCTAAGCCGTAAGTCTGTGCGGAATCCACGGCAAGAGGTGCAATTACTAATGATTCATCGAACAGATGGGAGAGCCTCGAGGAGAAGCCTAAGGAGGGACAATGGGTGTACTTCGAGAGGAAGGAGTAGAGGAAGTAGGAGCTGGAAAGACCTGACTTGAAGAAAGACTGGCATACAATGTACAGTAGCAGGTGAGGTTGTACAAATCGAGAACCGCCACCACAACGGCGCCGGGAAGGCCGGCTCCCAGATCCGCTCGGATGAAGGCTACCAAAGGCCAGATAATCGTCATCCATTAAAGACGGATTCTTGCGAAAGACAAAATACACTACAAAGAAAGAGCAGAAAATGTGTTGTCCGCCGTGGGCCGAACCTTGTTAAGATATGAGAAGCTCATCGGACATGGCCAAATTCGTGTTTTATTCTGTCAACCATGTGCCACCGTCTCCATTGACTGCCTTGAGTCGCCCACCTCTCAGAAGCCACGGTCTTTACTCTCACTGAGTGCCGGCACTTGCATCCGCAGATGGCCACGGGAATGAGCCTCGCCACCACCCTTATAACGGTGAAGAGCTGATGTCGACTGACAAGTATACAAATCACTTGACTGGGCGCAAAGGAGACAGCAGTCAACAGTCGTAATACAAATTGAGCCATCTCCACCGAGTAAATAGAATTTCATGCTGCCTGATGAATGGCTATCTGCCTTCAAATTTTGGCTTGGAAACCGCTGGGTGAGTGGGAGGTTTATGTGTCGCCACCTGAATTGGACGAACGGTAACTAGCGTGGGGCAGCTTCTCATTTACACCTCGAGAACTTGCTCTTTTCGACTCAACCTCACAAGTCACCACTACGGTAGAAATCCGCGCAGCAAGAGAGTACACACAGAACCCCTGGCCATTTTCACGTGTATCAATCACAAAACATTGTACTTGAGCCGAAGTCGCCCCGGAGAGCGCCATCTGCACACAAACCGCGGCCGGGCAGTGAGCGGCTTTGGCATAGCAGCCCGTCGAGCAATATCAACGCAGCCATGTCCTCACATAAAAGGAAAAGATCTCTGTCCCGCCACCTACCAGACGATGCCATCAACCCCCTCTCGCACAGCGAAGGCACGATAAAACAGCTGCGCACCGCAGGCCTCACGGCAGACGACCTACTGCCGTCAAACTACATCCCAGACTTCCCACACAGGCCCATCCGCCCATCCCACCAGCAACAGGAGGCGGACGACAGTGCCGACGAGATTGACGACGAAAAGGATCACAGCGATTCAAGCAGCGACGAGACCGGCGCGAAGCACACCGCTCGGAAGGCGCGGGGCCGGCAGCGGCTCCGCGACGCGCAGGACAAGCAGCTCGGGTTCCTGACGAACGTGATCCTGCGGGCGCTGGAGGAAGGCGACATCCCGCGGGCCAAGAGGGCGTTCGGCCTGGTGCGCAGGTCCGAGGTGCGGGGGCGGCCTGTCGACCTGAGGAAGAGGGCGCTTTGGAGCCTCGGTGCCGAGATCCTGATGCGCGACGGGGAGGTGAGGTCGCGGAGCGTCCTGCCGGGGGAGGAGGAGGTTGCACCCGGAGCAGCAGGTCGGGAGGAGGATCCCGTCGTCGGGGGTGACGGCGCCGCGCCGGGGAGGAAGGGCAAGACGGTCAGGAGGTGGGGGTCCACGGCCAACATGCCCCGGCTGCGGGCATACCTCGAGTCGCTGGTGCGGCAGTACCCGTACAACCGGCTGCACCCGGACAGCATCAGCGACCTGGACTTCCACCCGGTTCTCTTCAGCTGCGAGTTCTACGACGCGTGGGCGGAGCACAGGCTCGCCCTGGAGCGCCTGGCGGAAGAATCCGAGTCGTGGAGCGACGGCGGGCTGGATGACGTGCCCCTGGAGATGGACATGCCGGGCTACTACGACGACGATGAAGGCGGCGGTCACGGGGCGCGAGCAGCAGAGGGCCAGTCCTACCGCGGGGACCACCTCACCGGCAGGGAGAGGCGGCTGCGCCAGGCCAAGGCCGAGCTCGGCCTGCGGGCGCTGTCGACCATGCGGGACGTGGCGGCGCGCATGGACGCCCTGATGGAGAACACGCCCTACTCACGCAGCACCGAGCTGCTGCGGCTGCGCGGCATGGTTGCGCTGTACATGGGGGACCTGAGCGTGCCGCCGCCGCCGCGGACGGCCGACGAGGAGCAGGAGGGCGCGCAAATCAGGGTGCTGGAGCAGGAGAGGGCGAGGGCTTTCTTTGTGCGCATGGTGAAGAATGGAGGCCGGGCTGATGCGTGTGTCGAGAGGTGGCTACGGGATGGGAACGGGAGCGAGGACGACTACGGGGCCGATGATGACGGTGATGACTTCCAGGGGAGCCAGTGGGGTGCCTTGCCTGTGTTTTCATCCATGCCTATGCGATGAAGAATTGGTCCCAGAAGGTCTAGCTACATGCGATTTAAAACAGTGGATAGCAACATGCTCTCGATTTTCGGATTCTGACCACCGTTTTCTGCCCCTGCTATCCCTCAACACTTCCGGCCTCCCAATACGTGATGGGGGTCAAATGACTTGAAAGTATCATGAACGGCCCTTCGTTGGAACTCCCAGGAGTCGTGCAGTTCACTTCGGCGGTGTGAACTACGGCCCCTCACATGACAGCATGACAGTGTCAGGCTGCGCAGAAAGAGTGCTCGCCCGAGCACTGAAACTAGTACTCATGGCCGCAGTGCCCTGCCTGCTTGGGACCTCGGAGGGGACATGTGAGTTCTGCCGGCTCGAGGATTGTCTGCCACCTTTCGGCCAGCGCTGCAGCATGATCACGGTGTTTTGACTGCCGGCGACGACGCACCAATCGCCTGCCGATGACCAGGTCACCTGTCGGCCCAAGAAACGTGGCCCACCAAACTTTTCGATCTTGTGTGCCCTGATCAGCTTGAAGGGGTTGCTGGTATCGTACTTGGCCTGCCAGGACTCAACCGTGTCGGGCGTCTGCTCCTCCAGCAGGTAGGCCTCGACGTTGAACGGGTCGCGGTGACCGACAGGCCTCATCGTGACAGCAGCCCTGTAGACAGGATCACCTGGATTTTCAGAAGCGGCCTTCTTCATCTTGTGGTGATTTGGTTGCAGCCACGCCGGTCGCTTGACCCTGACGGCGGGATCGCGATTGGGGTCACGGATCTTGTTGATGTAGCTTTGGTATCCGGTCAGTCGGGCTATATCCCACATCAAAATCTCGCTCTTGGTGTTACAAAAGACGAGGACGGGGTGCTGCCCATGGGCGTGGTGCAAGCTGAAGCGTAGGAAGAATTGTGGCCCGCATTGTGGTGTTTCGAATTGCAACAATCGCACCCACAGGCTCGGACATGAAGGAGAGCTGGTTGAGGCAAAGGCAGACCGGGTCGTTCTAGACTGATCATATGCTGTAGGAGCTGTGGATGGGGGCGGTGGAGGGTCCTCGGAGCAAAACCCCTCAATTTTCCACAGCACGATCTTGTCTTCGTGACACGCCCGGGAGAGTATGAGGTCGCCATAGAATGCGACGCTGTCATGATGTTGTTAGTCAACGCGGATGTACTTGGTGGTGAGACACTGACCAGTCAATTAGACCAAAATGGACATCTGAGGTGGAGAAGTGAGGGTAGTGAACGACTATAGGGGTGTCGACGTGCTGTTTTGGGAGGTCGGGAATAGTCCACTATGGCGATATTAGTGTCTCTCAGTTGAGAAATTAGCCACTTCCAGTACAGACGTACCAGGTTGACGACTTGATCGTGTCCGGCTGAAAGCATATATCGGCCAGAGTCGTGAAAAGCCTGGTGTCATGGTGAGCTTCTTGCAAGACCCGGGGCAAGCTTGAGTATATCACGTACTGTGCTCAGGAGACTCCATGAGTGCCCCTCGCCGCCCAGAAGGCACAAACACGGCTGCTTGGCATGGACAGGATCTAGGCTCCATATCCTGACTGTTGTGTCATCTGAGGCAGAGGCGATAATACAAGGGTTTTGGGGAGAAGAGGCCAGATCGTTAATCTCCTGAGATGAAGCTATCAGTAAAGTCCGAGTTGCAGAAGCCCACAGCCTCGACTTACTCCGCCATGACCAACAAGTGTCTGATGTACAGTCAGCCGACATCTCAAACAAGATAGTGGGTTTCCCAGAAGATCGGAACTTACTGTGAATAGCTTGCCCTCCTTGACGTCGTAGACCTTGACTTTGGCATCTGATCCAGCAACACAAAGTAAAGGTCTCTCCGTCTCAACATCCCTGGACCAACAGCATGAGCAGTTGGTCGCTTCCTCCTGTTCTCAAATCAGCTTCGTAGATCGAGACAGAAAGACCGTAACACCGGGAGCAATTTACATCATCGTCTCTTATGATTCTGATGACTTCGCAAGGGTTCACATTGGCGTCAGTCTGTGACAGCCGGCAAACAAGAATCTAGCAGAGATGTTGGTCAGTGTATGCCCCGTCGTGGCCCTCAGCATGACAAGCAGACACAATTGCAATTGTGAAGATGAACCGAATCGACGCACGTGTTTCTTGCTCACGGCCGCAAACACCGAGTCTGCACCATCCGGGTTGTGAGGGTAGAACTTGACGTCGAAGAACTCTACGAACAATTGTGAGCGCACGTGAAGACCGCTGAGTGTGGATTACGGTTGGTATGCTGCGCACCAGTGTCCTTATCTTCCTGTTCATCTTCCGCTTTGTCCTTAGTCTTCAGATGCCTGTAGTCGTCCTGCGGGAGAAGAAGATGAGCAACTTATCGCTAGTGGACGCTTGGGGGACCCGGGTTTCTTCACGCGACTTGGGGCGCCGACGAACCTCAAAGCCAAGTGAGGAGCGCAGCCTGGGTAAATCCCATTCCGGGGAGTCCTGCAGGGCGGCAGCGGCAGCGGCGGCCATTTCCGTGGCACGCGACAGAGCGCGCCGCAACGGACAGGGGGAAGGGCCGTCCCCGTTTCTTGCTGATTGACTGTTGAGGGACCGATCAACCCTGATTGACTGACGACAACCTCTTAGGCTGCTGCGCGACGCGGCACGCTCAGCTCGAAGATGGGACCCTGATGATGTAGCCGCTGCAAGGGGTTAGGGTCTTGATGATATTTTTTGTTTCGGTTACCTTTAGGCGCGAACTGTTTACAGGCCAGTTGAGAGCACCGCACGGGCTAGGGCGGCTTGGCTTGGGGGGTAGCGCGTGTTGGGCAGTAGCAGGCCCAGAGTCGGTCTCGGTCTTGCTGGTGTGGGCGTGTGGTTGTTGTTGGGAATGGCGAGGTGGTCGACGTGCGGAGACCAGGACGGATCAGGGCTTAGCGAGTGCGAAAACTGCCGTAAGGCGCATACAGAGACCCCAGTCTTGCCAATCCCAGCTATGTCGCTCACATTGGCGTTTGTCTTGTTCGCCTGGTGTAGCTCTGTTTATACAGTACTACGGTGTTAAAAATTTGAGTCGAGTTTTCAAGGGGCATCTAGAGCAGAGACTTGTTGTATGATATGGGACAGATGGAGGGGACTGGTGCTGCAGTGCTGTGCCAATCAATTAGATCGCAACGCTAACTTGATAGGGAAGTCATGTAAACATTACCCAGTAGGTACGGGCCCTGACCTTTTTTCACTGCCTCAGGGGCATGGCCAGAACAATCAATTCACTCATCATTAGTACACATTTCCTCTGATCAGTTACTTCGCTTGACAAGTATCTAACAATTCAAGCACCCGTTGACACCACGTTGAAGACAAGGAGTGGCCACAATACTCTTGTGCTTGATCTCAGCAGAAGCAGGGGCAGGTGCCCCATCGCCCATTGTTCCTTCTCCCCGGGAAAGCGAAATGCCATTTGACATCCGAGTTTCTTCGAGGCTCACCCTCGACCATTGCAATGTATCATCGTCAACTATGACCCATGTACGCACTCGCGCTCGCCCCCTCGGATCTTTGTGAATCACCGAGTCCTTCCAAGGAACTGGCTGCTCGCCTCGGTCATGCTTGTCATTTTTGGCGGACAGGAGTCTCGCCCTCGATTGATGATCGATCGTGCCTGGAGGTTGTCAAGGGGAGCAATCGAAACAAGGACTGCGTGGCGATACTCCACCTCCACTCCGGTGCCCTCCGCTGTCAGTGCCAAGAGCCTTGACAGCTTCAACGAAGCCCTACAGCATCACCTACTTGGTACAATGACGAACTATTCCTGGCGAGAACCCTGCAGCACGACTAGGAAGTCTGGCACACCTCTCTGTCAGCTTGGCGTTCCCGGAATTCTCGCTAGAACTGAGATTGCAAGGTCCACGAGAATCCGCTGCCTGACTGGCCCTGATGCCAGGTCCCGCTCCAAATTTCACGTGGCAGGCTTGAGTACGGAGCTTGCCGCGTGAGCTTGCCGTCGCCGGTCCACTTATGGGAGACTGAAAGGCTGCATGTTGTACTGTGCGCTCCTGGCACTCCACGCTCGCAATTCTGGCAGTTAGGCAAGGCTGATATTGCAAGGCCAGTGCCAAGCACACATCGCGCGCGGAAGAAGCTGGCATGTGTTGCTGACAATTATGGCGCAACGGTTGATCGAGAGCCACGCGAGCCGGCGGATCCATAACTCCCAGCCTGCCAAAAATGCTGCTTTGATTCTGCAGATCTTCCGCCCTACACATCGCCATCTATGTAAGCATAAGCACCAACGCCGCAAGGTTAACTTGACAGCTGCAAGTTTCGTACGATCCAGGCGGCGGAAGCCTCAAACCCGGGAACCCGGGGACCTGCGAACGCGCAACTCCTACGCAACCATGCATCACATCCCTGGCCTTAGTTCCCTTTCCAGGCTCTCAGAGCGTGGGCATTCTCGTTACTCTTGCGAGGCGATGAGGGATTTCGCTGACGGGCGTCGCGATCTGTAAAATCAAGCATGAGTCCTGCTCGCTTACACAGTTATCAGATCTCAGAAGTCGAAGGGTTGCAACAGTTTATAAGGACGTCGTTCTGCATTGTGGCTTGAGGCCGATCTCTCAGGGGGCCGGCCAGGGTTTGTTGGATGTCCAACGAATGGCAGGTCTCCGATGCGCAGGTCCTCCGTCATCCACGACCATCGGGCATTTACCCCCTGGCCCCCCTACCCAAGTGATCTGTCACTGCACTGACGTACAACCTTGCGCGAGGCTGATGGCTGCTGAGCCGAGAGCCTTCCACCTCCGCCACAATCACGATCCTCGAGGCTTGCAGCCTCACACTCGGTCTCGGCCTCCCTGGTTGCATGTCTTTACCACCATATTTGCAACGTCAGTCTCGTGTGTCTTGGTCTCGATCCCTACACGTGCTTGGGGCTGTATGCGTGATGACGCAGCAGCCTTTGTCCTTAAGCACCCCTTGGTGCTGCACACTTACGGAGGGCGGTCAAAATTAACAATTGCCCTGGAGCTGAATGCGGCTGACAAGGCTCGGGCGACTCCGACTTGACGTGACTTGACATGGTTGCTGAAGGAAGCGGACGACACTGGCTGATGAAACTTGACAGAAGTCTAGCCCTCCTGCCCGTTAGCTTGGGGTGTGTGGCCGATAATCCCGGTCGTCGATCATTTCGGGACCTAAGGTCGTTATCCCCTGTTCTCGCGCGCCTCGACAGCTGCCTCATCCCCATCTCGACGGAGAATGTGGGCTGCCAAGCTGCCCAAGATAGCCATCACCGCCGTGGGCTCCATTAGACAGAACCTCCCTGTCAGCCTGTCGCAAGCTCTTCCTTTCTCGTAGAAGCGAGGTGCCCACATTCTATCAAACAGGGCCCGGACTGTGCGTCTTTTCACATTCCGATATTCACCAAATGGGATTGACTCGACGCAGCAGTCGACCTGTCAGTCGAGCCAGTGCCTTCACATTGAAACTGACTGTACTTAGTATGCCCACCATTATAGAGCTAGACCCGAGTTCCCCGCCAAAGCCTGACGAGCTGCAGTCCTTGTAACCTGCCCTTGGGAGAAGGTACGTGCAGGCCACCCGGTACTGTGGTACAGAACCTCTCTGGCGCTCCATGGGTACCTCTAAGCTCTGTGCAACGAACACCCCGCCCGGTCCTCGACAAGCCTCTCTTTACTCGATCTGGTGGCGCCTGGGTCCACATCGGGTCCAAAGATGACTGTGGAATATAGTATGCTGCACCTGGGAGAGCCCTTTTACTTCTTACATCGGGCACAAGAGAAGCAATACCGCTGACAGCCGATGGACGTTGGAACTCAATTCAAGTGTCATCGAATTAAAGTTGAAGCCAAGTCCCTGTTGCTCTGGTCCCCATCTTTTTCCGAGTGTTGGCTGCCGCTCGGCCTGTCACTTCAAGGGTCCAGAGCGTTTGTGTCGCGGGCGAATGAAGGAGTCCGTTGCGGATTGCCCTGTCCAGTCTGCCGGTCTGCCGGTCTGCCAGCCTTCACAAGCGGGACATAGCTCCAAGCAAGGCCACCCTCGACGACACCTTCCCACCAAGTCTTGTCGGCCAATGCGCTGTGGGTGGCAGCTGGCGCGGTCACCGACGTAGTACCCACATCCAGGAGAGTGTACACAGTGATGGACCCTAGCCCAGAGAGCTGGGATCCCGTATGGCACTTGGGCCCGCCCACGGGAGGAGACGGGCCAGGGGTGGGAACGCCAGCTACACGGGAGCTTGTCTCCACGCCCAGAAATTGCTGGGTAGCTTCCCGGGCTAGCACGGCTGCATTTGTCGACCCGCCTCCATCATCTGGAGAAGCTCCCCCGTCACCTCGTCAACAACAGGGTCCGGGGCTCAAACCGCAATGCAAGCAATATTGGCCCGGGGGGGCCTTTGTTGTGAGGTGACGGAGGTGACGGAATTGCTCCCTGAGACATATAAACCGCGTCAACTCCTCTGTCTGCACGACGCCACCATGACCTGTCGGCCATCCCGCCCTACACACCTCTTCAAGCATCTTCCCTGAACCTCAGAGCCAGGATCACTCCCTCCCGTCTCGGTTCGACCCATGCGCAAACACTCAAACGAAGCACGCAGCAGCAGCCAGCCATTTTGGGCCAGCCCGCCAGCCCAGCAGATACGGAGACTCGAGAACAAATAACCCCCTCGTCCCTCCCCTTCGCACTCCTGTCTATCAATTGCTTGTCATCCTGTGTCTACGACAGCATTTGGGCTCTGATCAAGTCGTCACGGCAAACCCACAACCTGCTTCACAAGTGCAGAGCTTTCTCGGACTCTACTACCCGTCACCACGCTGCTCAACTCTTTGCCAGCCCTGAATCTTCAGTCGCGCCTCTATAGCTTTGTGCTGAAGCGGCAAGATAGAGAGCCGGCACTACACCCTGTCGACTGTGTCTCGTGCAAGTGGTATAACAAGACAGTACCGGCACACACGTCCTCGCCACATAGTCGTGCAGACTGCCGTCCCCCCATACCCCACCCATCAGGACCGGTTATCAGACCCAGTGAGACTTGACGTGCTCCCTGACCGCATCTGTGTCCTACGAGAGCTCGGTTAGCGACTAGTGACAGATTGCCGCACCGTTGAATGACGAGCACAAGACAGTTCACAAGCCGTCACCCGTGTATCACCAACGGCGCCATTCAACTCTTTTTTTTTTTTTTTTTTTGGGTATCCCCGGGTTTCAACACATTGCACGTCCTCTTCTGCCCACTGCAACGGTTACGCCGCGGCCTCCCGGGATCATCCAGGTTTGCGACAACCCTCGACTAGACTAGGCCTGTGTCTCAACTGGCGCGTTTTCGAGAGCTAGTTCACCAAGCTCTCATCTCATCCCATGTTGCCTCGAGATAGGCATACGAAAATACCATACTAGTCCAGCTCATAATTCAGAGGAAGGCAGCTACCGCGCACGGTAGGCCGAGATATTAGTCTCAATGGAGCATACTTTCATGACAATTCACAGTGAGTCTGCGACGAATACATCAGTGTCGTTGGCATTGAACACTGACGGTTCCGATCCTAGACCTCACCCCCGACTGCAACATTCTCTTTGCTTCGGATTCTATCACCGATATCCTAGGCTGGCGACCCCAGGAGGTCCACGGAAGATCAGTCTTCAGCTACTTCCACCCTGACGAAGTCCCATTTGCAAGATCAATCCACAGCCGAGGCATCCTACTCGACAAGGCTGCCAGTCTTCACTATGCTAGATTGGTGACTAGGGATGGCCAGTGGGCTAGCTGTGAATGCTGCTTTACAGTCGTCCATGATGTACTGGTAGCATGCACCAGCATATACCGTCGAGATCAGAAGAGTGAAAGTATGTGTTTTGATCAATGCAAAACTTATGGTCGTGACTAGGCTGATAAATGTGCAGGACGAGCCATCGAGGGTGCTCAAATTCGGAGGATCTTTTCTTCGTCCCCCAGAGACCCTCGTTACCACATGTTGGAGCACCTCTCTCCCAAGTTCAAGATGCCGCCCGTGGAGCGTGAGCCTCGAGCTGCACTCATCCTGAACCGGTTCACCAGGAATCTGTCAATCATGTTCGCCACCAATGCCGTGGCATCCATCCTCGGGCTGGCCCCTGATCAGGTCAAGGACAAGAGCTTCTACCGGTGCATCCAAGAGAGGTGCCTGCCGGATGCAGTGAAGTGCCTTGAAGGTGCAAAGGCCAACGACTCCATCGCCTACCTGCGTTTCTGGTCTCGTGACCCTAGAGAAGCAGGGGATTTCGAAGTCGACGAAAATGGCGGACCTGACGGAGAAGACCACCCAATGGATGACGAGGACCGACATAGCAGCACTAGTGACTCCGAGGGTGGTGGTGCTGAGTTGGACAGTCGCATGGCACTGGACGAGGGTGACACCACCGTCCGCGGAGGCATCAAACAGGAGGAAGAAGATGAGCCGATGGAGTCTGTACCGTCGGCCAGTGGTAGTTCGGCGCATGAGCCGGCTGAAAACGCCGCCTCGAGCTCACGAGCTGCTAACTTCCACCATGCCCCACGCAGCCACAGAGCTTCAGCCGGCAACGCAGTCCAGGGTCGCCGGCAACGCCAAAGGCGGTCGAGGGGACGGGATCATCGTCAGCCGTTGCCGGTAGTTGAGCTTGAAGCTGTGGTTTCCTGCACCTCCGACGGCCTCGTCGTGGTGCTGAGGAGGGCCCGACCGGAAATCCCACCCGCCCATCCTCCACTTTCCCTGCCGTGGGACTTCGAAAATGGGCTCTTCGCTGCACCGTGGGCGCCTCAGCCTGTGCGTCCGTACATACCACCAGAGATGCTCTACACCTTCCGCCCGCCTCTGATGCCACAGTACATGCCCCTCCAGGACCACGTCAGGGACGCAGGGGGACCACCCACCGACCAGCTGATGCACTCCATTCGGGAAGTGGGTGTCTTTGCGTGGGGCCTCTGCGGGATCAACGGCAACCTCCACGCGTTCTCTCACGGGATGGCCAGGGACGAAGCGGTGCCCCCGGACGGGCTACCGGTATGGGACCCATCCGCAACTGGTTCACCCTACCAGCCTCCAGAAAATCAGGCGGCGGCCAAGTGGGCGGCCATGGTGGCCCAGCAGAGCCCCTTTGGATCGTCCACCAGCTCGGGGACGCACCGACAGCGCCAGCAGCAGATGCAGGTGCAGGTGCACAGCCCGATGTATCACAGCTTCGCGTCGGGGTCGGGGAGGAGCGACCCGCAGTCGAGGTCCTCTGAGCAGCATCCGGGTTCTTCTGGGCCGTCGGCTGGCCAGACCACGCAGGGTCCCAGCCAGGAGCATTCACCCAATGACCTTTCTTAGGCGAGCACCGAGGATTGTGATCCTGCCTCCAGGTCTGCAATATCATCTGTCATGTCACATGGGGATATGGCTGATCTATGTGGAGACACAGTTGCTATTCAAAATCTCGGAGCGACAACGGCTTTCACGATGGCTTTGATGCAGTCAAATTTCATGATCGCTACAGTATTCCATTACGAGGGTAATCAAGCAGGCAGGGCAGGGCTGCCAAGGATGGAATTTAATGGGAGGCGCAATCGCCGTTTTTCTTTTTTTTTTTTGGGAATTTCTTTTTAGGCCACCAATGTTATGAGGGTTGAGGCAGGTACAATGAGTTGGGCTTCCTAGCGCGTATCACTGGGTATGACTATCAAGAAGTTTGAACTAGCATACATGATGTCGCCTTATTAGAGGCTGACCGGCCGGGGGGTAGCAGACGTTGAGCGCACGTCTCGGGAGCGTTGCTGGGCATTGATCGTACTCCTGAGATACCCCACGAGTGTATGCTGCTTGGAGTCTTGACCCATGCCTTTATCTGCCTGGAAGCAAATGTTTATGGAGGCACAAGGTGGCTTTAATATGTATGTGCGCATGGACCACCACAATGCCAAAACAGTTATGTTGGTTCTCCAGAGAAATGGCCATTGGGATGAAAAAAGAGTGAGACAGGGCGATAGGGAGAGGGTCTGACTCCTGGCCTGCCATGACAACATCATACAGATGCAGTGGACCGGGTATTCATACCGGGAAAGTGCAGCGTAGGACAACCTCAATGCAGTATGCAGGTTCCCAGGTGTACTGGCTTTCAAGTTCATGCAGTGAAGCATATCGATCATTTCTGATAAATCACTTCTTGATGAATCTATCGCTCTGTGGCTCAGATTCGATATAAGGCAAACAGAATAGGTGCAAACAAAACGGTACGTACCTTGCAGCTCGTGCTCTAATTGGCAGGAGTGTCTGATCAGGGGTGCCTAGCTATGGGAGCTCGGCTGCGTAACTCCAAAGCTTCAGGACAACTAACAGCAGAGCTGCCGCATCCCTCATCAACCTCGAACAATTACAGGACCAGCCAACTTACATATACCCATTTCGAGCCACCAAATTCCTCAAATAACCACAACCTGCAGACGGCGGCAACGAGATATCCATATACCCTCCTTCGAGCGTATTCATACCTCAGCTCACCCTCCAAAGCGCAACGCACACCCCACTCAGACAATGGCTTCCGCAAGCCGGAGAGACAACTACCAACAACCGTCCCTCGAGGACGACGACATGATAGATCCCGATGATGGTGAGAGCTCCCGCCCGATTCCCACCCCCAACGTTTGACTACGAGTAGCGCAGCGTTCAGCTAACCTCCCACGGCCGCAGCCGACCTCAACGACTTCGACGACCCCCTCCAGCCATCCTCCTCCCGCGCCCCACTGACAGGCAACATCGGGTCATCATCATCATCGCAGCAGCAGCAGTCGGGCGGCGGCGGCATAAGCCAGGACTATCTGACGTCGCGCATAGGCGGCGAGGACCGGCGCGCCCCCCAGAACACAATCGACGAGTCCGTCTGGGACACGCTGCGGCGCGACCTCCTCGCGGTGTGGAGCAAGATGCGCGAGGTGCTCTGGCCGCGGTACCTGCTGGGCGGGACCATGTTCGAGTCGCCCGAGGGCTTCCGGGGCGCGTACGCCAACCTGCGCGGAGCCGGGATATCGGGCGCCCGCGAGGAGCTCGCTGGTCTTGCGGGCCGCGTCATGGACACCGAGGCACTGCTGCAGAATAACATGACCCCTGGGCTGCGCGACTGGGACCTCTGGGGCCCGCTCATCTTTTGCCTGCTGCTCAGCGTGCTGCTCAGCTTCAATGCTGGTGTTAACCAGCGGGATGAGGTGTTTAGTGGGGTTTTTGCTATGGTTTGGATCGGGGAGGCGGTTGTTACGCTGCAGATTAAGCTGCTGGGTGGGAATATGTGAGTTTCTGTCTCTCGCCTATCAACGCCATGAAACCCCGTTGTGGGCTTCGTGTGCGGGTTGTGGTGGTTCGCTTGCTGACACTTGGCGACACAGCTCGTTTGCGCAGAGCGTCTGCATCATCGGGTACACGCTCTTCCCGATCGTCATCGCCGCCCTCCTGTCCGCGCTGCACCTGCCGCAGATCCCCCGGATCCCGGTCTACCTTGTGCTCGTCGCCTGGTCCATGGCTGCCGGCGTCAGTATCCTCGGCGGCAGTGGTGTTGTGAAGAACCGGGTCGGGCTCGCGGTGTACCCCCTGTTCGTTTTCTACCTGGGCCTGGGCTGCCTGTGCTTCATCAGCTAGACGAGGGAAACTTGGCTGCTGGCGTCGTTGGCAGAGACAGCCCGGCAGGGTTCTAAAGAGAAGTGATGGCAGGTCACACACGGTGGTTCAACGGTTCATTGCATTGAAGCTGGCGCAGGCAGGATGAACGGGTTTTCTTTTCTGGTCGTTGAATTGCTATTGTACTTCTAGATATCCTGGTACGATGACAAGAGCCGCTGAAAGCACGTCTAGAGGCTGTTTTGGTTCTTCGACTGAACATGACATTTTTTCTGCTTACTATGATGGCCTCGGTAACGGATGAAGAAATTGGATGCCCTTTCTTTTGAGCGGAGGTTATTGGTTTCCTCCCACCAATCTATTCTTCTATTCTCCATCAAACTGGTATGTACATATCGACAGATAATATCTATGCCCTCCCAAACGCCGGCCAATGTTTTTATATGTACCTTTGCCTTTCCCTGGTCTAGATGCCAAGTCGTCGTTCCGTATTCATACAACCAACTGGTCAATGCTTCATGACTGTGTCAGGTGCTCTGGGTATCTAATCCTCTCGACACGAAATCTTCGCGGGACAAAATGAAGCCTGCAGCAAACGGGATCAGATTGCCGTTTCTTGCTCGGTCGGCATCCACACGTCGAGCTTGCGCAGGATGATCTGGTACAGGAACAGCATGCACCCGCTCTGGATGCTGGTCCACACGACACGCGGGCCGACGCCCCTGAACCACCCGCCGATTCCCTCGTACCTGTATATCATCCTCAGCCCGACAAACACGGACGAAGTGTCCAGCGGTGCGACCCCGGGCCGGGGCCTGTGCGTCGACGGGGACGAGGTGGAGATGAGCCGTTTTGAAGCTTCTTTTATCCTCCTGCCCTCGGTTGCTTGTGTGATGTGAGGGTCTACCGCGGCGCCCTGCTTTATCTTCGCCGCGAGCGCGGCCTGTTCGGGGTTGACCTGGGTCTGCAGGCGCGTCTTGACGACGTCGAGTGGGCAGGTCAGGCCGCCTGCGAGACCGCCTGCTGAGGCGCCGGTCAGGAATTCCAGCGGCGTTCCGATCTCCCTGCTGCCCTTCCACTCCTGTGCCCATTCCTTGAACTGCTCCCAGAACATGAACTGCAGTGCAGAAAAGGGCAGGTCTCGGTACAGTGTCGCCTGGTAGCCGTAGAAGAGCGCGGAGAAGCCCTCGGTGCGCACGATCGTCCTCGCTGCGTCCACCGTGCCGCGGTAGTTGTACCCGGAGTTGAAGTGGGGGTTCTTGTATCGTCCTTGGAGCTGTAGTCGTGTCTTGAGGACTTCGGAGGGCACGTAGACGATAGATGCGGCGAGGTCTCCGAGAAACCCTGCGTCAGAAATGTGTCAGCAGAGTTGTTACGGCGTGTCCTAGAAGTAGGCCGAAAGATCGCTCGTACCAGCTGTGAGGTATGCAACGTGTGGCTGCACGCCATAGTCAAGCATGTGGCGCTTTGAGAACTCGTATGTGCCGAAGAACATGACTGTGCCGGGGAAAGACCCCAGGAGCGCCGGGAACCAGCCGCCGTACAGTCCCTTTCTTATTCCCTCCTGCCGGAAGATTGTGTAGTACGACGAGCCGAGGGAGTTGTATTTCGGAGGTACATGAGGGTCGCCCTGCTGCCGCGTTTTGACCGTATCAAGAGAGTGCATGAGCATGTCACCAGTGGTTCCTCCGAGGCCACCGGCGATCATGGACTGGGAGAAGGGGGCAGATCTATCAGCATCTTCCCAAGGGCGGCCGACAGCAACGGTGGTTCGGTCTCATACATGAAAATAGGGCTGGCGGCCCTCATGGTGGTCGATTTCGTCGGCCATTACGCCGCAGCGGCGCACGATGTCCTTCGGAAACTGACTCTCGAGGGCTGGGCTATCGCCGCATGGTTGACGCGCACCAGCGGCAGGAGAGCTTTGCGCCGTGGGGGAGTCTGAGCCGGGACTGGTTGGGAAATTCCCAATTGACAGGTCGTGAGCTGGAAGAGGCGGTTCGGAGGCCGCAGTTGAGGCGGGAAGCCCGGGAGAGGGTGGTCGCGTGCTGTGTTGGCGGGCTTGTAGAGGGCACGGAAACGAGACTCGATGAGATCAGTCAAAATTTCCAGTTTGGTGACGGCGGCCGGCACGCCCAGTAATTTTCGGAGCCGACCTGGCTGCTGTTGAGTTGGCCTGTGCACCGAGGGACTTCAAGAATGGCTGACCCCCCTGCTTCTGTCTCTGCGTTGTCCCTATGTACCTTGATTATCTGCAAAGAAATATTTATTTCTTCTCTTCTACATTGCAACGCACACAAGGTATCTCTCGACCGTTCCTGGAGTGTCATCTCGCAAAACAAAGAGTAAGGGCATTGCGGTTTCCAAGCGCCGAACCCCACTGATTCCGAAGTATTGTTGCCATCGGGTCAGCCGGTCATGCCGGCTCGGTCCTGTTTAAATTCCGACCAAGACACTTCCTTTACTGCGCTGCACGGCACTGCACGGCGGTATCACGACGCTGTGACAAGTTTCCCATAATTTCCATAGAGCATTCGAGACAGCAGAGCCGATAATATGGATGTGAAGCTAACCTGCTTTTCCAATTGTGAGTCCTACCTCACTCCTCTCTCGTGGCAGCAAGACGATCAGTAAGCTGGTGCTCCCACCACTTCACCCTCTGGGCCTTGCGGAACGGCCAAAGGATATGGGTGACCTGTCCCTCTACCAGTCGGACCGAAATTGGCCCGTACGTGTTGCTGTCCAGCGACTTCGTGCCGTCTCCCTCCACCCATATGTGATTCGGAGGCACGCGGAGATATGGTGTAGGGAACGGTGCCTTGGTGTGGATCATGTCGCCTGGGAGCCCGATGATGCGCTTGATGGCCATGGTCTCAGGTTTCATAGGGTTGCTGTATCGCAAGTAGTGTCAGTCCCTCCCTCCCTGGTGTGGTGTACGGCGTCAAGTTGTCCGGCCAGGTAAGGCGAGGCAGGACGTGTGGGCGGACTTACTAGAAGGTCACGATCATGCCCCTCTGCAGATTCTGCTGGGCGTAGAGCTTCCAGGTCAGGCAGACGTAGCCGAACCTGGTCTCATTGTAGTTCTCGTTCAAGTACGGGTACATGGAGGGCCCTCGGACCCTGGTCGTGCCCACGACATGGCTTTCGACAAAGTAGCACACCGGATACCAGGTTGCGCATATGAGGAGGTACCGCGCCGTGTCTCGCGTGAAAGGGCTGACCTTTGCTCTAAGCCACGGCCATGCCGCACCGAAGGCCATGAGGGTTTACGCGCAGGGCTAGGGCCCTTTCATCGGAAGCAAGTAGGGGAAGATCACGGGCGATATGATCTGTTCTAGTGTAGGATGCGCGAATGTGAATTGTTCCTAAGGGTCTAAGATTCTTTGGGTAAATCTGGGCGAGGCTCTCAGTTTGCTACTGTACCTGGCCGTAGCACAAGGGAGCACCACCGTCATGCTGCGCCAAGCCCCGAAGACCCAGCAGCCAGCAGCTCCCCTGCGGCCGGCAAAAAGACTGAAATCTAGCCGTCAACGACGACCTAGTGGGTCCCGTCCCTCGCGTCAGTCCACTTCTTTTACACATTCAGACAAACCGACCACCGTCCACAGACAATTGCGACTTGAGGCTGCTTTGCTCCGCCCTTCTCCTCCACGTCGAATCCTCCGGCCGTCGCTGTTGGCATGCTGATTGTCCCTCCAACCGCACCGCTGTCCAGTCGACAACAGAGACGAAATGTCGATCGATAGGCCATGTCCTCCTTGCTGCTCCGTGTGCCAAAGAAGGCAGCCCTGACAGCTCTGCGCGGCTTGGCAGTCGGAACCTCATGCACCCTCCTACTTCTCACCGAGGACCGCCGCCGCCGCATCAATCAGGCCCGCAGTGCCATAGAAAACGCAGAAAAGCTCTGCTTGGTCAAGCAGTACCATGCGACAAGGTCTGCACTCCACCAGGAGCGCGACCACCCCTCCGCCCTGGAGAGCCTGGAGAGCCTGGAGCATGAGCTCTCCTCTGCTGCGCCCAGAGAGCCAGACCGGCGCAGTTATAAGAGCCCGAAATCTCGACACAAGGACGCCGACGAAGAGCGCTGGGAGGACCCAATCCCAACAAGCGACCAAAGCAACCAAAGCGGGCATACAAGTCACCAAAGCGGCCGGCCTCGTCGCTACTACAGGCCCAAAGCAGGCCAATCGATTCGAACCAGGACCCAGAGAGCGCCATTGCGGCAGCTCCCCGTTCACCCTGAAGACGCCAGTCGAGACACCGTTCTTCCCAACCTCGGTGTTGACGAGAATGTTAGGCGAATGAGGGAAGCAGTCATCCTAGGCGATGCTCAGAGTCTTGAGGATGCCGTGCGTATCCTGCAGAAGACGGTCCATAGAGTCGGCCTCACAGACCTCGACAAGGCGATGCTCGTCGATGGAGCGACAATTCTATGCCA
This sequence comes from Diaporthe sp. PMI_573, assembly GCA_021399435.1. NCBI lineage: Eukaryota > Fungi > Ascomycota > Sordariomycetes > Diaporthales > Diaporthaceae > Diaporthe > Diaporthe sp. PMI_573. Next base: position 310,473 of record JAJTUP010000023.1, on the reverse strand, counting down.
GAAATGCCAAGACGAAGGCATGTCGGACCAATCCGAGGAAATCCTCTTGTGTGCCGTTGGGCTTGGGCCCATGTCCGGGGACCAGTACTATGCTTTTAACCCGCAGTCCGTGATCGAAGCGGCTACGGCTGCTACAGAGTCGATATTGAACAAAAGCGCGACCCCCGGTATCGAGGACGAGGCTCGCTCTGCCGCAAAGCAGAAGCTCGTGCGAGCCTTGTCCATATTCATGCCACGCTTCCGAGACAAGGCTTCAACCAGCCCTCGCTCGAGCCACTGGCAGGAAAATGCTGAGAAATTGATGCACCTGGCTTTCGATCTTGACATGACCGACCAGGCCGCAGATGTTTTCTGGCGCATCCAGTTCTACGGCGGCGACTTGGATGCCTCGGTGACACGACGATTTATGACACGTCTTTCCGAGAGGAACGACTTCAATCGTGTCGTCAACACGTTCAGTCTGACGCGCCACAAGCTATCCCAGTGTTCCAGTGAGACATGGTATGGTATTGGCAATCTTGTGACGGATGCCGTCGAAGCTGCTCAGAAGCAGAAACCGGCGAAGGTGCTGCTACAATTATTGGACCAGTGCCCCAAATATTACCACGTTCGGACAACATGGGCCACCAAACTGCTCTATTGTCATTGGAAACGAGGCCAGGACTTCGAGGCAACAAGAGCTTTGTTCGATGAGTTTGAGAACATCCACAGCGGCAGAGTGGGATTCAGGTTGGTCCACTTTCCGGATGGCGTGTATCGCGTCATGCTTCAAATCGCAGTGGAGGCGGAAAAATGGCAGACCGTGGACGAACTTCTCGCAAGACTACAACAGATCAAACCGTCGTCGTGTAAGGATGCTCGCATTCTGGGCCTCCTTGCATTGGCAAAGGCCAAGGTCGGCGACTGGAATGGGGTCTGGGCAGACTTCAGGAACATGGAAGTGAAGGACCGCATCGACGACGTTTTCGTTCCTGTTCTCAAAGAGTTCATCAAGACGCACACAATCAACGAAACCGAAGAGTTTATGAAAGCCTACATAACCGACTTGAAGGTGCCGGTCTGCCGATACATGGTCAATGTGGTCGCCAACCAGTATGGCGCGATCCGCAACGTTGAACTCTTTGTCAACTGGCTTGACTACTGTAGCCAGGCCGGGTTCGAGGTCGATGCCGCGTTCAGTAATGCCATCCTTGTCAATTGCAAGCGCAGATGGGATTTTAGCTTCGAGGAGCTGAGGATTGTCTATCGCAAATTGAAGCTGCTCAGTCGAAACTTTGTCGACAGTTGGACTGAGAACACCATGCTCATTGCGGCGATGAAAGTCAGGCAGCATACCAGATCAGCGTTCCGCAGGAACATCACGCTCCTGGGCATCAAAAGCCGAGGCGTCTCTTCTATGTCGAAAAGCCACACGCCGGAAGACATGCGGGTTGAGATGAGGGAAGCTATGACACTGCGTCATTACAGGACGGTCTGTGGGATGTACAAGACAGGGCTCGCTCGAGGGATCGCACTCGACGGTGGCCATTTGCGGCTGGCAGTCCAGGCCCAGCTCAAAGTCGACCGAGGGAACCGACAGACGGCCTTCGACATCATCACCGCGGCAAAAGCAAGAGGGGTGGATGTCAGCACGTCGGTTTCTCCAGTGTTCTTCGGTCTGCTACGAGAAGTCTCGCAGGATGGCGGAGCAGACAAGAACGACTTCCTGCGCCGAGTCGAGGGCCTGATCAGCCGATTTGAGTCGAATGGACTCAGCCTCCCGCCGGCAGCTTTCACACGCGCCGCGCATGCCTGCATGGGAGTGCGCCACTTCCGGGGCGCAATATCGCTTGCCATGTCGGGTCTGGAGCGCAAGGGCGTGTCGTACCCCTGGGACGGCCCAACTTTCTCGCTCTTCCTGCTGGCCTTCACGCACACAGTTGATCTCAAGGGCATGAAGTGGGCCATCGCAGGGGCTTGGCAGGAACCGTACTTCCACAAGAAGACCGTACTCAAAGCTCTGAAAGACTCACGCGGCTTGTTGGCCAAGTCAATCCAGACGAATCAGGTCCAGAAGGCGGTTGGCGTGCTCGACACCGCCCTGGACATGGTATTGCGGGTGCGAGATGTGCTTGCCAAAGAGCGCAAGAACCTAGAAAAAGACACGATGGAGATCATGAGAAAAGCAGCGCTAGAAGCCGAGCAGCAGGCTCAGAATGGCCAAGACCCGGGAGGAGGTGGCGGCGGCGGCGTGGACCCGGATCTCGCCAGAGAGCGAGCAGAGCTCCTACGGGAATTCGATGAACAGCAAAGGCGAGAGGAGATGGCCGAGAGGCTGCAGCTCGCTGCGAGGCAGGCCGAGATGAGGGAAAGGGCCCTGGCTTCAGAGAGGTTCGAGTTCGAGCAGGCTGAACAGGCTGACGAGATGGAAAGGATGATGGCCGAAAGAAAATACGATATCGCCGGGGGATTCTGAGGGAGTGAACATACACTCGGGGGGCACCTCGGATCCCTTCACGTTCTACGTGTATACTACTATATATACTGTCGCACCCGATTCCTGCATATAGAGACAAAGTGCCCAAGCACGCCAATCTCAACATTCAACTATCCACACAAAACCTCATTGTGAAGTCAAGGAGACTGACTATCTGGAAGGTTATGAACGTGAGGGGCAGAGCTGAAGCCTCTAGATTGGGAAGATCTTCAGTGCTAGACCGGGAAAAGAAAAAAGAAAACCACGACTCAAGGCGTCTGGTCTGTCAGATGCTGTCAGCCTTGCATCGTAAGGTTTTCCCGATCCTTTGGCCCAATAAGACAAATTTTATTTCCCAGCCCGTCTTCCCCTCGTCCAGCTGCCAGACTATCACTGTAATGAGGCCACACGTCTCGACGTGCCCAACAAAAACGGACGACATGTGAAATTTGGCGGTCAAGTGCCACCCACTGTCATTGGCCAATCACATGCGGCGATGGCCGCGTGGCATGACTTTTTGGGCCAATCGAGCAGAATTTACAGTGCCTTCACAGGGGTCCAACAGTGGTCCAGGGCAGCCGAATCTGGTCGCTCTGCTGCAAGGGGCGGGCGGATTGGCAGTCGCGAGCTCCCAGTGCCACTCTTTCTTGGGGGGCTCACCTGCAGTAGGCGGTGGGTCGCGGTCAGCCGTCTTCTCCCACTTTTGCTTGTGATTATCACCATATTTGACCGACGGACACGGAGAGGATCGGACAGGTCAGCTTATGAATTTGGGATCTGATCAATCCTCTTATACTTACATCCACCACACGACCCCCCAATGGTCTCTGCGCCACGGCTCCCTCGCGTCTTTCAACAAGCTTCGCACAGCCCAGCAGCAATTGGCCGGCGTCATTGACCAGCGGTATCGCCACTCAGAGTTGGTGCTTACTGTGCCTGCAGCAAGGACAACCTTGGGAATTTAGACTACCCCCTTTACGGGCCCGACTTCTGCACCGACTTACTTGTAGGGTACTAAGTGTCTGTTTCCCCGAGGAACTGACTGTCAGCAACTCTCGTCCAACACATTCACAAAAACCGTACACATGGCGACAACCCTTGAAGCCGAAGCAGTCTCCCGCCAAAGGGAGCGCCGACAACGATTCCACGAGGCCGATGTCGTGGTTGTCGGCGCCGGCGTCTTTGGCTGCGCCGTCGCTTACGCCCTCGCCAACCAGGGCCGCAGCGTTATCCTGCTCGAGAGATGGATGCACGAGCCGGACAGGATAGTCGGCGAGCTGCTGCAGCCCGGCGGGTGCGCGGCCCTGCGCAAGCTGGGGCTCGGGCACTGCCTCGACGGCATCGACGCGGTGCCCTGCTACGGATACCACATTCTCTTCCACGGCGACGAGGTCGTGTTCCCGTACCCTGCGACAGATGACAAGGGGGAGGTTGTGGTGGCGGAGAAGAAGAAGGCCGGCGAGGAATACAAGAAGCCGGAGGGGAGGGGCTTCCACCACGGAAGATTTATAATGCAGTTGCGGAAGAGCTGTCTCGGCCACCCCAACATCTCCGTGTTCGAGACGGACGTCCAGAACACCATTGTCGGCGAGCACGGTCCCGAGGTCCTCGGCGTGGAGACCAGGACGACCGATCCGGCGACGAACGAGAAGAAGGCCGACTGCTACTTCGGCAAGCTCACCATCATCGCCGACGGCTACGCCTCCAAGTTCCGCAAGCAGTACGTCGGCAAGACACCCCAGGTCAAGTCCAAGTTCTACGCCCTCGAGCTGATCGACTGCCCTTTCTCGCCCTCCGGCTACGGACACGTCGTCATCGGGAAGGCCTTCCCCGTGCTTCTCTACGCCATCGGCAGCCACGAGACGCGCGCGCTGATCGACGTGCCCCTCGACCTGCCGGCCGCGTCGCCCGAGAATGGCGGCGTGCGCGGCTACATCAAGAACGTCGTGCTCCCCACCCTGCCGAAGGAGCTCCACCCGTGCTTCGAGGCCGCGCTGGCGGACGGCAAGATCCCCAAGAGCATGCCCAACAGCTGGCTGCCGCCGTCGCAGCAGTCGACGCACCCGGGCGTGCTGGTGCTGGGCGACGCCATGAACATGCGGCACCCGCTCACCGGCGGCGGCATGACGGTGGCCTTCAATGATGTGGTGGTGCTCTCGGGCTTGCTGGAGGGCGTGCACGACCTGGGCGACGGGGAGGCGGTACGCGGAGCCATGAAGCAGTTCCACTGGCGGCGCAAGAACCTCAGTTCTATCATCAACGTGCTGGCCATGGCGCTGTACAGCCTCTTCGCCGCCGACAACGCGCAGCTGCGCGCGCTGCGCATGGGCTGCTTCGCCTACTTCCAGCGCGGGTTCACCGAGGAGCCCACCGGTCTGCTCGGCGGGCTCATCCACCGGCCCTGGGTCCTCATCAGCCACTTCTTCACCGTCGCGTTCCTCGCCATCTGGCTCAACGCCCGCGACGTCATGGGCGGGGGCCCGCTCGGCTTCCTCAAGTTCCCTATTGCCATGCTCGACGCCGTGCTGATCCTCTGGAAGGCGTGCGTGGTCTTCTTGCCTATCATGTACCGGGAGGCGCTCTAGTGTGGACGGACGGGCTGACGGACGAGAATGCCTTCCGTACTGTCTCTGAAAATCAAGGCACGCAACCGAGGGCGGAATTACGCGCAACGTCCCTGCGGTGAAGCATCGGAGCAGGTGTACTAGATGAGGAAGATGGAAAAGATTTTCACGAGAAAAATGTGGTAGACATCTATAAAGAGAGTAGAGCGAATTTGCGCTAGCGTTTGGTTTGCCTGACGCCCTTGATGAAACGAAGACGGGCGGTTTCGTCGTACGTATTTAGGTCCTTGTCTCTGATGAAGGGATATCTACCCTCGAAGAGACAAAGAGACACACAGATATCAATCAATCCAAGTAATTTTAATGACGAGAAAACACACCACTCAACTCAATCAGGAATTCACATGTGGCAGGGTCTTGCGCAATTTGATGGCTGTGAGGTTGGTCAGGGACTCGCAGTGCCCTGGCCCTCGTGGGCGATCATTCCTACAGTACATATTCAAACTCTGCTTTGTGAATATCTGTCCACACCCAGAGTAATGTGTGCCATTAGTATCTAGCATGTGACCCCCGTGGGCCACTGTCTATGGATCTCTTTCTTGCTCTCTGGCTTGATGGATTCTTACTGAAACAGATAGATCCAGGTGTCAATGTGTCACACGCAATCCATTACTTTTTACGGTTCCGCCCAACGCCGTTTCCGAAATGCTGGTGGTTGCAAGTGCACATACAACGGGTGAGAGCTATCATCACAGGATGCTCGGGAAAAAGGAAAATCAAATAAACGACAAAAACACAAAATGGATCAGGTGATGCGTCGCCGGTACACGCCAAACATCCAGCTCCCGCGCAGGATGACCATGCCCAGGGCCATACCGATACTGTCCTTGATGATATTCATCTTCGTGCCCTCGACCTCGTGCCAGTCGATAGGGACCTCAGCGACGCGGATCCCGGGTGCGAGACCAATAACAGAACCGTCGCTGGCGAGGACGGGCGTGGGCGGCGCGGACTCTGCGAGCATGAGCATCTCGATGTCGAAGATCCAGCCCTCCATGTGCATGTAGGGCACGATGTGAGGCAGGGCGGCGCGAGAAAAAAGCTTGAAGCCGCACTGGGTGTCGCGGATGCGGGATGTGGCCGGGGGCGTGAGGATCATGAGGACGAAGTGGAACGACTTCATCAGGAAGTTGCGCAGCGCCGACCGCTGCACCACCGCCTCGCTGCCCACCAGGTGGCCCCGGGACCCGATCGCCACGCCGCGGTTGCTCGCGTCCACCACGTCCTCGCAACCCTCCACCAGCCGCCCCAGGTCGCTGAACTTGGAGGCGCCGTCCGCGTCGGCGAAGACCACGTATTGGCCCCGCACGTGCCGGAACCCGTGCGTCACCGCCCCGCCTTTGCCGCGGTTCTTCTCCAGGTTGACGACCCTCAGGATATCATGGAGCCCGTGGCGGCGGCTAAAGTCCAGCGCGACGTCGACGGTCTTGTCGCGGCTGCCGTCGTTGACGATGATGATCTCGTAGCCGGCGGCGGGGCCCGCGCCCGCGTCCCCGCCACCGTCGTCGCCCCTGATGGCGTCCGCCCTGGTGGTTGTCCGCCTGTTGAAGAACTGCCGGTGGTGTGGGGTCGTCGGGGGGCTGCCTACGCGCTTCTTCCTGTCGTCGCTGGTGGGGCGGCCGAACTTGGCGTCGAGGTACACGACGGCCTCCTCGAGGGCCGGGAGGATCCGCTTCTCCTCGTTGTAGGCTGGCATCACGACCGACACCTCGACCTCTGCGGGCTCGACCGAGCCGGTGTCTGGGACGTCGAAGGCGTTCTTGCTGGACGCGGCGGCGGACTCGCTCAGCTTGCGCTCGGCGTCCCACCTGTCGAACCAGCATGGTAGAGGCTTGGTCGTGATGCCATCGGGGGTGGTGGTGATGTATGTCTTTTCGGAGGGGAGTGGGGCGCGTGGCTTCGGTGCGATGAGGTGGAGGCCGATGAAGAACTGGCAGAGGTATTATTAGCACAATCTCACACCTTGGATAATGACTAGGTAGACATGGCAGGCAGTCTGATTTTGGGCAATGCTCGGGTGAGACCTGTGCCCAACGTGCCATGCCAATGGTTGGTGGGCGCGCAGCGTGCCTCGTCTGTTCTGGGGTGCCACTCCGCTGCTGGCAAGCAGCTTGGATAGGAGGAGGAACGGAACTTACAGCCAACACAGTCAAACTGACGGAGGCGATCAAGATGAGAGGAATGATGGTGAGTGGAAACTCCCTCGCGACCATGTACGTAGACCAGACAAGCTGCTCTACCACAGCAAGCAGTCGCGCAGGTAGAGACAAGTCCAAGTCCGCCATAGTTTTGACATGTGACAGCGTTGGAGCCACCGACGACACACAGAACGAACGCTGGGGAAAAGAGGGCAGGCAGGCCGCAATCAATTGCGGCTGAAATAGGGGTGCATCTGGCTGGCGACGGCCATTAAACGAGGGTGGCACACAAGCTGCAGTTTGCCTTTCGGTGAGAAGGTGAGACAAAGGATGTGCGACGGACGGCGAGGTTGTTCGAGAATCAAGCTTCCCGTGCCGGATGCAAGTCTGCTGCGGGTTTGATGTGCCGGCCGGGTTGAGGCCACGAGGCACTTGCGCGGCGGCGACGGCATTGAGATTGGGGGGGGTGTGTGTCACTGACGGCGGGGGAGCTTAGGTACCCTGGACTGGGCGTCTCTCTCTTGCTGCACGCCCTGTGGTCCCTGTCGATCGGCTGTGGGGAACCTGGGTCGGCCCACACGGGTGGAGGAGGTCTCACCGCGGCAGCGAACCGGTGGACCCTTGTCTGGATACGTGCAGGTTAACCTGCCACGCCTCATGGTTGGACTTCACTCGTTGATCCGCTGCCGTGAACTATTCGTACTCTGCACTTTACCGAGAGGGTCGAATGCCGTGTAACGGTCTCAGGCTAGCTCATTATTCAGGTGAAATCAATGTCTATCGTTGCCTACTCTGCGGACATGGCGACATTGATTGCTGCCACCCCTCCTCGCCTCTTTGCAAAGAAGACTCGAATCCGACGGTACTAAAAGGAATTTGGACCGGCTCTAGTATATGATGAAGGTGTCTCCGAGATGTCTCGTGCTGGTCATCCTTGTTGCCCCTTTCTTGCCCCAGCCTTGTCGACGTCGCTCACAGCCCTGCTCGAATAGCTGCTGCGTCTCGGCATGTTTGATGTTGTCTTTGAACCAAAGCGGAAGTCAAAGCCTTCTACTTCGCTGAGTGTTGGTGTATACCTCCCCTCGATCTTGCTACCCGCCAGAGTTCGTGCCATATCAGTCGCGTTGAAGCCGGCACTCCCGTATCCGAGCTGCCCGGACATCCTAGGTTTTGCTTGAAGGCTTTCCCTCTGGGGCAGCCGGGTATATGCGGTTGAGGTCGTCCAGGTCTGCGTAGTACGTCTTAACCTCTGCTTCTGGTGGCGGCGTAGCTACTGGTGCGGGACGTTCCTGAGGACTTATAGCTGGGGGCAGTCTGCCTCTCTCCTCCTCCGTACGGGCCGCGAGGCGTGCCCAGTGCGCGGCCCAGTCGTAGCGGTCAATTCCCATCCCATTGATCCTATCAGACCCAGCCTCAACGGACAGTGGCGTCGGTGGGGTAGCATCGCTCTTTTTCTTATTATCGCTTCCCGAGGACAGCCACTTCCAGCTTTCGGACGAGCTACTTCTGCTTTGGAGGCCATCTACTAAGTCGACTTTGCCCGCTGGCGCCGAGTGTCTTCCCGCGAAGTCGGCCGGCTTTGGGCTGGAGGCATTCTGGGCTGTTGCATTGGTTAGGGCGGATCGATGGCCCACAGGGCCTTGCTCGTTCTGCCTCCCTATCTGCTTTGCTTCAAGCTCTCTTATTTTGCTCCTCAGGCGCTCCAGCTCGGCATCTCTGCCGGCTTCCGCAGCTTCATCCTGTCGAGGCTGCGTCGTCAAGGGCTCTTGGGCAGGGCCCTTAGCCGACCTTGCTGGTCTACGAGAACGCTTGCTCGTGCCGTCGATGTCGACGTCTGACTCGTATCCTGTTTGAGTGTTAGTGGATCATAGGTGCTGCATCTAACATGGGCACCGATTTCACTTACCTTCATCTAACAGTATCTGCGACTGCTGCTGCGCCGGCAAGGTCTTGGGTAACTTGATCTTCCTCCCTTTGAGAGAAGGTCTGGACAAGGCCAACTTGCGCAATCCGGCCGGGGTCGGGGCCTTGAACTGGGCGGGCAGAGGTTGGCCCTGCCAATAATTGGCCGGTGTTTTGGTGGCACTGGTGTCGGAACCGGAGGCGAGGGCGGAAACCTCCCTCTCCAGCCGGTGTCGGTGGGCCCCCTTGAGCCTCTGCTTATCTGTGCCCTCGTAGGCATCTGGGACGCTCAGCAGTGAGTCTTTCAAGGCATGGGTCGGGGTATGGACGTAGGGCGGCGGCACGGCTTGAGCCTTCTTCTGTTGCTCCTCTCGCTCTTGTGTCCTGGGAGCCTTGGCCTCGGGGTCCTTCGTGAAGAGGGGCATTTTGATAGGTAAGGGATGTCTTGGGTGAATGAAGTCAGGTAGCGTCTTCTAACGCCCTTGGGCCTGCCTTCGAGGGGCAGAGGCTGGTTTTGAGGGTGGATTTCGGGTACCCCCAGGCCTGGATTTCTGCAGGAACCAAGGACCTGGACGCCGTGCTGGGGATGAAACTTCTCAATCTGTCATTCTGACGTGAACAGGAATGGTGCTTTGCCTGGTGGGTGCACTTCCTCAGTTCCGTGCCTCGCAAGCCCGAGGCGAGCACAGCACTGGCCTTACTTAGCATAGCCTAGCGAGGCTACAAAGCTCGTACGAGGTAGGTACTAGCCTGGCTAATATCATTTTATGAGTGCTAGGCCGAAGCGAAGCTGGAGCGGTTCGTCCAGAATATTTCATTTACCTATGCTGAGCAAGTGATTGCGTGTAGCAATTAGTGGTGTCGAGACCGTCGGCCTATAGCCGGAGCATCTGTGCGGCTTATGAACAAGCCACTCGAGTGCATGGGCTCCGAACATTTTCGACACGGTCTATACAAGCCAGAGTCCTATTCCCTAGGCTTAAAAAGCCCTAGGGACATGAGGCTCAAAACCACGGGAGAGTAAGGCGCCAGTACTCATTCGTTAATACATCTCGTGGTCTTAGCTGCCGTACCGGGCATTTGAGCGCCCAAGACGCCAACTCCAAGCTAGCAATCTATACCTAGATAGTTGGACATCTCGAAAGGCCTTTCAAATCCCAATAGTGCTCTCTGTATCTAATGATTGCATAATGTTAGTATTTCGGTCCGGCTCTCGCTAGGTGTCCTCGTTTTCTGCTCTGCGCAGAGGGAAAGGCATGGAGCCCAACCCGAGGGAGGGCCTTGATTTATGTCAAGCTGGATATTCAGAGCGAAGGCTCCACTACGAATCCATCAAGATGCATGTAGGGTTTTGTGCCATTCAATGCAAATTAAAAAGCCTCTAGAGAAATGGCCAGTTGAATATCTGTAACAGAAAATGAGTGGCAGGGCCTGCTGTAAGTGGATCCAGGGTACTTCAGTGAGTCTACTTTGCGCAAAAGAAATTAAAATAATGGCATGCAACGAAAGCTACCGGGAGAAGGCGGACGATTTCTCCATCAGGCTAAGCTTACCAGGCATCACGCTGCTGGCAGGCCTCGAGCTACTGCAACTGAAGTGTCAGCTGCACGACATCGGTTCTCGGCCCTAAATCCGGGTATCCTTAGCTCCCAATGTGCTAGTTGACAGGGGTGAAGTGCCATCATAAAGCCACCATGTTATTACTTGGTGTCTGTTTAAGACGAATGCTGCTCGGACCCTTCTCGGGTTAAAGGTTTCCATGTCAATCCATTGGCGTGTACCTGGACTGGGTTGTTTTCAGATAATATAGTGCTTAGACGTAGATGATTATTCTCGGTTGTTGAAGGCGAGAGAAGGCATGTTACGCTAATGGCCGGTGATCAGCTCCGGCTTTGTACTCAACAAACTGTGTAGCAACGTCGCTGAATGGTCGAGGACCCAGGTACCACCTGACTCTTGTGGCGTGGAAGGTCTTCGAAGCAGTCTACAGTAACACCAGCTGTCAACACGGCATGCTGTAAGACAAGGACTTTGTTGAGCCATTGAACGCCATGTTCCATGTGACGGCATTGTACGCGGTCATATGCCAGCTATATGGTGTGACGGAGCTGATGATGTACACAATGTGTTCAGGAAGGATTGGCCCCCAGGCCTTATTCGGTATCGGCAGGATTCGGGTATTGATCCATGGGCCTGCTTCTCCTCCCTGAGCTCAGCATGAATTACCCAAATACTACAACCATTTCTTTCCCCCTTTCCTTCCCGGGGATATATGTGGGATGGCTTGAGGCAAGTTTTCAGAGCTGGTGGCTTCTTCCAAGTCCGACTTATTTCGATATTTGCTCACCAAGAAGTAGAGACAAGAATTTGGAATGGTCGAACTGTTGGATTAATTTTTTGAATTCCAATTTCGAAGCTGACAACATTCAGCCCTGTGGGGTCCAGCTGGAAAGGGCTTGGGAGGCACGGGCTAATTCTGCAGGCATCTGAAACCTCCCCAGAAGGTCGGTCGTTGACGTTGAAAGCCACGTACGGGGACGGGGAATGCGGGTGTGGTGTGGGCGTGTTCCATTGCCGATGGAGTTTCCAAGGGCTGGGGCTGCCGATCCACCGAGCCTGTATGCGGGCCGAGGCAAGCAAGAGACATGGAGGCCCATGGACCCCCTAGATGGACCCCAATGGATCGGCTCGTCTATTCTAGAAGCTAGAGTGATAAGCCTGTGAAGCCTGTTAAGCGCCTCGTAACTTGCATTGGTGGGCAACTTTAATCATCGGAGTCGGCTTGCTTAGTTTGATCTGCAGAACAAGATGTTGACAGGAGGCCAATGTGACCCGCCCTTTACACAGCGCTTGCGAGCCGAGACTTGATCATTGGATGGTGTGGCCATTAATACCGGCTGTGCATACAGCTTGATCAATTTGGGAGAGCAGGTCGGCAGATATGCCGACTACCCTGTTCATCTGTATCTAAGTATTATCCATGCTTTGCGCTGGTTGGTCCTGGGAAAGGTCTGAAACATGCTTGAATTGTTCCAGGCCTCCTGAGGATTGTCAAGGGAGATTGGGCACTTGCCGTCCGTAGCTGTGCTTGGCTCATTGAACTCAGAAGTAAAGCTTCAGCAGGAGCCAGGTATTCCAAGTCGGGTAGCATCAATCGGATAGGTTTCAACGGGACAAAGTTGGGATGAAATGGCATGGCCACCAACCACATGCACGGAAAGTCCCGAATGCAAAGGCATCCAGATGGAAGGCAGGCGAAAAGTGGGTAGGTCCTGATCCAGTAAGGCAATGGGGCCCCCCAGCCAAAATTAGGTTGGGACGGAGCTCATGCAGGGTGCGTGACGGAGTTTGGGGGAGCTTGGAAGGGATTTGCCATCCACCACTGGGCGGGCACACGTCTAAATCAGGAGAGGCTAGACTCGACTTGTCCCGACTTGTCCTCACCCACGCAACCCACAGGCCGTCGCGCTGCACCCTACCCTGTCACCCTGTCACCCTGCTGCTCGCCCGCCTGCCTGCCTAACCCAAAGATCTGCCCGTCGGGTGGCCAAGGTCGAGCTTTTCAATCCACAGCATCACCATCCCAACCCCAAGCCGGCCCAGACTGAATCCCATCCCATCGCAGGGTCCACAAGCCGTTACCGATTGCACGTCCTTTGCGTTCCGACCTGCCGCCGACACGTTGTGATCCCTCGCCGTTGGCAGCTCTGCGGGACATTCTCGCCCACCGTCTTTTCGCTCTCCGCCTCTGCCCGACATCTGCCCGACCCATGGCTTCCTGAGCACGAGCACGACAACTGGTGTCATAGCCCGCCCGCCCCATCCACCACACACCCACCGACCCAACACCGACCCAACACCGACCGCCCCCAACTCCCGCCCAACCCTGATCTAGCCACCCAGTGACGCACGACAAATACCCCATCCATAAGAAGCATCAATACGGACACGCCGCGCTGACCTCAATCGTCGCTCGTCGTATCGCACCGCGTCGCCTGGTCGCTGGGTCGCCTGGCTGGGCCCTTGCCTCCCCCCGTCCCCACCCCGCGCGCATCCGTTGTCGCGCGACCACCCTCGTCCAAAGTGGCGGCGCTTACCCTCCTCAGCTCCTCCGAGCCCGAATTATCCCTCCAGCAGCACCTCAACATCGCCCCCGACCTCCTCGCGAACTTCGGGCGCATTGCCACGCACGCCAGGGAGCGAGAGCCGTTGATGATGGCACAGTCCGTGCCTCATCAAACGACCGACAGGAGGCGCGTCAAGGTCTACGAGCTCCGCGACAACGACTGGTTCGACCGCGGTACGGGCTTCTGTACCGCAGCATGGACCGAAGTATGTCTTCCGTGTGGAATACTCTCTTGTCTTCTATTTGATTGATCGTCGATTTTTGTATCGCGATGCCTGTGTCTTATTTTGTATCGTCTTGTCTTGTCTTGTCTGCACGACAACACTTCGTCATCGCGATGTCCGCATCAACTCATCAACCTCCCCGCCATCCCTCCCCAACTCTACTTCTTTCACCTGGACTAACCTGGTCGCTCCGCTCCACAGACCGAAGAGGGGAGGGCCAAAGAGCCCCGCGTCATTGTCGACTCCGAAGACGAACCACTGAGGACATTGCTGGAGACCAGGATCTGTAAGGAAGATGGGTTCCAAAAGCAACAAGGCATGCTACAACCTCACGATAATGTCGTCTGTGCATACACGCTAACGCCACACATAGACACACTCATCGTCTGGACGGAACCGAGCACGCAGGTCGATATGGCCCTGAGTTTCCAAGAAGCTGATGGCTGCGCCCAGATATGGTATGTGTGGTCATCCCACATGTTGGAGTCTTCTTAGTACTAGGATGATACCATGAGCGAACCGCTAACACCCGCCCAAGGAAATTCGTCAATGATGTCCAAAGAACACTGCAAGGGGAGGTCGCAGGCCCAGGTAATGCACCCCCTCCCCTCCTTTCCTCAGCTCCTCGTGCGTATGAGCAGACTAGCTCACACATCTCCACAGTGGAAGACAGCCTGTCGGACGACCTGGCAATAGACGTTCCCCCCTCCATCCAACTCCCTCCCGCCGAACTGGGCAGCCTGTCAGACCTCGAAACCACAACACGAGTTATCAGCAGCTCGGCGAATGGCCGTGACACCCTCGCCAAGTTGATAATGCACGAGGACTATATCGGCAAATTAATACCCTTGGTCGGGATGGCCGAGGACCTCGAGAGCCTACAGGATTTGCATCGGCTTTGCAACATCATGAAGACAATCCTCCTGCTTAATGACACGACGATTATCGAACATGCGGTGTCTGACGAATGCATCCTGGGCGTTGTTGGTGCCTTGGAGTACGATCCCGATTTCCCACAGCACAAGGCGAACCACAGACAATGGTTAAAAGACCAGTCGAGGTACAAAGAGGTGGTTCGCATCGAAGATGACCAGGTCAGACGCAGGATCCACCAGACATACCGCCTGCAGTACATGAAAGACGTCGTGCTGGCCCGGATCCTGGACGATCCCACCTTTTCGGTGTTGAACTCGATGATCTTCTTCAACCAGGTGGAAATAGTCCAGCACCTTCAGGCCAACGGCACCTTCCTGCGCGATCTCTTTTCCATCTTCAACCCAGAGGAGAAGGCAGAGCAGCTCAGGAAGAAGCAGGCGGTCCTGTTCATACAGCAGTGCTGTGCCATTGCCAAGAATCTGCAGATTCAGAACCGGCAGGGATTTTACAGCAGTCTGCTGAATCACGGCCTGCTTGCGGTCATTAACTTTGGCCTCCGCAACTTTGATGTGTCTGTCCGGGTCGGCGCCACGGACATCCTGGTTTCTATGATTGACCATGATCCCCACATGATCCGCCACACACTCCTTCGGCAGATACTGGCCAAGCAGCTCCCACTGACGGACACTCTTATCGACTTGCTCTTGGTCGAAGTGGATCTTGGGGTGAAATCTCAGATTTCTGATGCACTCAAGGTACTGCTCGATACTATACCCACAAGCCAAGGGCCAGATGGAGGTATCAAATTGGTGAACGGGGAGCTACAGTCACGGTCACGGCCAATGAATCAGATCAACAGCCTGGAAGGCCAGCAGGCGACCATTCTGGAGGATTTCTACGGACGGTCGGCCGCGCGGCTGTTCAAGCCGCTCCTTGATCTGGAGGGCCGCACGGAACTCAAGTTCTCTGTGCACAACGACGGCATTTTCAGCTACCTCAACGATATCCTCTGCTTCTTTGCCCGGCAACACCACAACCTTTGCAAGAAGTTTATCAGAGACCACAATATTGCGTCACGATTCGCCCAGCTGTTATCTTGTAAGGAAAAGCATTTGCAGCTAGGTAAGTGGCCCGCACATGGATGTTTACACGAAACTCAACTAACATGAAGTCAGTGGCAATCCGATTTTTCCGTCATCTGGTCAACCACGCCGCCGATGAGTTCTATGTCAGGCTTGTTGCTGAGAAGCAAGTCCTCGGGCCGATCCTGGATGTCCTTCTGCTCACTCTACCACGCGACAATCTCTTAAGTTCTGCGTGCTTGGATATCTTTGAGTACATCCGCAAGGAGAACATCAAAGACCTCGTCAAGCATCTCGTCGAGAACTACAGAGAAAAGATCACCGCGCTCGGCTATCTTGAAACATTCAGCGACCTTATCCGTCTTTACGAGCAGGCCAGAGGGTTTGCAGGCAACATGGACACGTACTTTATGGAATCTGAGGACGAGATGGGCCGGCGACCAACTCATGTGAATGGACGCATGATGGAGCGGATAAGTGTTGATCCGATGGAAGAGGAGTATTGGAACACGTCCGACGATGAGGAAGAGCATCAGACAAAGCTAGCTGCCAGACGCTCGTTGGTCCCCGGGCCCAGCCCCAGCCCCGGTCCGCTCAGCGCCCTTGTCGACTACCACTCAGATGAGGAGTCGGACGAGAATGGTGGCGACGTGATCATGGCCCAGACCGACCCAGAGATCACCAAAGAGGGCAAAAGCGGAAAGTCCGGAAAGTCCGAAAAGTCCGAAGAGCCTCTGACCCCGAACAGTGCAGACACTGCACCCCCATCGTTGAGCTCAACCCCGCCTGAGCGACTTAGTGAGAAGCGTCGACGAGAGGAAGAAGACGACGACGAGTTGGGCAAGATGATGCAGCAGAACAAACGGCGCAACAGTACCTCTGCAGTGCAAAATTCCAGTGGGGCTGCAGCAACACCACGCAAAAGGAAGCCTTTCGGTGCATCTCCAAACTCGAGCCCTGCGGGAGTCAAGCCGCCGATTAGCATCAGGCTGCCACCTACCGTCCAGAGCTCCGTCGGGCAGGGCTCGGCAGGACAAGACGATGCGTGATTCAATGTCACACTCTGGGCTTGCCCTGTTTTTGAATATGGCTGGGAATATGCTCACAGACCCAACTTGATGGCCACGAGGAAGAGAGACCAACGGAGATACGGTGGAGTTTCTATCTCCTTGCGCGACACGCGGGTTTTGGAACGCTTCTTTCTTTGGCACCGACGACCTTTGCTCGCGTCTGCATAGACTCGATCAAGATGAGATAGCGCAGCTTGGCTTGGAGTCCGAGACAAAAAGGAAATCCCGAATCTGGTGTCGAGGGTATCTGACACTACAAGTCTGCCATTCCTGCCAGGCGCTTTGTGCTCACAATGTTTGTCAGAAGACAAATGAGTCCAAACATAAAAAGACGTAGGTATTTGCGAGCGATGTTTGCATTTGTATCATATATAGGGACAGGCAGGAACGGATTTTAGGGGCACCGGAGGCGTTGAAGCTGCTTCTTTGGTCTTGGGAGGGAAACCAGAGCTTGCCCTGCGTCATTGATTCCCCTTTGCGACTTGATGAGGAAACATCAAACAATGAAAAATTGGCTCTACCGCTCCCTTTTCGGATTCACAGGAAACATCGCCCCCAGAAGCAAGAGACTTATGGAGTACTGATTGTGTGCTCACCCACGGCTGTGGCCTCGAGTATTTCTTCGGCGATGGCCCCCCGGACGGGGATGATGTCAACCGTAATATTTACTAAACCCTCCCCATACTACTCCGCATCAGGTGGACCGAGTCATGGGGGATCGACAGCTAGCACGCTGCCGAGGGCGACCACTCCCGACACTACTGCGGGCTATTTTTCGGCGAAAGTATCGGGGACGCTGCCGGGCCGACGACGGACGACTCAGAAGTGACGATTCGTATGCGGTGGTACACCTCACGATGTAGATAAACAGTTGCCATCGCTTAGGTACTACAGCATTAGGATTGAACGTCCTTCTTTCTCCTTCCCACGCCATATCCCCCAAGGTGACTTGGAGCAGTTCACAACCTCACGCACCTCGCTCTTTCTCCGCCTGCTCAGCAGCCCTGTCACCAACCATGGCCTCGTCCCAGTCAAACTCCTTCTCCACCCCAAAGTGGTGGAAGGAGTCGGTCGTCTACCAGGTGTACCCATCGTCCTTCCAGTCCTCGCCGGGGGCCAAGCTGCCGGGATGGGGCACGGTCAAGGGCATGACCTCGCGGCTGGACTACCTCAAGTCGCTGGGCGTCGACGTGCTCTGGACCAGCCCGATCTACAAGTCCCCGCAGGCGGACATGGGCTACGACATCGCCGATTACAAGCAGATCGACCCCCGCTACGGCTCGCTCGAGGACGTGGACGAGCTCATCGCCGGGCTGAAGAAGCGCGGCATGAGGCTGATGATGGACCTCGTGGCCAACCATACCTCAGACGAGAACGCCTGGTTCCTGGAGTCCCGCAGCAGCAAGGACAGCCCCAAGAGGGCGTGGTACCACTGGCAGCCGCCAAAGGGCTACGACAGCGAGGGCAAGCCCATCCCGCCCAACAACTGGGCGCAGATCCTGGGCGAGGCCAACTCGGCGTGGACGTGGGACGAGAAGACGGGGGAGTTCTACCTGAGCCTGTTCACGCCCGAGCAGCCGGACCTCAACTGGGAGAACCCGGAGGTCCGCGAGGCCGTGTGGGACGTCATGCGCTTCTGGCTCGACCGCGGGGCGTGCGGCTTCCGCATGGACGTCATCAACATGATCTCCAAGGTCCCCGGGTACCCGGACGCCGACGAGGTGCTGGGCCCGGGCCACAAGTACCAGCCCGCGTGGAAGTATACCGTCAACGGGCCGCGGCTGCACGAGTTCCTGCGGGAGATGCATGATACTGTGCTGAGCAAGTATGACACCATGACGGTCGGGGAGATGCCCGGCGTCAGCGATGACAACGAGATCCTGCGGACGGTCGGGGCGAACTCGGGGGAGCTCAACATGATTTTCATCTTTGACGTGGTCGATATCGACAAGTACGATGTCAGGATGACGCTGCGGCCGTGGACGGTGAAGGAGATGAGGGGGATCATCTCCCGCTGGCAGAATGTCATGATCGAGAAGGACGGGTGGAACGCTGTGTTCATCGAGAACCACGACAACCCCCGCTCCATCTCGAGGTACGCGAGCGACAGCAACGAGGACAGGGACAGGTCGGCGCGGCTGCTGGCCCTGATGCAGACGACGCTCGGCGGCACCGTGTTCGTCTACCAGGGCGAGGAGATCGGCATGCGAAACTGCCCCAAGGACTGGCCCATCGAGGAGTTCAAGGACATCGAGACTATCAACTACTGGGAGAAGGTTAACACGATATACAAGGACCAGCCAGAAAAGATCGCAGAGGGGCGCAAGATCATTGACACGTGAGTATCTATCTGCCCTGGTTGCAGGCCCCCAACTTCAACCCAACTAACACCCCCCACAGAAAAGCAAGAGACCACGCCCGGACGCCAATGCAGTGGGACGCCACCGCGAACGCAGGCTTCTGCGAGGAAGGCGTCAAGCCCTGGATGCGTGTGATAGACGACTACAGGACGGTCAACGCCGCCGCACAGGTCGACTTCAAGTCCGACACGGAGCTCTCACCCTGGCAGTGGTGGCAGCGGGCCCTGGCGGACCGCAAGGAGCACAGGGACGTCTTCGTGTACGGCGGGTTCGAGGACCTCTCGGCCGAGGACAACGAGGCCGTCTACGCTTACGCGCGGACGAGCAGTACCACTGCTGGGGAGAAGTGGGTCGTGCTGCTTAATTTCTCTGGCCAGGAGCAGAGCTGGAGTCTGCCCGCGGGCTACGAGGTGGACTTGTGGGCTGCTACGACTTATGGTAAGGGGAGGGCTGAGGGGAGGGCGGTGGCTGGGAAGGTCACGCTGAAGCCTTGGGAGGGCCTCCTTGGGAAGTGCAAGGCTTAGAGAATGAGGGAGCCCCATAGAAGATGTGACCTGGGCCTATAGATGGACCCGGCTTAGATGTGATGAGATCAGTGATCAATATGGTAGAGATGCTTTGTCATCATTTCAGCCTAGACGTCGGAATGATTGACGGTAAACATAGAATCAAAGACATTTGGATCGTATCCGGTTGTCAGCCAAATCACAGGCGTGTACAAGATCTCTGTTGACGGGGACACAGCGGCTGAGCTGCTCGTAACGGACTCACTCACCATTTGGGGAGGATATGGACATTCATCTGAACAGTTATTCAATATAATGGTCTTGGTTATGGCAGACAATTAGTTGAATTGAAAGACCAAATTGCACTGGCCTGAATAGCTATCTATCATAACGTCTCAGTTTGCATGTCCAGTGCTCGTAGAGTCACATCCGCAAGAAGTTATATAGCTCAAGAAAGGAAATCACAGAAAGTCTGCCCCAACATGGTTCATCTAATTCTAGCGGGTGACTACGCAAACAGCAACCATTCGTCAAAGTGGGTACGGTATGCTGATTCCAGTTGTTGCACCGCTTTCTTAGGCCTAGATCACGATCTGTCAGCTGACAATGTATTGCATGCTACAGCACCAGAGCGACTTACATCGAGGCAGTAGTAGATGCTCCTGCACGCAGCGCCGTTTCCGGCCGTGTACATCACGTGTTGGTCATCTTTGAAGATGTTGTAGTTGTGGAACGAGTTGAAGCCAGTTCTGGGTATGATTGTCAGCCCCCTTTCCAGACAGGTCCGCCTCAGGGCACCCGTAGCAAGAAGATATTACTTACCCAACCTTGGCATAGTTGGCATACGACTGAGCGTTGGATGGGAGCGTGTAGTAGAAAGTAGTGCCACTGGTGAAGCCGCAGCCCTGGTTGCTCCGGCCCTCCCAGGTGAACAGCCCGCTGCTAGACAGGAAGCACTGGTTGTTGGAGCTGGGCTGGTAGTTGCAGTTGCTGTCATCACTGCAGTACTACTCGCAGCTTAAGGTTAGCTTTTGATCTTCAGCTCCGAGGCGGCTTCTCGGGCGTTTTGAGGGAGGAAAGGGACACCCACGATCTCGATGGAGTAGGCGTATCCATTGCCCTGGCAGTTGACAAGGTGAATCCCCTCAGTAGCCCGGACCATCAGCTTGATGGGCTCCGTGACA
Organism: Diaporthe sp. PMI_573; assembly: GCA_021399435.1. Taxonomy (NCBI): domain Eukaryota; kingdom Fungi; phylum Ascomycota; class Sordariomycetes; order Diaporthales; family Diaporthaceae; genus Diaporthe; species Diaporthe sp. PMI_573. The sequence continues at coordinate 289,926 of JAJTUP010000023.1, read as the reverse complement.
TTGACAGGGGCGGGAATGGTGTCCGGAGCAGGAAGCTCGTTCAGCGGGACGGCGCTGAGAGGGAAGTCCTCTGCAACGAAAGGAACCGCAACCGCGGTGGCCGCGAGAAGCGAGGAGATAATGGCGAATCGGTTGAAGATCATGTTGGGCAATGAAGTACTCGGTGTGGAGAGTAGTGAAGGGAGTTTTTGAAAGAATGATCGGGGCTGTTGATGTCTGTGATGATGATATTCTCTCAAGTCTGTCAAAGCTGGGCTCCTGCGTGCCTCTTATAGTTTTCGTGCCCGTCCGTACAGCGGTCAAGAGCTGAATGCTTCCTCTGTTCATGAGAACCCAGTCTGCCACGGAAGTGTCCGAAGGAGTAGGCTAATGCGATTCATACCAAGTGATGTTCCTTAGACCAAGGCAGCCAAATATCTCTTAGGAATCCGGTTTTCTCTTTTGGATACTTTCCATGCTTAAACGGTACATCACATGGTCTAGTCATTATCGTTAATGTGGCTTATGCCTGTTCTACAGTATTCCAAAGGATTCACACCCCCTTGGCACCTAGTTCTGCAATGGTAAAGGGGCGACTACTCTTGAAAGTATCGTGAGATTTGGCCAAGTCTCGGGCCCTTGGTGGTTAGTGATCGTGGCTGCTACTAGTACTTTCCTCCGTTACATGAGTACGGTGTGAGACAAGGGTGCCATCCGACTGGCGTGTAAATTTTGTAAGCGGTCTGGCCTCCGTCGAATCTGATTTAGCCGATTGAGAGTTCATAACGTGAACGCTGAGTGTAGCAAATGTTCCCCACTTGGGCAGCTGCTTATTCGGTCCTTTGGTACACATTGCTGTGAGTGGCGTGTCCTACGATGCTGCGAGGAATAGTGCTTATGCGCAATACAACGCGATATTACAACATAGTTGTGGAATGTGACCGTAAGAGTAAGCAACCCGACTAAGTCGCATTCGGCTTTGCTGCAATTCGGATCTGAGTTTTAAGGTTCATGGTGTTGAGCATGGTTCTTTGGGAAGGATTCTTAAGAGGACTTTAAATTTTTTGCATCGTCAATCAGACATGGCAGCCATGCAGCCCTGTCCACTGAGGCTACATGCTGAACCAAAAAAAAGATCTCACCTTTTAGGGGACTTCCCATCAAAATTGGGCACCTCGGTGCAAGACACGGCGACCAGGGCCGGGCCCGACTCCCGATAGTCCCGGGAATCAACAATGCCTGTTCCGGCTAAGGAAGCAATAGTTCGCTGCGTTGTAAGCTCTGTCAGCGCTTTATGCAGGGTTCAAATGCGACCTTAGATCTATGTAGAACAGGCCCCAGGGGAGATTGCGGCAAACATGGTGGCTGTCTTGCTAGGGCAGTGGATGGTACTCGGCGGAGTGACCGGGAAATATGTGGAATTGGCTTCTGGTGTCGGTTCGCGCCAGCTGGCCAGCTTCCCAAAAGACGGTGTCTACTTCACATCCACATTGTGGCTGCGTTACGAACCCCATTGGAGTTGTAAATCAACCGTCATGTATATACTCGCAGACGAGCGAAATAACTCGCTGTGCTCGCATTCGTCCTCAAGCACCATTGCACCAATAAGATATTACTTGGCGGCTGCCCTTCCAGATCTAGAACGGGGATCATGGGGCTAGATGAGGGGGGCTTGGTATATGCTTGGGGAAGCCGCATCTTGAACCCCTTAATATACTCAAGGCAGCTACTGTGCAACTTTAATATTAGCAAAAGGAATAGCTCGCAGGTGTATACTATATTGGTGAATGGGCTATTCCCAGCGATTCCTAGGCTCTGTGGGAGTTTCTGGATTTTCTAATCCCTCCTCGCGATTTCGCACTACGTACTTGAAGTGAAGGCCTGGGCAGGGCCGCGTTGCACCAGGTTTGACAACCCAGAATCAGCCAACCTGTAGGCTCACTTTCTACATTCACATTACCATACTCACTAGCTCTATGAAAAAGCGACGATCTCGCTTTATTGCATGCCGATCTCAGGTGAAAGGTGCCGATGTCCTGCAGTTACATGCATCTTCCCCGCTCCGGTGATTATATGGCGGCGCCCCAAACTCAAGAGATCACCAATACTTCGGACTCGTAGCAACACCACAATGACCAACAAGCTATCTGTGGACAAGTACAGTCGCGATGAAACAAAGAATTTTGTTGTTCACCTTAGTCGGGTTCCTGTCATGTATCCACGCACAGAACACAACGAGCTTATCCCTAGACGGTCAGTAGCGTACAGTCCTTGGCGACACAAGCGGCACTCAATTGTGCCTGGCTCTTCTTGTGTTTCGTACAACCGAGCTTACACTCAAATCAGAACTCTGGGACCAGTATGTCGGTCCGGTGAGCACTTCGCCAGTCAGCAGCACGGTCGACCCGACTCCCGTGCCGTCAGAGTCGCTCACTCCTCCCCCGTCACTATATTATCCGCCCCCTCCCTTTCCCGGTGGGGCTCAAGTTCCTCTACAGGCCCCCAATGAAAGCTGGAAGTTCCCGCAGAGCTTTCTGCGCGGCGTCTCGGGCTCAGCGTTCCAGATCGAAGGTGCCGTGAAAGCTGATGGACGAGGTCCGAGCATCTGGGATGTGCTCACTCACATCCCAGGCTTTGTGGTGAACAACGACACGGCAGACATAGCGAACAACAATTACTACCTGTACAAACAAGGCAAGACTCTGTATTCCACGTGCTGATAGACATGAGCTAATATCATTAGATATCGCACGCATCGCCGCACTCGGTGTCAACACTTATGCCTTCTCTATCTCGTGGTCACGAATTTTCCCCTTCGGCTCGGGAGATGTCAACGAAGCAGGTCTCCAGCACTACGATGATGTGATCGACACATGCCTGCAGTATGGAATCACTCCCGTAGTCACTCTATATCATTGGGACCTCCCACTCAACCTTCAACTCACCTACGGCGGGTGGCTCAACGACCAGATCACCAGCGACTTCAGCGAGTACGCCCGCGTGGCCTTCACACGATGGTCCAGTAAGGTCCACTACTGGGTCACCCTTAACGAGCCCGCCGTCTTCTGCAACGGGTATCCGCTGCCAGAGGGTCACTTCAACGACAGCGCGACGGCCGACATCCCGGCCGACCAGCAATTCTACGCGTGCGCCCGCAACGCCCTGCTGGCCCACTCGTCAGCCTACCGGATCGGCAAGGGTATCAACTCCTCCCTCAGCATCTCGTTCAAGAACAACGGCGCGTACAAGATCCCCGTGGACGACACCGCAGAAACCGCCGCGGCAGTCCAGAGGGCATGGGACTTCAGCGACGGCCTGTGGGCGACCCCTGTCTTCCTTACTGGTGATTTTCCAGAAAGCGTCAAGGAGTACGTGTCAGCGTTCCTGCCGGCGTTCACAGAGGAGCAGAAGGCGCAGATCAATGGGACCAGCGACATCTTCATGATTGACGCATATGGTGGGGGAGGATTCGTCACTGTCCCCGGCGATGGCGGCCTACAGGCGTGCGTCGGCAATGATTCACACCCGGACTATCCTGGCTGCTATGGTGGCTCTCCGATTTATCCTGGAGCCGACTACTGGCCGACCGGCCCTGCTGTTGACCCCTGCGCCAGTTGGCTGTCCTACAGTACAGATTGGGTCCCAACTATGCTCAAGACATATCAGGAGAAGTTCAAACCAGCTGTGAGTGGAAATTACTGGCATATGATGAAAACCAAGGAGTGTGCACACATATCGCTGACTGATCTTGCTACTCAAAGGGCGGCATAGTTGTATCAGAATTCGGAATGCCGGAACCGTACGAGAGCTTGCGGACAGATCTCCAGTCTATAGTCATCGATTCTCTTCGTTCTAGGTACTACAAGGAGTACCTGCAGTCGATTCTAATGGCTATGTCTGAAGGCGTCAATGTGGTTGGGACACTGGCTTGGAGTATCTTCGACAATTTTGGTACGTCAAGCCCGCTGGCGGATTCTTCCCAGTCCGTCTCCATTCAAAGTCGACAGACTTGGTACGGACGCAGTATATCCCTACTGCTGATGAACTGAACTTTATGAGCACAGCGTACTGATTCTAAACAGAATGGGACCACGGGTACTCCTGTCGCTTTGGTGTGCAGGTGAGTGGAGTGCTTCTAGTACTACAAAAGTGCGAGTGGTAGCCGGCGCTAACATCGTGCAGTATGTCAACTTCACGACACAGGAAAGGTACTTCAAGGCGAGTGTCTTTGAGTATATGAATCTGTTCAAGATATACCAGGAATAAGGGCCACCGAAGACAGCTGTTCTGGTATCCATCACCGAGATACATACAGTCAAGGAGTTATTAAATACATATGAGTTACCACTGTTGAAAACATCGCAAACTGGTCACTTTTTCAGAGATGTTTTGGGATATTGGAGTGTGTGTAGCAAGCAGTATTCATAAGTCACTCAGACCATTGAGAGCCAATTAGCGCCCTGCATAACTAAGCCACTCCCAACTTGAAACCAACACGCTTCGACGTGCCACATCAGCCAACACGCTTCCCGTCAGTAGCACTGAGATCGCAAATGGCGAGTTGTGGGCCCCGTCTTCCACACGTTCCCAGGCAGTTCATTTCCTGGCCTTCAGCGCTCGTCCATCTTCGTATTGATTGTCTTATTTCGAGATATTTCCTACCAAGCACAATACATGATGGCAGCTCGGGAAGACTCTGACAACCTCGCGTGGGACCGTAGCGACGAACTCTGGGAGGATGCCCTGAGGCAAGTCCGATCGTCATCTCAGTGTCGCAAAATCGAATCTTTTGCCGAGAGGATTTTCGGAAAACCTGCGACCTTGGTTACCCCACTGATTATCGGGGGCTTCAACGTGCTATATCCTATCCGACTCGAAGGCTCTTCCGCTCCTGTTCTCGTCCGCCTGCCCTGCCCCAACCAGGCCATCTTTCCTGAAGAGAAAACAGTTGCAGAAGCCGCGACAGCTACGTACATCGCCCAACATACCCAAGTTCCGGTTCCCAAGGTTTTTCATCATGGTGTTGACTCTGATATCGGACCTTTCATGATTATTCAAGATCTCGAGTCCCGACGAGGCATGGGTCAAGCGCTGGAGGCCCCCCGCGAGGACCCCAACGAGACGGCAGTCTTGGATCCTGATATCTCTGAAAGTAAGCTCAAGGCTCTGTACGTCAAAATGGCACGGTGTGTGCTACAGCTTGCGCAACCTACCTTTCCGCGCATAGGAGCTCTCGCTGAGGCGGGTCCTAAATCTCACTGCGTGATGGGACGGCCCATCACTCTGAATATGAGCAACATGGTCCAGCTTTCCAACATTCCCAAATCAATTTTTCCGTCCGAAGGCACCACGTATCAAACGGCTGATGCGTGGTACCTGGCCCTGGCCGAGATGCAAATAGCAACGCTCCTTTTCCAGCACAACGACATGATATCATCGGAGGATGACTGCAGAACCAAATATGTGGCTCGCCAACTATTCCGCAGGCTGGCCAAGCAGGGCCGACTAGCAACATTCGGGTTTGCCGAAGACGACTGGTCTGCCCGGTCCCAGCACGCTCGTGCGGCGTTGCCGATGCCAGACGGCTCAAGCTCCTTCCGCCTCTGGGCTGATGACTTCCGACCAGCCAATGTCCTTGTTGATGGAAATGACGAGATTATTGGAGCGATCGATTGGGAATTCGCCTATGTGGGACCAACGCAATTCGTCTTGGACGCACCTTGGTGGCTTCTACTGGACGCGCCTGAGATGTGGGATAATGGTATCGAGGATTGGGCCGGCGTCTACGAGAGACGTCTGAAAACATGGCTTGCGGCGATGGAAGAGGTAGAACAAGATATAAGCCCCAGCTCTTTGCTCCTGTCGGCGTACATGCGAGAGAGCTGGGAGACGGGCCGGTTCTGGCTCGACTATGCTGCTAGAAAGAGTTGGGCGTTCGACACTATCTACTGGAAATACCTGGACGAGAGGTTCTTTGGTGAGCGGGAAAGGGATATCCCCAAGGAAGATTTGTGGCGGGTGAGGGTGCATCTTCTTAGTGGGGAAGAGCGGGCGGCGATGGAGCCACTGGTGCAAACGAAGATGGATGAATCCCAGGAACGGGTTTTGGTCGAGTGGGACGCTGGGGAGGCAAGGCGGCGCCTAGATTCCTTCCTATTCGACTGAAAATATGGAACAGAATCACAAAGAACGAGCTCAGCCGGCTCAGGTCGTCTATTCTTATAACGCCTGTGATGTGGTCCGGGGTTCCGGTTCGGTGATTAGCTACGCACCGTGGGTGAGGCTCGTCCAACTTGCTCTCATTCTGATTTCAGCTCGCAAGCCTGCAAGCCGTGCGGGCTGATAGAGCTACCTCCACCGTGAAACGAATAGCATTGTCACGGGTTATAAGGGAGTAATACAGATTGAGATCCTCGCCCTCAATGAAGAGGGCACCTTTTTGAGAGAGGCGATAAATGGCTTCTTACTAAGGAGGCGGCATATATTCGAGTAGATCCAATCTGGTGATATGCTCTCTGCCGTTAAGACAAGGTCGTTGCCTAATCTCCAAGTCGGACTGTGGATCTGAATTAGGACCGGGCCCTTGGCAACAGCACCACCGATGTAACCTGATGTCATTAGCTACCGGATAAGAAGCAATAGTGCGGCCATGGCATTGAGTTCTGCGAAGGGGTAATCTTCGTTCGTCTTATAAACTTTGCTTCAACGCTTTTACCCTTTATTACTTTAACACCTCATCATTCTGCCGGTGCTTTTCGTTCGTAGATCGTAGCCCAAAGATCTCGAGGCCATTCTTTCTGACGATGAGGCTACTACCCGCGCTCCTTGGCCTAATTGGCGCTGTAACAGCCGTTTTAGAGCCAAACTACACATCACCGGCGGGTGTCGAGATCTACAACCCGTCAACATTCTTCAACACCACGGGACCATGGAGCTTGATGTCTAAGGCTGGAAATACATTATACATTGCTGGTACGCCTGTTGTCGTTAGATTCCTTGGTAACTCACCCACTGATAAAGAGGTTGTTTGAAGGCATGCGTGGTATCTACCGGTCCAATAGCACTCTCGCCCCAACAGGCCAAGCGCGCATTCAGGTAGCCTACGAGAACATGATAGCTCTGGCAGAACTGGCAGGCACAGATCGATACTCTTGCACGCGGCTGGTCGTGTACACCACGGATATGTATCGGTATCGTCCGCTATGCAACCAGGTCCAGATCGCATTGTGGGGCGACGATCCCAACAGGTATCCGCCAAGGACTATTGTTGAGGTTGACAGGTTGAACGAGGATGATATTGTGGAGGTTGAGGGGACTTTCTGGGTTTCTTGAGTCATCTATATGGCGCCGAATTCTGGGTCATTGCGACAAGATGACTGGATTTCCAATGTGAAGGGACAGATCTTGGGTGTTGTACCTAGGTAGTGGTGTCCCAACTTGTATCCCTTTCAATAAGGCTCAAAGAATGCCTCGGTGGCTATCACAACTGGCGGCAGATCGGTGCAGATGCGGTATGGGTACAGGAGAGGATAGAATAGATAGTGTAGGCGGGGTTGCAGTGCTCAACAAAGCCATTCGTAGCTGTTACACTGTTTGATTCGGTCGAGTTCCGTCGCATATGGACCGAGTAGCACGATCAAAGGCCCCATAGAGAGCATCATGAACTGGAAAATATTGCAATCAGGCTTGTTTCTGTACTTTGTGACAGCCGAGTCTTCCTGAAAGAGACAATAGCCAAGTTCCGTCCCAACAAACCAGTAGTAGTCGAGTGCATCCATTTCGGTGATGTCCTCCATGTGGGTAATATTGGTGTACGTACACACTGTGCAGTGCTCAATGTTACTGGCCACAGCGGCTAGATAGATACTTCAAATTAGTCGGCCGTCTGCCGTTGCTCAACGCTGTGTTTCTTACCAGGATACCCTACTGATTGTGTCATGTACTGGGCGGCCTCGATGACGTTCTGATTGCTCGGTGGGGATAAGAGGGTGGCGACATGCTCGGTGACATTTCCTTTCACCAAGCTGACGTACTTCTCGTCCGTGGGGTATATTCTGTGGTTCTCAAGGTAATCAAGTCTGCTGCCCCAGGACTCGAAAAAACTTGTGATGTTCATGCTGGGTGACTAGTACTGTGGATGGCAAGGGAGCGGATGATGCTAGTGTTGGTGGATCAAGACATTTTCCGAAAAGAAATGATTGATTTGTCGAAGCGTTGGAAGGCAGTCGATGAGGTGGGTCAGAATCTGATGTGAGAAATCCGGTTGTAGAGGATCAGGGCTGTGTAACTCGAGATGCATGCTTGATCCTTCGGACTAGATTGACGTGCCGAAACAAGTCTGAACATTCGACAAGTCCTCCAGAAGAACCACGCCTCGACGAGTTGTAATGAAAATATTGAATCCAATTACCCCGTCACTCCCCTACTCAAGCAATACTATTGGGTAGGCCCGTCAGACCCAACTCAAAATGCTCGTCCGCAAATATGGCATCTCCAACCCAACCACCATTCCTGACTCTGAGTCCCTGACGAAAACAAGGCGGTCCAAAGCTTCATTCCCATAGTACAGCCAATCTGCCGTCGTCCATCTCAGACAGTCTTGCTGAGCACTGAATCCGACGCCAGGGAGATCAGATATGGGGTTGTTTGCAGCTGGCTCGATCGGCCACCAGATCCGCCAGTCCTCGCGGATGACCTTCGTCCCGTCGTCAGTCGTAGCCATCTCCGACATATCAGCTGGGAAAATCCTCAAGTCCCCACCCAGCCCTGGCCCAGGGAGGAACTGTCCGACGGTGACAGCCCAGATCTCCCGCACCGCGGCCAACACGTCAGAGCCGTTCCTCTCAACGACGGATACCTTCAGCGAGTCAATATCCTGCTCAATCGTGACATTGAAACAAGCCTCATCAGCCGCCCCAGTACCATTGGAACAAGGCCCCCCGAACGTCCCTGTGTATCCCCTCCTCTCAGCTTCAGCCCTCGCAGCCTCGTCCACGGCCCCGACGACGGCGGCAAGAGTGGCGTCGTAGATCGGGCCATAGGCCCGCGCCTCGCCCGCCGTGAGGACGACCACTGCGATCCCGTAGTCATCCACCACGCCCACCTGCGCGTTGTAGCCGTACGCGGCGCCGTTCTTGGCGTAGATGGGCACCGTGTGCGGGTGGTCGGGTGTCAGCGTCCCGGCGTCCGGGGTGAAGATCTCCCAGGGCGTGCCGACTGACGCACGGCTCGAGCCGGCGGCGCTGTGGGGCTGGAGCCAGGTGTTGATGGTTGTGGGAGGGAGGAGGGATGTATTGCGTGAGAGGATGGCGTGGAAGAAGGTGGAGAGGTCTGAGGCTGTTGAGACAAGGCCTCCTCCGCTGATAGGTGCCACGGTTAATGGTAATTTTCGTGAAAGAATGAAGAGTAGTCGGTGAGGATGGTAACCATCACGAGTGGGATGAGAAGATACTCACGGTGCATTGTCGCCATAATCACTCCCCCAACTATTCTGCACCGGCGGGATTACAGCTCGATCATCAACACCAGGGCTGACCGTCGTACTCATCATACCGAGCGGATCTGTCACATAGTACCTGAGCTGTTCCGTGTAGTTCATACCAGTAGCAGCCTCTACGGCGAAGACCAAAAGGCAGAAGGCGATGTTGGAATAGACTGGGCGCGTCATGGGCGGCGACACTGGCCGGACCTGGAGCATGCCTCGGAGAAACTCTGTGCAGATTTGTTAACACTGTGTCTTCAGTCTTGAAACACCACCAAATATTTGCTTGGATGACTTATAGACTCACGCTGCCTTGTACACCCCGAATTCAGCCCTTCCACCCCGCACGGGGGATAGTCGTCGTCGTTGAGAGTTGGGAACCCAAGTGCTTCGAAATAATCTTTCAGGTAGTAGAAGTCCGAGAACCCGTAATTGGGCGGTATACCGCTCAGCTGGCTAGCCAGGGCCCCGAGGGAAATATTCTCCCAGCTCACCAGGCTGTCACTGCCCGCTAGTTCGGGTAGATATTTGGTGATGCTATCATCCAGGCTCAAACCGCTCTTCAGCACGATAGCATCGGTAAGCAGCTTCGAAACCGAGCCGATGAGGTACTGCGAGTCCCTATCCAGCTTCTTTGTGCCGTTGATGTTGGCGGCTGAGAGATGATGATATTCCCAGAGTGGTATCGCAGGGTCCTCCTGTCCCAAGGAGACTACCGCAACGGAAAAGGAGACATTTTCAATGGGAAAACCTGCTTGGATCGTGCCGTTCAGAGCGCGGCAGAAATTTTCGCTCAGGTTCCCGGCTGCGGACAGGAAGGCCGGTGACGAGGACAGGGAGACGGGCCGGGGGACCACCGGGCCTTCGGGTCGGCAGAGGAGCTCTGATGATACAAGAGGTAGATTGAGCAAAAGAAGGCTCTTCATTTTGGCTGATATGAACACTTGGATAGATTACATACAGAAGTGAGGCATAATTTCGTGGTAGATCTTCAGAGCTACGTGGAGATTCATGTTGGCAAGCCGCTCATTTATGTTCATCTTTCTGTGTTCTTCAGAGCCATGACTACTCACAATAGGAGTCTTCCGAAAGGATCGCTATTGCATCATAGATGCTGCGCCTTGTTCGTGGACCAGATACGACGAAAGCGAATCTTTCAGGCCGGCAACGATCACCATCATGATGCTTTCTGACCCTAAGGAAGAAACGGTTGAGGTATACACCGGCGCCCACCCAGAGCCTAGAGAGAGTTGCTAAGTAGTGGAGTACCTCTTTCGTCGATTGGACAAATCAAAGCAACGGCGCACTCCGCAAGTCCCGTAGCCTAAGAGCAGCCTTCCCTGTTAGTCTGGCTGCGGAACGCGAGCAATACGGAGGAGGCGCGCTAAGAGCTGCGGCGCCTTGGCAGCACCGCAGATCTATCAGTCGATATTCCCGGGATCATCAACTTACGCTGTGGTCATGCGTACAGCCCTGACGGCGAGGCAGGGGCTATGCTACGACACAGGCAGGGTCTCACTGGTTGCAATCAATGTAGAATCAGTGTAGAGTCGAACAACACGTCCACGTGAGAAGTGTTCACAAAATCAAGGCGTATATTCAATGCCCACCACTGTTCACATGTGACACTTATGTCCATCCCATCTGCCTGGTCTCTTCATTTGATTCTCGTGGTTCACTAGTACAAACTGGCTGAAAGCTCATTTTCAAGTAGTCAACTTGAAGTTGGGACTTGTAAACACAGTCTACATGGCCGATTGTAAATTGCTCGATACGAGGACAAATGTATGTCAAACAAACAATGAAGGTGCAGCAATGATCTGAGTTGCAGACGTCTGTGCAGAAAATTCATTGTCGGCTCGGAAACGTGTCAGCTTTCTGATCATGTCCTCTGTCTGGATGCATTCAGCCACTAATTATGCTGTATAGCAACCCGAGCTTCTGTGAGAACAAAGCAAGGGCACAAGGATCTGATGATATGTGGATCAATTCTCTGTAGTAACGTCCCCGGCCCGGCTTCCGCCCCCCCCCTGATTCCGCCCCCTTCCCTCACGACCGCCCCCTTCGCCTCGTCGCCGACGACGCCGCCACCACGATAGTTGACCTCGCTTCCGATGGTGTTTCCGACTCTTCTGAAGCGTCGCTTTCTTCTGATACCACCCCCGCTTCAATCTGAGTCCTCCGAATGGCCTCGATATCGGCGAAAAGTTCATTCGGGTCAAGTTGAACCTTCTTCCTTCGGACTACCCTACTGGCTTCAATCTGGGCTTCCAACTCTCGGGCTTTTTGTGAGGACATCGTCAGATCGACGTCTATCTGGTCCCAACTTTTGAGGATTTTCCTGAAGAGGAGTCGTGATGTGGGGCTGAGATTCTTCTGACGGGCATACCGAGCCACCATACCCCTTAGGTCTTGAGATCGCTTAGGGGTCGCAAAAATGGTCCCTCGAGGCCGACAAAAACACTTATCAGTGCAGAAATGGCTGCTGGAGCTATTGGTACCGCCAGATTCCAACGATCTCGCTTCCTTCTCGCGATTATCGGCGATAAAGTGGCTTCCGAGTGCCCTATGCTTAGACACTGGCCAGAGACCAGTCGCCCGCCAGCCAGAACGTATATTTGCTTCCGTCAAAGTGTCAATTCGAGCCTTGTGATAGCAATAAAGAAACCGTTTCTTTGCCACGACTGTTGACGAATCGTGCCCTCCCTGGTGATCGAGATGCTTCTTAAATGCGAGCTTTAGAGGGCCGAAGATCGCCACATCGAGCGGTTGCAGCATATGCGAAGTATGGGCGGGCAAAAAAACGATATACACCTTATTCGAGAAGCATTCCCACATAAACTCGACCGTTGTATGTGTATGGTGCCCATCGATCACGAGAAGGCGCCATTCTAATGGGTCCTCTGGTACTGTTTGAGGAAGGAAGACCTTCCGAAGCCAGTGGATAGCGATAGGTTCCTCCATCCACCCCTTCTTCGTCGCCGTGAACTGCCAGCCCTCGTGATCTTCAAGGGCGATAGGAAACCACTGCTGCTGAATGCTGAGTCCCTTAAAAATAACGAGTGGGACGAGGAACTTGCCCGTGGCGGAGATACACTCAAGGAAGGAGGTCCACGCTCTCGAATTAAAGTCCTTCTGAAGAAGCTGGCTTCCTTCCGAATAGCCGATCGTGAGCGCCTTCTCGGACTTGCCCTCCATCAGCCCGCCCTCGTCGGCATTCCATCAGTTGGCCGGCTTAATTGCCTTCACGATAGGCAACTGCATGAAGTCAAACCACGACCCAACGTTCTTTTTGGTAGCTGCCCTTAGCCGTTTAGCCTCAACGCGCTGGTACTTACGGCTTTGGAGGATAGGGTGACGAAGGAGGAAGGCCCTCAGCCACTTCCTTCCGAGAGGAGCGACCTCCTTCCCCGACGAGGCCATTCGGGCTGCCAGAGCCCTCGTTTCCCAGCGAGTTAACGCATGGCCCAAGCTGCTTTGGTTGATAAGGAATAGGGCCAATCGATCCTCCTGATCATCAGAAAGAGGCCTCTGAGGTTCGTGAGAAACGCGCTGACTTTGCGCGCCGGCGAGGCGATCGCGAAGTGTGGAACGGGGGATATGCCAGGTCCTGCAAGCCTGCTTGACGGGCATTCCATCCCTGCACGCAACAAGGGCGTCATGGATCTCGGCTTCCCCATAGGGCTTCATGATGACTAGGTTGATGCTTGGAAGAAGTTTGGTGACCAGAAAAAATTCTCTCGGAAAGATATGGTTGAGTTTATATAGGGTGGGGGCAGACGCGTACACGCGTGAACGCGGATGTGGGGGGGGCGGAATCAGGGGGGGGGCGGAAGCCGGGCCGGGGACGTTAATGAAAATCACTTGTATTTTCTTTGTAATGGGGACTTCGACCTCCCGCAGTCATTTACATCACAATCCACATCTTGGCAGTCTTTAAGGGATTTCAATGGCTCCTTAGATATGATTCTAACGTTAAATGTCAAGTAGAACGAGTCCAAGAACTGTGGGCTTCGTTTGGTGCCACAGACAAGGTTAGGAGCATTTGGTTGAAGCACTCCGACCAGTTGGTGGATAGGTGCTGGACTCAGCGCTAGAATTTAGATCTATTATCCTTAGTGCGAAGACGCCTCTAAAAGTAACTGAGTTATAAGAAATATCAGACAGGATCTTTTGGTCCTCCACACACAAGAATGGCTATTTAAGAACGCTCTAATAAAAGGAGAGAAAAAGTAGCCTGTCAAAGACATTATAGACTACCAGACCTTCCTGGCAAATTCCTTAATCCTATATAATTTATATATTTATACTATTTAACAAATTATATAATAGACAATTTATAAAAGTTAGATTAATTAGTAAAGACTCGCTGCCCCCCCCCCCCACGCGCCCAACTCAGCTCCTATGCCAGCGCCGCTCTGATCTCATATGCTTTGCATCTTCCGAAAAAAATGTAGATTCAAATTCAATCCACCTCTCAGTAAGCTTGGCTCTGCTGCAATAACTGTTCTCTCTGAGCTTCATCCGATACAAGTCAAATTAATATCCCAGGCAACCGATTAGCAACCAAGGGAAGAAAGACGAGTCTGATTCCCTGAACTGACATTCGTTGTGGCAGTGTGGGCTGGCGGAAGCATGTTGTACCGTGGCCCCTTGGCAGAGTAAACCGCGGGACGGCTCTTACTACACCTAATACCAGTCCCTTCCCTCTAACCTCTAACCTACTAGTATGATGACTATCATGCCTAGTGCTTACAAGCCTACTACACTTAGACTCATTGTTACACTTAGTCTGTTTCTACCGCAGTCATTTCGCTATGGTAAGCCATTTCACCGTAGTAAGCCATCTCACTGTGGTAATACCTGTGATGCGGTCCGCGCTGCCGCTTTCGTGATTGGCCATGTCAGCCGCGCCGCACTGGCAGCCTCCTGTCGTAGGTTCCAGATGGTACCTGGCTGCCGGGGCTCGCAGTACCTTTTTCAACTGCCGGACAGTAATCAGGCATTTGTGCGTACTGTAGCTTCTGGCTGAGGGGGCAGCGCTGCAAGCGTGCTGGGACTACCCCCTCCTCTACACGCCAAAGTTAGCTGCTGAGCCCTCAGTCTCAGCCTACGCCACTGCTACAAGCGTCTGTACGACCTCGGCCTCTATTTAATGTGAATATAAAATAAAATTTTACATTATGATGATAGGAATTATCTTGGAAATAATGATCTCTATAGGCAGTAACATGGATGACCAAGAATGTAGAATAGGGGGTTCTCCATTGAGGTAGCTGAAGCGCTGCAAATGAGAATACCGCCGTCAACGCGACGAACACATCACAAACCCATCAAACAACGCTCGGTGGCTAGCTCCATTGACCATCGTCCCTGTTCCCATTACCATCTCTCCGTCCGCGTACTCCACCGCCACGATGCCTCTTGGTGATCGGCCTTGGTCGGGAAGTCGAGAGGGTTCCACATACAGTGTGATCTCCCATCTCCCATCCACTCAGGCGGGGGCGTCACCCGGTCCCAGGCATCGCGGAACACACCAGTCACGCGTATTGATTCCTCGGGGTCGACACGGTGGGTGTTGGTCTCATCTGGCAGGATAGGCAGCGGACACGGAACTTCATTTCCGCCTTCCTTGGCCTGCAAGAAGTCCATCAGAGCCCTCTTTTGCATGTCTGTCAAGAGGCAGATCCGATACGTGACCTCTTGACGGTCGGGATGCAGGTAGACAGCATCCGACTCCCCGCGTGCCTGTGCCGTGCGGTCAAAAAGAACCACGCCGCCGATGATTCGGGACTCGGCCTAGTAACCTGCCATGTCTGCCGCGCATTCAGGGTAGTTTTCCACGTTGATGTACCAAGCGTGCCGGAAAAGAGTACAAGGTGGCCCATTGGGGTTGAACGTCCACCACACGTCCCAATGGTCATCCGGGTCACTCGCGCCCTTTGGTGGCTCCCAGGTGTGGACATCCCTTACTGATGAAGAGGTCGACGATGAGAGATCAGGGTTGTTGTTGTAAAGAATCACGGCCACCTGGTGGACGGAGCGTGCCACGATCTCGATGAGCCTAGTCTTGAAAGCTCTAGACCCTGGGGAAGCTCCTTGAAAAACATTCAAGAGCTGCCGTCGGTCAGCGCGGAACGTTCAGAACGAAGAAGTGACAAGGAAAGAGTGGGTTGATACCGTGGAATCGAATCGTAGGGTTCCCAGGTCAAAGCTGGTGCGGAACTTGAGGGTGGTCTCGAGAACCCCGGCGCCGAGTTCGGTGTGGGCGCAAATGGGATGATCATCCCAAAGCAGGTCGCCATAAACATCCCTAACCACGTCTATGAGAGGCAACCCATCAACGATCTGTGCATAGATAGTTTCGGCGATCTCGGTATTGAGGATATTTAATATAGCCAGCCTAACGGCCTGTTGATGCGGACCATCTAGTAACTCGATCGTAGCTGTGTGTGTTGACCTGTGTTTCTCCCCATCCTCGCTGTTACCGTGAGGCTGTTGCTGCATAATTGCAACGGAAATGACTAAGAACACGGAATGGAACAAAATAAACAGTATATCCCTGAGTTTAAAAGGTATGGGATTGAGTGGGGAAGCAGCAACTTATAACATTGAAGAGTGTCGAAGTTTCCGGCCTAAAGTTGATCCGGAGCCCCTTGGATGGCTGTGAATCCAAAGGCCAATCAGAGAAAGTCATCAAACATCCATTGCATTCCCTACTGTCGTCCTCACTTCAATGCAAGTAATTAAAGACCATATACAAAATACATAGTTCTATATATAGCCTGATGCCGGTCTCCACATCTGCCCTCCCAAGTTGCCAACCTCTTCAGCTTGATGCAGGCATCGTGTTCTCTGGTTTATTCTTAGGAGCAGTTATGCACAAAGCTAATCTCAAGTAATTGTAGTGACTAAATGATTGGATATTGACGATATGTTGGTTATTGGTCGTCACTTGGCCGACCTCAGCATGGCTGCAAGAAGTAGATTTGTATGTCACTACGCCGCCCAACCCAACCCTACCGGGCTTTTTTTTTGTAACCTGTTGGTTGATTTTACTCGGCTGTTACAGACGCCAAGTAAAGTCGATGAGAAATTATAAGCAGATCTAGGAGTCAAAGGGTTGCTCCAATATTGGGGGCAGATATCCCATTGTATTGCCTTTGTTCCCAAGACTGCACCAATCCACTAACCAAGTGGCGTGGCCATATACACGATATTGATAAATGAGTTTGGAAACATAGCTGCAATTTTGCAAGATCGGAAAATAGAGACGCTGTTCTATCCATCAACTTTATAACTACGGCATGCCTGCCAGCTCATGCTGGTTTTCTGGATAATTGCAGATCTACTAGTGGAAGGGCTCCTATGTAGGGGCTGTTGTGGCCAGCCGGCCTCCTGGCCAACCCGGAGACTAACCGGACAAGAGGTCTACTCCAAGGCTGTAATGTAATTCTATTTTGAGTACACGATGCTTCCAAGCGGAGACTGCCACAAGGTGAGAGCCCTTTGGCATGGCGCTATAAGAGATGCACCATTGGAACGGACAAAATGCATTCTCTCGTTGTTTATATATCCATATACTGTGCACCAGGAGGCTAAGAACCCGGTGGCTTTCAGAGCCGCCACATCTACGGACCAGCCAGCTAGCCCAAACTCACATCGCCGGTTTCCAGTGTCCTGAGCTCATGAACTTGTTGCGGCCTGGTGCTACTCCGTCATGTTGCGAAGATACCCGAGCACAAGGTCTGGTTTGCCATGCAGCCAAGCTGTGCGTGCGATCTACAGGCATCGATGGCAGTCATCAATGGCCAAAGTCGCCGCCTCTCAGAGGTGAGGATTTCCACTTCTGCCAGAGCCTTGTCAAGTCAGCCAGCCAATCACACACAGTGGCACGTTCCCTTGCTAGCGGCCGAATTGTTACAGTGATTTCGCCAATGCTCGACCGTTCAAGCTTCATCAAGAAAAGACCAGAGTCCAAGTTCACAAAAGTCCTGGGCTTCCTCTCTCCCGCTCTATGCCTTCGCACTCTCAATCACCTCCCCTGCCTGTGCAAACCTACCAGACGACATCGGCTGCCGGCCCACGTTCTCTCATTTCTTCTCTTTGCCAACAAATCAAGCCTTGGTTTCTCTAAAGCACGCCATTGAGGCAGAATTCAATCGAAATGTCTGACTTGGAGATTAGCTTGGTCGCCCCTAATGGAAAGAGGATCGCTCTGTCCACAGGGCTCTTTATCAACAACGAGTTTGTAAAAGGCAGCTCGGATGCCAAACTGGCCAGCATTGACCCCGCGTGAGAGCCTCCCTATGGTGGAGAAGAAGTCACTTGTGCTCTTACAGCAATGGACTAACGAGCGTGCCTCACAGCACCGAAGAACCAATCTGCTCTGTCGAGGTTGCTACGGAATCCGACGTCGAAACCGCCGTTCAAGCCGCTCGTGCAGCGTTCAACAATCCCAGGTGGAGAGACCTGACACCAGAAGAGCGCAGCAAGCTCATGCACAAAGCGGCAGATATCTGTGAGGAGCACTTGGAGGAACTGTTCGCCTTGCAGGCATGGGACGTGGGCAAGCCGTACACGTCCTCCATGGCTGGGGAAGGCGCACATATGCTTGGGTGTTTGCGCTATTTCGCCGGGTGGGCTGACAAGGTTCTGGGACAGACGATCCCGGTCAGCAAAGACAAGTTTGCCTACACGCTGAAGCAGCCCGTGGGTGTCTGTAGCGCCATTTCGCCCTGGAACTTCCCTCTGACGAACGCAGCCTGGAAGCTTGGGCCGGCTCTCGCCACAGGCAACTGCATAATCCTCAAGCCTTCTGAACACTCGCCTCTCGCTACTTTATACCTGGCCAAGCTATTTAAGGACGCTGGCTTCCCCCCTGGGGTTGTCCAGGTCCTGAACGGGTACGGGAATGTCACTGGACAGGCACTGACGACCCACCTCGGTGTTGACAAGATTGCATTCACAGGATCTACAGCTACAGGCCGCCATGTCATCAAGGCCTCCGCGGTGAACATGAAGAGGGTGAGCATCGAGGCAGGCGGCAAGTCGGCATTCATCGTGTTCGACGACGCAAA
Organism: Diaporthe sp. PMI_573; assembly: GCA_021399435.1. NCBI lineage: Eukaryota > Fungi > Ascomycota > Sordariomycetes > Diaporthales > Diaporthaceae > Diaporthe > Diaporthe sp. PMI_573. The sequence continues at coordinate 271,386 of JAJTUP010000023.1, read as the reverse complement.
CTTGGAACAAGCGGCCAAGTGGGCGGCTGCTGGCGGCTTGGGCAACTCGGGACAAATTTGCAGCGCAAACTCCCGAATCTTGGTACAAAAGGGCGCGGAAGCAAAGTTCCTCGAGATCTTCTCCGGCATTGCAAAGGCCACGAAGGTTGGCCAGCCATTCAATGAAGAGACGACCCAGGGACTGCAAGCATCCAAGATGCAGTATGACAAAGTCCTGGGTTACATCGAAGGCGCGACCACTGCTGGCGCTGTACTTGTCACAGGCGGTGGGCGCCCAGGTGATATTGGCAGCAAAGGCTACTTCATCCAGCCTACCATCTTCACAGGTGTCACAAGCGCTATGAAGATTTTTCACGAGGAGGTCTTTGGGCCAGTCATCGCCGTGACCACATTCAGCACGGAAGAGGAGGCGATCTCGTTGGCTAATGACTCAACCTACGGCCTTGCGGCCATGGTATTCACGGAGAACTTGAAGATCGCGCACCGTACGGCATCAAAGCTTCAGGCTGGCATGGTTTGGATCAATGAAAGCAACAATACGGATTGGAAGCTGCCTTTCGGTGGCTTCAAACAGAGCGGGATCGGAAGAGAGCTTGGTGAGAGTGCGTTGGAGGCGTACTTGGAGAAAAAGGTAGTCCATGTTAATCTTGGGCTGGAGCTATGAACAGGTTCTGAGACGGTCAGATTTCCTCTGAGACAGTCAAATTCCCTTGAGAGCGTCAATGTAGCCCAACATATCAGATTGATTCCCAGCTGGCTTGCCTATAGAAAAGCTTCTACCCAGGGGCTTTTCTTCGATGCCATGGCCATGGACCAAGATCAAGTGAGATGACAGCAGGTAAGGACCGGGAGCTTTCCATTTCCTTCCTCTTCGTTAGGCAGACCCTATCCGGTTGGTATCCTGGAATCCGAACACGTAGCCCTGAGCATTAGCTGTCTCCTGCATGCCCGTCTTGGGGCATATTATCCAAATTTACTGCTTGCCTACTGTAGGCTCAGATTCGATTCCATATCAAAAAGTAGCCCCTTGGCCGTTCCCCGAGCTGAGTCCAATAACCAACAATCCCAAAGATCGTGGCGACCCCATGCCATTCGGTTCTCTGCCACCCGGGATATTCCTGTATCAGCACCACTCGGCCATTGGCGGCATTGACCCTGCCTTCCAGCGTGAAATTCCTGGGTCCTTCCTTACCAGTACCTTTAACGATAGCCGACGAGTCTTCGGTCCGTTCAACTTGCAATCGGATCTCTTCCAACAGACCGCTAAAGGTAAGGAGAAAAGGGTCATTCGAAACATAGTCGCACCATTCGCCACGTTGAAGATTCGAGCTATGCACAATTTGTGCAGAGGCCGATCGAAGCCAGCTTTTCCACTGTTCGTCTCCCTCCACCCTGTCGGCCGTAAAGGGCGGGGGTAGAACCATCGCATTCTCGTTTGGCAAGAGTAACATGGAGCGAAATTGGGGAGCGCCAAGACCGCTGGTCTGTAGCGACTTCAGGATGATTCCGACAAGGAAGTACGTATGCTGGCCATCATAGAGCATTGTGGCGGCTTCAAAACCCATGTCAGTCAGAAGCGTCGTCCGCAGCGCCCCAAACATGGCTTCCAATCTGTCACTTTGTGTCGACGTCAAGGTTTTCGTCACAGCACCCTCGCTGGCATCGGCCGCAAAGCTGAAAGCCAGCTTCGAAAGAGTATCCACATCATAGGTATCTGGAAACGCCGGCGTGCCGCCACTGTCAGACAAAGCGGCGGCGGTAAGCAGCAGAGCGAGATGGCTGCCACAAGCGCGTGCGTCTTTTTGGTTGGAGCTGTCAGTACTCGCACCAAGTTGAACGATGATTGGCGCTGGAGGCTCAAACTAGACCCGGAAGCAGTACTCACATCCCAGGGCCAACAGTTGCGGTACAAAGTCCAAAACACCCCATAAAATCTCATCTCGAAGCTCTGTCGAAGCATCCAGCTTCGCACGAAGCTCGGTTAGATGAACCACCCTGTCAGTGGCTACAGCGTAGCGTGCCCACAGACCAAGATCGGACCCGGCTCTGATTGACAAAGCATCGATTTGGTTTGTGCATGTGCGCTGCCCATTACCGTAGTCTTCTCGAAACTGGAGAATAAAGATGACACATCAGAAACCATATCAAGTCGGCCGGCTCTCCGTCCACAGTCTTGGTCGATGAAACACCTACCCGTGTGAGCACAGCTTCCCTGAAGACACCGGGGTCATTGCATATTGTCCGGAACCGGTGGCATGTGGCCGCAAAAGCTATCAGGGTGCGGCCTAGACAGCGAGTCGCGATTTTCCTGATGAGCTCCGTCGGCAAGCCAGTCAAGAGTCCCATCGAATGGTCCATTCCGTATCCAGGATCTCTCAGCCTGTGTGCAGTCTAGAATTATGGAGTGACAAAAAGAAGATGATCAAGTCCGATTCCACTATGCGAAGACCAGTTGGCGTCTTTTATTGATCGAGCGGGGTGGGAAAAAGTCGGTCGGAATCCTGTGAAAGCCAACAAACCAGAGCGCTGATGTTGGTGCGATGCTCCCTACTTGATTCTGGGCGTTGGTAGACACGGCCTTTTGTGGGCTTGCCATCCACGGGCCTTCGCGCAATTCCTCCAGCGTTGAGGAACGTGTAGTTTTCGATGTCTGATTAATATCGACATCGGAAGCATACAGACATCGACGCTCATTTAATTATGGTTGCTGCACTGTGGCATGGGTTGCAGAAGGTGGAGTAGGCACAGCGGCAAGAAACCATTACAAATATCCTGCAGTACCTATGTAGGCCTGTACTCTCCACATGAAGGCTAATCTAGACCTCCCCAAGCATCACATGTTGGGTTTCGGTCTGGGTAGCCAGCGGTGAACCAAAGAGTCTTAGATATCTTTGCTAATGCCAGTCTACACTTTTATGCACCTGTCCATCGGCCATGCTAAGCAGCACATAAAATATGCTAAGGAGTACCTCGTCATCCCAGTCGTGCTTGGATGCGGGATGACACGATGAAGACATGACCTGAGCTTTCCGTCCGTCATGAGCGACAGCGAATCTCCTACGTTCACCAACAAACTATTCTATCGTAGCTCAACCAATAGCCATACCTTTTCCGATGTGTGAAAAATCTACAGCCCAGCGCCATGGGTCGACAAGAATGTCAAAGTCCCGACGTCCGTATGTGGGACATGTCCACCCTCAGCTCTTCCACGGTCGTCCGCATACTTCAAAAAGGTCAGGCTCGACGTCGAGGGTGTCTGTGTATCATGGGCAGAGGCAAGATCTTGGGTCTCGGGAAGACGCAGACTCTGAGAAAGTTGACGCAGGATCAGTAAGCCAATCCTATGGTATGTAGCCATGTGTGATGAGATGTCTTGTTGCTCATCTTTCACCAACTGTGGAGCAACAAGTTCGTGGTGATAGTTGTCAATGAGCAACTCGTTATAAGGCAACTAACATGCTGCTTGTTAGTAGCAGACCGAATCTCTGGCGGGTGACAGGGTACATAAATACCATGCATAATTTTCAAATCCGTCTGGCATCCCAAAGGCTCCAGGCTCTGTCTTGGCGGCCTTGAACCTGCTCGTATGTCTGTCAGAAGAACACGTCTGTCATGCATATACTCAGCAGCTGTTGTTGCCTTCCAGAACTTTCATTCCTCTCAAGTTCAGATAGGCGACCGGTATGAAGGCTGGCATTTCCGTAGGTCTCCTCCATTGTTGTTGCAGTTGAAGCACCTCATTTACTTTTCTTGAGCCAGCCTACATATACAGACATGTGCTCGTCATCTACCCAAGTCCTTATAATCCCGCATCGAGCCAAGATGCGATGTCCTTCTGGCTTTTGCTAGTTTGATTCGGTTCGTCTCAGCCATTTGGTGACGAGGTTTCCCAAATGAGCCTAGTTGCTATGCAACCAGCCGACCGGTCGTCGTCGTTTGTTTGTGCGTAGGACAACAGGGTTCCGCCAGCCAGACCGGCTGGCCTTTCAGAACAAGGTCGGTTCAGTTCTGTTGGTTGGGCAGCAATTAAAAGCACTGTGTTTCAATACACGGCACAGATCCTACCACACACGGTTACTTACAGCCGTTGCAATCCTGCATCTTGGACACTATGTTCAGCGCCAGGCGTGCCGCCTTCTGCTGACCCACCACCCTTCGAGTCTCAAGCCCTCACTACATACGACACCAATTTGGCGGGGGATTTAGGTCCCTAACTCGGACCGGCTTTTTTTTTGCCTTACAGGATTTGCTGAATTGAACCCTCGTGGTCTCATCGCAACCAGGATCAGATGCTGTGGACATGGCGCCCATGATGCAAGCACCTTACACACTGTTCACCACCTGGGAGAGACGGACCATTGTGATCTTGGTCGCCCTTGCCGGGTGGTTCTCGACCCTGAGCAGTTTCATCTACTACCCCGCCATATCGGCGGTTGCAAACGACCTTCATACATCGGTTAAACTCATTAACCTCACAGTGACGTCGTACATGGTTGTCTCTAGTGTCGCACCAGCTATCGTTGGAGATGCCTCGGACATGTTTGGCCGACGGCCCCTGTACCTTATCACCTTGGCACTGTACGTGCTGGCGAACGTGGGCATAGCGCTCCAAGACAGCTTCGCAGCTTTGTTGGTTTTGCGCATGCTGCAGAGCGCAGCAATATCCGGTGAGCTCTAAGCCCACTTAGCCCAACGCGGCGGGCTAGAAGACGTAGCTTCCGGGAATTCTGAACAGCTGCAGGGTCCTTCTCCGTCGCTTACGGCGTGATTGCAGACTTTGCTGCTCCAAATGAGAGAGGGGCTTTTGTTGGCGCGGTCTCGCTGGGGTAAATACGCTGTGGTCAGATCTTTGTGGCTGGGTGTGGACTGACGCAATGTCCTAGAATCACGACAGCTCCAAGCCTGGGACCAATCATTGGTGGTGTGCTAGCTGCTGAAGTCAGCTGGAGATGGATCTTCTGGTTCTTGGCCATCATGGCTGGCTTCTGCCTGCTGGCCATGGCCCTCCTCCTTCCTGAGACGAATCGCGCACTAGTGAGCAATGGTGGACTTGAACCGCCCAGGTTTTCGCGCCCTCTTGTGCCAAAAGCCATGCGACCTTGGAAGCATGATCGCGGACAAAGCGCCGCTATAAGCCCTCGCAACGGCAGGGTTCCCAACCCGATGAAGAGCCTGCTTGTCCTTTCTCGTAAGGACGTCGCTGTCAGCATCATCCCAGGAAGCATTTTGTACATGATCTACAGCTGCATACATACTTCACTTGCCACAACCTTCATCCATTCTTATGGATTGGGTCAACTACAAGCCGGCCTTATTTACTTACCGTTTGGAGTTGGCGCCATCATATCCACGGCTGTATCTGCGAAATGGATCGACCATGATTATCGTGTGGTTGCGAAGGCTCATGGACTCCCCATCAACAAAGTAGCTGGAGACGACCTCCTACATTTTCCAATCGAGGAGGCCCGTATGCGGAATGTTTTCATCCCTACAATACTGGCGCTTTTTGCTGTTCTAGCGTACGGATGGCTTGTTGATAAGCACATAGTGAGTGAGATTATCGGCGTGCTTCTGGTAGTCGGCGGCAAGACTTTTACTAAGATAAGCACAGCACGTTGCGGCACCCCTTACCTGCCTTTTTGTAGCTGGGTTTTCCATACAAACATGTTTCAATGTGGGTCATATCGGCCAATATTCTCCTGACTCTGACTGGCTGACTACTTGAAGGTCAACAACACGCTTGTCATCGACATCAACCAAGACGCGCCTGCAACCGCCCAGGCTTCCTTCAATATGGTTCGCTGTCTCCTCTCTGCAATATTTATATCCGTGATCCAAGAAATGATTGACGACATCGGCTTCGGATACACTTTCACCATTCTGAGCTCCCTGTGTCTAGTTTCTGCCGCATTTTATTGGATTGAACTCAAACACGGGTGGAAATGGAGGCTGGCAAGGCATGAAATCGCCATTCGAAGTTCCGAGGCCGTCTCAGGGCAGATCATTGCCCTTGATACCCATCAGGGTACTTCTCAACAAGCCTCCTGATCTCGTCGATGGCCCTATGGGAGCTCTCAGCATCATGCCTTGCAGTATCTTGGGCGCATGAAGAGGACTTACATTTTGCGAAAGTTTTGATTGTCTGGATATAGACAAGACGCACAGAAGTGCCCTCGACTATGGCATCATTAGATTTCAGTACTGGACACGGGATTCCGAGAGTAAAAGCAACTTACATGGCATACACCGTATTGCGGTCTTCATAGTCTTCCTTCGGGTCTGAAATTGGAAAACTTTTGTGGTATTCCCTCATCCAGTGGCGGCCGAGACGGTACCGAGGCACAGCCATGTTGTCTAGGTCATCTGCATACACAAGTTGGTCTTGGCCCCCAAAGGCAATACTGTGCCGTGCTCTACTCACATTCGTTGTGGCCCCAAAACACAGCGGGGTCGAACATGAGTGGTTCTCCAGTATCCGCGTTCGTTGCCATGTTGCCGTACCAGATGTCGCCATGAACCAATACTGGCTTTATATTACGCCCATATGTCTGTAACGGACGGAGGAGCCGTGGGATCACCTTCTCAATGAATGGTGGAAGAAGTTGATCCAAATCATCGCTGGGCCCTTGAGACACCCGTTCCTGGTGTGCGAATGCCTTGAGGTGAAGCACAAAAGCCTCCTCCCAAGTCTTGCACCATGTCACATCTTGGTACATGCTTCCCTCGTACGTGACGACAGGAAAGCCGAATTCTTGTGGCGCATCCTCAGCAACCATGCTATCGTGATGGAGCTTTGCTAGCAGTCGACAAAATTGCTGGATATCTGGCAGCTCCTCGACCATGTCAACAAAGTCGCAAAGATAGAAGTGGGAATTGGGATCCGCGTCATAATTGCCCCAGGCTATTGGGCGGGGAATGCCATTCGGGATAATTTTGTATAGGGCCGAAACACCATGATATTCGCCCCTCAGCATGCCCAAACCACCGTCACCTGTCGCCACTTTCATGAAAAGACTGTGGTGGCTCTTGTCAGATAGCTCCAGGTCGATGCGAGCTGTGCGCGTCCAAAAGCTTGCACCGTGTGGTCGCGCTGAAATCAATTTGGAGCCAGGAGGAAATTCTGTCAAGAATTGAAAGGGGTCAGCAATGGCAATCATGCGCGCCGCGGCTTAGCTGTGGCGTAACACCTCCTAGGTAAATACGACAACTCACTCTCCCCAACTGCTTTGTCAATGACGACTACCTGGAACATGTCCTGTTTTTTCGGCTGAGGCATTCCTGTAAAGCCCGACATGTTGGTTGTGTTGAATGAGCTGAAATCCAAGTGGACCATGTCTTATTGTGATCAAGTACTTTTGCCTGCGCAGGGAGCCGGAGCCTGGCTCAATTTATAGAAAAGTGCAATCTTTCCAAAAGCGGCTTGAGTGTGTTGGTCCTCCTGAGCGAGGCGGGAGCTGTCATTATCCGCTAGTGGACTACACTGCCCGGGTGGCGCTGTGACCAGTCATACAGCCAGCCATGCCAGAGCAGCAGCAGCACATGCCCCATGGACTGCTGTGACTTTCAAGCGAAGTAAACAACCCCCTTCCCTATCCGTATCAATACCATAAGTTGTTCGGTTTGAGGTGGCTTGGGTGGCCTTTGTGCTTTGGTATAACTATGATGTACACATACTCGAGACTAACATCGATGCTGATGCCATCTCAATCGCCAGTGATGGCAATGAGGAGATTATATTAGCGCAGAAAGTCACTCACAGCAAAAATGGACCGATCGTGGTGAAGAATGGACTGGACGTTGGCGGACATGTTTTCATAATTTGGAAATTTAGCATGTAACCAATCGTCTGCAAACAAAACACCAACAAGAGGAATAATCGACAGTGCACATATGAGCCTTGACATGAGGAGGACCACCTGCCCAGGCTTTGGGTCCCGTAATCAGGACAGCCTCGACCCCAGATTTAGTCGCAGTAACCTACACTGGCAGTACCCCGATACCTAAACCAGACCAAGCTGGCTTGCAACATGTCGCCGGGAACAGGAAACGCAGGCCTCATCACAGGTAGGTAGGAAGTAAGAAGGCAAAGAAGTAGTGGATGGTGACCATTTTGACCATACACAGGGGAAAGGTCACAATGAGTAACAACTCAGCCCGCTAATATAGAATAAAAGGCCTGAAGCCCCGTTCACACGCAGTGGTTGGTCAATCTGCTCCACGCAGTATCCACCAGAACAGGGCTTGCCAGTACCACTCCGATCGACCGCAGCCTCTTCGGTCACCTAGCATGACGCTGAATCACTTCGTCTTGTGGGAGTAATGTCACATCGAGGCCAAACCTCAACACCACACACATTCATACCCGCCCCCAGCCTCCGTCAGAACCAACTGCGCGGAGGGGAATGTCCGAGGCTAGATTGCTAAGGGGCTCGTCCTCGCCACGGGCGGTCTGCTCGTCCATCTGCCGGAATACGCGTGCGGGGCTGCTACAGGCGGACGAACCTTGATGGGCTGCTCAGCTGTTCGACCGGGTCGCTCACACTGTGGCACCGGGTGGCGGGGCGACCTGGAACAAGGCTGTGGGTAACGGTGACGGTGCGGGTGGAAGGGAGGTGGGTGGGGGCTGCGAGACATGGGGAGGCCATCTAAATCTTCCTGGAAGGTGCTGAGAACGGATATTGATGTGATGCCCGATGGTTTCGTGTTGTTGTGAGTCATATCTGGCTGCGCAGGTGATTCCGTTCGCTCGCTCGCGCCTTTCCGGTTACATCCCTGGCATCCTTGGGATTTATGAGCTGGATCCTCGGTGGCACTCCTTCTGAGCGGGGCACAACGAGCAGGAAGGCAGGGTGACGTGTCGTGGTGTGGTCCTCAGCGCCGGGGGGACAATCAGTCCGTGATGATGATGCTGGAGGACTACCTGGTCTTTAACCCGAGCACGGGTCCGTCTCTCGCATGGTGGAGGGCCAGAAAGTAAAGGAAATTCAAGTTGGCTGTGGTTGAAGGCGTCCTGAGGAAGGACTCGCAAATTTCAGAGGCAGCAGGCCTTGAACGTGTCTCCATTGTTCTGAATTTCGCCGCTCGTTGATCTATCGGGAGACCCATAAGCAGCTTCTTCAGAATGAGAGGCCTTCATTTCGTGTAGAATATTTTGTTTTCTCTCATTCAAATTTGTGAACCGTCTGCTAGACTCCCTTTCGTGAAATACTTTTGTTGATGCAGAATCCACCGGTTTTGTTACCGTCAATCTCGTCTTTTTTCTTGTCCTGTTAGTAGGAGAATCATGATATGACAAAACAAAATTCCCTTGACGATCTCTGTGATATCAACTTCCACCCCTAAGCTGACATACTTGGATGAAATGATCTGGTCGGGCCGGCCTCTACTATTACTGATCTCGCTATTATTAATCATGGCACAGACACGAGATGCCTCGTCACCAAAAGCATGAATCAATTCAGAACTTTAAATCAGAAATAGTCGTGCTTGACGGTGACTGAAATTGAGAACGAGAAGTAATGGACATGTATGAAATCATATTATTGGAACAAAGGCCGGCCTCGCAGAGAATGCTTACTCAACCCAGGGTACACACTCGAACTTTCACCGTAGCTTGCAACCGCGACTCCTACATGCCAAAGGCTAATTGATCCTGAGACCAGGGGGGGCATATTACAAACCCACGTGCAGTGCCAAGTCCAAAACACAGGGCAAATCATTAAGAAGCATGTGGACACCCATCCACGCTGGACACCTTACGAGGCATAGTACAAGCTCAAGGGGTGAGGATTTGGACACTCGGAATCCTGGCGCGGCCAGCACAGTATTGAAATATCACATGCCACGCTGTAGCATCGTGGTCATTCCCACGCACCCACCCCTGGAGGCTTGGCGCGGCGCTGGTCCCAGCTGCTCGGGAACCCCTTAAGGTAGGAATAGCCGCATCCGGAAATCCTTTTTTTCCTCTCACTCCCACGCTTTCTCCCCTGCCTTATGACGCTAGCCAATTTGTCCAAGCGCTTGGACCCAGTGCACCAGCAAGTGGAAACCTTCGCTAGAAAGCTGCTCGCTGCTTGGACGATGCCCTTGTGACGGCCGACTGTTGCTGCTCAGTTGCGCGGGCTGGTGCAAGTGGGTGTCGTCCCACACATGTCGGCAGCAAAACCTAGCACTCGCTGGCTCCACGGGGCCCGGAGGGCGGCCGCAATTTCTGGAGAACTTACTCATGGGCTAGCTGCAGGCGAGTAGCTCCGGAGATGGTGTGTTTGCGTGGGATGGATAGATACATCGAGACATCGAGATTTCCTGCGGCCGTACGGTGCAGCCGCATGTGACGGGACTGAGAGCCGTCGTACCATCAGCCGTTGGTAGCACCGACATTTTTTGGGCTCGGCTCTCGGGAGTGCGATATCGGCAGCCGCAGCCTTTGTCAATTGACTGATCACGCTTGCTCTGCTGTTCCTGTTTATTTTCTTGCGCACATGATGAGCAAATGTCGACAATGGATACGAAGAGAGAGATTCCTTGGCTTTGGTCCTTCAGGAAGCTGCACTCAAGGCCTGGGGCTGGATATCGCCAGAGTCAGGCGTTTGTTATGTAAACTGTGGATACACGAATTGAGAATTACCGTTCTGGCCAGTCACGGTGAGATATGGCGCGTGTAAGTCGAGCTTGCACATGCAAGGGCCGTCACCGGCGGAACTAAACGCCCAACTGGTACAATACTTGTGTACAGTATTGGTTCCTAGCTCCGACTGTTTGAAATCCATTGCTCACGTAAGTCATTGATTTTGCACGCACACTGCGTCCGTGCTGCCACACGCAATTGCGCAACAACCAGCTAGCTCTGGGCGGCCGCGGCCTTGCAGGTCTGAGAAAAGATGTGTGCAATTTCTGTTGGTAATTGCATCACAAAAGGATCAACGGGGCTGGGGCTGGCTCGACCACAAGACGCCATGTTGGTATCAGGGGACCGCCAACGTATGCGCCAACCGCCCGAGTGTTCTTTGTCGACACGTGCGCCGGGTCTTGGACTATGGAAGCCAAGTTTGTGGCTCGTTGGAAATCTGACAGCCTCGAGATGTCTGGCCTGTCAGTTGAAAGGGCCTAGACTTGTCCTTCTGGGCAAACGGCAGGGAGCGGCGTTGATCCCTGCCCGTCCAGTTTTCCAATGTTGGGGTTCGTGACCCGCCAGCCGATGACCCACTGGCGCAGATGCAGGGATTGCTTTGTGAGTTGGAGGAACGAGAACCTTGGTTCGCTTGACCGTGCACGCCTTTTCGGCCAACGGCAGGGCGTCGACCTCTTTTTTTGTCCCTGGTTGGCCGTCCGGACATCCGCATCCGATTCCTCATTGCTATCAGAGAAGATGCTGTGTTGGGATGCGGTTATGATGCTTGAACAAGTCACAGTCAAGACAATGAGATCTCAAATAGGTGAGATCTGGATCTGATTCATATCTGGATCTGGTGGATAATTATTCTTTTTCTCGATGCTGGCCTCACTCACTCACACATCTCCGATGACTCCCACCCGGGCCGGGTTTCGAGCTTGGCATCATGGTGCAGACGAATGAGACGCACACCACAGACTAGTCGCCTATCATCCATATCCGGGTCGGCAGACGCCCTTCAACCCGCAACAAGTGATCGATCCTCCCACACCACAGGGCGGGCATGGTGTGGTTCGACCAGCCTGGCCAGGTGGCTGGACTAATAAATAAGCCACCAACGCCCTCCACAAAACATGCTCCCCCAGACAGTGCGGAGTGTGTCCACTAGTCCACCGCCTGCTGGTTCCATAAACCAGGTGCGCCCAATCTACCCCTCCGTCTCGCGTCCCCTTACCTTAAGGGAATTTTGTATGCTCTCCTACTTCGGAATGACTCAGATATTCTGAACTTTCTTTCATTTGCAATCCAGTCGAGAGCCGTCACCATCTGTCAGCTAGCTGGCAACTCTGTCTTCCCCTTGTTTCATGCGCAATTGCGACCTGCACCCGGCCTGTTGTATAAAGCCCAGCGTCAGCCGTTGTTGCCACTTGAAGATGGTGCCTTCTGTTTCTGTCATTGGCAGATTCTCAAAAAGCGGTTTCCAAGAGACTGATTCTTTATCACCTTGAATCATTATCGGCTACCTATCAGATCAAGTCGTCTTGAGGTTCACACCACGACCGCTTGGAGAAGCATTGCTATTTACTGAGCTGCGTTCATACACGTTGGCTCAGTAATCATTTATTCCTATACGCGTCTATACAAAGCGCATTTCCTTTGACGACATCCTTATTGCATCCAACATGCCTGCAAGAACGAGTATGTCGACCAGCCCTAGCGAGGCCAGCTCCTCCCTGTCGGCCCACGCCAGGAAGATCGGCTTCCCCAGGTCCGACATCCAGGTTCACCTCAAGAACCACTTCAAGACCAAGACATATACTTCGTCTTCTGTCGTCTCCGGAGATGTCACCATCAACACCCAGAGGGACGTGCGGTTCGATACCATCGAGATCATCCTGCTCGGATCCTCGAGGACCAAGACAGATGGCTACAGTGCACCCCATGAGTCCACACACACCTTCCTGAAATTGATCATGCCGATCTCAGAATCGGTATACCCTGTGCCGCGAGTGCTTGAGAGCTCGAGGACCCTGACCGTCCCCTTCAATTTCGTGCTGCCCAACTTCCTCACCATCGGCGCCTGCACGCACAAGGTCGAGTCTGACCACGTCAAGGGCCAGCACCTGTGCCTCCCGCCCTCGATGGGCTCGTGGGCGCGGGGGAACTGGGAAAAGGACGACCTCTCGCCCCTGATGGCCGACATCGAGTACACCATCAGGGCCCGGGTCTGGAAACAGCCAGAGCTGCATGTACGGCCCATCAAGATCATGGAATCCGTCAAGTCGATCCAGGTCCTCCCCACCTTCCTAGAAGACGCCCCGCTGAGCATCACCAAGAACGACCGGCTGTACTGCATGAGCAAGACCAAGGGCATCCGCAAGAACCTGCTCTCGACCAAGCTCGGCAAGCTCACCGTCTCGGCTGAACAGCCCAGGGCCATAATGCTCCGACCGGACGGACAACTCTCGACCGGCACGACCGCCCAGATCGACCTGAAGTTCGAGCCCGTGTCCGCAGGCACCGCGCCGCCCAAGGTCACGGCGATCTCGTCCAAGATCACAGCCCACACCTACTTCTCGGCCGGGCACATCAGCTCCCCGCCCAACATGGGCGACTTCACCAGGCCCGGCATCTCGGACCGCCGCGGCGTCTACTCCACGTCCGTCAACCTCCCCACGATTGCGCCAAGCCCGGAAACACAGACATGGACCGCGCAACAGGCCCGCCGCGACTCGGGCTACTTCACCGACACGGCGCCCGAGAACACGGCGTCGGAGGGGGAGGACGCCGAGGAGGACGAGAAACGGCGACAACGCAGCCAGCAGCGCCGGCGCCGCACGTCAACCACCATCGCGAACCTCGTGCGGCCCTCGAAGCAGCAGCAGCAGAGCCAATCCCCACCACGCATCACCCCGCCCATCTACCACACATCCACGACCCAGCTTCCCATAACGCGCCTCCCAACCTCCAAGAAGTTCTTCGTGCCGACCTTCCACTCGTGCATCACCTCGCGCGTCTACACGCTGCACGTGTCGTTGCAGGTGGCGGCGGCGGCCAGCGGCAACACGACCTTCTCGCTGGACCTGCCGCTCCAGATCGGGGTGGAGCCCGAGATGGCGTCAGGCCCCATGGGCGGCGGGCAGGGCGGGGCACGGGGGGAGGCGCTGCCCAGCTTCGAGGACGCGGTGGAGGAGGCGGCCGTGGACGAGTTCTTCCGGCCGCGGGTGCTGAGCGTGCCCGAGGTCGCGTTCACGGAGACGAGCGTGCTGCCTGGGTATGGGGTTAGGTGATGGGCCCTGGAGTGGGCGTGATCTTGTTCCATCATTAATTTGTCCTTTATGGTGTCCCTTTCTTGTCTCTTCAACGGGTTTGGGGGATTTGGATCGGGCCAGATTGCTTTCATCCTTCAGGTTCTTTTTTGGGATTCTTGTTTTTTCACACTTTTTGATACCCTTGTGCTCGGGTGTGTTGGCCCCACGGATTCAACCCGGTGGCTGCCCGACAGAAAGAAGCATTGGCGTTTCGTGTCTGTTCATTACTGCGCGCTGCAAGTGCGATGATTATTCCTCTCGATGCAGCGACGACCCGGCGCAGAATCTTGTCCGGTCTGTTTGGATGCAGATTGTACTGTTGATTAGGCAAGGAAAATACATATTACTCTAATTCTCAGAACATTTTGCAGCATTGACGCTATCGCGGTCGTAACACCATTAGTACATCCACGTAGCACCTGCTACATGACACTTCAGCACTGTCGATATTGACCAGCACCAACTGCGGGGACAGACCGACCAGAGCATGCGTTGTGACCAGTGCGGGAACTTCTCTGAAACCAGGCGCGTATGCTGTCAGACAGGACTTTGCACTGCATAAGTGGGTACCTCTGTGCACCTCGTTGATCACCTTGGAGATCGGTGTTGGTGCATGCGATTTGTGCGGGTGCCCTGCTGACGTTCGGCGTCACAGCCTGCGGTTGGATCCGTATATCTTGTAGCAACAACGCCTGGTATTTATGGGACACAACGCGCGTCTGGGCTGAAGTCATAGGGTCTTTATATAGGGTTAGAGATCCAAGCCCTTGTGTTACAAATTCGAACCAGTTGTACGAATCAATTGGGGCGAAGGAGACCTTTGAGTGAGATGCGTACGGCGGCTTGAGGGCACAGAAACATGCAGGGTTAGCCCGCGAGATCTCCCCACTGATATCCGGTCTTGGCTCGCGGATGCTGTGGGTTAATTGACTGGCTTAAGTAACTGTGCACCCTTGGGTTGATCGGTGATCTTCCACGTCTTGTTGAACTAGTGGCAAGTTCCTGGTTTGCTGTCGAGTATTACCGCGTCAGCCAGTGGGCTCCAGTGAGGGTCAAAGACACCAGACTATGTCGAGAAAGGATTTCCCAGTAGGGCTGGACGAACATACGTCACCTTCACTTCACAATGGCAACAGATCTACATGGCACACCCGGCACGGTAGATGGCCGGGCTGTGGAAATCTCGAGTATGAGGACGCGAGGTCGAAACGATCGCCTACTCAAGTGCTGTATTTTCTGCAGTGTGACATCATCTCGTAGACTCATGGACTGTCACCGTTGCGAGAATTGTTGGGAAAGAGGAGAATTCCTCGATCATACTTGAGCAGCCCACTGCGCGTGCTAGTATCGAGACCAATTCTCGGGCCGCAGATGCTGCGTCCGTGTGCACTGCGTGGCCTAGCTAGTCTGGAGTGTGTATGTGGTATCTGGAACCAAGCGGGCCTATGAGAGGCCCTCGAGGCCAGACAAGAGGACACGCAATCGCAGGTGTCCGAGCCACACGCTACCCTGACCACTTACTCGTGGCGCGCCAAGAGCCGGCGCTGCCAAATGATGCTTTCTGCTGCTGCTGCTGACGAAAGAGGCGACGAACGACAGCAGCTGTTTCCAGGAGCTGCGACAGGTCTCAGGATGTCTAGTCATTTGCTCATCCGCCACACAAGCCAGACCGCAGCACTGCACTATAAACAGAAGCGCGGGGAGGAGATGACAAAAGGAAAGGAAAGGAAAGGAAAAAGGGGGTCCCGCGGCAGTGAGTGTGAGATGAGAAATGAGCGTGGGGGAGGGGCGGGTCTGGCCCCAATGTCACTGTGAGTGGTGCTGCAGGCTGCCGATGGAGTCGGAGTCACTCGTCTTGCGGGCCGTCACAATTCATATATCGCATATATATTCGGGATCGATCTGAGACCCTCTCCTTGTCGTCCCAAGCTCTGTTGTCGTGCTGCATCGTGGGACGGCATTGAAGGTGTTGTTGGGACGAGGACGAGAACTGCTCGCCCCAACTACTGTGTAGACAAGACGGTAGACATTATTACTTGTGTTATTAAGGTTGAGGCCGCTGCGAGGGTCCCCACAATGCGACCATGCACTGCAGGTTGCAGAGAGATGCAGCCCAGGTTGCAGAGGGCGACCCGCTCTTATCGACTTATACGACCCATATCCCGCCAATCGGGGGCTCATGGGCCGGGATCACAGGCTAATAAGCAGTTGAGTGCTACTGTAGAACTGGCTGGGGGAGGTGGTCCTCCTCCCCTTCCCTACCCCCCTGCCCCCTCTTCAACCCGTCCTCGCTTACAAGAAATACCGCGGTCAAAGGGGGTCTGGCCCAGCGGAATTGATTGACCGATGAACTGACTGATTGATGGACGATTGATTGACAGACTGATCGGCTGTCCTGACCGGCCTACTCTTACTGCTTGCCTGCCTGCCTGTCTGTCTGTTTGCTTGATTTGCCTGACTGCCTGATCTTCTCTCCTCCTTCCTCCACCAACCCTCTCGATCCTGCCACTCAGCCAAACCAGAACCAATTGCCCAGCCGTAGTCAGCAGCAGCAGCACCAACAGCAAACAGTCCACGACTTGTGCTCGGAAGTCCCCTGTTCGGATCCCAGCCGACGACACGCACCCGACTGTTTCGGTCAGATTTTAAAGTCTTCTTCACTGACAGACTTTCGGACTCAGCGCCAGCACTGCCATTCCGCCCGCACATCAGCATCAGCAATCAGCGGCACCATCAGACTCTTCGGACCTCTGGTCCAATTACACTCGTTCAGACCACCGCTGCTTCCTGCCCGCGTGCCCGTGTGCCCGCGTCTGCCTGCTGAGGGTTGAGGTCATCCCGCCGGTCGCAGCAGAGACACCACGCAGCTCCCGGACACGCCTTCCTGACCGTCTGTCGATCCGTCCATTTCCGGGTTACCACCACCACCACCGCCGCCTACACCTCCTCCACCACTCTTATCGGTCCTACGGCATATTGCCGACCTCGCCTGCCATATAATCCCCTACCGTCGAGCCAATGCGCTTTTCGGAGTAACCCCCTACCGAATCCGTCACCTCAACGCCTATCTGGCCGTGCGTTTGCTCGCGATTTGCCGTGTTGAACGCGCCTTTAGACGCTCTACCTGCTCTCGCTCCCGCTCTGAGACACGCCACTTGCCTTCTGCTCACCACCCCACCTGAACCTCTTCTTGTTGTCCCGGGGTCTGCGAGAGCATAGCATCGAACCCGGCCGACATCTCTGGGACGGCCCACAGCTACCATGCCAGCGATAGCGACACCAGGGCTGCTGAGAGCGCTCCTCTTGGCTCTTCTGTGGTGTCAGATCGAAGCCTTCTACATTCCCGGTGGGTTGCCTCGTCCCAAAAGAGCAGTGCCTGCCTCGTCTTGGTCCCTTTGTGCTGACATGTAGCTGCTCACCAGGCTGGTCCATAAAGTCATACAGCCAAAATGAGAACATCCCTTTAATGGTCAACAAAGCATACTCAGACAACACACAACTGCAATATGCCTACTACGACCTCCCCTTCGTCTGCCCGCCAACCGGCCACCACCGCCCCGGCGCGGGGCTGCTCAGCGGCCAGAGCATTTCCCTCAACCTGGGCGAGGTCCTGCGCGGCGACCGCATCGTCATTTCCGATCTCGAGCTGTCAATGATGAAGGACAAGGAGTGCAACATGCTGGGCAACAGGGAGGTCACCAGGCGGGACGTCAAGTGGGCGCGGGAGCTCGTCCGGGACGGATACGTTGTCGAGTGGATTGTGGATAACCTTCCCGGGGCGACGAGCTTCGTGACGGTCGACAAGACCCGCAAATACTACGCTGCTGGGTTCAAGCTGGGGTTCACAGACACGTCTTCTGGCAGGCCACGCTATTTCTTGAACAACCACCACACCATTGTTGTGCGTTATCGCAGCGCGCCGGGCAAGGCTGGTGAGAAGGGAGAGAAGGTCATTGTCGGCTTCGAGGTCTACCCCAAGAGCATTGGGTCTGCCAACCGGAGGAACAAGGACGGGTGCCCCACGGATTTGCAGAACATTGAGCAGAGCTTAGAGCTGTACATGGCCCCTAACAAAACAGTCTACGATGCTGCCAGCCAGCTATATTCCCACTCGTCATACCAACCCGAGATCGACGAGGACCTCGATGATGATGCGAGGATGACCATCCCCTACACGTACTCGGTCTATTTCCGTGAGGATAACTCGGTCGAGTGGAACAAGCGATGGGATCTGTACTTTGTCAACCAGGAGGAGGGCTCTCGGATCCACTGGCTGGCCATCGTCAACTCGTTCATCATCTGCGGCCTCCTTACAGGCATCGTGCTGATTATTATGGCCAAGACGATCAGGACCGAGATCAAGGGCTACAAGGACGCCCGCGCTGAGGAGGGCAAGCTTAAGGTCAAACGAAGCGCTGGGCAGCGGTCGCCGAGGCTGTCTGAGAAGAGGGCACTCGGCCTGCTCGATCAAGGCGGCGACGACAACGACGCGGATGTGTCTTCTGAGGACGAGTCCCTAGAGGATGTCACGGGCTGGAAGTTGCTGCACGCTGACGTCTTCCGAACGCCGGAGTACGGCTGGATCCTGGCCCCTTTGGTCGGGTCTGGAGTGCAGCTTCTTTTCATGGCTGTCGGGCTCGTGCTGCTGAGTGCGCTGGGCATTCTGAACCCCAGTCTTCGCGGCGGATTCATCAGCTTCGGCATCGGCCTGTTCGTCTTTGCTGGTCTGTTCTCCGGCTATTACTCGGCTCGGGTATACAAGACCTTTGATGGACAGGACTTCCTGCGCAATGCGATGGTAACGGCCCTGCTCTTCCCCGGCCTGGCTTTCGGTCTCATCTTCATCCTGAACCTTTTCGTCTGGGCCCAGGCCTCGAGCACCGCGATCCCATTCGGGACCCTAATCGCCCTGCTGCTCCTGTGGCTCTTCATCCAGCTTCCCCTCGTCTACGTCGGCTCCCGATACGGCTACAACCGAGGCGGGGCGTGGGAACACCCCACGAAGACGAGCATGATCGCGCGACAGATACCTCGGCAGGCATGGTACATCAAGCGCACGCGGTCCGTGTTGCTCGCGGGCCTCATCCCCTTCGCCGTCATCTTCATCGAGCTGCTCTTCGTCTTTCAGTCCGTCTGGCAAGACAAGTCTGGCTATTACTACGTGTTCGGGTTCCTCTCGGTCGTGTCGCTCATACTCATCGTGACGGTCGCCGAGACCACCGTCACCACCGTCTACGTCCAGCTGTGCAGCGAGAACCACAACTGGTGGTGGCAGTCGTTCCTCGTCGGCGGGGCGAGCTCCATATGGGTGTTTGCGTACTGCATCTGGTACTACTTTGTCAAGCTGCACATCACGGGCTTCGTGAGCTCGATGCTGTTCTTCACGTACAGCTTCATGGCTTGTATGGTGTACGGGCTCCTGACGGGCACGGTCGGCTTCCTGAGCGCCTACGCCTTCGTGAGGAGGATATATGGGTGAGTTTGTTCTTACGGCCGTTGGGCTTTTGAGCTGTGTGTGTGCTGACTTCGATGTAGCGCTATCAAGGCCGATTGAGGGCCAATCATTCCTTGACCGGTGTGATTTGAGTGCTCCGGTGTTCCCCGAGCACGAGAGACGCGTGACACGAGCATTGCGAAAAGGGAAATTACAATCATTGAAGTGACTGATAACGAGTGTGCTTGACTGCATCAGACCCGGCGTTCACAGTGCAGGGATTCCATTTGGGCGCGAAACAATTCTCCAGGGCTGGCGTTCTTCATTATGTTTTGGTGGGATGGTGTCGGTAATATTGGCTGACAGAGCGCGAGTCTGTTCAACTGTCCCTTCCCTCCTGACGGCTTTCGACGACCTCGAACAGCTTGTGGTATCCACGACGGCCGGCTGGCAGGTTTATAGGTACGATTCGCGTTGGCGTTTCAACGGGACTGAAATTACCTAGGAAGCTTGAGGCACCTCCTCGTCGGCCTGAAGCGGTTCAATGGTGAGCGTGGGTGGAAATACTCATAGACATTGATGTTTTTTTAATAGTTGATACTGGGAGGAGTGTGGTTGTGATGTATAAAGTTGGAATACCTCTTATATACTTTCTAGTCTCTAATGGACTCCTATTACCCCACGAGCGAGGCGGATGGCAATTTATGTGATTCTTCGGACATGTGGAGTCTGGTAAAGTTCTTTGCGAATGGCCTGTCACCAACTGGTACCGTGAGACGACCACTATCCGGTATATTTGACGCACAATGTACAAAATTCAATGCCGCCATCACCAGGCATAGGGGCAGGCTTACACGAAGACAAAGAACTGGGGCCAGCGGCACATACTCAGATCTGTGAAAAATTGCACGCCAGTCACCGACGGATGCTTCAGTTCAGAAAGTTTACAATAGGCTCCGTACGGAAGTGACAGGCGACCGGCTCTGACCGTCCTTGATTATTAGTCGCCTGCCGTGCCTGACCATTGACGCAGCCCAGTTGTGCTCGCCATCCTGGTACAAATACGACCCATTTTGTTTTATCAGTTATTGGCTTTTGCAGCGGAGAATGAGGAGAGGCTGCGTGGCGATGCCCTCCAGGACCCGGAGCACCAGCTTAGAGCTCTACGTAGGACGGCTTGATAAGAGGCACATTGCCGACTTGTTTTCTTCTTCCCGCCTGCTGTCATCAGGTTATGGATTTTTCCACTTGCTCCCCTGTCTTTGTCGGTTGCCACAGCCTCCCGGGAGTACTCCTGCTGGCCATTCCCCCTTGTCTCTCGGGGAGACTTGCTTGAATCCGAGGTCTAAGCTAATACTCTAAACCGTATTGGCTTGCAGTGCGTTCATGATTGGGCGCATGGATGCGAACCATATGGTCGTTTTTCAACCAGCGTTTCTTACGCTTTGGCATCAGCCAACCCATAACAGCCTCCCAGTACACCCATAAAAACCCAAATACAGCTGCGATGTACGTGACAACAGTTGTGCCACTGAATACCACCCAGAAAAGGTGCATGTCTGGGGTTTGGAACAAGTCCAACGCCATGAACGTCTACTAGACCTCAGCAGCTTTTCCAAAGATATATCATGATGTGCATCAGATCTCTCGGAATGACCACTTACCGCCAAAGGTTGGTGGCAGATACAAGATTGTAGCGACGGTGAAAATCACCATAATCTGATTCATTCTGGTGCTTTTGGTCGATTCGCGGACTTGTATGGTATTGTACCACTAAGATAGAAGCCGTGATTAATACAGTGGCCATGCAATTTAGAGGGTTTAGACGCACACCGTCCCGTAAGCTTCGGATCTCGTCTTGCTTCTGGGTAACAAGTGTGTGAACATCGGTCTGGGAGCGCTCAGCATGACGAAGCAGATTTTCCCAGTTGGGCTCAAGTGTTTGGCGTGACTGTGCCCCTGGCTCCAGCCCTGAAATCGTGATATCGGTGCGGTAGTTCTTCACAAAGTTGTCGAGGATATGTTGCTGGAGGGTACGGAGGTCGGTGACCAAATCGCTCGTCCAATCCCCAAAAACTCGAAGAAGTTGATCCATGGTGAAGTAAAGTTCCGACCGGGTCATGTTGTGGTCATCATACATCAGCTTCTGTCGCTTCGTGGCATCGAGGAGGTCGGAGATCTGCAATAGAGATCAGGTCAACTCCACCATGATTAACTGAGCAGGCACCAAGCAGTACAGGTCGCAGGTTTGAACTATAAGATAGCGTGAAATACCTCAAAAGCACTCTTCCGTTCAATATTATTAAGGGCGCTACGCCAATCACGCTCCCACTCATCAATTTCCAACCACAGCATTCGTTGGAACACCGCAATGCCAGTTGCTGGCTTACACAGCTGAATCATGTTGTCTCTTTCCCTGACGTCGACTTCGAGTTCGCTGTCGGCTTCGACAAGTCGTAGGATAAAGAAATCTTCCGTCAAATTCGACACCATTGTACCTGCCGGTAACGTGAATGGCAAAAGGAGGGCGAAAGCCCTGCGGGTTTCTCTGATGCCCAGATCATGGGCTAGGTAACGATTTCCCAGAGGTATGTGGACGGACAGACTAGTCTGATCTTTTCTCTTGACATCTTGGAAGGCCCTAAGATGGAATCGCAGGGAAAATGTGCCGTACCTGTCCACTTCGCGGGCATGCCGCGTTGGGGTCGGATACCCGTCGTAAAAGGTGTTGCAGGCTGAGTTACACCATCCAAATAAATTCCTTGCTCTAGACTTTACATACTCAAAAGCTAGATCGAGGGCTTCGTCTGAGAATTTATGATCATTACCCGGACATGACAACATCAGGAGCCTGAGATCATGAAGAAGTCGCTTGTCGATGCTCGGTCCTGGGTTAATAGACCTGATGAGTGTTGAATCAGCTAATATGTTGCAAAGATCTCTTCGACGATGCGTACCAGATGAGTCCTAAAAGCTTGTCACGAGGTTCCTCTGACACGGGGCCATCGCTCTCTGCCGCTTGGTTCAACGTGTCGTGTTGTAGCTGTGGCTGTGGCAGGCTCATAGACCACGAGAATAATCTTCCTATTGGTGGACCAGGGAACCCTGAAGTGTTTTCAAGTGTTTTCAGGGAAGAAGCATGCGCTCCCTTCAACACAGCTTTCAGGTTTCCAGGGCTTAGCTCGCGAAAGGAGCCCATCAATGCTTGTCGTCCCGGTTCTCGAATATATCGCTCTTCCATATCTGCGACCAGAGACTCAGATTTGAGAATGACTGCCTCGCGCAATAAAACATCGCAAGTGGTCTCAAGCTGCGGAAGGGGATTTCGGTCTTTGATGCTGTTCACCTGTCGTATACTTTGGTCGAGAGCCGAAGCGGCCTCCGAGTCACCGTCCGGGGCATGTATGCTCCGGAACTTTTCTTGATCCATTGATTTCAGGACCCCAGGTGGTCGCTCGGGTCGCAATAAATTCAAGAGACGAACAAGTCGGAAGGTAAGTAACTTTGGAGAATTCACTAGGCACGGGAAACATGCATTGACTGATGCAAAGCCAGTTGACAGAGAAAACATGGAAGGAAAGCGATCGAGGTTGGGGGTCTGGGGTAGAGGGTGGCAGCCCAGCCTCCTGCAAAATGCAACTCTGCATCACAGGAAATTCGGTAAGTTTCAAGCAATATGTGAGTGTGCCCGACCCAAGCTGACAGTGGATCTTGTGCGACGCCATCGGACGTGGAATTGGCCTGAAGCAGCTATTAGGCGTGGAATTGCTTCTGAAAAGCAACTCCGGATCACACCTGCAGGGCGGTGTCGGCGAAAGGCTGCGGACGGTTGACGGCTTGACCCGGCTCTGCAATGCAATGGTGAGAAGGGTGCGTGGTCAATCACATATCTTGGTATTCTAACTACCTCCGTGCCTGGCAAGGAATGGAAGCTCGACTGACAGCCTGGCAAGGTATTTGCAGCCTGTACCGATATGATTGCAGAGCCCAGATCAGATACAGCCATTCGACAATTTCTTCCATGCCATGGGCTGTCTGGGCCTTTCGACGTTGAGAACAGGCCATGTTGAGGTACTTTGACAGGACTAAGAGATCCTGCCCAATATTTCTTATCATTTAGTTACTTTTGGAGCATCTACGGCGGTAGCCAGCTCGTCCTCGCAGACAAGTCAGCCGGCCAGGCGGCGCCGGCCATCTGGGGCCACTTTGCGGCCCTGCGGGTCGGCCAGCTGCCGTACCAGCTTGCCGTCCTGGGCGTCAATGCGGCGCTGCTGCTCCTGATCCTCGCCGAGGCTTTGCGCACGCGGTGGTGGCGGGGCCTGCCGGGCTTTGACACGCTCGACTTTGCGAGTGTTGTCGATGCCGCGTTGTTCAAGGGCGTGGCGGCCGTCGCCGGCGCGTGGGTGCTGCAGAGGGGTGGTAGGAGGGAGGGTAGGGAGGTCTTTATCAAGATGGAAGGGAGTGAAACAGGTGATGGGGAGGGTTGCAAGACCGGTGCTGTCAACGGTCATTATGTAGAAGTAACTGACTGTGATGGTGCGGCTTCTGTCAATAAACTGACTAAACATCTCAGAAAAGTATATACCTACTAGAATAGGGATAGCATCAAAGTCTTTACTCATTGATCTGATTGCTATAGTTATACTTCTAGTGGCAGGTTTTAAATGACTTTCCGTGTTGCTGAACCTCTCAAAGGCTTTGCTAGTTTATTTACGACCTCATCGTGGAACCGAGGCTCTGCTGCTCCTGATTGTGGGCTCAAGACCATTCCAAAAATCGTCCCGAGGTTGCTGCGTGGTTACTGTAGATGGGTTGAAAAGAGGAACGCGTTGCATGTTACGTTCCAACCATGCAGCAGCAGCCTCGAGGCCAGGCCTACCTCCACAGCTTGCCCGAGCGACAGAGAAGCACGGGGATACAGCCAAATTGTCCTCGCGATCCGGCTGTTTTCAGCCAGCTTGGCTGGGGCGCGAAATAGACCCTGCAAGCTGCGCTCTACTCGGAGCCATATCCCATTGAGCTGCATTGATGTGTAAAGAAATTGTCACTGTTGATCCGCTCTGTGTGACGGAAAATGTATGGCGAAAGCAAGAAGTCTTCGATGTCTGTCGCTCACCACATGCAAATGAGGTTGGGCAACTTCTTCAAGGTACCAAAGTACCGTCCGCAGCCTCATGCGCCGTGCACTCCTGCCAGCCTGAGCAGGCTCCAGATGGCAAGTTCAAAATTGGCAAAGATACTTCTTCATTTCCCAGAACAAGGTCAAAAATTGTTCGGGCCAGACCATGCAGCCTCCCTCCCCATCGTGCTACAGACATGCTACAGGCACTCGGTCACTTCCATTTCGCAACAAGATGACTGAGAACAACCCTCTTATCATGAAGACAGTAGATAACGCAGGGTTCCCATACAGGTTAGAGATTTCAATCCTTGCTGCTGTGTCTTGGGGAGGTGGGATGAGTGGAGGAAGGCGTACCTGCCTCCTTCATTCTGCCAGGTAGGAGGCCCATGTTCAGTTTACCATTTAAGCCCTCCCACCTCCCACCTTTTGCAGACTTCTTTCTCTCTTCTCTCCAAGGGCCGTGATCGGCAGCCAACTGGTGGGCTGGATCTTTAAGCGGTATGCTTAGGTCAACGCGAAGGTATGGATTGATGTTCACACAACCCAGTGAGTTTAACTGTGTTACCCTGGGGAAAACTTTTCACCTCTAAGATATCGCTTGGGATTCATGCCACCGCACCAGATGGTGTGGACTTCGCGAGTAGGCTGGTCGAAGGAAGGAAGGAAGGAAGGAAGGTCTCTGCCAGAGCGTACTTGCTGCAGGTGCAGGACTCAGACAGTCCCAACCACACCAGGCCTTAGACATTAGTATTTGATGACCCTTGCGAGGTGTTCCCCCTTGAAAAAAAAAAAATCCTGATTTGTTCAGCAACAAAAGGGTCGGTCCCCTGCATCTGGGTCAAGGTCGTGGGAAGGATATCGAGGTGGGACAAGGAAAGAAATGCCCAAAAAAGGAAATTAGGCCATGGCTGGAATCGAACCAACATTTCCTTTGGATACTGAGAGGCGTGTTCACATTACACCACATGGCCTGAGATTACTGCCTGGAGAAAGATATATGACCCTGGTTCAAGTCCAAACTATCAACTAGCGGCACACTACGGAAGAGCTTGTCACGTTCGTGCTGAGTGGCTCCACTACAAGGCTGGTTTGATCCAGCACGAGCCTCACTTGCCCGTGCTGTTTTGATGCTCACGGTAGCTTTGACGGTCGAGCTGGCCGGGCAAGGATAAACTATGACCTACTGCGGCTTTGGAGAATGGAGCGCGGGTTCCCGCGGACTCGTACTGGCTATTCTGTCCAAATACGTCACTAGTTTGGTACTTACTGGGCGTAAAAAATGTAATTCCATGTACCAGGGCCTATAATTTGGGTTGGGCGTGCATATGAAGGATTATATCGATTATTAAAATGCTAGCATGGCTTATGGAACAATTTCTATATGCTCTGGAAGACTTCCCAAATGAAGACTATGAAAGGACTATGCATCACGGAAAACTATTCAGAACCATAAACCTTATCATCTGGGTGAACGTGGGTAACAAATCAACTGATACTTTGGTAAACTTGAACTGTGGATTAAAGCGTAGATCACCCCCTGGGCCGCGATTAGCACCTGGGCAGAGAAGGGTGTAACCAAAAAGTGCTTGGAAGAAAAGCTGTGGGAATACAAATGCAGATGTTTTGATACACTGCTCTACTTGGATTTGCAGTAATCAGCAATTCACAGTTACTGCAGGCACAGTATATCTTAAGCAATTTGCTCGGACTTGATTACCGAACCCACAGCAAGTGCCTGGTGATTTGCGCTGTCATTACTGTCTCGAGCTTCAAGTATATGCGACTACGCTATTGTCGACACAAGAATACTCCTTCCTAGGGCGGCGGCATTTCTGACCAGCCAAGACACTTCCACCACGCAGCCTTCTATACATCTAAATGCATTGTACCTGTCACCGTCTATCGACACGGCCGGGGCCGATGGGGCAAAAAATTCCAACATCTAATCGTGCCACGAAATGTAAAGCATAATCCCCGCCCCCAGTGCGATAGCCGCGAACTGGCTCAGCATCTTGCCCAGCTCCTCCCGCCTGTTCTTGCCCGTCTCCAGGAGCTCGGGGATGACGGCCACGGTGCCGACGTACAGGAACGTCCCCGCGGTGAAGGGGAGCAGCAGGTCGCCATATGTCAGGCTGGTGCCCCAGATGCCGCCGTTCAGGGGCAGCGGCCCCTCGGACTCGGAGGAGCCGGAGCCGCCGTACTCCTGGACGGCGATGCCGATGCAGGTACCGAGGAGGGCGCCGACGGCGGTGATGAACTGGGCGCCCATGGCGGCCTTCTTGCTGAAGCCCGACTGCACGAGGAGCGCGAAGTCGCCGACCTCGTGGGGGATCTCGTGGAAGAAGACGGCCATGGTGGTGGTCGCGCCGACGGTCGGGGAGGCGTAGAAGGAGGCTGACATGGCGAGGCCGTCGGTGATGTTGTGCGTGAAGTCGGCTATCATGTTGAGGATGCCGCCGAGCTTGACGCTCTGGCTGAGCTCCTTCTCAGGCGCTGCTGCTGCTTCCTTCTCGCCTGCGGTTGTGCCGTTTGTCTTGCTCTTCCGGGACTTGACGCCCGTGGCATCGGTGCCCTCGATCGCGGTGGACTTTGCGACCGCGTTGCCATTCTCGTGGGTGTGCGAGTGGCTGTGTCCGTGGCCGTGGTCGTGCCCACCGTCGCCCCCCGTTGCGATGCGGAGTCCCTTGTCCATGGCGACAAAAGTCATGAAGCCGACCAGGATGGCGACGCCGAGCAACAGATTTCGATTTGGCTCGACTAGGACGAAACGGGCCTTCTCCATGTCGTCCTCGCCTAGGAAGATCTCGGGCAGCAGGTGGAAGAGCGTGTCGCCCATCAGGCCGCCGACGGCGAATGCCACCATGACGGACAGTGAAGAGGGGTCGATGTTCGGCGGGCACAGCGCCAGGAGGAAGTTTGGCGGGCCGGATATGTAGAGGGTGGCCAACAGGGCATTGATGGCGGGCGAGCTGCTGGGAAAGAGGATGGAGAAAAGCCTTGCGACCTGGGAGGTCTTGCCGGAGAGGCGGGCGAGCTTCTGGGCGGTGAGGGTGTGGACGACGGGGCAGTCCTGTAGGGGAAGATTGTCAGCTTGCCCTTGTCACCATGCAGAGAGGATGCGATCACATACTTGAAGCTGATCCTCGATCTCTTCCATGCTCAGGGGCGGCCCCAACGTCACGTCATCCAGGACGGCATCCTTGGCGCTCTCAGCTCGGACGAAAGCTATGGCGACACACAGGACGAGGCCCAGGGTCAGCCTGCCCCAATTGACCCGGAGTGAAGGCATCGTGGGAGCGGAATTTCAGGCTTGTCGCGCGGGGTGGCGGACGGGAAGAAATGGTCTAAGATGGGGGGGAACGGGGAGTGAGAAGGAAAGGGAAAGTAGGCACCCAGCTAGTCTCACAGCTAGGCACGCGACAATCAGACGAGAGACGACAGCTGTCTGTATTCCTCCACTCCACTCAAGGGAGATGACTGTCTTGGTAGTCGAGAGTAGTCAGCCATCCTCCGTAAGAAATGAGCGGGTCAGCGCCAGAGACCGGCGCCGGAGGTCGGCAAGCTTCTACTACTCCGTATTGACTGCGGTTATTAAGGTTGGCTCCCACTTTAACCTTGTTGGACCCTTGCAACCCTGCACAAGGTCCCACAACAGCTCCCCACAGCTCCCCGAGGCCCCGGGACCCAGGACTCCCTGGCCGAGGTGCAGGCCCAGGTGGACTTGAGATCAACCTTGATAAGGCCCCCTCATGGCCACAGCTTAGCTCCCCAAATACACGTATATATATTTACGCGTATTTCACATGCCATCTTTCGCTTGTCATCAACTGTTTGTTCAACGCCTACAAAGGCAGATGATGCATGGTACCATTTGTGTCTGGACCAAAGCCGCGCCAATGATCAGGGGAGAACATACGCACACCCTTGCCCAAGTACGAGCTGGGCCTTATCTCGCGAAAAAGGAAGCTCCAATTCGGGCCAAGATCTCGCGCGTGTCCAAGCTGCAGTACCAACAGCGTCCCAGACGAATCCTTCGTGCTGAGCCCCTGAGACTGTCTTCCGCGGACGAATTGTACCATCAACAATGTAAACATTGAAGCAAGCAATGAATATACGTGTTTCCTCCTGACCTCGTGCAAACCTCCTGGGTTTTCTACGTGCAACCAGTCGACTCGGCACAACCAGTTGACCTTCGAAGTCAGCCAGCCATGAGTAACTTCTCCTCCGCAGCGGCCTGCTGGCCAACCGCCGACGCGAGCTTCGGGCCCGTCGTCCAGGACTGCAGGGGGGACTTCGACTTCACCATCGCCTTCGAGCAGTACCTGTTCACCATCCTCCCCGCGTCCCTCCTGATCATCGCCGGCCCGCTGCGCCTGAGATACCTAAGCAAGTCCCCCTCCGTGGTGGCCGGCGACGGCCTCTTCAGACTCACCAAGCTCGCCGCCGTCGCCGTCTTCTCCGCACTTCAGCTCGCCCTCCTGGCCCTGTGGGCGGCCCAGCCCGGCGCGCTCCTCGGCCGCGTCAGGACCGTGTCCGTCGCCGCGTCGTGCGTGTCCTTCGTCGCCAGCCTCGTGTTCTGTGCCCTCTCGTACGCCGAGCACGCGAGGTCGCCCAGGCCCTCGTCCATCCTCAATGCGTACCTGCTCGTCTCCCTGCTGCTGGACGGCGCGATACTGCGTACGTTTTGGATGTCTGATCTCGCCACCTCTGTTCGTGCTGTGTTTACCGGGTCGTTTGCTCTGAAGGCGTGTCTCTTGGTTCTCGAGGCCAAGGAAAAGGCTGGGTTCATCATGAGGAGTGGGGAGCAAGACAGGAACCCAGAGATCACCAGCGGTCTGTACAGCCGTGGCTTGCTCTCATGGCTGAATCCCCTTTTGCTGGATGGTTTCCGCCGTCTGTTGAAGCCGGCTGATCTCTATGCCCTTGATAAGTCGATGAAGGCTGATGCGCTGAACGTCAAGTTTTGGAAGGCGTGGGACAAAGGTAGGTGAATCTATGTTCACCAAGACGTGAGATCGTGACTGAGCACCCAATAGTCAAACCCAGCAGCAGTAACAGGCTTCTGTGGTCATGCCTCAGTACCCTGAAGTGGCCCCTGCTGGGCGTGGTCTTCCCACGGCTGCTCCAGCTCGCCTTCACCATCTGCCAGCCGCTGGTGCTCAACCAGTTCCTCGCGTTCTTGGAGGACCCGGAGGAGAGCATCAACCACGGCTACGGTCTGATTGGAGCATACGGGTTGGTCTATCTGGGAATCGCCCTGTCCGGCGCGTTCTACTCTCACCAGGCTACGCGGACCGTCACCATGCTCCGAGGAATTCTGGTATCGGCCATATTTGCCCGTTCCACCGACCTCAGCACCACAGCCATCGACAACGCCGCGGCGGTCACGCTCATGAGCACCGATGTCAGTCTGGCGGCTTCCTGCATGTGTTTATAAATACGAGTCTAACGGTGAGTAGGTTGATGCAATCATCCGCGCCACGCATGAGATCCTCGAGATGTGGGCCAACATCCTCCAGATCGTCACCGCAACATACCTGCTGAGCAGGCAGATCGGAGTGGCATTCGTTGGCCCCATTATCGTCAGCGCTGTTGCTCTTGTCGCCACAGTGATCTGCGGGCCTCCGTCGAAGAGATTCATGATGGCTTGGATTACAAAAGTGCAGGAACGTGTTGGTAAGCGGGGTGTCTCTATCAACGGGTGCTGTCGCTTGTCGCTTGAGTTATGCTAAGTCATGTGCAGGTATTACTTCCACCATGCTGGGCCATATGAAGAGCATCAAAATGTCCGGGCTGGGTCAGAGGCTAGGCCATACTATCGCCAAACTGCGGAAAGACGAGATCGATGCGGCGGCCCCATTCAGGAGGATGAGCGCGCTGACTTCTGCGCTCGCCCAGGTCCCGCTGCTCATCTCTCCTGTCGTGGCATTCGCTTTCTTCACGATTGGAGCGATCAGTTCGGGAGAATCACTCCAGGCCACAAGAATGTTTTCGTCTCTTTCGCTCATCATTCTTCTCGGACAGCCGCTGTTCTGGATGTTCGAGGCGGTCTTGGACATTATGGCGGCCGCCGGATGTTTCAAGAGGATCGAGAAGTACCTCTCTACGGCCTCGAGGGCTGATAGCAGAGCTGATGCAGTGACGATCTCGTCTCGTCCCTCTGATAATGGCTCGGGCGGCTCCACGGCACAGCTCAGCCCCCGTCTTCAAGAGACGATTGAGCTCGAGGATATCGTGCTACGTCAGCAAACCGGGGCGAAGCCCAAGGGTGTTCAAGTTGAGGATGCCTGCTTTCAGTGGTCACCAGAAGGTGCTGCGGTGTTAAAAGACGTCAGCCTTACGGTCAACCGCGAAGAACTCGCAATCGTCGTCGGTTCTGTGGCCAGTGGCAAGACAACGCTGCTCAAAGGTCTACTCGGCGAAGTCCCATATGTCACCGGCAAGGTCAGCCTCGAGAGACATAGGGTTTCTTGGTGTGAGCAGACCCCATGGCTGATCAACGACACCGTCCGCAAAAACATTATTGGTTTTTCCGACTACGATGAAGAACTCTATCGACTTGTCACGCAGGCCTGCGACCTCGACAAAGATTTTTCAAATCTTGAAGACGGGGATCTGACCGTCATTGGGTCCAATGGAATTGCTCTGAGCGGTGGTCAGAAGCAGAGAGTCGCACTCGCGAGGGCTGTTTATTCCCGGCCACAGTTGGCGCTTTTTGACGACCCTTTTAGTGGCCTTGATAACCATACCACCCGCGTCGTGTTCAGCCGGATCTTCAGCAAGGACACGGGCTTGTTGAGGCGGTGGGGAACGACGGTAATTCTCGCGACCCAGTCTGTCAACTTACTACCATTTTCCGACCGCGTCATCGTTTTGAGGGACGGCGTTGTGGCAGAGCAAGGCGATTTCACTTCGTTAAATAAGACTGGCGGTTATGTGGCGTCTCTGGACAATCATCGTGATTCAGAGGCTGAGAATAGTGACGAGTTTGGATCAACTGAAGCACCGGCTGAACCAGGGCAGGAGGATGAAGCCAGAACTAGGACTCCCAAGCCCAGCCAGGCTCAACCAGAAGATAAGCGCAGACAGCGAGGTGACTCGGCAGTGTACGGCTTCTTTCTCAGGGCCATTGGAACGCCATTTGCCATTGGGCTGTTGATGTCGGAGATCGCGTGGGCGTTTCTCTCTACCTTCTCGACCGTCTGGCTCAACTTCTGGTCCGAGGCGAATTCCGAGCACCCCAACCAGCGGATTGGTTATTACCTCGGGGTCTACACGGCACTGCAGGTTCTGGGGGTCGTCAGCTTCGGCCTCATGGCCATGTTCGGGATGCTCTTCGTGGCCTCCAGGACGGGTCTTCGATTGCACCAGGTCCTGCTGGACGCCGTGGTGAGGGCCCCGCTCTCCCTGTTCACCAGCACAGACATTGGCGAAATCACGACGAGGTTCTCCCAGGACATTGGCATCATCGACAGGTCGCTCCCCCTGGCGCTCCTGGTGACGGTGGCAAACTTGCTGAGCACCGTCGGTGTCGCCGCCCTGATCGCCTCCTCCACGGGCTACATCGCAATCAGCTTCCCCTTCCTCGTCGCCGTCTTCGTCTACATCCAGAGGGGCTACCTGCGCACGTCGCGACAGCTCCGGCTCCTCGACCTGGAGCAGAAAGCCCCCGTGTACACGCAGTTCCTGGAGACGCTCTCGGG
This sequence comes from Diaporthe sp. PMI_573, assembly GCA_021399435.1. Taxonomy (NCBI): domain Eukaryota; kingdom Fungi; phylum Ascomycota; class Sordariomycetes; order Diaporthales; family Diaporthaceae; genus Diaporthe; species Diaporthe sp. PMI_573. The sequence continues at coordinate 239,204 of JAJTUP010000023.1, read as the reverse complement.
CCTGCCCACGATCCGCGCGTTCGGCTGGGCCAGGCCCGCGCTGGACCTGAACCACGAGCTGGTCGACAGGTCGCAGCGGCCGTTCTACCTGCTGCTCATGGTGCAGCAGTGGCTCACGCTCGTGCTCAGCCTCGTCACGGCGGCGCTGGCGGTGCTGATCGTGGGCCTCGCGGTCAGGCTCCGCGGCTCGGTGTCGGTCGGCCTGGCCGCCGTCTCGCTCATCCAGCTCATCACGCTCGCCGAGAACCTCAAGATCCTCATCCAGTTCTGGACGTCGCTCGAGACGTCCATCGGCGCCGTGGCGAGGATCAAGAACTTTAGCGAGGAGACGCCCGACGAGAGGCTGCCGGGCGAGGACCGGGAGTCGCCGGTGGACTGGCCCGCCCGGGGAGGCGTCGAGATTAAGGACTTCTCGGCCAGCTACGGCGAGAACCTCGAGCACACGGCCCTCGACGGCGTGACGCTGAGCATCAGGCCGGGCGAGAAGGTCGGCATCTGCGGGCGCACGGGAAGCGGCAAGTCTAGTCTCCTGCTATCGCTCCTGCGCCTGCTCCCCAGCACGCGCGGCGCCATCCTCGTCGACGGGGTGAACCTCGCGACCCTCCCGCGCGACACGGTCCGCTCGCGCCTCATCGCCGTCTCGCAGGACCTCTTCTTCCTGCCCGGCACCACGCGGCAGAACCTAGACCCCTACCACGACGACGACAACGACAATAGCACTCCCGACTCGGATGACCCCCGCATCGAAGCGGCCCTCCGGCGCGTGGGGCTCTGGGACGCTGTCGCCGAGGCGGGCGGACTGGGCGCCGAGTTCGACGAGGCCAGGCTCAGCCACGGGCAGCGGCAGCTGTTCTCGCTGGCCCGGGCGCTCCTGCGGCGCAGAGTGGACGGGAGCGGGGGCATCGTGCTCCTGGACGAGGCGACGAGCAGCGTCGACGCCGAGACGGACGCGCTGGTGCAGCGGGTCGTGCGGGAGGAATTTGCCGGGCACACGGTCGTGTCTGTTGCGCACCGGCTCGAGACGATCGTTGACTTTGACCGGGTCGTTGTCCTGGAGAAGGGGTGCGTCGCTGAGGAGGGCTCCCCGCGGGAGCTGCTTGCCCGTCCTGGGGGGAGCCGGTTCAGGGAGCTTTGGGATGCGAGTCGGCGGGCTGGGAGGGCGGATTGAAAGTATCTGAAGGTTATTGCATGGGTATCTACTTCAGCAAATGTAGGTTCCCGGTTGTTAGGTGGCATATCTAGCGGAGGCCTCACTCATAGCAGCGGTTATTCAAGGGCGATGAATAGAGATATTTCTGGATATATCTTGATCAACGCCCTCATTTAACTCTACGTTCTGCGAATGAATCAAGAGATGGACAGATGAGATCTAAGGTTGCAATCCCCTTGCAGCCATGCTCTGTGGGATGAACTTTCTTTTTCTCTCGACACTTGCAAGATGACAAGGCCAAGCTTCCAAAAACGGCAGCGAGAGACATCCAGCCATTGGACAAGCTTTCCGCCCAGCGCCTTGGTGTCTCTCAAGCTGTTGCTTGGCGGTTGCTTGTTAGTTGCTTGTCGCTTGCGGTCAGACGCCCAGGCCCGTTTGCCTGGTACGGCGCGTGCCGTTGTTGAAGAAGAGATGGGATTACACAGCTCATCGTGTTTCATGTGTTTTCTCTTTCCAGCTTTGCAATGGCCACGACAAAGACAAGTCAGTAGGCGCCAGCCCGACTCAGCTCAGCACAGCTCAATCTCAGCTCACGAGCTCCAGCGGGTACTGCCAGGCCCCCACACGGCCTGGGCCCGGCTGGAACGTGGAACCACCCAAGCTTTTGACAGCGCAGTTCTGCATAATGCAAGTCGGTCGGTGAGGCGCCCTCCCTCTGCACATTGCCGTCGTGCAACCCAGGGCCTCCCTTCTCCCACATTTCCGCCCCATATTCTCCCACCACACACCGGGCAATCTGGCAATCAGGCAGTCAGGGTCGCAGGGTCGCATCTCTTCAAGCCAGCCAAGCCAGCGACGTAATCGTGGCAGGGGCATAAACAAGCCTCCCCTGCTGAGTCGGTGCGAGCAGCCAACTGAAACCGCCGCCAAGGCCCCAGTGAATTCCTGCTTTTTGCTGCCGCCTGTGGGATTTCCACGATGGGAGGTCGGGCTTGGCGATGACCGACACTGCGGCAGGGAGCATGATGTGCACGACATACAGTTGTGAGGGAGCCAGCCCGCCTGGCCAGTCACCGAAAGGGTAATGGTGTTTTGGGCACAGTAGCGTTTCTCATCTGTTCTATGATTGCTTCTCACTCTTGATTATCTGTTCCTTGATTTTGTGTCACACCTGAGTAACTGGCAGGTTTCCCTCCCTTCTTCAAGACCTCCTGTTGCTACTCTTCTTGCTGTTGTTGTTGCTGCTGCTGCTGCTGCTATTGTGGCTGAGAGCGAGCGTGTTTCGTGTACATCTTTCTCGCTTCATCTCCCTCGCTCCACAGGACACTGGACAATCCCCATATTGTCCCCAGAATTCGGACCGCCTGCCTGGCTTGGCCCAACTTGGCCTGTCTGTTTCTTTGCTCGATTGAGTCGACTGATTGACAGACCGACTGGCTGCCCACGTGCTGTCCTCGTCCTCGTCAAAACGGTGGGCGACCTCCCGCCAGTCACTTCTATTAAAACCCAATCTCGTCCCCGGACCCAGCGTCCCACGAGTGCACGAGCCCGACAACAATGTCCTTACGAGCTCCACAGCCACGACAGTCGTCATCCTCACGGAGCAACAACATGGCCGCCGCAGAGAAGTCCAGCTCGCGCGACCCAGCGCTGCCGCGCCACGAGCCCGTCCGCCACAAGCACGACGACGGCAAAGGCTACTCGGCCATGACCCCCCACATCAAGGCCGCCGGCGAGAGCGGCCGCAGGGGCTTCGGCACCGAGTTCTTCGGCATCGCGTGGCGGTCTAGCTGCAAGGCCTCCATGGCCGTCAACGTCCTGTGGCCCGTCGTCCCCGCCGCCATCGCCGTCAACTTCGCCCTCCCCGACCAGCACCTCGCCATCTTCATCCTGGCCTACATCGCCATGGTCCCCTGCGCCAACCTGGTCGGCTTTGCTGGGCAGGAGCTCGGCCGCAAGCTGCCCCTCGTCGCCGGCGTCATCATCGAGACCACCTTCGGCTCTATCGTCGAGATCATCCTGTTTTTGGTCCTCCTCATCAGGGAGAAGAACGAGGAGATCATAAAGGCCGCCATCCTGGGTTCCATCCTTGCCAACTTGCTGCTGTGTCTGGGGCTCTGCTTCTGGGCCGCCGGGATGCGCCGCGAGGAATCCCACTTCAGTGAGGCCATCACTGAGGCTGGATGTGGCCTGCTTCTCACCGCTGGCATCGGTCTTGCTGTGCCTACCGTGTTTACACTGGCCTTCCAAAATGTGAGCCAACGCATCTTCTATTTCTCGCCGCTTTTGCGAGCTCTTCAGTAACGCATGAAAAGTCATGTGTGTCGCGTCAATGCCCCCCCCCACCCACGACCTAACCCCTTGACGAACATCTCTATATCCACCAACACGCTAACATGATGCTATCAAGACCGAAGGTCAGACCGCCGAGGCCCTCGCCAGCACTGTGCTGCAGGTCTCCCGCTCCACGGCCGTCATGCTGGTCATCGCCTACTTCGTCTACGTCTGGTTCATGGGTCACACTGTAAGCCGCGGAGTTCTTACCACCGCTCCCTGGGCAGGGACATCTAACTGACCCGCTTGGCATATAGCACCATGGTATTTACGAAGCCGTGTTCGAGTACGACGAGGAGCGGGACCACGATGCCCACAAGGACGCACACAAGGCGAAGCTTACGCTGACCGAGTGCATCGTTGCGCTTGTAATATCGTACGTATTGTCATTACCCCCCCCTAACACACGTACCCCAGGCGCACGGCCAGCTCCCTTTGACAAGGAAACGATGGTTCCTAACCCATATCACACAGGATCGCACTGGTCTCCCTCATCGCCGTAGCCCTGGTGCACGAGATCCACTACATCGTCGAGGACCACGGCATCTCTGACCCCTTCATGGGCCTGATCCTCGTGCCGCTGGTGGAGAAGGCGGCGGAGCACATCACGGCCATCGACGAGGCCTGGGACAACCAGATGAACCTGGCGCTGTCGCACGTCCTGGGCGCCACGCTGCAGACGGCCCTCTTCAACGGGCCCTTTATCGTCATCGTCGGGTGGGGCATGGACTTCGACATGGGCCTCGACTTTGACGTCTTCAACCTGGTCATGCTCATCCTCGCGATTATTACGGTCGGGAACTTCCTGCGCGACCAGAAGAGTAACTACCTCGAGGGCTTCCTCATGATCGTCGTCTATGTCATCATCGCCATCGCTGCGTTCTATAACCCCACGCTGCCCGAGGGCCAGGGGGCCGCTGGCGAGGCTACCGCCGAGGCCTCGACGAGTCATGCGCGGTCTCTTTTGGGGATGTAGGGCGTTATTTCGCGGATGGAAATAGAAGGAGGGGTTACGGCTAGGTTTCTTGTTCGTGTTCTGGCGTTCTCGAGGCGATATACACGAGGCATTTGGTTTTATTGTTGGATACGGCTGAGTACATGCATAGCGAGCGAGGCGAGAGGCAAAGATTTGAATCGATCAGGCACAGGTTTTTTTCTTGAGGCGTTGGCTTTGAGAGACAAAATCTTCTAATAATCCAGTCAGATGGGTCTTGACAATGCCAACAATACGTGGGGTAAAACTCCCATGCCGCATCCCAAGTAAAGTCCGTCTCGACCACGCCAGTCGTGTCAGAACTGGCCAATATTTGGATACAGATAGAGCAGGCATGAAGATGGAATATAGCCTCCACATGTGAGAAATGCCCAGCTTGCACACAGAGCTGGGCAAAATTTGCCCTAAAATGTTGTGCGCTATCTTGGGGGCAGACCAAACACCAACTCCAGGACTATGGACGGATTTCTGACGCATCTGAGCAGGCAGGCGCTTAAATCCTGGCATCCAGCCATGCCAGCAATGGAGAGAAGGTATTGGCCACCAGCACAACCAGTTTGGACGGCCCCGTCCGTCTTCTTGATCTCTCCGTCACTTACTTCGGGTAATTAGCTTCCCCTCGCCCTGCTCTCTTCTTTATTCACATCACAATACCTTCTCGTCCCTCTCATGTCACCTTACTACCATGCTATGAGTTTGCCCACTTGTTCGATTTCTTCATTGCTTTTCATTCTCCCCGTTCCATACCTCGAATAGTAACGCCGTGGCCTTTTCTGTGAAAACCTCTAGTTCAATTATTAGCCAACCGTTTTGGTCCGAGACGTGGCGGTACCTCCTCACGTTGGGGGATAATTTTGAAGTTGACCATTTATCTCATCTCGCCTTTGCCTCCAATTGCGCAAGAACTGTGTCAAGATTTGAATTTGAGAACTCGCCGATTATACATCTTGTCTGAAAAGCTTCGTGTCAGACTATCCTGCTATAGTAGATGCAGTCCAGTGGGCTCTGGGCCATTTTTCAGAGTCTTCCAGTTTGTGGTCCTTCTGCTTATGCCTCCAGATAGTTATGGGAATTTTCCTTACAGCAAAGCCCACATGACAACTTGTTGCGGCAAGTCCCCCAAAGCAGAGAGAGACTGGTCTATGTCCCATACTCAGTACTGGCATGTCGACAGACCATCAGTAGGCGTCCACATGTCCCGACTGAACCAAAACATAAACCACAGTGTGGACGCAAAATTTTCAACGTGAATGCATCTTCGGGGAGACCCAACAGTATACATATGAGATTGCAGGAGTCCTTGGCTTTATATTTTCCCAATATTTGTGGCAGCATACACAGATCTTGAGCTTTTAGCCCTTATGACCATCACGGCCTCTGGCGCAGTATACTCGGCAAGATCTCTAGCCTGGATTACACATTGTTGTTACTGCTGATGTTAGATGGTGTTGGCATTACAACAGACGGTCGGGAGTCGATATTATGACGACCACAGGTGGGTGTTGCTGCTTTAGCAAGCGCTGCTTCTTAACAAATGTTATTACTATGACTCCCCAAAATGTGTTGCCTAGGGCTATCTGTAAGGATCCCATTATAGCCGCTCCTGGTAGACGCAGCTCTGTTTGAGGATGCTGATTTGTGCTACAGCCACTGCTAGTAACCAATTGTTGTCCTTCCAGCAGGAATGTTCACTAATTTGTCGAACCAAATGAACTCATTGGTATAAGGAAGTCGGGCAGGCCAAATTCCATGGCCAAACTTTAACAGCAAAGTATTCCGGTCAGTGATCGCTTCAGACTCCAACTGTATTCCTTCTTCAGTACTGCCAGTCCTCTGCATGATCAACGCTCGGAGATATTTGGCTCTAATAATGGACTCGATCGACCACTGCCCTGCCTCGCAATGATCGAAACACCGTTCTATGTATTGTCTTTGCTACATTAGTGTATTCCTCGATTATTTATGAATGTTGATGAAGCTGGTTGACTCACTGGGCCCCTGCCAAGTCATTCAAATTATATGAGCACACAGACATTGCGAAATATGTATTCAAGGCCTCGTGATTCGTTTCACCAAAGAGCAGAACCCTTGCTTCCATGCATGACTTGTACAGTATTGCAGCTTGTTGGAAGTCACCTATATTAGCAAATATAGTTGCAACGTGGAACATGTAGTTCTGTGTGTAAGGGTTGTCAGCTCCCTTTTCTTCTTTGATGTGGGTGATTGCATCTTCAGCCATCTTGACTGCAAATGAGATCCGTCTCTCAGCGAGTAGGGTATAGGCAATTATGATTTTCGAGATGAAAAACTCGAATTGTTGGCCACCACTGGTGAGTAAGCGTGCCTTTATCCGAAGTGATTTCTCACTAAAGGGACGTGCCTCCTTGTAACGCCCTTCATTAAGCAGCTGCAAAGCCCAGTCGTTGTAGGCATTGGAAAGAAGGACGTGTTCGTCAGTGCTGAGTTGCTCAGATGGCGTGTCCATGATGTATTTTTGGCGGAGCTCAAGGACCTTCCATGTCATCTCGTGGGCCTGTTGGCGATTTGTGATCCCACCTGTCATCCAAAGGACGCCAGCGCCGTATGCCATAATATTGGCCTGAAGAGTGGCGATGTTCCCTGTGTCGGATTCTGCGAGTGAAATATTCTGGCTCCAGTCTAGTGTTGCATCGCGACACGGAGACAGATCTTCACAAATCTGCTGGCCTTTCGACGCGGTATCCAGACATAATTTACTCATGCCATTCTCGTACAAGTATGCGCAAGCAGAACATATCATTTCTGCAAGTCCAGTGGTTGGTCTCATGGGTGGATCCGAGCCGACGTAGGTGTGGACGATGCTAACAACGTGAGGTATCATGGTCGCACAAACATCGAAAGACCCAAGAGACGGAACCATGATGAGGGAAGGACGTGGAAGGCTTCGACGTATTAGTCTCACGGCTTGGTCGAACGTCTTCTGGCGAGCTTCAAGATCATCATCGAGCATGGTCAATATGGACCGTTGGAGAGATCGGTGCATCGAATAGATCACCTCGGAGCCTTTGTTGCGGATATCAATCAGGTTTCTCGACCCAAGGTTTTGCCTCACTTCTTTTGCAAACCTAAAAAGTGTGAGCGACAGTTGATGCAATGAGAAATTTGCCAACATACGTCAATATCCTGGCTTGAGCTTTTGGTGCTGGGCTAGGCACCCCAACTGTCTCTCCAAATTGTTCAAGGAACAGCGATTCAGGTATATCCTCCGCCGAGAGCATAGCCATGATATGTATGAAATCTCGAGCGACGACAGGCAGTCGGTCGAGAGACAATCGAAAAACCAATTGAGTGGGTCTCTCATACTGAAACGCGGCGGATGCCGATGATTCGTCAGCAAAAATCAAACCGACTGAGACACGAGATTCTCGGAAAATAGAAAGAATGTCAGCCAAAGACGTAAAACTTTGCGAAATGAAGCCCACAAGCCCAATGAGCAGGAGTGGTAGTCCATCAACCTCTTTCGAGATCTCCTCCGCCAAACGCAAGCTTACCTCATCACTGTAAGCAGGCAGGTGACGAAGGAGAAGTTGTGAGCCATCTCTAGCACTGAGCGGTTGAAGTTTAAAGGCTGAGTGGGCGCGCAACCCGAGATCCGTTCTTTGTGATGTGAGAAGAATTGACCCGTGTTGGCAGGGGGGCCAGTATTGGTTTAGTAGTGTTGTTTCCCCTTCCACGTTGTCAAACACTAAAAGCCACCCCTTGTCTAACTAGGTCAGCTGGGGTATTCATGGTTGCTTCAAATAGTTATGATCTTACTCTCGCAGAGCCATTGACGAGATACTTCAATTGGTATAGGGAGATGGTCGCGTGTCTGTGTTGGTCTCGGGATCGAAAGTAAGGTGGCGATTTTGCCATAAGAGTTTGAAAGAGAGACTTGATCTTCAGCTGCGAGCCAGAATATGTATCTGAATTCACTCCGGAATCTGTAGGCAAACTCCAGCGCTAGTTGTGTTTTCCCCACGCCGCCTATCCCATGGATAACGCAGGACTTCTGTGAATCTGACGCACATTGAATCTTTTCAAGGACAAAATTGAGTTCGCAGTCGCGTCCAAAAAACGAGTGATTTCTTGGAAATGGGACGGAGAATATTTGTGGAGGTGCTGGAGGCTGTCTCGTTGCGAGTGCCACTGCGGAAAGGGCGCCTTCCATTACTCTTCGATGCTCAGCGGCAGCAACATCGTGGGATAGCTTCGCCTCTCGTTCAAATTCCGCTGAGCTATCTTCAATGCGTCTTGTGGATTCATCAAATCTCTCAGCGACACCACTCACGACGAAGGTCATCGGCCGGTCTGCAACAGAATGTCAGGATCTGTGGCTTTTGCACTTTGTACTCAACTGACAGATTGGTTTCCTCCGATAAAGCTTGATCGCACCTATGCAAGCATCTGCAAAATGCCCAAATATTTCCAAAAGAGCATGTTCCAAACCGGCACTTGTTGGGTACAGTTCCATGTACTGTTCGAAACGCGGCATGGCCTTGGACATCTTCTCAAACAAGTCGACAACTCTACCAAGTATCTCATTGGATTTCCTAAAACACTGCGAATAATTTAGTAGTGTTCAACTCTGGCTGGACAATGTGATTTCAAAATTGGTACCTCGAGACAGACGAGCAGTCCACCCCAGACCTAAGAGTGGTCAGGGAAATCAGGCTTTGTTGAGATGGAGGTATTTCTTACCAGGGACGAATACGTAGGGTCAGCTTGGATAAATACGGATATTGCAGCAACCATGCACCGGAGACGTGCCAGCACAGGATCGATTCGCGAAAGAATTTTCGTTGTCTTGCTCGACTTGTCTTTGGTGTGCAATACCATCAATGAGCTCTGCACAGAGGCCATGCTTGTAATCGTTAGGACCTTGTCTGCTTTGGCCGCAACCAATTCATTTCGTTTTTGAGCCAGCATTGTGGCCCATAGAACCTGAGGCCGCTCCAAATCGAGTTGAGTGGGATGAGACATGGTTGCAAAGTAGCGCAGACCGTTGGATGAAGGCAAGGCGTCTATAGAGAGAAGGCACATGCTTTGGGGGAAGAGTGTTGAAAGTTTAAGTGCAATGGCCCTGCAACCGCGCTCAGGCTACAGGTTCAAATTATTTCTGCGTCTCAAACTTCGTCGCAATTCCATAAAGCCCTCCAGAAGACTAAGCCGTCTTGGATTTTGAACCACGAGATGAAGAGCCCGACGCTGGACTGCTGGCTGTAGAATCAGAGACTGAAGGTCTGGCCAGGCATTCCAGCATCGCAGTGACCAGAACTGAAATGTGTCTATCAGCTGCAAGAGTGAGTTCTGTATCCACGAGAGTGATCTTTTCGAATCAGAAGCTTGAAAACCGGTCAGACACTTTGGGTGCCACAACACTTCTGCCCAATCCATCCATCTTCCGGCCCGAAAGCCTGCAGGAATACCACCACAAAAGTTCTCACCGAGACTCCCTTTTTCTATGCATACCGACCCCTCCTTAAATACTGCTGATTTGGCGCATGAATAAGGCACAGATCAGCATGAGGCAAGATGTGACCTAAGTCTGTTGGCAATCTCCCATTCTGAGAGACTTACCGTCGTACTCAATTTTCTTCCCCCCCAGATCCAATTCCTTGATTTTCTCACGGTACTTTGAGTTCTCCGAAGCTTGAGGAAAATGGCTAAGGCAGCCCGACCTCCGCGCCAGTCCAATACTTACCCATTTATCGACCCTGAACGCTTCAGCGGCACATTACTTGACCACATAGTCCTCGTCACTGGTGCTGGGCGGGGAATCGGCAAGGGAATCGCCCTCGCGTTTGCTCGAGCCGGTGCGAATGTGGCATGCGTTTCTAGGACGAAAAGAGAAATCGACGACGTGGTGCAAGAGATTTCGCATAGTGGTTTGCCTCAGGCGATCGCTGTTTCCGCTGATGTCTCGAGCCTCGAAGAAATCGCCATGGCTGTCAAGAGCATCAAGCAGAAATTCGGTCACATCGACATCCTTGTCAACAACGCGGGGGCGGACAGGATCGGCTCAATGCTACACGAAGCCGACTTTCAAGCGTGGTGGCGTGTATTTGAGGTCAATATGATGGGCCCATCTGCTCTGGTGCACCAGTTGTTGCCCGGTATGTTGTCACGCAACAAGGGGGTGATCATCAATATTGGGAGCCGCAATGCCGTTGCAAATTTTCCATATATGACGGCCTACTCCGCCTCGAAAACGGCTCTCCTTCGCTTCCACCAATGCCTGGCGTTGGAACTTCGAGGCACTAATGTCACGACATTTTATGTGCAACCTGGCGACGTGTCCACTTCTTTGATGGATGGCACCTACAATCCAGCCGAGGCAGCCACCGATGCTGGCTTGCAGCGGATGGTTACCCAAATGCAAACCGCTATGCATGCAGGAGACGAATCAGACAGCGTGTGGCTTGCTGGGAATACGTGCGTGATGCTAGCAGCTGACAAGAATGTGCACTCTTTGAGCGGCATTTATCTTGATGCAAATCAGGATTTGTCCGAAGTCTTGGAGGAAGTGAACAAGGGCAAGAATGGTGCAATCAGAAAGAAGAATTTGTACACGCTAAAAGTTGACATTCTCTAGATGTCGGAGATGAAAATTTAGTTCATATTTGTCCATATCCGATTACCATGCTGGACCAATATGTTATTTGGGTGTAAAGACGAGCGCCCGGGCCTCAATGCTTTCTCTGGGATTTGGTCGTTGTGTGACATTGTGGCTGAATGCGGCGTGTGGGCAGCCTTGTTGGGTACTCAATATTAGTTACAGTATTAACTAGTGCGATTTAGGGAGGTGCTGGATGCGTGAGACGTGCAGGGAGGATCGCTTACATTTCGCCCGTGCGGTTTCCGACGAGTCGTACATTTTCATGATGAGCACCTCTTCTTTCGTCTGTCCGTGAATGAAATACCATCGATAGCGATCATCTTGCAGCGGGTAATACGCCTCCCCTACATAAGACTCTCGTACCACGTCCACCTCGGCAAGTCTCTCTTCCGCGACTGTGCTTCCGTCCAGTAAACCCAATGGATTGCATTCAACTGGTCCACGGAGCGGTCTCCAAATGCTGTACATGATCAGCCCATGAATTGAAACCAAGCAAGGCTCGCACTCACTTGATGATCCTCACTCGCCCAGCAAGAAGCTGTTCGGCACGGTCTGGGAAGTGGCGAAGAACACGGTTGATCGCTCCACGTTTGCTCTGGTCTTGAATTTGCAAGACTTAGCCATGCAGCATTACCTTCTCTATGCCTCCTATAAGGCCAAATTAAGATTTCTCAGGTGTAGAACATACCAACGTGCACCGCTTTTACTGGTTCCAGAACAATTGAGCGATCCTCAAGGCTGATTTTGGTCCCATCTGGAATATCGGTGCCGGACTTGGAGCTTGACCGGATCTGGGTTAGGGTAGAGATGTTGGAGATGGTGAAATGAACGAAGGACTACAGAGGCAACAGAAACTTACCCTCCAATCAAAGAAGAAAATTTCGCTCTCGGGCCCGACCAAATCGCGCAAAAGGACCTCGAGCGACGGTAAGTAATGGGAATTGACCGAATGGTCGTCGATCGTGTCGAGACAGAAGTCTTGTCGCATAACACTGAACCCGTTCTGGTCCAGATTGAATTGGTCCTCAATGCCACGCAAGTTGTGGACAACTTCGCTAGTGCCCTTTTTAGTTCGGAAATTGGAAGGAGACGTCCCCGGTGGAAGGTCGTGGAAAAGATAGAATGGCTTTTCATCCTTGAACTTGTCTTCCCATTCGAGATATGAGAACCTGCCTTCCACCTGCGCTGGGACAGCCATCACGTAACGTCCCCGGCCCGGCTTCCGCCCCCCCCCTGATTCCGCCCCCTTCCCTCACGACCGCCCCCTTCGCCTCGTCGCCGACGACGCCGCCACCACGATAGTTGACCTCGCTTCCGATGGTGTTTCCGACTCTTCTGAAGCGTCGCTTTCTTCTGATACCACCCCCGCTTCAATCTGAGTCCTCCGAATGGCCTCGATATCGGCGAAAAGTTCATTCGGGTCAAGTTGAACCTTCTTCCTTCGGACTACCCTACTGGCTTCAATCTGGGCTTCCAACTCTCGGGCTTTTTGTGAGGACATCGTCAGATCGACGTCTATCTGGTCCCAACTTTTGAGGATTTTCCTGAAGAGGAGTCGTGATGTGGGGCTGAGATTCTTCTGACGGGCATACCGAGCCACCATACCCCTTAGGTCTTGAGATCGCTTAGGGGTCGCAAAAATGGTCCCTCGAGGCCGACAAAAACACTTATCAGTGCAGAAATGGCTGCTGGAGCTATTGGTACCGCCAGATTCCAACGATCTCGCTTCCTTCTCGCGATTATCGGCGATAAAGTGGCTTCCGAGTGCCCTATGCTTAGACACTGGCCAGAGACCAGTCGCCCGCCAGCCAGAACGTATATTTGCTTCCGTCAAAGTGTCAATTCGAGCCTTGTGATAGCAATAAAGAAACCGTTTCTTTGCCACGACTGTTGACGAATCGTGCCCTCCCTGGTGATCGAGATGCTTCTTAAATGCGAGCTTTAGAGGGCCGAAGATCGCCACATCGAGCGGTTGCAGCATATGCGAAGTATGGGCGGGCAAAAAAACGATATACACCTTATTCGAGAAGCATTCCCACATAAACTCGACCGTTGTATGTGTATGGTGCCCATCGATCACGAGAAGGCGCCATTCTAATGGGTCCTCTGGTACTGTTTGAGGAAGGAAGACCTTCCGAAGCCAGTGGATAGCGATAGGTTCCTCCATCCACCCCTTCTTCGTCGCCGTGAACTGCCAGCCCTCGTGATCTTCAAGGGCGATAGGAAACCACTGCTGCTGAATGCTGAGTCCCTTAAAAATAACGAGTGGGACGAGGAACTTGCCCGTGGCGGAGATACACTCAAGGAAGAAGGTCCACGCTCTCGAATTAAAGTCCTTCTGAAGAAGCTGGCTTCCTTCCGAATAGCCGATTGTAAGCGCCTTCTCGGACTTGCCCTCCATCAGCCCGCCCTCGTCGGCATTCCATCGGTTGGCCGGCTTAATTGCCTTCACGATAGGCAACTGCATGAAGTCAAACCACGACCCAACGTTCTTTTTGGTAGCTGCCCTTAGCCGTTTAGCCTCAACGCGCTGGTACTTACGGCTTTGGAGGATAGGGTAACGAAGGAGGAAGGCCCTCAGCCACTTCCTTCCGAGAGGAGCAACCTCCTTCCCCGACGAGGCCATTCGGGCTGCCAGAGCCCTCGTTTCCCAGCGAGTTAACGCATGGCCCAAGCTGCTTTGGTTGATAAGGAATAGGGCCAATCGATCCTCCTGATCATCAGAAAGAGGCCTCTGAGGTTCGTGAGAAACGCGCTGACTTTGCGCGCCGGCGAGGCGATCGCGAAGTGTGGAACGGGGGATATGCCAGGTCCTGCAAGCCTGCTTGACGGGCATTCCATCCCTGCACGCAACAAGGGCGTCATGGATCTCGGCTTCCCCATAGGGCTTCATGATGACTAGGTTGATGCTTGGAAGAAGTTTGGTGACCAGAAAAAATTCTCTCGGAAAGATATGGTTGAGTTTATATAGGGTGGGGGCAGACGCGTACACGCGTGAACGCGGATGTGGGGGGGGCGGAATCAGGGGGGGGGCGGAAGCCGGGCCGGGGACGTTAAACTCCGAAGATAAATCAAGATTTGGAAAGCACAGGTGGACAAGTTGACTAGGATTGCCAGCACGCCTATTTATATTTCGAGGACTATAATATCCTGCCGGATTTACAGAAGATTTCCTGCCGGATTTACAGAAGATTACTAAGTGTGCCCACATAGCCTATTATGCAACGGGGTTCACCCAGATGCCACTCGTGTAGGCCGGTGTATGTCATGCAAAGACAGTTGGGTTTTCAATACCTTCATATTTTGCAAGGTCTAGATTCCACATTGGTCGAAATCGAGAATTTACAATTGGAATCATCAATTTGTTCAACTAGTTAAAGATAGATGCTTAGTCTTTTGCATGAGAACCATGAGTTAGTACCACTCAGAGATGCGGAATCTTTAGGCAGCCAAATGAGGTGTGGTGCTACTGCTGCCGCCATCAGAGTCCTCGGCCTCATAATCACTCGCTGCATCTCCCTTCACAGTGGCTTGAGATTGGTTCCCTCTCTTGCGAAATGTGACAACGTCTTTGGCATTTCCTGTCGTCTTGGTGGTCGGGGTGAGGAGACTCTTCCAAGTCTGTTTGCGGCCGTCTGGATTGATGTCGGAACTCTTCTCGTGGACACTGCTGGCTCCAATGTTTGTGGAAGAATCCATTTCTGGGTCTTTTTCCTGGTTTAGTCAGCTTCAGATTTGGGCTTCGGTAAACGGTGACTCGCCAATGAGGTGAAATTTGCCTGTGGCAGGTCGAAATCATAGAATTTTTGTCTGTTGCTGTGTCGGTAATACCATTTCGAAGAAGAAAAGGAGCTCCAGATTGATCCTCTGTCAAGTGTGACCAATAGCTTTTATATCCTTAAATCCTATACGGGTAAGTTGGTAAACCTTTGTCAGCTTGGTGTGTCTTTCCTTCGCACCACCGCCAAGATACCGTCCGCTGATCGGGGAAATAATTTGTTTCCTTCAACTTTCAGCTTTGCAGAGCCTCATCTTTTGCTTGATACGAGTGTTACCAGCGTTTCCTGATAATCGAGTATCACATCACAAACCATACACATTTGCCAGTCAGGACGCAGCCTGATCATCTCCTCAGCTTACGGGCTTAATGCATTACTCAGCGTGCTTTCTTATGTTGTGAGACAAGCAATGACCGGTCAGGCGCACATTTGTGCGATGATTAGCGTGGCTGCTGTGAACCAGCATTAAGCCTATCGGTGTGTGCTCTCAGCAAGGCGTCACACACTATATACATTTGCTAATTGGATGTAACCCAATTGTCTCCTCGGCTTAGTCGGTCAATATATTACATGCTGTGCAGTCTTATGTTGTGAAATATAGAATTACTGACCAGTTAGGTGATATTTATATCATTGGTGTGGCTCCTGATGGTGTGTTACACAGCATACAGCCTGATTGTCTCCTCAGCTTATTGACTTAAAGTCTCACGCTGTGCCACTATTCTCACTTTGTGAAATCTGCAATTATCGACCGGTCAGGCAATTGTGCGACTGGTGGGCCTGCTGAAAGGCGCATGCTCTTGATGGTGTGCTACACAATGTACACGTTTGCTAGTCTGACGCAGCCTGATGGTCTTCTTTGATTTGATGTCTTATGCTGTCGTGGCTGTGTAGTCTCATTTGTAAGACATGCAATTACCGACCGGTCAGGCAATTAATTGTGCGACTAGTTAGTGTCGCTGCTGGGATCGCGCCTATGAACGGTGGTTTGGAATCAACTGCCGATGCACTTGGGTGGCTTCTCGTCACTAACAATCTGCCTCAGCCCGTTGCTCTCCCTTTAGACCCCCTTGCCTGTGTAAGACCTGTGTTTTTGTTGAGGTCTGAGGATCATTGTGCGGCATTACTAACAGTCATGTACCAGACAGAGAGTGTGAGTGGACCAATAATTTCCTCATTCATGAGGTCGATACAGTCCATGACCGGAATCCAACCTCGAAGACCGTCACGCTCGTCCTCCTCAACTCTGCGATCTCAGCCACTGCTAGACTACAGTCGGAATGCTTTATGAAGCCATTTTCAGGACTATTGCTTGGGTTTTAGTCGCAATCGGCGAGGCTGTAGCACCGAAATCCAGAATATCTTCGTTTCAGCTTCATCGAGTCAATGCGCAGATCGATGAAATCTGCCTTGCCTCTGGTGTCCCTGGCGCCTCCATTGGGGTCATACATAAAGGAAAAGTCGTCCATACGTACAACTATGGGAAGGGTAACGTGGAAGACAGTCAACCAACTGCCTCGGATACTGTCTACGGCATCGGCTCGATCACGAAATCCTTCATTGCTGTGGCCATGGCAAGACTGGTGCAGGATGGGAAGCTCCACTGGCACACGACTGTGCGAGAAATATTGCCAGGCTTCCAGCAGAAGAACCAGTTCTTATCTGAGATGATGACCATCACCGACATTCTCTCTCACAGGTGCGGGCTTGCCGGGCTTGGCGGTATGAATCTTGCTTTCCAAGGAGACGGAGATATGCTTTTGCCGAAAGACAGGCTCATCCCGATGATCAACAATTTCGACAGTTTGTTTCCATTCCGGCAGGACTGGAGCTACTTTGTCTGGGGTTACTCCTTGGCAGGTCTTATCATCGAGGAAGTGACCAAGAAGACCTTGGAAGAATTCCTCTCTGACAGCATTTTCCATCCACTCGGTTTTGAAAGCACCACCATGAGTCCAGAACTTGTTGAATCGGCAAAGCTTTCACGTGCGTATGCAGGATTATCTGGAGGGCGATCTTTTCTACTTCCCAAACGCCAAGAGTTTAAGGATACATTTTTCCAGGCATCTGGCGGCATGTACTCAAGCCTTAACGACATGATCAAGTGGGCCTTTGCCATGCTCAATGCAGTCAACGGCACGGCACCAAACACGGAATCTGTAATTCAAGACGTGTCTTTCATCCTCAGTAATCATGCCGCCATACACAATCCGTCAATTAGGGAACGTTCGTACGGTATAGGCTGGGTTCGGACGCAACTTCCTGGCGTGGTTGGCATGATTGGCGACAATTCCGGCCTTTGGGACGTTGCAGACAGCCCGGAGTTTGGTACAAAAGAACAGCCAATCTTGATGATATACCATCAAGGCGCAACAGTGGGGTATTATTCGTTCATTGCAATTTTCCCAGACACAAGTTCGGCAGTTGTGGTTCTCACCAATTCAATTGCATTAAGTGATTCCGCAGACTGGATTGGGAGAGCTGTCACCAAAGCTCTGTTTCAATTCGACGACGGCCAGGATTACGTGGCATTGGCCAAGGAAGCAAATCGTCGTGCGATGGCTGAGTTTGATGACCTCGCAGGTCAAATTCATACCACGAGGGCGGCATGTACGAATTCAATGCTACCAAAGCTCTCATCATTCGTGGGAAAGTACAATCACATATCGGAGCCGTTTTTCATCGACATCCTACGACACCCGAAACTGGACGATCAGCTGGTACTTCGATTCCAGGGGTTCCAGGACCAGTCGTATGACCTGCGTCATCTCTGTGAGAATAAATTTGAATGGAGTTTGACTCATGATGATTCTAAAAGGAGAGGTCGATATAACAATGCTGAATACATCAACTACGTCTTTGAATTTGATATAAATGGGCAAGGAGAGGTTGAGGCGTTCTATTGGTCCATTGATTCCTCGAAGACAGAGGAGCGGTTTGAAAAGGGTTCACGAGTCTGAGAACCAATTGAACGAGGTGTAAGAAGCTATCATAGGTTAACGTGGATAACTTCGAGGCCGCAGAAGCAGGAGGAGGCTATAAGCCGAGGATGCCTCGGCCACTCGCTGCCATGCCGGATGGATGAGCAGCAAAAACGAAGTGGCTACAGCTCATACAGCTATCAGTGATCATGGAAACCAAATGAGATTACGGGAGGTTCTCATCCAATAAGGAAATGAAATTTGAATCGCCGATCTGTGTCACATAAGCGCGATCACTAAGCGACACATTTGGCAAATTGAGTAGTATACCTAGATATGGATTCGGCGCAGCCTGCGGCTGTATTCGGCATGATGTCACCTGTACATGTACTCGGAAGCTTGCTGCCTAATTCACACTTGTTTGCATTCTAATAATAGGTTTGTGTGTCTATAAGTTCCCGAGGGCGGGACAACATTAATATACTTCCAGCTCATATCGTCGATAAGACACATTGTTCCTTGTTCTTAAGGACACTCATTGCCGTTCCAGCTTAGTAGAGGAACTCAAAGAATACAAATAATAGTCCATACTTCCAGCTCAAGTTTCCAAGGAACGATAATTTCGGCAATCTGAACCCTCCCCCGCCCCCCCCCCTTTGGCTTTCTTCCTGAACTCCGAGGACTCCGAGAATGTTCGTCACACAAGTTATCCCGCATATTGCCCCACCTTCTTGATCTCGCCTCCCTATCGGAAGACATCATGTCGCTTCCACCGGAATTTGATCCAAGTAAATTGGTTCTGAAAGAAGCCACAGAGGAAGAACGGTTGGTATCGTGGCGTAACAACAGCGCGTCATGGAAAGGTAAGCTCACTGTGGAAGAGTACATCGGTCAACAGTTGGTGAATGGTACCCAGAAATTGATGGGAAACGGAGCCATCCATTACTGGGTATTTACAGATGGGGACAAAATTTACGCATCTGCGGAGACGCTGAGAAAGCCGGCTGTTGTCCGGGTTGCAAATGAATCTTGCACTGAGGAGTGCAGCTATGGTGTGGCCGCTGTGTATACACCGCCTGAGTACCGAAGGCGTGGCATTGCGTCTGCGATGATGCGTCAGCTTGCGTCTTGGCTTGACAACCTAGAGCCACCTGCTCATTTCACTGTCCTGTGGTCTGCTGTGGGTGTAAGCACGAGCTGCAGATATTGAGTTACATATCATCAAGTAGCTGACATTTCCAGGACTTCTACAAACCTTTTGGCTGGGATATAGTAGATACACAAGAAGCCATCATTTCTATTCCACCGAATCCGTCTCCAATCCCAGGTGGAGTGACTCTGTTGGGCAAAGATCGTTTAAAGTTGCTTTGCCAGCAAGACGTCGATGCCTTCTCTTATCAACTCAAAAACAGCACTCTACCAAGAGGCAGACGTTGGAGCATCGGCTTTCTTCCGACCTTCGATCAGGCTACGTGGCATTTCGCATCCGAGGAGTACGTGGCCAATAAGCTGTTCAAGTTGAAAGACCAAGTGCCTTCAACTAAAGGTGCTATGAGCTCCTCTGGCGAGATCTGGTGCTACTGGCTCCATGATTTCAACGCAGACGCGCTCAGGCTACTTCGACTTGTGCTGCCATGTGATGGAGTTGTCCTGCTAGATAAGGAGAAACTGAGTGGACAATTGGTCGAGGTCTTCCAAGCAGCAATAGTGGAGGCTTCAAGATGGAACTTGAAAGAACTCACAATCTGGGACCCTCATCCACATCTTTTGCGGGTTTTGGAAACCATGACGGGCATTGAATTTGATGTGGGAAAGGAGATTCGATTGAACATTCCTTGCGTACGATGGAGGATGGGGGCAGGTCCAGTGGACGATCGTGAAGGAGTAGAATGGTTGTGCAGACAGATGTATCCATGGTGTTAAAGCCTGTATGAAACATTGTCTCATCATTGAAATCCAGGTACGTGGTAGTATGGTTTAATAATTTTATGGCAGTGTGGTTTCTTTTCAACATATTATTGATGCAATGAATAATGACGATTGTTTCTTTAGATAAAATAAGTTTCATTGAATACCTAAGTAGCTATCATCATTGTGACGGTACGGAGCTTATATACTGCTTGGTATTTCCAATGTCGATTGGAAATTCTGGTCTTTTGGCTGAGCGGCCTATTTGCTAGCAGTAAATAGGATCCGTCTCACTAGTTGACCTATAAAAGCTACCTAACTGCGGATCAGGCGCCAATTTGAAGGGAACTCATTCATATTTTACTGTGATCTCCCCTTGCTCCATCCATTAGTGAATAAAGCATCATTTCTTCTTTGGATCCTCTGACATCTTCCTTGGTTTCGCCTGGCGTTGCGCCAAAGTCTTGAGCTGCTGCGTTTCCGGCTTCACGAGCAGAGAGTGCTCAGATTTTCGGAACAGTGTAGGACCGGGCCTAATTTGACCAGCGGGGGCGTGGGTGGCCTGGATGATGAGCTAGAGGAGGCCAGCCCTGAGGACCCGAGCCCGCCTGAGTTGGTGGCGGCGGTGGACACAGCCGGCTTCTTGACAGGAGCTTGTGTCGTGGAAGGCAGACTGGCTCAGTCCTGTCGGTATATGCGGCTCGAGGGTTTCCGATCGAAGATCAGAATAGATGGAAGATAAGCTTGAGAGGTAGTATTGCGTTGTGAATGGTAAAGCACGCGTGTTCAAAGTGGACACTCAACGTTGAAAGCGGATGCTGTGGGGCCAGTAGAGTTGATATTCTGTTCACTTTGAAGAGGGAGACAGGGCTAGCAAGGATAGATATATACACAAAACGAGACTGGGGATCACCTGAGAGTTCTGCGCACACCAATCAGTGGAGACAGGTCGAACCTCTGAAAAGGAATGCCCGCCCATTATTTCGGTCCCAAAAGTGGTGTTGGGCTCCAGGCTCAAGATCGGGAAGCGGCCGTCGAGACCTGTTGGTCGTCTCCACCACCTAGCTGTTTCAAAGGTGGTCAGTGTGACCGACTACACCGTCCAGGCGGGTCTTGGAGAATACTGAGCTATTCAATTAATAGAAGAGTCCCACTGCCCAAGGAACCTTGACAGGTAGGTGGTTTTGTTTTTTGATCCGTGTACGTACGCTTCTTAAGCAGTATGTAGGCGGTCCCTTCATACAGTGGTAAACGCTTAAACACCTTAGCGTTTTTTTTTTTAAAAAAAAAAACAATGCCCAAAAGAGTGGGTTTAGAATATAATTATAACACGTAGCCCAGAAAATATAGACAGCCTTGTAATAGCTGTATAGATAAGGCTAGTAAGAACTGCTTCTGGTAATACTATAAACTAGAACCATTAATATAAGTAGCCTAAGTGTTGGAATAGCACTGAGGCTGATCGCACATAGCCATCTTGGCTAGGGATGATGACTAATCCAGCAAGGGAGTGTATGTAGACCTAAGAGGTCTGCGTGCGAGCTTTCCCGCTTGTTTCATAGTTTAGACAGACATCAACGAATTTAGAACCAATTGCACAGATATGTATGTACGTATATTTACGCCATATGGCAAAGGCCATTTAATACTAATCAGTGATTGCTTGGTGTAATTACAGATTAGCAAGAGTGAAGAGACAAGTATCGGTACGACTCTATGGTTGTAGCTACAGAATGCCAGACGAGACGTAGAAGCAACTAGAATTGTATGCTTGTACTAAGAGCCCAGAGGCTATCTCAACCTTTCCGCCAGTCAGGAAGGAAGAGAATACCCCTAGAAGACAAAATCTTTTTAAAATTGCATAAATCAAGACTGCTATACTGAATGCCAGATAGAATATATCTGCAGCCAAGACCTTGTATGACTAGGAAGAAGCTGTATATACTATTGTACGACAAAGAAGACATTGTGTAAATAAGCCAACAAAACACCATACAAGATGTTATTCTCCAATATACTAGAACTATTAGCTTCGGCTATAGCAGTAGGCTTAAGTAGCCGGAACCAAGCAATATACAAAGAGATGAGTAAAAGAAGCATAATACTACTGAAAGTATGGTAAAGCATGATAAATCTAAGGTACTGGGACCTAGATATCGATTTAGATGCCCTACTAAACAATACCTAGCTTACTATATACTTTATATGGGTTATAATGGATATTATTTATCTAGACCTAAGTAAAGCCAATATACTAGGGTCTCTGGTTAACGACTTTAAAGGGTAGACTTTTTATTAATTTAATAAAGTGGATTGTATATTTAAGAAAGTACTTCTAAATCTCCTTGAGGCAAGAGGAATCTTAATATTAAAGGGTCCCTATACTAGTTAGATTCTATGACTTATTGAAGCCGAGAAGGCAGCAGAAAACTACCTACTGTAAGTGCTAGAACTAGTCTATGTACGACAGATAATTAAACTACTATCCCTAAGAGTTTAATTATACGAGATAACGAGAAACCAACGAGTATCTATAGTTGAGATACAACCTGTACGATAAGTACCTCCGGGTACTAGATATATGTAAGAGGTGGGCAACTTTCTATAACAGTATAGTACGGTGCTTACAGTATATTTAGTCTATATAGATAATGTACTGTATAATCTATCTTTAACTCAAATTGTCTATAATAGGCCGATAGACCCTTAATAAGTATCTATTTTCTAGAAGGGGTAGAGAAAAGACAGGAATTATATCGGCAAGCCCTACAACTTACTATATAATAAGGTACAGATCTTTATTAGTTATTACAGATAACTGTAAATTACTAAAGATTAATACTATATAGTTTTTCTAGACATCCTCTTTAGTCGCGTAGAAGACTTCTATATATACTATATTAGACTAGACAAGAGGTAGGATAAAGTATATAACCTTATAGACATATATTTTAATATAATAATGAACTATAGCTAGTATTGGGTAGACTGGACAACCTTGTTATTTGTATAAGTAAGGAAAGAAAACCCAGACAAGACCTTACTAAAAGTCTTGAAAGCCTTTTTAGACAAGCTATAGCTTGTATAAAGAGCCCTAGAAGAGGGATATTAGGGCAAGATAATACTCTATATAACAGTAGTTAGAGCATGCTATACGGTACTAGAGTTGGAACCGGCTATAATAAACTAGAAGCCTATGTGCAAGGCCCTATTTGTAGACCTTTGTGTAGCTCTGTAAGTAGCTATAGAAAGAGATTCTATCTAATAATTTATGTTGTATAAAGAAGCTAGAATTAACTTTGTGGACAGGAGGTATAGCTTAAACTTTAAGAACTGCCAGAGAACTTTGTATAATTACTAATCTTTACTATAAATTCTTTTTCGGCCAAACAACTATTATTTCTTAGTGCAAATTTCCTTTAGACTAAGATAATAACAACCTTTTAAACTATACTATATAATAGCTAAGGCAATAAAATGCTTTGTATATAAGAAGGAGGGATGCTGGTCTATAAACCATATAGACAAGAAAAGGATAGATATATAAAAACAATACCTCTAGGTATGTAAAGACTTTAAGCAAGAACCTATCCTGGAAGAGGAGAAGTTTGCTACCTACTTGCTTGAGTATAAAGGAGAGGATTTACTGTATAAAGTAGAAAACTTACTATTTGATCTGTGGTGGGATATAGATAACAAGGCTATCCTCTAATAGAATCTAGTGGATTTTATATTTAACTACTGTATAACTGGGGAGGATATCTATATAGCCTTAAAAGTAACTGAGGCAAGCTAATTTGTACTATATGACCTATATAGTACAAAGTATTAGGGAGAACTATAGGATATAGGCGCAGCAAAGCTTTCTACAGTAAGAATGCTCCAAGTATTGGCCTATATCTGTAAAAACCCAGGTATAAAGATTAGATGGGGTGTAGATATAGCTAAAGTCAAATTTGGCAATAGTAATGTTATTTTAGCGGTTGGTATAATTAAGGTTGTAAACCAGCTAGGAAGTATTATATACTATATTCTTAATACATCAACCCCCTTTCTATTCTCTCTATATAATGCAGACAGGCTAAAGGCATACTTTAACAACCTATTAGATGTTATTATATAAGGGAATATAATAATTCTAGTGGTTAGGAAATAGGGACATGTATTTTTTAATATAAGCTGTATAGAAGCTGGAGTATTTCTTATAGAGCTATAGCTTAGGAGACTCTATAGATGCTTTGGGCACTCTTGTATAGATAGGCTGTATAAGCTATTAAGGAATATAGGGCACGATAATGTAGAAGAGGCAATTCTGGACAAGATTTAGAAATTCTGCTACTTTTGCTAGATATACGATTTATTACTAAGGAGATTTAAGTTTTTAATTAAAGACGAAAGCTACTTTAACTATAAAGTAGTTATTAATATTATATATCTAAATGGAAGGAATGTACTTTACGTTATTAACTTAGACATAAGTTTCCAAGCAGCTATATTTCTTAACTCTCTTTTTATATAAGACACCTAGAATACACTATGTAAGTACTGGATCTATATATACATTGGTCCTCTAGACTATATTGTATATAATCTAGGAACTAACTTTGCTTTAGAGAAATTCCGGAATAATGTAAAGATTATAGGAATTATGTGTAAAGAAATGCCTGTAGAAGTATACTGGGCTTTAGGCAAGGTTAAATGCTTATACGGGCCCCTAAGAAGAGCTTTTAAGATTTTAAAGGCTGAGATTGGCTACTATATAGATGATAAAACAATTTTATAGATGGCCGTAAAGGTATTAAACGATACTGCGGGACTAAATAGTATTATACTAATGCTTTTAGTTTTTGGAGCATATCTATGGATATTACAAGATTTGCCGCTATTACTAGATATTGCACAATAAGTATTAGCAGTTTAGAAAGCAATAAAGATACTATATACGATTAGGGTAGAAGTTGAAGTTAACCGTGTAATTAATACTAGGAATAGACTAGACCTCTAATCTACCCTATTCCTACTAATTTAAAGTAAAGTCCTAATCTAGAGAGAAAATAAGGGGTAGAAGGGATTATATAAAGTTAACAGTATCGAGAGATATATAATTATAGTAGGTATAATAAATAGACCAATTTAGATATAGGTAATATATATTAAGCCATATTACTATATAGTAGAAGCTATACCCTAAGATAAATTAGATACTCCTCAGCCTATTGTATAAGAATAATCCTAGCCAAGGAAAAGGGGACAACTAAGGAAGGCTACTATATAAGCTATTTAACTAAGGAGAAGAAGACGCCCCTGCAAGGCTGCTATATAACCAACATTTGTTACATATATATAGTAGTTGCCGAGCATTTTCCTTACCTAGAAGGAGAAAGACTTGTATAATTTGGTAGTTAAACTACGCCAAGATAATATTATCATTGCTTTTAGAAGGCTATTTAAGGAGTTAGATATACTAGAAATAGATGCTCTGGCTAGTAAAGATGTTTTTTAATTTATTTGGTATAATATAAACTAATATAATAGACTTTGGATTTTTAAGACAAGGATGGTATAAGAGGTAAAGAATAGGTTAATAAAGCCTATAGAGAAATTTAGGCTTGTTATATAAGGGTATAGAGACTTAGAAAAGGAGGCAATCCTGATCTAAGCTCCTACTATTTAAAAGATAAGCTAGAGACTTATTTTTACACTAGGACCAACTCTTGTACTATATTTTTACTGCCAAGGAGAATTAAGGGATATTATATAAGCCTATACCTAATTACGCGACCCCTTTACTTATACTATTCTGGCAGAGCTGCCAGTTAAGTTATATAATTAGTACCTATTAGAAACTATATTCCTAATTTAGAAGCTATTGTATAGACTAGTAGAGTTAGGTCTATACTAGTATAAGATATATTATTTATACTATACTAAAGTTTTAGGGATAAAGGTTTTAATATATAATCTATACTTGTTATTTACTATAAATAGACTGTATAACTTTGGAATTACCGGGATACAGATAGATAATATCTTTGGCTTTATAATTACCTAATTTTCTAGGAAAGAAGAAGAGGAACTATACAATAAAAAGTTTTGTGTAAAGAATAAGCAAATCCTAGGACTAAAACAATTAATTGAGTTTAATAGAGAGAAGATTAAGTTTAATAGAGACAATATTACCTTTATATAGAAGGGCTAAATAGCAAACCTAGTCCTAATCAACCTAGAGGCTAAAGATGCACCCCAACAGTATATTGCCTAGTATATAAGGGGTGTCTATATTGTATCAATCTGCCAACCAGAAGCTGTATACAACCTATCATTAGCAGCCTAGATTAAAGACCTAAAAAAGAAGGACATAGAGGTACTTAATATATAAATTAAGTAGTAGATAGAAAACCCTAAGAGAGAGATTACATTTATTTTACTTAACCTAGAGCGTACAAAGCTTTATATTTTTATAGACGGATCCTTTACAAACAATACAAACCTTACCTCCCAGCTAGGATTTATTATTATACTAGCAATAGAGGCTAGCCGTACAAGAGAGGATTTTGACATCTATGGAAACATTATACACTAAAGCTCTACAAAGTACAAGCAGGTAACTAGAAGCATACTAGCAAGTAAGCTGTATAGGATAATGACTGGGTTTAACAGTAGCATGGCACTTAATATAACACTAAACTAGGTAATAAACTATTTGGAAATGCTAAGAATTCTAGTTGTTATCTATATAGATTTAAGATTATTATATAACTGTCTAGTTAGGCTGGGCACAATAGATAAGAAAAGACTGATAATTGACATTATATTATTAAGGAAAGTATATAAAAAGAAAGAAATTTCTAAAGTACGGTAGATTAATGGGAAGGACAACCCAGCTAATACTTATATAAAGAAGGCACTAAATAGAGTATTGGAAAAGCTAATCTTAATAAATATGTTAAAGATCAGGGTAAAGGTGTATATAGAATGCCTTAGCTAGAAGGAATAAGGAAAGAGGTGCTTGACTAGAGGGTATAAAGACAAGAAGAAAAAGCTGCAAGACAGCTGCATGAAAACTTAAGAACTAAAGGAAGACAGGCCCAGGATATATAATAGAAAGGCCCAGGATAGCTACAGGATAGCATAAGGACGTATAAAGGATATAGCATGTACGAAAGATATAGCCAGGATAGGCTCAGGATAGACCTAGGATATATAAAGGATATAGCCAGGACACTTTAGGACATATAAAGGATATGGCCAGGATACTTTAGGACGTATAAGGATATAACCAAAATACCTTAGGATATAGTCAGGACCTCTTAGAATAGAACCAAGATACCTTAGGCTGTACAATAGACCTTAAAGACTATATCTAGGACCTAAGAAAATTGTATAAGTGTTAAAAACACCTAGATTAAGGGTAGAGGGCTAAGGGTAGAGGGACATAGTAAGGCTGTAGTTAAGATATCCTTCAACACCTCATAGAGAACAAATTCAAGGAAGGAGGAGGCAAGCTAGGTGTAGGAGGGAAAAAGTTGATCTGACTAAAGAACTAACTATCTATCTGAGAGGAAAAGGCTAGGTATATATACATAGAAGGTTCGGACCTTCGGAGAGGTATATTCCTCCGGCGGAGAGAATAATGACTCGAGAAAAACAGGGGCTAGAAAGAGAAATGGGAAAGGGCGGAAGGAATAACTCCGATAAGAAGATTCTGCCAAGCTAGGCTAGCTGGTTTCTCCACTTATATCTAGAGGCTTGCATAGATAGCCTATTCTTTCTGAAGGAGGTGGATAGGGGCTGAGGGAGGCTGGAAGGGCTTTGGAGGGGCTGAAGGAGGCTGAAGGGGTCTGGGGGTCTGAAGGAGGCTGTTTATAACAGTAGGCCCTCCTTTCCAAAGCGAGTTCCACGAGCTGGTTTAAAACAAAAACAAGGACAAATAAATAAATAAATATCTAGGGCTGGTGAGGGTACCAGGCTAGGTACTTCGAATAGGCCTTGGTCTCAGAGATATTTTCCAAAGGTTCCCAGGTAGGTGTATCATAGCCTACCCAGCTAACTAAGAACTGGCGTTTCTTTCCTTTAATCCTAGAATCAAGAATTTCCTTTACCCAGAATTCCTCTTCCCCTTCAACCTCGATAGGGGGGGGTGGAGGAATAACTTGGTTAGGGAGAGGATCTTCGGCTAGGGGTTTAAGTAGAGAAATGTGAAAAACTGGGTGTATTTTCATACTAGGGGGAAGCTTGAGTTTATAGGCATAGGGAGAGATTTTCTAAGATATCTCGAAGGGCCCTAAGTGTTTAAAATCGAGTTTTTAAGAAGGCCTAGTAGTGTAAATATGGTGGTGAAGAAGCCATACTCGAGAGCCTAGAGCAAAATTCGGAGCGGATCGTTGACTTTTATTTACCTGCTTAGAATAGGCTTCCTGAGCCAGGTGGATTTCTGAACGGATAAAATTCTCGAGGTCTGAAAACAAAGAAGTAAATTCTTTTACTTCTTCTAGGGTTGAATCTAGGGCTGGAAGTAGGGAGTCAAAACGAGGGTGAAAGCCGTAGTTGGCAAAAAAAGGCGAAATCTTGGTTGTCGAGGAAACAGAATTATTATAAGTAAATTCAGCCATAGAGAGCCAGTCTACCCAGTCGTCTTATTAATAGGATATATACCCTTGAAGGTATTGTTCTAATAGGGTATTAATAGCTTCTATCTAGCCGTCAGACTGTGGGTGGTTTGTAGTAGAAAAATTCTGTTTAATTCCGAGTAACCTGTATAGGGCCTTGGAAAATTCGGAAATAAAAATAGAACCTCGATCAGAGACAAATTTAGAAGGAAGACCGTGAAGACGAAAGATATTATCTCTAAATAGTAGGGCCCAGCCCTTAGAATCCAGAGTAGTGTTGCAAGGCACAAAATGGCTCATTTTCGAGAGTCGGTCAACAAAAACGATAATGGCGTCGAAAGAATTTGAAAGGGGTAGGCTAGTAATTAGATCCATAGAAATAGAAGTCTAGCGTTTCTAGGGGATCTCCAGGGGTTTCAGAAAGCCAAAAGGGGGTAGTTAGGAGGGCTTAATTCTAGAATAAATGGAGCAATTTCGAATATACTGCTGAATAGTCTTTCAAATAGAAGGCCACCAGAAATCTCGAGTAATTAATTCGAAGGTAGAGGTAATACTAGGGTAGCTAGTAGCTGGGTAGGAGTATCGAGAAGAAATAACCTGTCTCCTTAGGTCGCCCTCTGGTATATAAACCAGATTTTAAATAAGAAGGAGGCCGTTTTGAATAGAACAAGTAGCTAAATCTATAGCTGGGTATCGAGGGGCTGAATTTAGAGGGTTTTTAAGTAGTGATTGAATTTCCTTAAAAAAGGGGTCTGAAGGAAGGGCTGAGTGAATAGTCGAAAGGTTAAAGGTAGATTCGAATTCCGAGAGAGTAGGGGTAGCTAAGGCAGCTATAGCTCTTAGATATACTATCTTTTTAGATAGTACAATAGTTTTTTCAGAGGCTATAGCCGCTATGCCTCCCTTTTAGTCTTGGGGTCTTCGAGTAAGGGTATTGGCTCGAGTATTTAACTCCCCTAGGTAAAAAGAAATAATAAAATTCATACCAGAGAGCTCATTAGCCTACCAGGCCTGTTATCTATTTAAGACTTTTTTTAAAGTAAAGGTAGACAGATTTGAATAGTCTGTAAGAACCATAAGGGGTTTGGTAAGAGACTCAGTATATAAACAGTATTTAAATAGGGTATCTATAATAGCTAGCATCTCTTTATCCCTTATCCCATAGTTCTCTTCAGCTTGGGTAAGCTTTCGGGATCTATAGATAATAGGGTGTAAGAGGTGCTTTCCATTATAGGGCACCTTTTGGGAAAAGATAGCTGAAATGACGTTATCTAAGGTATTGGTTTCGAGAATAGAGTCAAGGGTAGGATTAAAATAGTGAAGAATAGGTTCTAAAGTAAATAGCTCCTTCAGGGCTTTAAAGGCTTTTTACTAGGGGGGGTCCTAAAAGAAGGGCTGGGATTTTCAAAGTAATAAAAACAAAGGTCAGCAGACGAGCGAATATTTTTGAATAAATCTTTGGTAGAAATTAGCGAATCTAAGGAATGACTAAAGTTCTTTAACTAAAGAAGGGGCCTTCTAGTCTCGAATAGTAGCTACCTTAGTTAAATCCATAGAAATCCCTTCTAGAGAGATAACAAAACCAAGGAAGGTGGTCGAAGTAGTGAAAAATTCACACTTTTCACCTTTAATAAACAAGCCAGCCTTAGCTAATTTCTCAAGGATAGCTCGAAGGTACTAGGAGTATTCCTTTTCTAAATTCGAGAAAATAAGGATATCATCTATATAGACAACTATAAAGATATCGAGAAATTCTCTTAAAATGTAATTAATGAAAGACTAAAAGATAGCTAAGGTATTAGTTAGCCCGAAGGGCATTACTATATATTTAAAAAGGCCGTATCTAGTATAGAAGGCTATAAGGGGTTCGTCACCCTAGTAAATTTAAATCTAGTTAAAACCCTAGCGAAGATCTAGGTAAGAAAAGATTTTAGCTCTAGAGAGCCGTTAAAGAGAGTCATCTATTAAGGGCAAGGGGGTCTTATTATGCCTAGTTATAGTATTTAGGGCCCTATAGTCAACATAAAAGCGAAGTCTACCTCCTAGCTTTCAAACAAAGAAGACAGGTAAGGCAATAGATGATGAAGATAGCTTAATATAGCCCTTTTTCAGGTTATCATCTAAATAGACTCGGAGAGCCTAGAGCTCGAGATCTGACATAGGGTATAGGGGGCCAAAGGGAGTTGATTTTCCTTCTTCAAGTTTTATAGGGCAGTCAAGCATACCCCTATAAGGAGGGAGCCTTTCAGCATCCCTTTTTCAAAAAAGAGGGAGAAGGTTGTGAAATTAGTTAGGTATCTTTAACCAAAGAAATTCCTCTTCTTCTTCAGGGGATTTTTCATTTCCTTTAAAAGCTAGGTAGTCCTTAATCTCTTAAATAGAGACCCTATAGATCTAAGCCTTATCCCGTTTAGCGAATCAAAAAAGGGCTATACTAGAAATTCTCGCTACCACAAGGTTGTTAGCCAAGAAGGGCGAAGTCAAGGCTAGAGGCAAAGGCTGAATAGTCAAAGCTAAAGGTAAAGAACGAGTAAGCAAACAAGAAAGCTAGTAAATATCCAAGGTAAAAGAGATCAAGCTGGTCTTCTAGTCTATAATAAGGTTATGGTAGGAAAGCCATAAACACCCTAGAATAGCTGGGTAACTAGAGATTTTCGTAACTTGAAAAACAGAAGTTTCAAGGTACTAGTTGATCTAGAGGTAAATGTTGACTTCATAGAGAATATCTCTAGCAGAAGACTCCCTTTCATCCACTACTAATAGAGCTTCAGGGCGAGTTTTCTTCCAAAGGGGGTACCCTTAGGCAAGGGCAAAGTCAAAGTCGATAAAACAAGAAGTAGCTCCTAAATCAATCATTATCGATCTAGGAGTGCTAGAGAGAGTAGCTGGGAGGACAAGAGGGGCCTTATTTCCAAGGTCCAAAGAGTGAATATAGTAGGTCGAAATCAGGGTCGGGATAGGTCGAAAAACGGGCAAAGTAGGGGCTAAAGTAGGGGGCGAAGTCTAAGTCTAAATGGGGGTCGAAGGGCTAGGGGGCCCTAGCGGGCTGATGGCAGGGGTGTCCAGGGGGTTCAGTGGGCTAGCTGCAGGGGGTTCCAGGGGCCCTTTAGGGGGTCCTGTCCCCATACATTGGGTCAAAAGCAGTCCATCAGATTCCTCCACCAATCCATCAGGGTTAGGGTCGTCCTCGGGGTCAAAAATACTAGATTTTTCAGAGTATTTTTTAGTATCATCATCAATTAAATCTTCAACCAAGGGCGGCTTGTAGGAAGGCGAGAAGTCTGAGGCAAAATGTAGAGTAGGCTGTGAGACAAGCAGTGACTATAGCGAAGTCGGTTTACATTCTAAGGGCGAATAAAAATTCCAACAGCTAATAGGAGCGGGTAAATTAGGCTATAGGCTAACTACCCGCTCTCTTTTCCCGAATAGGGTACTAGGGCCAAAGAAGTAGGGGTAGTAGTAAGGGTCGAATTTAGAGGTAGAGAAGCTGGGAGGGCTGAGGTAGAAGTATAAGAAATATTTGAGAATTTCTTTCTCCTAGGGTGAGGGCAGTCCCGAACAAAGTGGCTAGGCTGGCCACAGTAGGTATAGAGATTATTAGCCCTATGGTAGGCCTTCCTCTAGGTAGAGTCAAGTTCCATAGGGCTAGGGGGTAAAACAAGGGTAGTAGGGTGAATAGTAGGCGGGTTAGGAGCTAAAACCAGGGGCTGAATTCTTTTTTTTTCCTTCTGGTGGGCAAAGAGGTCGTTATCCAGAGAAATACACTTATTCACGTAAGAAGAAAAATCTAGAGGCATATCTCAGCTAACCAGGAGGTCCTTAAGGTTCTCTTTTAGACCTCTATGGAAGTAAGTAATTTTTACCATATTAGAAGTCCAGCCAAGAATAGAGATGAGGGGGACGAATTTTGAATAATAGGCCGAGCAGGAGGTTTCCTGTTTTAGAGCCCATAGGTCTCTTTTAGTAGTACCAAGGGCATCTAGGTTGTCAAAGGCAGCTTGAAGGGCTGAGAAGAATTCCGAATAAGTAATAAAATCAGAGAGGCTAGTAGAAAGGTCGAGGTAGGGGGAGAATTAAGAAAGGGCTAAATCTCGGAGGAAGGAGGCCAAATAGGCTATTTTAGCCAAATCTACCAAGAAGCAAAATAGGTCCAAAGAAAAGACTAGTTATAGTTAGGTAGTAAAAAATCTAAATTTTTCCTTACCCCCTAAATAGGGGTTAGGAGGCAAGAGGCGAGGAACTGAGGGCTGAGAGGGTAGCTGGGACGAGAAGGAGGCGGAAGCTGAAGGAAAGATTTCCTTCTGGGCAATTCTTTATCCTAGAGTATAGAACGTGAAGAGAACTACCCTACCCAGACCATCTATATCTTTAGGAAAGATAGGGCCCTGAATAGAGGTCTAGGAGGCAGACTGGCCTCCTTGAGAGAAGGTAGAGAGGATGAGGGTAATCTAAGGGCCAGAGATTCTAGAAGGCAGTAGTGGATTAATTCCCACAAAATCCCTGGGGATAGAGGGGAGGAAATTAAAAAGGGTCTGCTAGTCTGAAGTCATCATAGAAACCAAGAGGGGACGAAAAGAGGTAGGAAGATAGGTAAGTTAGATCAAGCTGTTAAAAATACCTAGATTAAGGGTAGAGGGCTAAGGGTAGAGGGACATAGTAAGGCTATAGTTAAGATATCCTTTAATACCTTATAGAGAATAAATTCAAGGAAGGAGGAGGCAAGCTAGGTATAGGAGGGAAAAAGTTGATCTAACTAAAGAACTAACTATCTATCTGAGAGGAAAAGGCTAGGTATATATATATAGAAGGTTTGGACCTTTAGAGAGGTATATTCCTCCGGTGGAGAGAATAATGACTTAAGAAAAACAGGGGCTAGAAAGAGAAATGGGAAAGGGCGGAAGGAATAACTCTAATAAGAAGATTCTACCAAGCTAGGCTAGCTGGTTTCTCTACTTATATCTAGAGGCTTGTATAGATAGCCTATTCTTTCTAAAGGAGGCAGATAGGGGCTGAGGGAGGCTAGAAGGGCTTTGGAGGGGCTGAAGGAGGCTGAAGGGGTCTGGGGGTCTGAAGGAGGCTGTTTATAACAATAAGGCCAGCTAAGGATTAACCCTAGGAGGCTATAGAATTTAGTAACTATATAATAGAAAACTTTTTATAATTGCCAGGGAGTATTTGTATAAAGAAAAAGTAGTGAGAGGAGAATTAAATTTTGGTTATAGTGTATAGAAAAATTATTATATAAACCTAAGACCTAGGATATACCTACTTAACTATATATCCAAAGGTATATAGATTAATTAGGGAATCCTTATCTTTCTGCTTAATCTCTTACTTGATACCTTCTAAGGTTACTAGGTTATGAGAAGGTTCTAGGCTACTATTATCTAGACTATTTCTACTACCACGGCTACTATAACCTCTACAACCTCCTCTATAAGTATAGGCTCTGCGCGGCTAGTAGTTCTTATAATGAGGGCACTGGCAACCCTGTAACTGCTAGACGTAACCTGTACAAGTACCCTCCTGAAATCTAGGTAGCTAAAAACATTTCTTAAACCAGCATGTATTGGGCAAACTATGCAAGTATTTGGTGCATTAATTGTTATTTTAACTGTGTAACTAAATTAGGATTATATAGTAGTAGCTTGGATAATAAATAATGTAGGTAATAATATTGACTAGCTGTATATTAATATTGTATAGTATTTAAATATTGTGTAAGGAGAGTGTAGCAATTGTATGCTTAGTGTCTTTTGAAAATATTAGAGTAGGAATAATAGTGGGAAAAGGGTTGTATAGATATTAATGATGAGGGAGGCCAGGAAAGTATAATTTAGAAAGTAACTGGTTGGGAGGGTTATAATTTAACAGCTTGTAGTTAGACTAGGAATATATGTTAAAGTATCGAAGAGAGGTGTGAGAGGAGACTAGGCAGGGCCTACCTGTGGAGTAGGGACAGGTACTATAATAGCAGATGTAGGCATAGGTAAAGCATATAGAGAGAGAGGTAACCTGTAAAGGCCGTGCGAAGAACTATAATTAGACATTATGTAAAAGATTTAGTAATAATGGGGGGGTAGGTTTTAAAGATGTTTTGGATTACACGACATATAAGGTATATATTAAAAACGTGGACACTAAAGCCGAGCATAACAGGTGCCTAAGTTTTGCTGGCCCTTTAGAGAGAGAGAGAGGGAACTGCTAGAGGGTTTTAACGTGAAGAAAGAAGAGATAATGAAAAAGGGCCGGAAGGGCTATGAAGGTGATAAAAGCAGTGTTTGGGTTCTAATTAGACGATGTTATAGGTTATTAAATAATAATAATAGAAGAATGAGTTTTTGTTATTACTTTAGCCCTTAAGAGGGACAGAAGCATGTTCGGTACTTATAGTATGGATGGCTAAGAAAGAAAATTTATTATACTAGCTATGTAAAATACTATACCCTGTAATATACCCCTCTCCGGCCCTTTGCTCCCCAGAGTAGAAGGGTCGACCAAACTATTTATCCGCCATTTTAATTAGTTTTCTCTTGTGTTTTTGCGGCGCTTAGCTTGCTGGTCTCGGGCTGTTACCTGGTTGATGGTATTCTGAGTGTTGCCTTTATAATGTGCTTAAACAACACGAGTCTATCCGCGAAACTCCGGCTATATGGTAGGTATTGGAACCTATTTTGTTGCCCTTCTTGCAGTTATGTAATGGTAAGCCCAAGCATTATAAGCTTTGATCTAATTATGCTAAGCTTTGTGTTTGTTGTCTATCTTAGTACTGTTAGGCTTTATACTTTAATATCCGTTGATCTAGTAAAACCTTATGCTTGTCTTTGTAACGAGTGGTTGTAATTTGATTGTTTTGGTATAAATAAAGGACTGTTTGTCTTTTATGCTTAGTTGTTTTATTATTAAGGAAAGTGGCTGCTTTGATTGTATACGAGAGACTCTGTGGTTAATTGGGTGGTATAGATTGATGCGTCTAACCTGGTTTTCTATTTCTTTTATAATTATCTTAATTGGTAGTTGCTTTACAGGTAGTGGAGGTGGATTTGTATAAAGCTCTGCATTATGAAGTCCCTTCTTGATGAGTTTTGGCTGGGAGATCAGACTGTACTTCTTCTTTACTTCCTGGAAATCGTTAAGGCTGATCAAAGGGCAGTTAACAGGCTTTTAAAGACTATGTCTAAGTCTGTTTAGCTCTAATCGGATAGCAAACATCTATATCTAGACTGCTGTCTCTTTAGGAGAGAGCCTTATGGGAGAGTTTTGGGTTAAGTTTAAGCTCTTCTAGTTACCAAACTCCTAGTTGTTCCTTTCCCTGTTTTCTTAAAAGAAGAAAGCTATATAGTTGGCTACCTGCCAGCTATAGTTGGTAAAGCTTGTCTGGAGTAAAATAGTAACTCTAATCGCTCTAGGCTCCTTTACCCTAAGATATTCTTCCTTAATAAAGCTTTTGTAGATAGTCACAATCCTCCTATAGTTACGGTTTTGCTTTCCTGCATTTAGGTAGGTATTAATAGACCCGAGGCAATTAATAGCGTAATTGTAGATTCTAAGGGCAAAGTGCCTAGGTGTGTACACTGGCATAACGATAAACTAGTACTCTAGTATTAGTTGTAACTATTTAAAGTTAGGGTAGGCTGGCTGATTATAAGAAATAATAAAGTAACTGATAAACATAATGTTAGTAAAGTTAAGAAGCTGCCATTTAATTAGAGCCAAGACATAGTTGCTTTAAAGCTCCTTATTTTGAGCCAGGAGTCCTTTAGCGTCTGCCAGGTTTAGAGCCAGGTATGCCTAATGTTTACCAAAGAAGTTTTGCAACCTAGATAGTGATCGGAGCTTAGGGTATATGTTAATACCCGGAAAGTAGTTGGCAACTATCTTTTGTGCCTAATTGCCCGTAATAGTATAATTAATGTCAAAGAATAGAGGCCTCTCCTTGTGTTTCATTAGCCAGACTTATTTAATCTTGAGCCCATACATAGAAAACAGATATTTGCAGGGCAAAAAACGGATGGTACAGGGGAAGATGTACTACCCCAACGCACAAACAACGCGCCATACCCAAAATAGTATAGGCACCATTATTTTGACCCTACAGCCTATATAGCCGTACATACTCGTTACTGCCACGCCGAATGTGCCTATTGTGATATTTGCTGTAGCGCAAATTGCTTAAATCTATGGTATTTTACTATATATCTAGTCTGTACGGACTATAATCTTGTCTAGTATCTTCTCCTCCTTCTCGCCATTGCCGCCATTGCTAATATTGTTGCCGACAATATCTCTAACCGTTAGATCTACCTATGGCAACTAGTTGATGCTTCTAATAGCCGCCGTATGCTGCTACTTAGCCCCTAATCTTGTGCTTAAGGGTGTGCCGGCTTTTAAAGTCTTTGTAATATCTGCCGGCACCCTCTGTTTCTAAGGCTGCTAAGTTGCCTTCTTTATGACCCTTCTTGCCGGCTGCTATTTCGGAGAGATGCCGGCATGCTACACATTGCCGCTATAGGCGTCCTCTTTATCTAGAGACTAGAGGGTCTCGTTATTTTACTTAAAGGCTAAATTTACACGCTATATTAAAGCCGTCGTCACTCTTGTCTTATTGCCGGCTCTACTACTTAGACTTATAGTAGTAGAGGTTGTCTTTTTATCTATTATGGCTTTCCTATGCTTTTTAAAGACGCCCTCCTTGTTGCCGGCAAATATGGCAATCTCCCGAGGCCTGCCCTTTATAGCCGTAACCTTCTTTAGCGAGAGTATGCCGAGGAGCGGGTTTTTAACGCAAAGGTTACAATTAAGGTACCAAGCTTTATAAAGATTGCTCTTTTTAAAGGAAAGGAAAGCCTTCTCTTTATCGGCAATATAATTTATATAGATTATACTGTACTAAGTATAGACGGCACAACAGCACCTAAAAGGTCTGCTATTGCTAGAAGAAGCTTCTAGAGGTCTGCAATATTCTTGTAGGGCTTCTTTTTAAAGTATCTTTAACACCTTCTGGCGCTCTATTGCAAGAAAGTCTAGCGCCGCTCTAGCAACCTGCCGTAGAAGCTTTCTAAGCCACTTCTGCCCGTTATACTTTATAAGTACTGCTGTCTTCTGCTTCTCCTCCTTATTACAAAAGGCACAAGCCGCATTCTTAATAGCAGCATTGTCAGCCTCTATTAGATAGAAAAGATTCCCTATTCTATAGCCTAAATAGGTCTTTACATAATGGTACCATTGCTCTATAGAGGAGGTTATATGTAAGCTAAAGTTAAAGGTTTTGCAAATTATGTATACAGCCTATTTGGCGACAATCTTTTCAGCCTCGTCAATATACTATGTCTTAAGGTACTAAAGAATTGCCGTCTAGTCTAAGAAGACCTCTTAAAGCTGTCGCCAAGCTATATTTGTTAAACGGAAACGCTTGTGCGGGCGCTGCACGTAAGGGGTTACCCTAGACTTCACGTAGGGAGTTACCCTAGACTTGGCACTTTTTCGGCTAAGTGCCTATGTGGCGTGCGCGCCGGCAGATGAGTTTGGTGGCCGTGAGTCGATTTTTTGGGCTATTGTAAGACCCTAACTTCGAACCTCTGCATTCCCCTTATTTCTTACCCAAAAAGCATGTAACCTAGTTTATTAGATAGCCTGATTTCTGAAGTTTATCTGTATTTAGTTTGGTTACTGTCAGGGTTAGGGTTGGCTGGTTATTTAAAGCCAAAGATAGTGGGTCCGAGGGCCGAATTTTCCGGCCTCCCTATCTGCGCACCAGATCCAACCGCAGCGTGCCCAGGGTTGAGACGATGTCGGAGGGACTGTGAGGAGGGCTGACAGAAGCCCACTCGAATTCAATGCAAAGTTGTCCAAACCATTCTCAAGCGTCCCAACAAGACCTCAGTGCACCCTACTGCTACCTGACTCCCATTCGATCCACCAACCTTCAGAATATTGTATACCTTACAATTTATAGAGTACTCTATAAACTTGATGAGGTTAAAGAGGGCTATTCGGGTATATAGTATCTTGTCAGGCACCTATAAAGGTACTATAGCCTTTCCTCTCGCCGGCGCCATTAGGGAAGCAAGGTCCTTATTATCCTCTTTAATATCTTCGGCCTCGGCGCCCTCTATAGTATTTCCCTCCAGCGCCATTACCTCCGGGCCTCCCGTTGCCACCCCTGTTGCTGCTAGCTTCTGCCACTTCTTCTTAATATTAAGGATAACGTTTATATTTATATAAAAGACACACAGCTAATAGCATGCCTTGGGAAATTAATACTTAAAGGCGTTAATTAAAGCAGTATTGTAGTTAGTAATAAAGAGGCTTGGAGGGTTGTTTCTACACTAGCGGAGAAGCTTATCAACCTACTTAAGAAGCCACCGAAAGCCAGATTTTTGCTCATTATTAACAACGCCTTAAAATAGCGGCAGTATTTTCTTTGTATAGGTTACTACTGTTGCTTAGAGAAAGGGCATCTTCTTATTATTTATTAAATAGGTATAATTAAGCAAGATAGCCTGTAAAAATTATCGCTTTTGCAATTATTTAATCTATTGCTTTATATACCAGAAGATGCCCGTAACGTTACCTTTATCGTCAGTAGTCTAACAATACTAGCAACTCTTTTTCTCAAGCCAGTCTAACAATACTTGGGTAGGTATATAGATGCCTTGCTTTTCCTTTTAAAAGTCTGTAAGCTAATTCTTTATAGTATTTGGCCCCAACAATATGCCCGGATACTCTTGGCAAAAGGCTGCTTTAAGTTTCTTTAACTTAGCAAAAGACAGGTCTACAGCTATATAGGCAAGAAGATTGTAATATTCTTTTGCTAACTTTACCTAGCCACGCTAGGCTTTGGGTACCTTTTAAGGGCCATAATAGAGGTGCTTTTCTTTATCTAGGCATAGTACCTACTTTCCAGCAGTCTCCTTTATACAGTAGGTAAGCACTAACTAGCTGCAGCTAGCTTTAATTATAGCAAAGGAGGCTTTTGTTGCAATACTTAGGCATATAATACCGCGGCTATACTATAAACAGGTATAATTTACACTAGAATCAACCTTTGCTATAATATAGCTAGATATTTTTATAGTTTTATCTAAATCAGCCTTAAGAGCCTTATAAGTGTTGTAACTATTATAAAAAAGTTTTAAGTATGCTGAAGGTATAGAAAGGGCTGGCTGGTAATAGTTAGTTGCGGTAATATTGGTGTTTCATTTGTGATAATTGGCTTGCTACTATGCCTTAAGCCCTGAGTAATTAGGGACTTACGCCATTACTATAACGCTAAAAATAGAAGATCTAAGTAATTGGGGGTTCTCTTTGATGTAGAAATGATTGATTGCGACAAGAAGTTAAGTAATATAATGTGGCGTTGATTGAGGGTTGTTAAAAGAAGGTTGGTAGCGATGGAGGCTTTGTAGGTTGGTAATTAGGTTAGCTAAAAAAGACTATGGTGGTTATTTACTTAAGGTTAAATGGTGGCTTCTGATTGGCTGCAGCAGTGGGGTGGTACATCTTCCCCTATACTATCTGTTTTTTGTCTTGTAAATATCTGTTTTCCATACATAAGGATTCGAGTCTCAAATAGGTTGCAGGAAAGGTCTTCGCTAGCCTCACGGCTAAAATTGTAACAGTTTCAGACATTAACCGGATTGGGGAAATAGACGCCAGATAGTAATGTGCCAAAGTTGTCGTAGAAGGACAGTTGTAACAGTTGGACGGTAGGGTTAACCTAATTAGCAATAGAGACAGGCTCAACTAACAAAATCGGGGCATCTAGGTCAAATGTCTCTCCCAAAGAAACGCTAGAAGAGGCTCTAGAAGACCTATGACGGGAGAAAGCTACCTGTAAAGTCTCAGTCATATGAAAGTCAGACCTAGAACAACGGCTGGATCTACTCCTTCTAGACTGCCTGTTGCTTATAGTGGCTTTCTGATTACCCGTAAGTGTAGTAAGAAGTATAAGGAAATTAAATAGGTGACGAAAAGGAAGAGTAAAGTGTAAGAAAAGTGGTAAGAAAGTTTGTACCCCTAGAGGATGCCGTGTGGGTAATTAAGTAAAGAGGTTAATATTGTAAAAAGGGTAGCTCCGCTGCTTGGAGGTTATAAGAAGGACGAAATGTAGTGGTAATATGTCTTGCCTAAATTAGTTCTTCGGTACCACTAAAGGCTTTAAATATAGTTAATTAGAAACTAGAAAGCAGCTAAAAGAGGTTTGTAGGTATTGGTTGGAAAGGTTTTGAGGAAAGGTTGTGTTAGGTGCTACGGGGTTTTTGTAGACTAGTAGAAGTGCTGCTTTTTGTAAATTACTTATATCTATTAGTTACTTTCCATCCCTTCTGCTTTCCTTTAGGTATTAGGATAGTCTAAGCATTTGTTTATATAAGTAGCTAAGGTTAGTAAATCACCAGGCCTCTTAGGTACTCTCTCGTGCTCTTTAAAAACCTCCCCTCTCTTTTACTAATTTTATTTAACCTTCTCTTGTAATACTAACTTTCTACTATTTAGGGTATTACTTTGTTACTCTAATTAAATACTAAATAAGCTTTTTAAACTAAATCTTACTCTTATACTACTATCTTCCTTCTCTTACTCCTTAAAATATCTTTCCATACTTCCTAGAATCCTGATAAGAAGGGAAAGGGAAAGAAGGAAAGTAAGCAAGAGCTTACTTGTCCCTTATATAAGTCTAACTGCCCTAAACTAATTGTTAACTATGGTATTTGTATTACCTTTATAAACCAAGGTATGCTTCTATAAAATGTTGTCCTTAAGTCTAAACTCTATACTTCTTTTGCCTAAAATATCTCTATCTATACTCTAATTGGTTGTGGTATAAACTAGTATATTGCATGGCTTCTGTCTAAGCTTATTGTTAAAAAGATTATAATTAATCTCTTTATCCTCTTCCTACTAAACGAGGATTGTAATTTTCTTTATAAGTATCTTTAAATACTAATGTAAATGGGTGCTAACAAGGTTTTTGTTAAAAAGGTTAATGGCAAGCTATATAGAAAGTATATATCTAACCTATGCTGATTAGATAATAGGTATTGCGCCCCTACCCTTTTTGTTGCCTTTTTTAGTTGTTAAAACGCTTCTCCTTGTAAGTACTATCTTGCGTGCATGTCTTGGAACTTTAACTATAGGGTCCCTATCATGGTTCTTTTCTTTAAGTGTTGAAGCATTTTTAATTTTAAAAAGAACGTATATATTAACTGTCTTTACTACGTTAAAGGCGGCAACTATACTTTTAATAAAGATTCCTACATTTCTGTCGTTAAGGCTGCTGCTACTCTGCTTAATTATAAATTTAAAGGCGCTTCTTGATTAGAACTTATCTTAGGTAAATATACCTAAGTTGATAAGAAATTTAACTTTAATAAAGTAAGGGAGGAAGCAATTAGAAAGGTAAAGGGTTTTTGGCCTAGACCTAAGAAGCTAAAGCCTGAAGAAAAGAGGTTTTGGAAGTAATTTGAGAAAAGAATCAGGGTAAAAGGTTATATAAGGTAACAAATATTAGGTTTACAAAACCACTACTCTCTATTCTTGTAATAAGTAATTAATTTTAAATTTTATATATTGTATAATAGTAAAATAAATGTAAACTGGGCTTTAATTAGAGTAAAATAAATGTTGTAGGGTAATAAACGAAAGAAAAGGAGCCTAGTAAAAAAAAAAAAATGTTTAGATGTAAAAAAAACAATCAGTCTGTGGCAGACTGCTAGTCTTGGTATATTATAGACAGGAGTATCCCTCCCCTCTTGAGATAATAAAATAAAGCTAAATATTAAATAAAAGAAAAGTAACAAATTTATAAAATTAACTAATAGTCTAATTGGTAAGGGTTGTTTGTTTTAACCGTTAGAATGTCGATATACTAGTTAAATTATAGTGGTTGGCAAGGTAGCTGCTGTATTTAAGATTGCGTTATAATGCTAAAATGTTAAGATAAGTTTTCTAAGTCCTTAGAGGAGGACGTAGAAATAGGTTTTATTGACTGTAAGATGTCTGCAGGTATTTATTATAGTAAAACATCTAAAAAGTCCTAATACTAATTAAAATCTCTTTCATTGTCCTTAATCTCTGTATCTGTAATAGACGAAAATAGGTCTAGAAAAGTATTATATAGTTGTGTTTGCTAGAGCTTGTAGCCTATAGTTTTTGTCTTAGGCGGGTTTTTTGTCTATAGCAGTAGTACTTTTGGCTTCTAAATTTCATTATGTTTAACAAACTTTTTCAGTCTTTGAGGTAAATATATCCCACCAACTTTAGCTCTATCTAGCATTTAAAGCTTATATATATTATTTGGGGAAATAAAGTCGATAATGTATGGACTAAACCATTGGTATGTTAGCTTTTTGAACGAGGAATAATTAGTTTTCCGTTGCTTATTAATAATAAGAACAAGATCTTCTTCCTTTAAAGGCGTCGGTCTTGAAAATCTATAGTAAATGTCTCTACCGGCAGCTTGTTTCTTAAATTCAGCAATAGACTATTGCGCCAGCTCTATGTCTTCTACTAAATTAAGCAAGAATTTAAGGCAATAGTATAAAGCCTCTTAAGGAGACATATAAGGTTCTTATACTTGTACTCTCTAGGTCGGAATGTTGGTTTCTATTAGAATAATAGGATCGTATCTATAGAGGAGGTAGAACGGGCTTTTTCTATACAAAAGCCTTAATAATGTGTAATTAGAAAAGAGGGCATATAGAAGAATGTGTCTCTATTCTTTTGCGCCGTCTTTTATTATTTTAGTTAACGCGGTTGCAAGAGTGAAATATCTGTGTTTAACAATTTTGTTTGCTTGTAGGTTATATACTGAGAGAAGGATTTGTCTAACTCTAATTAGTTGAAGTACTATATAAATTTCCCTATATTCTCTCTGCCTTTGTTAACAACTGCTTTAAAAGGTAGCCCCTACTTAAGCAGGATATGCTAGATGAAAAATTTCTTTATATTTTTAGCATCAGCAATTTTAAGAGGCATAGCTTCTATCTAGCTGGTAAGGTTATAGTAGGCTTCTGCTAACTTGTCGTAGCCTTGATTAAAAGGCAAGTATTAGACATTAATATAAATCTTTATAAATGACTGGTTAGGAATAGTTAAAATAATTCTGTTGTTATAAACTCTAATACTCTACTTTATATACTTTAGGTATTTGGTAATAGTATTTTTAACATTAGTATATATGCCCTTTTAGTAGTATATGGCGCAGATTCGGGAATATGTTGTATCTTGTCCTTAATAACCTAAAGAAGCATGTATGTTTCTGATAATTTGTAACTTTAGATTAGGATTGTTAATAACTTGTTGTTATTTAAGGCCTTTCTTAGGTAACCACCAAAGGATTCCTTTATAAAGGGCAAAACAGTAAGCTGTTTTTTTAAAGGTCTGTAATTGTAAAGACAAAAGTCTTTATAGCATTATACTGTTCTAAAGGTATGCTGTAATGTTTTTAGATTGTTTAGACCAAAAGTAAATATTATTAAGTATAGGGCTTTGATTAGCTTTAACTATAGCTGTATATCTAAAAATTATTTTATACTAGTCTTTAATGTCTCCTTTAATTTGCCTATTGTCGTTATTAGATGGCCCTAGAGGTTTACAAGATAGTATATTAGCTATTACGTTTTCTGTTCCCTTTATGTACCAAACTATAAAGTTATAGGTCCTAATTACCGCCAGCTATCTTATTATAAGAGCACCAGGTATATCTATTACAGCTCCCTTTAGCTGCTAAATAAGAACATTTAAATCTATTTCTAAGAAGAAGTATATATTATAAATATAGAACTATAGGTGTCTAATTGTATAGAAAACTACCCTGTATTCTTTCTTTATGGCGTTGTAAAGCTTTTCTATGTTTGTCTAAACTCTACTCTCGTACCTTACAAAATATCAGATACTATCTTTTTCCTACATAAGACAAGCTTTCTATCTTTAAAGACTCGTGTTAACTATAAAAATAATGTTCCTTTAGCTATAGTTGATATTAATTAGATATGGTTTGGTCGTAATAGTTGCTTTTAACATATCTATAGCTTTCTAGTATTCTTCTAACTAGTAAAACGGCGCTCCTTTTTTAAGGAGGTTAAAGAGTAGCTTAGTGATAATTCTATAAAACGGTATCTATACTTAGTAATAATTAACAAGGCTGATAAAGGAGCGGACCTAAAAAACATTCTTATAGCTTTCCTATTCTCTAATCTTAATGATTTTCTTGTCTGCTAGTACTTGGCTAAGAATACTGCATGTATATTTAACAATGTTGGTTTAACGCTTACACCATTTTAACTTGCGGGCATTAATAGCCGCGCTAGCTAGTTTTGCATTATAAAGAACGTTGTCGAGATTTTTAATATATTCCGCTACATATCTTCTAA
The DNA here is from genome assembly GCA_021399435.1 of Diaporthe sp. PMI_573. NCBI lineage: Eukaryota > Fungi > Ascomycota > Sordariomycetes > Diaporthales > Diaporthaceae > Diaporthe > Diaporthe sp. PMI_573. Next base: position 194,499 of record JAJTUP010000023.1, on the reverse strand, counting down.
CTCTAGGCAGATCAGGAATCTCCTTATTGTTATAATCTATGTCAAAACCTCTAATAGCCACATTGTCTAAAAAAGGTCTATAGATTAAGAGAATTAAGTTATATAATAGCCGCATCATATATTATATAAACTGGGCTATAGAATTAGTGGCACCTATAGGTAGGCTACATTATTAAAATAATTTAATTAGTATTATAAAGATCGTTATATTATAGCTCTTCTCATCAAGCTTAACCTAATTATAGCCCGAGAAGAAATCTAGAAGAGAGAGAATCTTATATATTGTAAATTTTTCTATAAATTCGTCTACTACTAGAGGTATAAAGGCGTCTCTAATTGTAACCCTATTTTCTTCGGAAATATTGTTAATTAGCTGGTATCTTAAGTTCTTTTTCTTAACTAAAAACCAGCCATTCTAATATGCCGCGTAAGATTCCTTAATAACGCTACTTGCCTCTTTTTCCCTTAGCATTTTAATAACTATTGCTTTAAAGGCTCTAAGCAACTCAATTATCTTTGCTTAGTAGGCCTTATATAACACAGTTTTAATTATTTAAGGTAAAGCAACATCTATACTAATTTAAAACACGTAAGACTAGTTTTAGGCAAGGGCCTTTTCTCTATTAAACAAGAGATAGGCAAACATGTTCCTTTCCTCAGTTAAAAAGCCATCATAGTTGTCCTTTATAATCTGTTCCAAGCAATTAAGAGTAAGTTGAGATCCCCTCTTAATCTTAGAGAATTTTAGCCATATCTAGGGGTTATATTTATATCTATAATTTTAGTTTATAGCACCCCTGATTTTTGCTTTATAGCTTAGCTTCTAGTTAACTATTTTTTTTAAAACTAATCTATTAGATAAATAATTGTCTACTAGATATACTTTAACTCCCGCCCTCTTATATAGAGTTTTAATTATAAGTTAATAAGTATAACTAATTAATTTAGCAACACTTGCAGGCAATGGGATCGAGTTTATCTATTTACAAGTACAGGCCGTTCTTATTCTTAGATACGATCTGTAGATATACTAAGGATTAGGTTTTTTAATACCTTTAAACACATACAACTAATATACTTCGTGTTAAAGGTCTTTTGCAAAAGAAACTAATAATTTTTAAATATTCTCGTCCTATAAAATGCCAAGAATTTCATTACCTTCTTTAATACCAAGATAGGTTAAGAAAGGCTTAACTAAAGTGTCGATTACTACTAGTTTCTAATTAAATTGCTCTAAATATATCTAAATGGCTAAAGTCTACAGAATATATTTTTCTAAGATTTATATATTGTTACTAGGCGCTATATAAAAAGGCTTCTGGTTTTTTTATCCTAGGCTATACTTTATCTAGAAGTCTCCTAGTATAATGTATATAAACAGGAAACCCTTTAATTTTTTAAAGGTTAGATTAGTATTAAGAAAAAACAGCATTCTAAGAAGAATATAGTATATAATATTATAGATTACATTGTTGATAATAAAGAAAACTTGCTTTATCTACTTAGAGCTAATGCAAATCCAGTCTTCAGTTACCCTAATTAAAGACAAGGCTTCTCCGTTATAGACTATAGAGATTATATCTTTAAAAGGAGAATAAGCAAGCTAGTTTTAGCTGTAATAGCTTAATGGTAGTAGATTTATCTCTGTCCCAATATTAAGTAAAGCCAGTAAAGGTATATATTAGTTGCTTTTTATATATATAGTAAGAAAAGCTAAACCATAACATCTTTGGTTAATTATATCTAAAGTCGATATAGCTAAAGAGCTAACATAATATTTAATTATTATTAGGATTGAAGTAGTTTTTCCTAATAAGTTACTTGTTAGAGCACTAATAACTTTAATGCTTGAGTGCTAGTCTCTCTGTCCCTTTATTTTGTGGATAGGTTTAAAAGGAACTTGTAAAATAGTCCTTGCCTCGTCCTGTAAGGCTTGTAGGCGCCTAATTAGAGCAGCATTTATCTCCCTAAGAGCTAGGAGATTAGAAGTATATATCTTTACAGTTTTGCCAAGAATTACCTATACCGCTACTTTTTTTAGAGGTAAGGTTTCTACTAGTTGTCTTTTTAGCTTGGCATAGATTAGTTTTTCCGCTATTACTCCTGCCGCCGCACTAACTTAATTATATTCTATATACCCAGTAAATTCTTCTACTGTATAGCTTTCTAAGTTATCTGGTTTCTTTCTACTTAGACCGCTTAGACTCAGCAAATCGTTTTTAAAGTAGATATATATTTTAAGATAAGGGGTATCTGGTATGGCTTTATATATTACCTTATCGCCCTAATCTAAAGTATCCTCTATTACTTATCTCTTCTTTATAGTATTAACAAAGGTTTATAGATCTTTTAAACAAATCTACTTTTTACCTATAATAATGATATAGAGAGATAGGTCTAAGGTTATTGATACAAATCTAATTATCGGCGGTTTTCCAGGCAGATTAGGATTTTAGACCAGTTTAACCTCTCTTAAGGCCAGGTTACCTCTAAACAATAGGTTTGCCTCAACAAGTTTTCGGTATCAAAAGATATATAGCAAGTCGGTTCTGCCTTTCTGTAACAGAAACTCTAGTTAGCCTCTAACATACTTCTCAATCCCAATTCCTTTCTAATTACAATAGAGTTAAATACTAATAGGGTCTAGAAATTCAAAATATTTGTTTCAAGCATCTACAATAATGCCAAAAATCATCAAAAAACCCTCGTACTTCTCTACATAGAAGAGCCCATTAATAACAAACTTGTTAATTTTATCACACTTATAGGCAGTATAGTCTTCTCCTATACAGCCATAGCATATATGCAGAGAACCATTTTTCTTAAGCTAAACAGTAGAAACGCTATAAATATTGTTATTATTATCACTTAAGGCCAGAGAGTAGATTTCCTAGCCGCTAGATCTCTAAACAGACCCTACTACGTCCATTCTAATTAGTCCGAGTTTAGTTTGTCATCTATTATAGAAGGTTGCTTTAGCATAGCATCTAAGTTGTTTGTTAATCTCCTTTTCCTCTTACATCCTTAACTACTTAATTTTTAAATTAGCAAATTTGTTTATAAGGTTATCTATTCTCTATTTAAGAAAACTATTACCCTAATTTCTATACAGATTAGGCTAAACGACAGGTTCCGGATATGTACCAGTAGGTTTTAAGTATTTCAGATTATTACTTTATTACTTCTCTATATACTGTCAATTCTACTAATTCTACAGGTTCGTTTAGAAACAATTAGGAAGTTTTTTTATAGCCAGGTAATAGTCCTACTTGGAGTACTCTAGTTCTCTATTAAAGACAAATAGAAGCCTGTTCTTAAATTTTATCTAGGGCATGTCTTTAACCTTCTCCTTAGAGGCCAGTCCAGAAAGAAGCCATTTCTTAATTTAAAATAAAAGCGTCTTATAGAAGGTCCTGCTTCCCTGATTAGACGTCTCTTTAGCTTTAATCAGCGCTTAGTTATAGTTAGCAATTTTCTGTTTTCACTCTTTAAGGTCGTCCAAGGAATTCTGGCGGAGGATTGCTTCTATTACCAAGCCTAAATCTATTTAAGAGAAAGTATTACTAGTTTTAAAGTAGGCTAAGAGTTTCTAACTCTATAAAGCCCAGGTACTTAGTTTAGTAGTAACCTTTTTAATTAAATAAACTAGATTAAAGCTGGTATAGTACTGTTTTAATAAGGAAAGGATCTGGTCTATTGGATAAGAAAATTGGCGAGAAATGTCTTCTAAAGCAAATATTGACTTAATAACATTTGTTTTATTAAACCTTAGCACGTTAAGGTTATATAATATAAGCAGCGCTATCTAGGGCAGCATTATAATACTATAGGAAAATAGACTAAACAGGTATTAGCCTATAGTGTTGGGCTTAGCTAAAAGGAATTGTTATAGCTAAGCAGGAGGGTTTTAAGCAGAAAGTAAAGAGGTTTTGCCAGGAGATTCTTTACCTTTAGGCTTAAGTTTCTTTAGTAACTAGTCTCTTTTACGCTCCTTTCTATCCCTTTGGTGATTAGGAGAAATTAAAGAACCAGCAACTATTTGCTAGTAAGTAGAGCTTGGAGTAAGTAAAGGCAGACGTAGCAGGCTTGAGCCTTTAGATAATATAGTTGGGAAACTTAGTGTTTTAGTAAAAGCAGCATCTTTAGTAGGGCCAGCTACCATAGATATTTTAGTGCCAGACATTGTTAGAATGAAGTAATTAGAGCTATAGGCTTGTTATTAAGAGAGTTTATATATTATCTAGAGAGTTAAATATTTTTAGGTTGATACTTAGCATAGTAATAATACTTAAAACATTATACCTTTTTAAGATACTTTTCCTCTTTTTAATATATATAGTTTCTCCTTAAAGTCTTCTATTAGCTCTAATTAAAAGCTATAATATCTTAGCCTTGCTTCTCTATATACTCCTTAGGCTTTACGCTTATACCCAAAAGCACCTTGCTACAAACTTTGTTACAATAGATATGGGGATAATTATTATAATAGCGCTACTTTCCAACCAGACTTTAGTCACCAAAGCAACTACAGAATTAAATTAAGGGCCGTTTTTCTCTAATCTAAGCTTGACAAATCCTATAAAAGTCTAATCTCCTCCTTAACTAAGCGTTTTACAAGCAAATATATTACTCTGCCAGGGCTTTAGCCATTACCATAAAACAATCCCCGGCATAATAGCTAATATTTACACCTTAGGCACAAAGCTTAGTCAAGAGGGTACCCTTTAGAACCTCAGCAAGAGAGCAGGTTTAAAAGCAGGGTTCTTCCTATATACTTTAGTTATACTTCTCTCATCTTTAGTTCAGTCATATAACTCTCTTCCTAGCAAGGCGTTCCCTCGATAGTTCTAATTAGGCGCAGGTAAGACAATTCTGTACATAATTATAAAGAACAGGCAAGCTTTAGACCAACTCATCAGTCGTAAGCTCTCTCCTCAGTCTTTAAAGGTCACGCAGTCAGCTTGGCCCGGGCCAGATTACCAGTAAAAACGTAGACACCAAAGCCGAGCATAATAGGTGCCCAAGTTCTGCTGGCCCCTTAGAGAGAGAGAGAGAGAACTACTAGAGGGCTCCAACACAAAGAAAGAAGAGATAATGAAAAAGGGCCGGAAGGGCTACAAAGGCAATAAAAGCAGTATTTAGGTTTTAATCAGACAATGTTACAGGTTATCAAATAATAATAATAGAAGAATAAGTTTTTATTGTTGCTTCGGCCCTTGAGAGGGACAGAAGCATGTCCGGTACTTATAGTACGGATGGCTAAGAAAGAAAATTTATCGTACTAGCTACGTGAAACACTGCACCCCGTAACAATATATATATATATATATGTGAGAGAGAGAGAGAGTGTTATACAATAAAGAAGAGGAAGAGGGAAGGTTAAAGCAGGGGGCAAAAGGCGTAAGGTTTTTATGCCAGTACTAGAAGGGTGTTAGGCACAGACTACCTCACCTAACAAGGATGAGATTACTTGTACAGGTAAGTTACAGACAGCAGCTCCTTCCTGCGACTTCTAGTTTATATAGTAAAAAGGCTGGTAGGAAGGCAGGCAAGGAAGGGCTAAAAGTAAGGTTGAGAAGTTAGTGTAAAAAGCATTTAGTGTAGACTACCAGTAGTAGTTCACTTATACCGCATAAAGGGCAGCCTAACCTGCCTGGCAGTGTGATTTTCTTTTGTTATGGAGAAAAAGCATACAGATAATTTAACTTGTTCTGCCAGGCCAAAAAGAGTATGTAATCAGAAAACAAAAGACCCCTAGTATTGAAATAGTACTAAGGCTGATTGCACATAGCCATCTTGGCTAGGAATAATAATTAATCCAGCAAGAGAGTATATGCAGACCTAAAAAGTCTATGTACAAGCTTTCCCGCTTGTTTTATAGTTTAGACAGACATTAACGAATTCAGAACCAATTACACAGACATGTACGTACGTACATTTACGCCATATGGCAAAGGCCATTCAACACTAAGACTAATAGTAGGGTAATTAATTATATAGTAAAGACTAAAATTATTTTAATATAGTTTCTATATAAAATAAATCCTATAGCTATAGTCTTAGTTAATACTTTTTTCTTTTAATATCTATATTAATATATATTTATATAAGATTTCAAGAAAATCCTTGCTAAGTAAATCTATAAAATAATACTGTAGCCTATATTTAAATATATAGCTAACTTTAATAAAAATTAAAGTAGTTAAGAAATTTAACTAATATTTAATAGACTTTTATAAAGCTACTGCTAAGCTAGTAGAAAACAAAAAAGAACTTTTTTATAGTTAAACCCGCAAAGATGGCCTATCTAAAGCTTAAATAGCAGGGCTTAAACCTTAAACCTACCTTATCCTAGTCTAGATATATTGGTTTGTTCTTAACGATCAATCCAACGTATTTCAATAGATAGAAGGGATATTAAAGGGCACAAGGCTATAGGGAAAGTTTAGGGTGCCGTCAAAGGAGGATTATAAGCAGACATACAAAGCCATTATTGACTTTGTACACGAGCTTAGGGAAGAGCAATCGGAAGGCTGAGCAGACAGCAGACAGACCAATAAACAGTTGATAAAAAAAACACAGTGTGGCCGAAGCCCTTGACAGGTAGCCATCCGTACAATGAGAAGGATTGTCGGGCTGTGCTTCTTAAACGAAAGGTCTCCAATCCCACCCCACATCGGACCGTGGCACATGTCACCCGAAAACAGGCAAGAGGTAGGCCGCCTAGTTGCGGCGCAATAATTTGCAACACTAGATGGGAGGATAGTAAGCCTTCATGTCAGTTTACTCTGGTTTCTGATCTCAGAGTCCATATATTGTTCAGTGCGCATGTTCGTCGCTGTCGGACAGAAAACTGAGCGGGCGACTAGAGGTGTCATTACACAATAACTACAAGAGTCAAATACTCCAGATCAGCATTTTGTTGGCGGCCTCCTGCTATACCAATACTTGCCGAGACAGAAACTTTGCTCAGAGTTCTTGAAGTGCGAATTCGGGTAACTCGAAAGTGATGATAGTCAATTCTGCGGTTCTGACTCCATTAACTCCTACCAGGACCCCTTGAAACGGTTGGCGGTTGTGAGCCGTATGTTCTAGGAGTCATCGAACCTCAACTTTCTCGCTGTTCAACAAGGTCAACCGTTTCAGACCTACTTTACAAGTATGTTCTCCTGCAGTTTGTACACGTAGGAGTTGTGCCAGGATCGTATCCCGCATGATACAATCACCCTAATGAAGCAACAAAGCTAGGCACAGCTGTTTTCAATGTGGGTTTGGTTCAGTTTGTCTTGTCTAACATGTCAACATGTAGCCCAGGCGGACAAAGCTGAAACACAGAGCCTGTGCCCGGCTGGGAATGGTCGCTCTTCTGATCCGCCAAGGTCCAAGATTGCTTCAGCATCCAGCTTCATGAACATTTTTAATCTCTTCGACAATTTTCTCGTGAACAGGCAGATAGAGCTGTCTCTGGCCGTCCTCGTTGAACCTCCGAATAAGCCACTTCCTGTGAGACTTGCCATCCTCCCACTCATTGGGGGCCCAACCTGCGAAGTCTTCCCAAAGATAGACATTCCAGAATATGGAGATGGGGTTCTCGGGCAGCGACGGGTAGGAAGAGCTTTGGTTGACGATGGCATTATTGTAGTCGATCAGTACAACGCGCGGTAGAAGTAGTCCACCTAATGTCTCCAATATCTGGGAGGTCTTCGAATTATCCTGCACCAGTACAACATTACGCCCAACGAAATCGAACTGATCGACTCCAAATTGCAACTGCCTAACAAAGGCGTCCATAGCCCGTGCTAATATCTCCAGTCGATACTCTTCGGGATAATGGAAGGAGTCTCCTGTTTGTATGTTTGGGTCGTTTCTTATGCGCGTATCTCGGATAGTGCTTCCATTTAGCTCTTCCATTAATATTAGTCGGACTGGTCTGTTATATGACTTGTTATCGACTGTAATCGGCAGATAAAAAGTCCAGGACCCATAGTATGCCGGAGCAGATGAGCCTGTTTGTCCAATTTTATGAAGCTGGTTATAAGCTGCTGCTTCATTGCTATAATCCAGATCGGCATCATACACAACATCTCGCGGCTGGTGGCTAAGGTGCTCCTTGAAGTTGTAGTATAGTGGGTCGTAGATCTTAGCAGTGGCTTCGTAAGGCATTCTGCTGCCCGACTTGGGGCAAATGGTACAGCTGACAATCTGAGCACCGCGGACTGCGCCAATGCAAATGGATGCAGTAACTACCAATCGTGCTGTCTCAGGCCGGGCTGGTGGGTCGGTCTCGATAGGGGGGTTGTCCACAGCGGCTTTGCTCTGCGGAATGCTTCGAAGGTAACCTTCAGACAGTGTAGGACGTGGCGACAAGTTCTTCCGGAGACTATCGATGAAAGGTGGTGGCGGTACATGGCAATCGATATCCAGAGCAAGGCCAGGAATATACGGCAGACTCGGCTTATCTGGATCCTCGGGAGGAGACCAGAGCGGTAAAGGCGCCGAAGGCCTCGGCCGACTGAGAAAGTCGATCAGCCAGTCCGGCCGTACTTGATCCGGTTGATCGATCTTCTCAGTGCCGTTTGATGATTCTTCAGACATAATTACCGCGTTGTGCGAGCAGCGGAGATGGTTGATTCGAGTGGCACCGAGGAGGGAAACGAGTTGAGTATCTCGTGAGTGGATGTAAATGAGGAGTTAAGTAGAAGGGCAATGGAGGTGGCTTGCTGAATATGGACCCAGGGCAGCATTGTGGCGGGGATGAGTATCCTCCTGATATAGGTAACCCAGGAAGGAGGGAAGTCCTGGGGTCAGAGAAATCCGGTGTAAATGCCATGTTACGGTGGGTGGAGGAGATCCCGTGGGGGTACTATTTCCTACCACAGGGGTCTGTGCGTCCATTCTCCATTATTACAGCAACTGGTCACGGCGCAGCACACTGATCTGCCTGTTGGTCCTCTTGCTGCCAAAATTATCGACCTCGCTTCCTTTTTTATATCTCAGCCTCAACCTAGGCTGGCCTCAAAATCCCTCAGTCAACCCAGCATGGTGACTCGGATGGCATCACTTGACGGCGTGGTCGACCAAAGCCGGGCCCGCGGCGGCCAAGGACCCATAAGTTGTTCCCAATTAGTTTAGGCAACCCACCTCGCAGGATTGGAAAACAATTAATAAACGGTGACGATAGCAATAATATAGGTTGTAAAGCTCTCATGCCGCATCTCAAGTGGACCATCCATCATGACAATACCAGTCATGTCAGAAATTACAAAAATTTGACGAAAAGTAGAGCAGGCATAGGCAAGAAATATACTTGGCCTCAAGCCTAATTTACGTACAAGCTTTTATCTAGCTCTTACACATTGCTAAACAATATTCCCCTTAGTTACTATCCCAGAAGAAGAGACTAAATTCTCAGGTTCTCATAGATGTCTATTTGATGCATCTGAGGTAGTAGATGGTTTGATTCTACATCCGGCTGTGATAGTGATGAAGAAAAGAACTCGACCACCTACATGGCCAAGTTTTGCGGCCCCGTCTTCTTGATGTGTCCGAGGGGTCTGCCACAGCTGTTAGGCAGCTTCCACTCTTTCGATTTTCTTGCGCTGTCCACACCACAATACCTGATCGTACCGAGCAGATCAACTAGCTATCGTACTAGGAGTTTGTCTACTTGCTCAATCTTTTCGTTGCTTTGGTAACACCCCCTTTGCTACCTCTCATAATGCTTACATTACGCAAAGGTGGCTGCCGTCATGTAGGAAAATGTTCCAGAAAAGGCCGCGGTTTTCTTTGGCAAAGCCTGACTTCAAATATGAGATGATGATGATTTGTCTCTGGTCTACGGCGCAGCGGTACCTATCGACGCATTGGGACACTTCTGAGTTTGATCTTTTCATCTCGCCTTTGATCACATCAAACATTTGGTAATGAATATCGCAACCCCCCCCCCTTTTTCTTCTCTTTTCTGACAATCAAGCCCCCTGTGATCATATATTCCTCTCCCAGTCGGTAATAAGTCTAGCTCTTCCTCTAAAAGCTCGGTAGCCGGCTCCAATCAGCATTATAGGTCTTCGAGTCCCAAGACATCTTGTGCTCAGCGAAGGCCAACTCTTGACGAAGGCGGAAGCGGCATCATTTGTGGGTAATAGCAGTTCAAGGTTGAGTTCCTCTCATACCGTGTAGTAATTGATCAAATCGGAGAAACGGTGTGATGGAATGGATGTTCAGGATCATGCTGAGGCTCTGGGTACTAGCTCCCAGTCAGATGATGACCATGTGGGCATTTTGATAGATGTGACGCATCTGCGCAACTTGATGGCCTCGTTCCTAATTCAAACAAGAGTCAGGAAGACCAAACAACATCCAGTATATCAGATCATTTCTCGAAATTACAGTGGAATGTATATGTAAGCTCCGCATGTTGTAGTTTCTTACGGCACGGTGGCTTTGGTCAATACCTATGGAATCAATCCAAAGCAGTCGATCTTCCCCAGGCTGTCGCAGATTTGAGAGCGCTTCAAACAGGTTCTCAGTCACTGTGAATAGGCAGCCATCTACTCGAATCTTCTCTGTCGATTCATTTTTGCACTATATGTAGGAAAGTGCTTCGCAAGGAATACCCTCGACCTGGTTGAGATATGTCTCAAAACATTTCGCACTCAATAGGACCTGTGTCCCCTTTGAGTACTCGAATGAGTCGTATGGCATCTGTGCCAAGATCGAGACGCTTGTAACCGTAGGGCGAATCCATGAACGTGGTACTGTCAGTGGTCAAGAGTGGTCGCAATCGGGAGCACGCCTTGTTGCGAGTTTTGTGAAGGCCTGAACACTGGACGCGATGGGAATGACGAGACGCTGACTGAGCCGTATCCCTGTCTTCCTGTGCTGGCAGAAGATTGCTGGGGAGGAGCAGGGCCTATTTGCTGTATCTGAGGAGTATGAAACTAGTTAAAAAGATTTGATCCGCGTGCAGAGGCAAGCAGCCCGTAATGCACAGCCTCATATGAGGATGTGGAAAAAATTCAAACCATGCTCATCTCATGGTTCAAGCACACCTACGCTGTCCCGAAGTGGCCATAATCATTTCTACCTTGTTACGTATAGTTTTCTCAGGCCTGTATCTTCCTATTTTATGCTTCCGCTCTTTCCGCATGAGTTATCCTCGGGCACGCCGCCCAAAACGCTTCAGGCTCCTCTTCCCGATAGCCCAACACTCAATCCTGGAGGAATTGCAGAATCGGAAGGCGGAAAATCCAAGGGACATGTACAACGGCATGTTAGGGATTCTCGGTGATGACGCACCTAACACCGAGGAGAGCCTTTACGTCGTTTATAGAAGGCTTTGTACCAGTCTCATTCACAGAACGCGATCACTCGATGTTCTCCTCTTCACCAACACTTGTGCGGACAACAATTATTCTTCCTGGGTTGTCAATTGGAATGAGAAAACCCCCGTACTTTGGGGTAAAGCTCTCTACTGGTTGCGCGAAAGCCATTTCAGAGATGGTTATCGTCGCCGGAAAGCTTTCAATAGCCGGGCTAGACGAACGAGTGGAAACGAGCAGAATGCATCTCGACCTGCCCGGGGTAAGAATTGTTTCACATATCTTTGCCAAGTGTCTTACTGATAATAAGTAGATATTACGTTTTATGCAGATCTCTTGCAGGACGAGGAGTTCCATTACTTGAGGAAGTATCAGGGAGCAATGCCAGAAACACCACCGCAATGGGGATTTCTTGACCAAGGCGAAAGTCTTCGTGTCTGTGGTCTGGTCTTGACCCACATCTATGCTCATTTTGCGCCAATGCACGCAGACATTGAAGAGGCTCCGTTGCACGCGCTTCGTCGACTTCTTTTCTGGATACGCACTTGGGTGCCAATTTTCTCAGCCATGGCAAATTTGTACTTTTAGAAGACGCCTGACGGTCCTATTGAAATGGCGGGGTTTCACGGTACAAGGCTTACGACGGAAGCCGCTCATCAGCAGACTGAACACAGTATGCTCATTTCTATGTGATATGACGCCTTCTCCAGAATGAATGCAACGGAGCAGCTGCGGACGCAAAACCAGCTCACCAACTTGATGATTGTGGCGACTGGAGAGACATTTCTTGACGTGGATTTGAATCTGTGGTGGCTCATCCTGCGCGCAAGCACCGGCGTTGTAGGAAGAGATTGGCTTGAGAACATCATGTCGACAAACAAGGATCTCCGAAAAGGCTCCACCGTAGTCATGGATATCCTCCGGATAAAGGGCCTGAGTGCGGTCTGCTGTGGGGCCAATGAATCACTGGCGATTCCTGGAGGTTTGGCATTTGCTGGGGCAGCTGCTCGAACCGGCGACGCCGTGGCGCTGGTATCCGGTGTTTCATTCCCTCTTGTACTTCGCCCATGCCCAGATGGTCAGGGATGCTTCAGGCTGGTTGGACCGCTCTTTTTGCCTGGGGTAATGGACGGAGAGCTGAAGGACAAGGTGAGGGCAACACCACTTGGTGAAATACTATTAGTGTAGGTGCTAGGGAGGGGGGCCGAAATCGTCAATCTGTCAGACAGATACATCATGAGCAGATCTGGGACACTTGCAGAAACTTGTTTGTACCTCTATGGTATCCATACTATAGACATGAGATTCTGGACTTTAATTTCAATTATACTTAGACTTCAGTGACTCCAGGTCTTCCTGTATTGCAAAGTGGGCCGAATGTACCAAGTTGAAGCAATAAGCCAGCATGGAGCACTGGTTCTGGAATCTATATGTTGAGAGAGGACTAGGGCCTCAAATACTGCGGGGGAAATAAGAGAGATAATTGCCCCTGGTGGGCATTACTGAGTTCAAGGGCTCTTGCTCAACTCAAGTCTTTGCCGGTGAGCGTTTATCCGTGGGATTTACTCTGTCCCACAGCTTCAAACACTACTGACCTGATTACCTCCAAACGTCTCAATTCACCCTGGCTAAGCTCAGTCTCACGAGCCGTCCCAGCCTTGATTGCGAGAAGAAGCATAGCGTAGAGCGAATACAACGAGTCGTTGCCGGCATTATGAAACTCTGACCTGTCTGGCAGACAGCCAAGCTCAGCCAGCATCCCGGCTAGCGAAAAGTCTTGTCCAAGCTCAGGGGGACGGTTTGGGTAATAAGGCGGGAATATAAATCAGGCCATCAAGTATGTGTCGATAATTGTTGGTATAGGCCCGATTCTAGCAGGATCTATATTTAAAAGGCGCAGAATTCTCATGTCTTCCCAGACAGAGTATCCTACTAAGATAATGTTTCGGAGTTAGTTATTCTCAGGACCCGCTAAACTATCTCTAATACGAAGATTCTGTGTAATTGTCGAAGGTACCTCTTCCGTGGTGATCAATTGAGTCTGAGCAAAAACACATTGTTGTTCTTTTCCTCTTTTCTTTGCAGCCTTTTTGGCTTCCGGTGGCAGCCTGACCTCGAACACCTAAAGTAATATCAAGCTTCTCAAATCGCTTGACACAGATAAGCAGCGGGATATCTCGTATATCGAGACTCGCGAACACAAGCTACTTAACAACTGGCTTCTGAGGTAATAGGTTTAGTCTCTGTCGATCTAATGCTACCTCGAGATCAAGGCACACAAAGACAGCGTCTATAGACAAAACGCCATCTTGGCGTATTCCCAAGAGCCGCTCGAGATGCTTCAGGCCCCCCCAGTTTGCCTGGCTTGATTTTCAATGACTGCGTATTGGTGGACTCGTGCTTCATAGTAGACGAATAAAGGTTCTAAACTTGTTGCTGAAGTACTTTTCAAGAATTTCAACAAGCGCATCCTGATTTGGTAGCTCCGATGTTGCTTGTATGGTTCGCAAGTTGCTGGAGTGCGCTTTGTGCTGCCATACGAAGTAAGGTGGCAGCACTGTGGCGCGGGGCCGAAGCGCAGGATAGTCAAGTGGTATAACTCGCAGGATGTATTCCAGAGTGGGTTCACCGGCGGTGGTAGAGGAGATGTGGGATGTTGAGGATTGAGGTGTGGAAGGCTTGCTGTTTCGGTGGTTGAAGAGGAGAGGTTGTAGCTGTTTTGGGTTTTTGAGTAAATTAAATTACTCCCAGACACTTTACGGCGTTCCTAAGAGGTATGGTAGTCACACGGTTACTCGTTAGATAAAGCCTGTATAGAGACCACTCAAATGAGCACGGTATGATTTCCCGGAAATCATTAATCTAAGACGTTCAGTTATCACGAGCAAAGCAAGAGTCTTTTTTTAAGTTTCTCTCCCTATGTAAACGATATATTCCACTTGGGGATCAGGAGTATGACACAATTTAGCAGACTCAATTCCGCTTTAGGGACTGACACTGGCCCGCCGAGGAAACTCATAGATAAGCTCCTTATTACTCATCAGGCTTGGTGTGGATTAAGGTTACGCGGGCCCTGCCGAAGGCGGCGCGAAGCGAAGTGAGCGGTCCCGCGAACCGCCTCCAGCGTGGGGGGGCCCAGCCCCCTTCCTATTTGCTACTCTTCGTCCAGCTCCCCGGTAAATTCTTGGAGCTGGTTCTACAAGCCGCTTTATCCGCGCTCGGGAAATTCCTGTGGTCTATCTCAGCTGCACGGTTCCTCGAATAGGATTAATAAGACTACCCTATGCGGACACCATGGGGAGAGGTTGACAGCGGGTGAACTCCACCGCTTCTGCTACGCTCAGCATGGGGTCATCCTCTCCCCGCTCACCCAACCTCCTCCTCGTGTTCTCCCCAAGTCTCTCGGGAACCAAACTAGTCGGTCTATTCTTTTGCTATATGGTATGAATGGTTGTAATGCGACGCCGCATTCACGCGTAAGTTCTTAGTCCAAGATCAGCGTCCAGGTAACCGCTAACTCAGACGGTCTAGCTCGGCCGCTGCTCCACCCCGCCGGACACGCGCTACTGCGGCTAAACAGCATCCAAGCAGGGAGCCCCAGACTTCTGCTCAGCCCCGGCAGCGACACACAAGAAGTTCTGTCCAGGACGAGCTGTTGGAGAGGCACGACAACCCGGATAAGATTCTTCGCAGGCCTCGAAGGGAGAGAGTCAGCGTGCCCAACGTCTCAGACAACAACGTCTCTGACAACAACGTCTCTGACAACAACGTCTCTGACAACCACGTCTCAGACGACAACAACGTCTCAGACGACAACAACGTCTCAGACAACAACAACATCTCAGAAAAAAACGACGGACTGGTGCTAGAAGCCGTGGGTGCTGATGCTCCTCGCCTCCCAACCTCATCAGAGAGAAGCATCGGCTATCAGGCCGTATACTCTCAAGACGGCACGGGCTCTGTCGAAGAGGACCTTCAAGTTCTGGCGTCTTGGTACAGGAATGTCGGATACCTGATCCCTTTGGATGAATCCGCAATCGACGTGTTGGAGCAGGTTTTGCCGCAGTTCACCATGAACGACATCAAGAGGCATCTCTATAAATCAGTGGGAGATCAATCTGTGGGGCTTGGGGACAGAAATGTGCAGATGGACCCGTGTCTGCCACCTGACCCATTCCTTGCAAAGTTTCCTAGCATCAAGCCTGTCAAAAAATCCAGCATCTACCTGCCGAACCTACACGAAAAAGTCAAGAAATACCATACCGACGAATGGAGGCTAGACCTCGAGAAGGCTATTAAGGATGAGCTTGAGGCGACCTTCCAGAGGACTGTGATGATGTCTATGTTGGACCGATTTCGATTGATGTACAACCTGAGGGATGGCGATCAATCCGTCCTAGATTTTGCCGTCGAGAGCCCCTGGACCTGCCCCTTCATGCCGACACGGGCCCTGAAAAAAGATAAGCCAGACCGCCAACGCGTGCTTTCACGTCCAAAACCTGACATATCTGTTGCCTTTCATCTGCGGTCTATCATTGAGGATGGATTCATGAAGGCACTTCCCGAAGCTACAAGAAGAATCATGATCTACGAGGCCGCCGACTCCACTCGCACGCAGCGCGCCTTCCATTTCTTGATGATTGAGGCCAAGAACGCAGACAAATCGTCAACCGACAAAGACGGCCGGATTCAGAGTCTGAATAGTGCCAGCCAGTCCCTCCATTGCTTGTACGAGTTCTTCAACGAGGCGGATAGACAAGAAGTGGAATGTAACAAAACTTGTTGCACGCCAGGCACTTTACCCATTGCAGACAACGCTACTAGTGGCCAGGGCCCTTCCGCTGCTGCCTCTGCTGCCTCTGCTGCCTCTGCTGGGGGAACCACCTTTGTTGACCTCTTTTTCAAAGAAGTCAGGGTATTCACGGCGGTCGCAACGGGCAGAGCCATCACGATCCGAGTGCACCGGGCTCTTCCTGCATCCGAACCCCCTTTCCCTCCTCACCCAGGCCGGCCACCTTTTCAGCTCATCATCCTTCCCGATTACCCGCTCCAGTTTGAATACAATGAAGTCATCAATCTTACGAACGCCGAATTCAGCAGAGAGTGCCTTGTGGACGTGTTTCAAAAGATCATGGTCGATTATGGTATCGGCAAGCTCCGCCCGCTGCTACAGAAAGCTGCCGAGGCAATCGGAAACAAGTTCTACAAGTGGGAGGCAAAGAAAGGTAGTCAGTATGTACTAGGCATGCGGCACTACTCGCACGGGCAGACTGCTCCTCCTCCTCCTAGCAGAAAAAATTCTCAAGCTGCCAGCCAAAGCACGCGATGGTCTCCGGACTCGGGCTCGTCAATGCCTCGACGAGCGAGCCGGACCAGTCGAGCCAGCTCGAGGGTCTCGACCATCTCGCCGGTAGCCCATTATCCTTTCACTACTCAACCTGTGGAAAGCCAAATGGAGCCTCCAAGGAAGAGGAAAAGAAGGGGCTAAGGCAAAACACTTCTGTAAATCTTGTGGATATTTTTTGACCAAGTGAACGAAGGTTGGGGGGGGGCGCTTTGTTGTGGTGGCCCGCGAAGGTACCTAAGTATCTCGAAGATACCTCCAGGTTGACCATGACCAGTCAACCAGTCATTTATAGACCCTTGAATGATTAGGAACATTTTTGTAGCCATTTCTAGTCTATTACAGCGACTGGACACCATTATAGGCCAGCAGACTGTGTACTGCTCAAATTACCGCAGTCTGAGCTGTCGGAACTGATCGTGTCTGCCGTCAAAGACTGACGAAGACCGAGAAACGAACGCTTCTTCAAAAATTCCACACCGATCCAGGGGCAGAATGAGTCGATTTGCCGCTGAACACGGATCGCGTCGCGTTCATTATCCTTAATAGCCTCTTTTTCATGCAGGGCGTATCTCGACGAGCTTACTTCCCAGCGGCATTTTTTTTTTAAAAAAAAAAACGCTGGGTGTTTAAGCGTTTACCACTGTATGAAGGGACCGCCTACATACTGCTTAAGAAGCGTACGTACACGGATTAAAAACGAAACCACCTATAAGCACGAGGCGGACTGGCCGCATCTGCTGTATACCTCCGCTCAGGATAGGTAGGTTGAATGTCCATGACCCATAGTATGCCGGAGCAGCCTTGCCTGCTCTACCGGCGCTGTTTATATGTTGATACGCAGCAGACTCAGCAGCGTAGTCTTTATCTGCCTCGGCCGTAACATCGCGTGGCCGCGAAGCTATACTGTGGCTGAAACGATAGTAGAGCGCGTCAAAAATCTTGGCGACGGCCTTAAAAGGCGGCTCGCCGTCCTCCTTCGCAACAGTACAGACAACGACCTGGGCGCCACCTCCGCAGCCGACGCTGATATGCGAGGTTATTGTGAGCTGGGCGGTCTCTGATGCCAATGGGACCTCAGTGTCGGAAGACGCCGCCGTTGCCTCTAGCGGTGGGCGTGACACCACGAGGGCAGACTGCGTCAGGGTCCCCAGCTCAGCATCCGATACATGTTCCCGCGGCCAACAGCCATATAGTCTTTTGCTGCCAAAGGGTACAGGGGCAACATGGGATTGAATATAAGCCTTAAAGCCGGGTAAGTAGGGCAGCGAGGGCCTATTATAGTCTGATGGTGGTGACCAGAAACATGGTGGCACCCTTGGTGGGCGGTTTGGGTATAGAAGTCGGAGCAGATCCTCCTGGTTATTGTCATCCAAATCCATTTTTTATGAGCTCGGTGATATCAAAATTATAGTAGGTGGCACAGATGGGATATTTGAATATTGGAAGACTTGTTTCTTACTCGACCATTGATGTAGCCTGTGCCATTTGGAGACGGAGGACAATGCGGAGTTAGGATCCCGCAGCTAATCTTGTAACACCTTTGATGACCAATGGAAGCCGCAGAGAGGATGCGCTGGCCAGCCACAGCATTTGTTGGCCACCGCCAACCCCAAATGCCAAATACAAATACAGCGCTCTCCCCCTAACCAAATGCAGCTTACACCCAACAAACGCCTGTAACAAAGCCTGACAATCCCCACACGATCATGAAGATCTCTGCCAGAGCGCCTCGCTCTGAACCAAAATGGCAACTTCACCCTCTCAAACGCTGCCAGGTCTTCAGCATCTAATACAAGCCATCCGCCAAACCGCCGGAGCACCTGGTATAGCTATCGGAGTGATCCACAATGGCTAGAACATACATGAGGCCTATTACGGTAGACGTGATGTTGAGAAGAACTTGCCCGTGGATCGAGAGACACTGTTTTACATTGCGTCTCTGACAAAGGCAATGACTGCCACTGCTCTCGGCATGCTAGTTAGCCGAGGAAAACTCGAATGGACCACTCCGGTACACCAAATTCTGCCAGAAATGTCAAAAGAGACAGACTTGTATACAGCAAGGCTCAATATCCAAGATATTCTGTCTCACTCGACTGGCAAAGCTTGGGCGGACGCCTTATACCTTGAATCGAACAACAGGATCTTGCTTGGCAAAGAGCAAGCGATCCCAACATTTGATTATCTCGCTCAGGTGGCGCCCGTCCGGAGCAAGTTCATGTACAACAACCATGCCTACAATATTGCAGGTCTTGTGATTGAAAAGGTTTCGGGACAGCGCTGGGATGAGTTCATGGCAGAGAACCTCTTTTC
The DNA here is from genome assembly GCA_021399435.1 of Diaporthe sp. PMI_573. Taxonomy (NCBI): domain Eukaryota; kingdom Fungi; phylum Ascomycota; class Sordariomycetes; order Diaporthales; family Diaporthaceae; genus Diaporthe; species Diaporthe sp. PMI_573. The sequence continues at coordinate 175,518 of JAJTUP010000023.1, read as the reverse complement.
ACCCCTTGGCATGAGCCGGACATTTACGTGGTGCCCACTCGATGATGAGAACATGGCCGCACCTTACAACATAACCACTGACAAGAAGGCGCAAAGACTGCCATTCTGCAACGCCTCAAACGACACAATGATGTTTGCAGGTCAGTCAGTCCGGACCTCGATGGCAGACCTGCTGAAGTATAGTAAAGCATACCTTGAAGTGCTTACGACGATCACGCCGGAGTTCCAGTCCAAGAATGGCCGCCCGGCTGCAGAGATTGCCTTCAAAAGAGCGCAGTCCCAAATGACCACCCTTTTCAGATGCCTCTATCCAGGACCAAGCCGTATGGAGGATCTCGGTAGCAAAGAATTCGAAGAGAACTCGGTTGAATATGTCATTCGCAAAATCAACACCCTGGTCAGACCACATGTCCCACGGCCGGTGGAGACAGTCCTTGAACAGACCTACGCGCTCGGCTGGAACCGCACACAACTCCCCGGTTTAATTGACTTTGGATGGAACGGACACATGCTCAAAGAATTCCCCCTTCTTGGCGAGAGCTATCCAGGTCGGCTGGCTCTCTGGCATGGCGGCAACATGCCGGGTACAACTGCGGCAATCTGCCTGCTACCGGAGACTCAGACTGCGGTAGTCGTTCTCCAGAACTCGCTTAGTTTATGTGATGCAGCAGACTTGATACTGCAAGCTCTAGTCGACACGATATTCACGGGTTCTCCTCAACAGGATTACGTGTCACTTGCATCAGCGTGCGTGGATTCTGGCATTCGTAGAATGGACGACGTCGAGAAAACACTGCGGGAGGAACGCATCATCGGGACCCACCCACGAGATCTAATGTCCTACACGGGGGGGTATTCGAACGTCATTGGGAATTGGTACATCAATATTGGCGTTGCGGACGAGGTTCTCTACCTGGAGTTTCTGGGACTGGAAGATGAGCGATACTTCTTGAGGCACTACCATTACGATATGTTTGTCTGGAATCTGTCCTACGATGATCTTGTGAGGCGCGGACAATATATCAGGCACGCCTATTTCTACAGGTTGGAGTTCGAAACGGGCGAAGGATCAGATGCTATTGTCAGACTGAGATGGCGCCACGATCCTAATGTGCCAGAAGGGGAAGTTTTCAAGCAAAAGGGAATGTAGCTAGTTTCAAAAGCCGGCGTCAGACTTAAGCTAGAAGCAATACTGCTCTGTTTGACGACATTGAAGCGTTGTGTTCCGGGTCAGATGGTAAAGGGTTCTGGCATGTTCGCGTTGTGCATCCAAAGCATTTGCAAAGGTCGCCTCAGCAGTCTGGAAAGCAGCGATAACCTCCGAGGTCTGGCCTGATGATTTGAGAATGCATTCCATCTTGTGTTGCGAGATTCCATAGTAGAACCCGTGCTCACCGACCAACTGCAAGCGAATTTTGAGCGCCCGAGAGTGGTAGTGAATTCCTCGCTCCTGGTTTCCTAGTGCCAGGTGGCAGTTTCCTATGGAGTAAAGGTTGACAGCGCCGGATTCGCTCATCTCGAGCCGCAGACCATTTCCAAACTCGTCTCCCTGGTGGAGGTGCAACTTTAGAGCCTCTTCTGCATTCCCCGCAGCCTCGTACGTTCGAGCCATATTATGATGGATGTGAAACATCATATCGCGTCATGTGAAGTCATCCTGGCTTTGCTCAACTATTTCAAGCGCCTTCGTTTGCAAGTCGATAGCCTCCTGATAACGAACCTGCCCAGAGACGGGTAGTGCGGTATCTTGGTAACTATGAGCAAGAAGGATGTCGTCTGAGGGGGCGTTGTCGAGGCGAATAGCCAATGCTTCCCGAAAGTAATGTTCCGATTCGGCATACCGAGAACACTCGAATAGCACACAGCCAAAGGCACTGAGAATCCTGGATTTCAAGAACCAATCCGCACCATTGTTTTCGTCTTCAACGACCTTGCGGGCCCTATTTAGCAAGGGGATTGCCACTTCCGGAGCTCTTCTCTCGTAAAGGTACCAACCTGCATAAAGGAAAAGTTCTGCGAGTTGAATATCTAGCACAAGGTCGGGCGTGGAATCACAGCGAGATTCCAAGGCTAGCAGCTGGGGCAAAGTTGCTTCACATTCAGCCCATCGGTGCATCAAGCAGAAGTTCGTCCTTGTTGGATGAGGGAACACGTTCAAGCAGACCTGGACTGCTTTGGAAATCGTTTTCTGTCTCTCTTCGGCATTTTGTTGTAGGAAGACTGCATTTGCTACCAACCTGTGAAGCGACAGGCCTCTAGGCTGCTTTTTTGGCTGGCCTGTATCACCAGCGGGCACTTGCTTGTTTCGCTTCCAGACAAGGCCATTTCTCAGAAGCTCAGAGGCAGCATCTGAGTACGCCTTGGCACTCGATAAAAAAGCGAGCTCGACACTTTCCTTAGTACCTTGGCGTATCATAGCTTCGGGCACCCCATCAGGGTCCAAGCAGGAGAGAATTGACAAGAGCATTGTGGACGCAGATGAGAGCCGTTGAATCGATATTTCCCATACTGTGGCCAAGGAGTGGGTGTAGAATATGTTGGGTGTCTCTGTTTCGAGCTTGCTAAACCCTTCTCGGTTCTTCATAGATTCCGTGTAAATTTCGAGAAAGTCCTCGACTGTATAATCTCGCTCTACGATAAAATTGGCAACTTGGTTAATCGCCAACGGCAAATGGCCTATAATGGTTTGTGAGGCCACGGGGGAGGACAAGGGTCGGTTTCTTGGGCGACCCCTCTCCTTCGCCTGTGACTCCGGTTTCACTAACCAGGGAATACGGGCTGATGGTGTCACAGATGTTTGTCTTGGTCATTGTTATTCTCATAATTGAGCTTACAATCTCATGGAGTTATGTAGTCGGTGTCAACACACCCAGGGATACCGGGCAGATTATCCCCCTTGTGATTAGTCTTGGTAACCTGCCAGCCTAAGATTGTGTTTTATTAGACCCAGGTAAATCTACTAAAGTGCCCCTAAAATATGGTCTACTCTAGGCTTGAGTACCATCAAGAAGAGAGTTTTCTGCTGCCTATAATAAGCTTAGAAGGGTCAGATCTTACAATGTAATATATATAAAACGTAAACCCGAAAACAGGCACCTAGTATAGACCATGCACAAGCACGATTTCCGTTAATTACAGCCGCAGCGACTTGTCAGGCGCCTTGTTGAATTGGTCATGGAAAGCCCCCGGCTCTACCCCACTATACCCGTAGCGGTTAGCGTTACCTAAACACCTTCTAGATACACCACTTGATCACCCAATTCCTAGTCAGACGCTGCAGTAATTGGCTCTGTGTGCGATGGCGTGCTAGAGCAGAGACTTTAACATCATACCTAGGTACTACGCAGCGGCGTCTTATAAGAGACCCCATGAGGGCCTCCTCCAACATGTCTCGCTTGTCGTCGCCCGGGTAGCCTGTGTGTCGCGTTGCACCTCCTCCTCCCCTGGACCCCCGCCTCCTCTGGTAAATTCATGGTTGATCAGCAGCACATTTCTCGTCAACATGTCCGACCACGAGAAAGGTCCATACGACCATGAGGCCTCGCCGGCCTCGCTCAGCGACCACCGCGGCCATGTCAACGAGGACAAGCTTCGCCGAGCCCTCTCGGCGCGGCAGGTGCAGATGATCGCCATTGGCGGCACCATCGGCACGGGTCTCTTCCTCGGCACCGGCAAGGCGTTGGCGACAGGCGGCCCTGCCTCGCTGCTCATCTGCTACGCCATCATCGGGGCCATCGTGTTCACGACCATGCTGTGCCTGGGCGAGATGGCCGCCTTCGTGCCCGTTGCCGGCTCGTTCTGCACGTTTGCGGGCCGCTATGTCGACGATGCGTTCGGGTTCGCGCTCACCTGGAACTACTGGTTCAACGACGCCGTGTCGACGGCCGCGGACCTGGTCGCGCTGCAGCTCATCCTGCAGTACTGGACCGACTCGTTCCCCTGGTATGCGCTGGGTCTGATTGTATGGGTGCTCATCGTGCTGGCCAACATCATCAACGTCAGGGCCTACGGCGAGCTCGAGTACTGGCTCAGCCTGCTCAAGGTTGTTACTATTATTATATTTATAATTCTCAGCATAGCCGTCAACGTCGGGGGAAACACGGATCACGATTATATCGGCGGCCGCAACTGGCGCATCGGCGACGCCCCATTTGTTGGCGGCATAGGCGGCTTCGCCTCCGTCTTCGTGACGGCGTCGTTCGCCTATGGCGGCACCGAGTCCATCGCCATCACGGCGGGCGAGACGCGCGACCCCGCTCGCGTGCTCCCGCGCGTCGTCAAGAACGTCTTCTGGCGCATCCTGCTCTTCTACATCCTGTCGGCCCTCATGATCGGCCTCAACGTCCCCTACAACTACCCGGACCTCAACACAAAGTCCACGCACACGTCCCCCTTCACCATCGCCTTCACAATGGCCGGGTCAAAGGTCGCAGGCTCCTTCGTCAACGCCGTCATCCTCACCAGCGTCATCTCCGCCGGCAACCACGCCCTCTTCGCCGGGTCCAGGCTCCTCTTCACCCTCGGCGCAAACGGCCACGCCCCGGCCGTCTTCACCTCCCTCACGCGCTTCCAGGTGCCCTGGGTCGCCGTGCTCACCACGAGCCTCATCTCCGGCTTGTTATTTGGCGCGTCCTTCATCGGCGCGGGCCAGCTCTGGACATGGCTGCAGAACATCGTCGGCGTCTCGAACCAGCTGTCGTGGATCTCCATCGGCATCGCCTCGTTGCGCTTCCGCGCGGGGCTGAGGGCCCAGGGGAAGGAGCACCTCCTGCCCTTTAAGAACTGGACGTACCCCTGGGGCCCCGTCGTCGCCGTCGTGCTCAATAGCTTCCTCGTCCTCGTGCAGGGGTGGAGCAGCTTCAAGGGCGGCTTCAGCCCCGTCGACTTTGTCAGCTACTACATCGAGCTGCCCGTATTTGCGCTCATGATCATCGTCTGGAAGCTGGTCAAGAAGACCAAGTTCAGGAGGGCGGATGAGATGGACCTGGTCACTGACGTGTATACGAAGGAAGATATCGAGGTCGAGGAAGACGGCTGGAAGGGCAGGGGAAAGAGGATCGGGACATGGCTATGCTTTTAGAGGCTAGTTGCATGTAGTACTTCGTGGTTGCTACTTGCTTAGCATAGAGCCTTGTGTAAATCCTGTAATTCGGTAATAGGGGTATCATAATATCACAACAAATCCATCCGTCTAACTTTGCCCCTTTGAAAACCATTGGAATCATCCCGCGCCCTCAACTGTACCAGCTGCCTCAAGACTTGCCTCAGCACAACCACATCAAGACACTACTCCCCTTCCTCCCGTCTAAGGAAGGACAAGGACAAACACCCAACCGACCTACGCGCCAGGTCCCAAGTACTTCTCAAGGTCAAGCCTCCCAAACAGCTCCCGCTGCAGCTTACCAGCCCTTCTCCGGTCCTCAGCAGCCATCTTGCGCACCTTCTTGGCATCCAACAGCTTGGGCTTCTCCCGCTGCTTCCTCGTCGCCGCGCCGCCATCCTTGGGCACCAGGACGCCCACACCGAGGCGGTCCTCCTTGGGCTTCACCTTGACGGGGTACTGGGTGCCCTGGCCCTCGAGGCCCAGCCCAGCCCGGGAGTCTGGGTCCCAACCCTGGGAGGCTAGAACCGACAGGCCCATGCGCGAGCGGTCGAGCGCCGACGGCGGGTGCGAGTGCGCGAGGCACACCTGGTGGGCTATCGAGGCCTCATGAGGGTCGGCTCGCCGCCGCCGGTCGTTGCTGCTGGTGGTAGCTGTGGCCCCGCTACTTGTGTTGTCGTCTGTAGCAGCAGATAAGGGCAAGCTGCATATGTCGCACACAGGGGCTTTGGCTGGCTCCTTATGTGTTGTTGCGGGCTCCGACGGCTTCTTCAGGACCATGCTTAGATAGAAATCGCTGATGGACTGTCCGTTTGTCTTGGTTTGTTGCTGTTTCGCCGCCTCTGTGTCTTCGTTCGAGGCGGGCACGAACTTGATCTCATTGCGCCTTAACCCTGAGCCGAAGGGCTTCCTGTGATGGAGTGGCACGTCGTCGACGTCGTCGAAATCGTCCCTTTCATCTGCGGACATCTTGATAGATCGGTGGTGAATTGGAGTAAAAAAAACAGAAAGCTGCTTCTTTTGTTGTCACCAGTCACTAGGGTACTTTCGTTGAAAGATACGAACAGTTGTTGGTATTAGGAAGAAGGAAGAAGAATTGGTATGAATAATTGAACGAGGAAGTTGATGTCGAAGTTGGAGCCTATTGAGTGCCAAGGTACCTATGTAGGGCAGCCACTAGTCCAAGTCCCGCCGCCCGCGGCAGGAACCGAAGCTCTGGGTCCAGGTGCAGGGGCCTGTCCAGTGGAGCTTCCAAATTTGGGCCCCTGACGCAACAGGCACATGGAATTCGTGTTTCCCATCCGATCTCGTTGAGCAGAGCTGTTCTTTCTTCCACCCCCTTTTCCTCACCACCGACCTCGACCATTCCCACCACCGAAGCTCCGGTCGTCCCGAACGGCATGACACTGCGGTAACCAGCGACCACAGCCTCTCCGTCATCCTCACCCGCAGCGCCCAAACATGCCGTTCCCGTTCATCCTCCACGTCTACAACTATGGCCTGCCGGAGTGGTTCCCGGACCCGTGGAAGCTCGCCGGGGTCACCGGGGCCCTGGGCACCCTCGCGATCACCAAACGCTACTTCAGCGGCGCCCTGAACCTCACCGAGCGCAACATGCACGGCCGCGTGGTCATAATGACGGGCGGCACCTCGGGCGTGGGCGCCGCCGCCGCGCTGGAGCTGGCCAAGCGCGGCGCCCAGCTGTGCCTGCTCACGCAGGTTCCGGCCTCCGACCCCTTCCTGGTCGAGTACATCGACGACCTGCGCGCCAAGACGGACAACCAGCTCATCTACGCCGAGCAGGTCGACCTGGCCGACCTTCACAGCGTGCGCCAGTTCGCGACAAAGTGGATCGACAACGCCCCGCCCCGGCGGCTCGACATGGTCATCTGTTGCGCCGCGACGCTCACGCCGCCGGGGGCAAAGCGCGAGGAGACCCCCGAGGGCGTCGAGCTCACGTGGATGGTCAACTACCTCGCCAACTACCACCTGCTCGCCATCCTCAGCCCGGCCATCAAGGCGCAGCCCTTCGACCGCGACGTCCGCATCGTCCTCACCACGTGCTCGAGCTACATCCGGTCGCCGCCGCTGCGGGAGGCGCAGGCCCACGCGCTCGACAAGAAGGGCTGGTCCCCCGCGGCCGCGTACGCGAGCAGCAAGCTGGCGCTCATGACGTTCGGGCAGGCCTTCCAGAAGCACCTGGACACGTACAAGAGGCCGGACGGGCTGCCCATGAACGCGAAGGTGGTCTTCGTGGACCCCGGGTTCGCCAGGACGCCGGGGATGAGGAGGTGGATGACGAGGGGCTCTATCTGGGGGCTGTTCATCTACCTGATATCCTACTTCCTGGCGTGGGTGTTCCTCAAGAGTCCGTTCATGGCCGCGCAGTCTATACTCTTCGGGGCTTTCGACGGGAGCGTCATCAGGGACCCCGGCGGCAAGGTGTTCAAGGAGTGCATCGAGGTGGACTGCGCGAGGACAGACATCAAGGACGAGGGAATTGCGAAGAAGCTGTGGGAGTCGAGTGACAAGCTCGTGGAGACGGTGGAGAAGCTGGCCGCGCAGAAGAGGGCACAGGAGAAGAAGGTGCGTGAGGAGAAGGAGAAGAGTGAAAAGGCCGAGCAGGAGAGCAAACAGAGGGCAGAAGAGATCGAGGCGCTGGTCAATACTATCAAGAAGGGAAAGGCCAAGGAGAAGGAGAAGGAGAAAGAGGCTGACAAGAAGACAAAGTATAGGCGGGCCAAGTTTGGTCACAAAGCTGTGCAATAATTGGGCATATATACAAAAAAAGATATGATACTGCGAGCGTTGCGAGCGTTGCGAGTTCTGCCGAGTCGGATTCCACAATGCTGTTGTTTTGTCCTTGTCATGCCCGGCTGTCCTGGGGCCTGTCCGTGCGGTCAGCTCAGCGCAGAATAAATGAATTGAAATGTATTGTAAAGATCCTCAAACCAGATCGTCGAATACGGCTATGATTACAACAAATTTGGCAACGTCAAATGCCATTAACCACATTTCTCGGAGTAGTAGATCCCTGGATGACGATGCCGCCGTAGTTACCGCGGCCCATCAATTGCGGGGCTACTAAGACGGCAACACTGAAATGACCAAGGTGATGAGCAACCTCCTGCTGCTACTATACACTGTTATCTCTTACTCTTCAGATTGCAGATATCTCCTACAATCAATCCAACAGACTGCAGGAGAGCTGTGTAAACACTATAATTCACTGGGATCTCTGCAACACAAGAAAGACCAAGAAGCGCCACCATCCCGGCGGCAACTGCTTCTCAACCACCCAACTCACTCACCTACCCACCCGCCTACGGACGGCGTCCGAGCCAGAGTGATGTCCCAACCAAGGCCGCCACCGCCTGGCAACATCGTCCCAGGAAGAACCGCTCCTCTCATACCGCCACAGCTCATCGCACCTTTCCAGGCGGCCTGGGAGAGGCACGCCCATGACTCGGCAAATCGGCATCCCGTCTTCTTCACCGAGAGACTCATGAGAATACCGCCGGCCTTCGGCGGCACACCGGCACCGGGCTTGGCGATGAGTCCAGTGGCGCAGGGCTACGTGTACCAGGAGGGGCAGATAAAGGCCACGCATGCTTCGAAGTTGTGATGGGGCGGGACAGCGCACCACTGGTTTTTTGAGGGCTGATCAAGGGGCTTATGATTCTAAGGGAGTGCGCGCACATGCAGGGACTGAGTGAGATTTGGTGGCCATGGTTCTACGGGAAGGCACAGTGCACGCAATGAGAATTGTGTGGGTCTGGGGAAGATACTCATATTCCTGCTCTAGAAGGCGGGTTTTGAGTGCGGGTATCTACAAAGTGAATGAGGTTGTGCCGGGACGTCAATCTGCCTTCGAGGCAATCAAGTGCTTTAAGAGTAGAAGTAATACCTGGGTAGAAGAAAGAGGGTTCCTTTTCCATCCTCAACGGATGTAACCATGCCATAACGCCATACCTGCTTCAAGAGCCAGAAAAGCCAACCCCAAATCACATAATGAACAAGTGTTTAAACAGCCGGCGGAGCGGCCACACAGCGCGGACACGACCCTGAACCAGATCAGACCTTGACAGCAATGACGATGGCCACCATGATCAAGACCAGCACGAGAACCAACAAGGCCATCAGCTTGACATTCTTCCACCACATCTCCCTCTTGAGGCCCCTGCTGCGCACGCGGAACTCCCTGGCAGACCCGCCGAGGCGGTCCGTCTTGTCCACAAGAAGATCGATGCGCTCGCCGCGCTCGAGCAGGCCCTCGATGTTGCGTGTCATGATGCCGCGCACGTCGTCGATCTCGCGCTGGGCGGTGCTGATGGCGTCGTCGCGGCCGCCGCTCGTGGCGCCGTACTCGACCATCAGGCTCTTGAGCTCGGCGTTGAAGGAGCCCGCGCCGTAGTTGGGCAGGTCGTCGTACCGCGTCGACTCCTCCGCGAACTGGGCGAGGAACCGCTTGCGGATCTCGAACAGGTATCCGAAGGGGATCCGGCGCCCCAGCGACGACTCCGCCACCACCAGGAAGGTCAGCCCCCCGGCCGACGGGGACGAGCCGTGCTCCGAGGGGGACTCTGCGATGTAGTGGATGTGGTGGTTGCCGTGAGTGTACGTCAGCTTCTGCGGCGTGTCATGGGTGATCTTGGGGAGGATGAGGGACGCGAGGGAGGAGGTCTGCGAGGCGGCCGAGGTGGTGCATTCGGAGAGGATGGTGGTGTTGTGGGCGATGCACGAGCTGTTATTTGGGGTTATCTCGTTAGTCTCTCGCATGCACTGAAGCCATCGCCAGGCCGAGGGAGGGTTACTTACTAGAGGAGCGGCGTCGCAGGAGTCGATGAGGAAGCCATTGTGAATGTTGTGTTGCTTCTGGTCCAGCAGAGGAGGTTATGTATGCTATGCAGCGTTTGTGTCGAAAGGAAATCTTTGGGAGAAGAATATGGTGGGACTGGATCGTCGCAACTCAAGGACGACTTGTTTCCGTTCGACAATGCTATTGCTCGCTGGAGCGCTGGCCCTGGTTTAGGTACCTAGGTATGCTGAGGCGGTCATTAGGCCACGGGGAACAGGGGTCAAGGCTGCACCGCAGTAGTGCTCTGTGCTCCGTTACGATGACGACAACCGTTAATCGCAAGCATTATCAGCGGCAGGCAGTAGCTAATCGGGGGGTCGGTGACAGGCGGCAAAATCCAAAAAAGTTCAGAGAACAAAGCCTCGGGAGCCCGACTGCACACTACTCTCAGCCTCGCGACCGCCGAGGCATCGACCACTCACGCCGCGAGGCTCTCTTTCTCTCTTCTTTTTGGGAGCACTATGTGTCCGGTGGTCCCCTTGGAATACGGCCATGAAATCCCTTTGGAGAACCGCCGGGGCACTTGAACGAAGATCGCCCGCTCTCCTTCCCGTGCTCTCAGCCGTCCCCCTCCCTGCTACGAGACGATGTCGGACTGCCCCAAGTGGAAAGGGGAGAGTCCATGCTGAAACCCGAGGAGAATATGTAAGCCCGGCCTGTATTCTCTGCGATCGTCTGCACCGCTAACACTCCATAGCCACGAGCTGCCGGTGAGATCGGGTGGTTCAAAATTCAAGGCATTCGTTCGGACCTTGAATCACAACAAGACCACGATGTCTCCACAACCGATGCTGGGCGACCTAGCCAGCGAGGAGGCCGGCCTAAATACCACAAATTCAAGGAGCTGGTCAATTCACGTTTTGGCATAATGGTACGGGAGGAAGGCTTCAATGATCTCAAACCTCTCGGCATACATTCGCGCCAGGATTTGGAAAAGGAGGCATCTCTCTTCCGGAACGTGATTAACAAATCCCTCGATTTAGCCACGTACTCGGGACGTACATCAAGACAGGAGAACCCTTTCTTCTGGAGTTGGCGGAATGCGTTCGTCGCCGGCGACATCAAAGGTCTCCACACCGAGCTCAGGTATTCCTTTACCAGTTTTATCGTCAGGCAACACCTATCACGAGATGCCATCGCATGCCACGAAAAGATTACCGATTTTCGCTACCCACACGAATGGTTTCCGGCCACGAGGAGTATGCAGAGAACAATACATCTACACGTCGGCCCAACGAATTCGGGAAAGACCTACCACGCCCTGAAGGCTTTGGAAGAGGCCAAGACTGGTGTATACGCCGGGCCTTTACGGCTCTTGGCTCACGAGGTCTACACACGATTCAAGGCCAAGGGCAAGCGCTGCGCTTTGGTCACTGGAGAGGAGCAGAGGATCCCTGAGGGCGATGAAAGCTACTTCGCAAGCTGCACGGTCGAGATGACGCCTCTCAATCAGCGTGTTGACGTTGCCGTGATCGACGAGATTCAGATGATTGGGGATGAGTATCGAGGATGGGCCTGGACGCAAGCACTGCTTGGCGTCCAGGCGAAAGAGCTCCATCTCTGTGGCGAAGAGCGGACTGTGCCTCTCATCAAGGAGATCTGCGCCAAGATCGGAGACGAGGTCATAGTCCATCGATATAAGCGTCTCAGTGGCTTGCAGCCCATGCAAGAAAGTCTAAAGGGCCGTTTCGAAAACCTGCGCAAAGGCGATGCGGTCGTGTCCTTCTCGAGAGTCAACCTCCACACACTCAAGGCCGGCATTGAAAAGGCAACCGGCAAGAAGTGTGCCATTGTCTACGGGTCCTTACCACCCGAAAGTAGAGCTCAACAGGCTGCCCTTTTCAACGACCCGGACAACGACTACGACTACCTCGCCGCAAGCGATGCTATTGGCATGGGGCTCAATTTGGAAATCAAGCGAGTGGTCTTCGAAGCCGTCGCCAAGCACGACGGCACCAAGGTTCGAACGCTGTCACTACCCGAGCTCAAGCAGATCGGAGGTCGCGCAGGAAGATACAGGACCGTAGCGCAGGCAACTGAAACCCCGGCTGCCACGCCGACATCGCTGGTATCAAGCGGAGATCTTTCCTTTGCACCAAAGGCACCTACTCCGAAGATGGGGCAAGCGGGCCTCGTGACCACGCTGGAAGATGACGATCTCGAAGTCGTTCATGCCTCGTTTAAAAGCGAAGCTGAGCCTCTGCAGACGGCGGGGCTTTTCCCACCCGCTTTCGTCATCCATCAATTTGCGTCCTACTTCCCAGCCGGGACACCGTTCTCCTTCATACTCCTTCGTCTGCGCGATATTGCTCGGCTCCCAGCTCAATATCACATGTGCAATATGAAGGACAACATAAACATCGCCAATCTCATACAGTCCGCCCCGCTTAACGTTCACGACCGGTTGATGTTCATTAATGCGCCAATATCGCTGAGAGAGCCCGGCATGAAGGACATAGCCAAGGCTTTGGCATCCCGTTTGGCGAACAACGACAGCGGCAAACTGCTTGACATTAAGGAGCTCAACCTCGAGATACTTGACTACACCCGCACGAGCTACCCACACGGTCGCGTCGAATACCTCAGACACCTGGAGGCCCTGCACAAAGGCCTGGTGCTGTACCTGTGGCTGAGCTACCGCTACGTCGGCATCTTTCAGAGTCAGGGTCTTGCCTTCCACGTCAAGGCGATGGTGGAGGAAAAGATCGACGAATATCTGGCCAACCTCAACTACTCGCCCGAAGTCAGAAGGGTGCGGTTGCAGCAGATGCGCCAGGAGGCCGCCAGGAAGACACGCGCTGCTAGAAGGGTATTTGACGAAGACGACGGCCCCGAGCCTCAGCAGCAGCAGCAGCAGGAGACAGTTGGTGACTGGACTAGGGAGGGCCACAATGAGCCGCTTCTCAACGGCTTGGGCAAGGACGAAAAGATCCCGCCTACGCGTGACGTTACTCCATGAGTGCACGTCATCATCCCCTAGTCGCATTGGTGTCAGTAGACGGGTGGATATATGGCCATGTCTGCTAAGTTGTATACTACCTGAGAGTGTGGTCAAAAAGAAGACGGTGTAAACCAGCACTGTATGATATACGTACATATAGATTTTGCACATGAGAATCTCAAATCATGATACCCTGGCCTAGGTATACATGAGTTTCTGATTGTCACTTGTGGAGAAGTTGGCAGCACTTCAAAGCTCCCAGGGCTTCTAAGCCATAGCTCATCAGTTATCCAACACCCATTAAATGCCGGCCAGAGTGCCGACGCGCATGAGACGCGCCTGCCTGAATTGGTGGGGCACAGTGTAAGTGCTATGAGATCATCCCGCAACCCCACCAGAGCTTGGAGCTCCAGCTTCTCCGTCTCGACCATTTGACCGTCCGGGGAACAACCACCCAAGAAAAGTCCAGCGCATCACAAATTGTCCAGAGAGGCACAGTCAGACACAACGGACCACCTCACAAACCCCAAACATGGCAGAGACAACACCAGCGAGCGACGTAGGCCGCGTCGCCTTCATCCCGCTCGAGGCCAACCCGCAGCTCATGAGCGACCTGCTCCACAAGCTGGGCCTGTCCACGGAGCTGGGCGTCCACGACGTGTACAGCCTGCACGACGCCGATATGCTCGGCTTCGTCCCGCGGCCCGCCCTCGCCCTGCTGCTCGTCTTCCCCGTCTCGGCCGCGTACGAGAGCTACCGCCTCGCCGAGGACGCCGCCCTGCCCGCGTACGCCGGCAGGGGCGACGGCGAGCCCGTCGTCTGGTTCCGCCAGACCATCCGCAACGCGTGCGGGCTCATGGGCCTGCTCCACGCCACAGCCAACGGGCCCGCGAGGGACTTCATCCGTGAGTGTTTGTTGTCGTGTCCAATGGGCCCCCTGCCCCCCTTTCCCGCTCTGCCCCCAAATTACTGACCATACCACCAAACCACCACAACAGAGCCCGACTCGGACCTAGACAAGCTCCTCAAGGAGGCCATCCCCCTCCCGCCGGACCAGCGCGCCCGCCTCCTCGAGACGTCGCGCTCGCTCGCGTCGGCGCACCACTCGGCCGCCAGCCAGGGCGACACGGTGGCGCCGCAGGCCACCGACGACGTCGACCTGCACTACGTCTGCTTCGTCAAGACATCCGACGGCACGCTGTGGGAGCTCGACGGCCGGCGGAAGGGCCCCCTCGAGAAGGGCAAGCTGAACGCGAACGAGGATGTGCTTAGTGAGAAGGCGCTCGCGCTGGGCCCGCTCAAGTTCCTCGAGAGGGCGGGCGAGGACCTGAGGTTCAGCGCTGTGGCGCTTGCTGGTAGCGTGGATTAGGGAACCAACCCTTTGCTGGTTGTTCAGCAGTCTTGCTTCTTTTACCTTTTTCTTTTTCTTTTTTTTTTTCTTGTCCTTGGGAGCGGTGGTTGGTTGGGTGGTACATATGTTCGCGCCGTCACTGAACCGTCACTGAACCGTCACCGAATCGGCATCCGAGATCCGGGATGGGCCGTGTTAGATTTCCATCAATGAGGCGGCGGAAATGGGCCAATATGCATTGCGGCGCTGGGCGGCATATGCAGACTGCGGCAAATCTGCAGAATCCATGTTCATTGGAGCATCCCCGGCGTTCGGTGGTCATGGAAAAAGGAAAGCATCTTGTGCGAAATTACAGGGGCGGATGATTTGCCGTCCCCAAATTACCTTTATCTGATTAAGATGCCTCTGCTCAGGTTACTTCTTTTTGGCCATCTCTCGTGAAACTTTGCTGGATTCGTTCACGACCAGGACTTAGACGGCAGGAAAAACAGATGGAGGTCCCGCGCCAGAGGCACGGAATTGGAAAAAGTAGAGCTCGGCGGAGATGACGGCTCCGGGCTGCTCGCTGTGAATGGAGGCTCTACCCACGCTACTTTCTCAGACACGGCAGGCACCACGCCCTTTGCACATGGGGAAATAAGCAGAGAGGAGTGGAATACTAGATTGTGAGGTAACAGGTACAACTGCTGAAGTGTATTGGGGAAGGACAGCCCAAGGATAGCTCGTCAAGCCGTTGGTGTTCTATCTGAACCAACAACAACAACAACAACACTTGGTTCTCAAGTCGGTCCCTTTGCTGCCATCCCTTCCCACAAGCGCTCACGATGTTCGCCCTCCCGCCCCTGCTCCCGGGCCTCGCCCAGCCATTTCGTCCTCGTCGTCCGCGAGCGCCGGGTCGGGGGAGAACAGGCTCGACCGGCGCGGGGAGGCCGAACCGGTCCTGATGATGCCGGACGAGTTGCCGATGCTGTGGCTGCGACCCGCTTCCAGCAATGTGATGATCCCCGGGCTTGAGTCGTTCCCACGTGGGGAGGGGGGCAATGACTTGGAGGAGGGTGCGGACCCTCGGCGGGTTGAGGGCTTGTTGTACTCGTCTTGTAGGATTCCATTTAGGGATGTCTGTGGGGAGACAGTGTTAGAAATGTGATGATTACAGCCAAAGAGAAGATACTACTTTGGGGGGGGGCCGCGGCATCACTCACAGTCACGAAGGGCTCTGAGGCTCGGGCGATGCTGCTGTGTCTCTGTCGTGGAAGTACATCGTCGTCAGGTGGTGTCTGGTTCGGTGCCACACGGCCATCCTAGGACCGTGATGGCTGACCTGATCCATCTGAAGCGTTGTTCCTTCCCGAGACCGCCACAGCACTTGATCCTCCAGAGGTGTGCCTGGGTGCTGTCTTGTCAGTTTTCTTGCCGGACTTGGAGTCTCGGGCCAAGTACATCGCGCCAGAGAGGTGCATTTGGTGATATGAGTTCCAGGTTGAGGGCGGTATGGATGATAGGAGACTCTTGATGGTCAATATGGATTTCTAGGTTGAAGGGAAATATCGCGGAGGGGGACATTGCGTTCTAGGTATGTTGTTCGTTGACATTACACTTGTGTGTTGAAGCCTACAAGACCACCCGAAGGACTATTCAGCACTGCGGAAGGAGCCCTTCACACTGGTTCACACAGAAATGTCCACTCATAATTTGGAGTGACTGTGACGATGGGATCCATGCCGAAGTTCGGCAGTAAGTCGTGATGCCTTGCACCATGACAGCCGGCACAGGATCGTACTTTCCAAAAGTCTCACAAAATTGGCGTCCGAGTACGAAGAACTGAGAAGCAACTCGAAGGTCGAGGTAGCATTACACAGTGCTCGGATGGACGACACGCCACTTTCACTCAGTCACTGGGACAGTGAAAGCATAAAAGGGTGACGGAGAAGGCAGTGCCCAAAGTGCTGAAATGTTCGTCCAGAATATTTCCCTGAGTGATTGATTGTCATTCTCAAACGGCTCGGAAGGACCCGAGGCAGGTAATCAACCAGACGAGACGGCTTGGGGAAAGCCTTTGATGACGACGAGGATTTACATTGCAGTACATGGTTCCATCCTGGCCCACGAGCTTGTTGACGAGCCTCCCCGGGAACTGCGACGCAGGTGTCGGATGTTCATCCCGAGCGTTTCTGCCCAAGCTGATCCAGATCCGGGCTCGCTACCGAAACTCGATCTGGCCGGTGGTCGCCTGAGAATACGACGCTGAAGTCGTATCGCCGTGGAGCGTTCCCGCTTGGTGGCCTAGGCGACGACGGATGCTGACGAGCTTTCCGGCACGATGTAGCGACGACGTTCATCCCGAGTCTAGCGGACAAGGCCCTGAAACGCCAGCCCATCCGTGTCTACGGGCGCTAACAGTAGCTCGAGGCCATCACATGTTTCGAGGATCGACAAAAGTGTGGTTGAGCTCGGACGGCGGCGACATCAGTGCAAACGGAAGCGAAGTTTGCCCATGACTAGTCGACGCAGATAGACATCCAATTGGATCACGGCGGCGGCGGCGAGGTCGCGCTTGCGATAGTGGTTGGGGGGGAGCCGTGCTGGTGCGGATCTCGTGCTTCGCTCACGCCGGGCTTTCGGGAACGGCTGGTGCTGTTGGATAGTTCGCGCGTGCTCGAGCTCCCAACGTGAGCCCACGTGGCAAAGAAAATCAAGGTTTTCACAGAGTGTCTACCGAGCTCCTGGCTCATTTCCCAACGTTGTTGTGGTGGTTGGGAGAGAAAGAAAGTACAGCATTTGGATAGGTGAGCGTTTGCATGTTCAGACAATAGAACGACAGGATGAGGGGGACTGCCATTCTGTGTGCTTGGACTCGAGGAGGTTTGAATGACAATGACAACCGCGGTTGAAGCCTCAGTGTTTTTTGTTGATGGTATGCAGGTCTTCCCGTCTTTCAGCTTGGCTGCAATCTGCTTTTCGTTTCTCATCTCCGGTAGACCGGAGCTGACAGGTTGGATGGCTTCTTGACGGCGGCCATGCCTCGACTACAGCTGGGACAGGCGCGCTGTACTTCCCGTCTATTCGTAGCTGACCTAGCTGTGCGATGCCCGGTTTCCGGTTGTCGAATCACAGGAGAGGGTTCGATCGCCACGACCGGCAAGGGTTTTTTTTTTTTTCGCCCTCACGCTTCTGCCTTGTCCTGTACAACCCAGCAGCCAACCCAGCAGCCACAGCCTTGCTACTTTGTTACCGGGTTGGTGGTGTGGTGGGCATCCTGTGCATCAGCCACGCTTGTGGTGCGTCGGGACACGAGAAGATAAGAAGAGGCCAAAAAAAAAGCCTGGCTCGCTGCTTGTATGCAGAATAAGGTTGGCTTAGTCGTGAAGTCTGGCCTCATTGCCAGTTTCATCTCGATGCATGGAGTCTGATCAGAGTCCCGCAGACCGTCGATGTATCTACCACGGTTCTGCTCGGTGGGGAATCCAGCAGTAGAGACAACGGGTGTGGGGGCAGGGATCCCTCGATATCGTGCGAATCGGTTCGTTGCGAGACGCCCCTGCCAGCTTTTCTGTCTGTGGCCCAGCCTGGGCCGTGTCCTTCCTTGCTCATCACGCTCACCACTTGGCCATCGCCCCTGTCCCTGCACTGGTGAAGAAGTAAGACGAAAGACGCAGGCCCGGTTCGTGGGCGACGGATTTTATTGTAGGGATGGAAGCTTTTCAAGGTTCTCTCCTCGGCCAGCCCTTGCGTCAATCGACACTCGATCTCCGACGATCCAAGCCTTACCAGATCAGTGGTAACGCAGGGATGCGAGTGCCCTGGCCGTTCTGAATGAGGAAAGTATGGCCTAGTGACGCGATATTGAACAAGAACCTCGTTCCTCGTTGTGGATGAGATGTGGACGACGGGTCGAGCGAGGTGAGGATTTCTTTTCGCTTCGGTGAGTCAACGACAAGGCAATCAATCAACAGGCACACAGATCAAATCCTGGACTCGTTCACCCAAACACGCAATTACCCAGCCAGGCAACCCAAAGTAAGTACCTGGGTACCTAGGTAGATAAGGCGGGTTCGCAGAAGGAGCAAACGGCATCAATATCAGCATCCGTCCATCCTTCCCTGCTGCCCAGAGACAAACAGAGCAGTTGCCTAGTCCAAAAACAAAATTTCCGACTGCATCTGGATTTAATTGCAAAGCAATCCCTGAGCGTGGGTTTCCCAGGGAAGGCTGTTTATTTACGACAGCTCATATTCCGACGGCTGTTTGGAAGGTGATGCTGTCACGATGACTGGCCTCCTTTTGTCTACATCAATCATACTCAACCTCGAATCTCCCAGATGATGAGGCTGAGCCTTGGGCTGCATGGTACCGACACGGACACTGGTGACACCTCGAAATTAATATTGCCCGATTTCACCTACATTGAAGACCCCTGGTGGCTGGATTGAGCTGTTTTTATCCGTGGCTGATCTGGCCGGCGACGCTGCCCTACAGACTTGGTTCGTGCCACAAGCAGGCAATATGGCAAATGAACGACCAATCTCTTCGCAGTCTCCTGCTCGACGCGGGACGGCTATCATTACTGGGGTGGGAATTCGTGTCGACACCAATTGCGAATCCGCGCCCCTCTGAGACAGCCAGGGCTACTGCAGGTCCGCTGCCGTCGGGCGGACGCGACTAAGACCGCTTCCTGGTGGATTGCAGCTCACCCAGCAAGTCCTCCTGCCGTGCAACCACCATCAAGCCGCCGGAGGTGGTGTTGCCCGCAAAGGCAGAAAGGGCAGTCGCTATTCCAGGCCCAGTCCTGTCACATCGGCGGGTCTCCGCAACGTTGTGCAGCAGCAAAGGAAGCGATGGAAGGGTCCGAGGCAATGAATGCAACGCAGCGCTCCTCCGGCTGGAAGCATTCGCGCGACTAATATCGTGTCGGGTTACACCTTGCTACCTCGCCTCTGCATCACGCACTGCAGGCCCAGGGTGATCAGGAGCCACCATTCGCGTTTCGTCACGGTGTATGATCCAGCCTTGAGAGGACTCTGGGGGCTCTGGGGCTCTCGGCGGGGGCTCCAGTGGCCTTCGGTACTTCAGTGGGCACGGACATATTGGGGGACATCACATCTCATCACAGGCCCATCCGCCACCTCTTCCCGGATCGCCGTTGCCATTCCCGCGTGCTCTGCTGCATAGTCTAAACAAGCGCAGCTGGCAGCACGAGCGGTGCGAGTCAGCCCGGGGAAACCGCCCAGGATCTTTGCAAAAATATCTTCTGTCAACACCACGGAGTCTGCTGTGGGGCAATTACCTTTAGCTTTCGCTGCTCTGCGCGTTCAGGAAGGCCGGGAGACACAAGCGATCCCTCCAGTTGCACACTAATGCCAGTCTGATCTGATTGCCCCCTCGGCCCCCTGTCCTCGGCAGTGTGGGAGGGTGGGTGAGCCTCCTCCTCCTCCTCCGACCCCAACCAACATGTCACTTTCTCGCCCCGGATCCTTGTTCCTGGATCTGCAATAAGGCGCCTCGGCCCCTGTCCCACTCTCACTCCCGGCGACATGTTCCCAATGACCACCTCCCTGCCTCCACCTAACCTGCGGCTTTGCGCCTCTTGATTTGCACCTGGCACGCCGTGCAGTTCAAATGCCGTCTTGCCGGCGCGCAAACGCTCCCTCTTGGGGGCTTCTAAATGGCCAAGTCTGGCTTGGAGCTGGGTGTTCAGCAGCGAAGACCCCTGGTTGCTCTCGATCACCTGGGAGATCTCGGCTGAGTGCGTGCGCTGCCACCTCTACCGAGATAGCTGCACTTTGACCTTTACCATCCCCCCTAGGCTGGTGATGGTTCCATCCCGGCCCTCGGTCCAGACTGTTTTCCTCCGGCTCACTTGCGAATCAGACCCTGTAAAAGCTGTCAAACATAAGTCCTGCCCCTGCAAGTACGGTTCGACAAAGGGAACCCTTCCACACCCAGCTGGGACATCCAGGTCGGCTCCTCTCATTGCTATATATCACCGGGCCGCGCCAATGGTGCTTATTTGTGCTACTGAGGGCTGTTCTGTTTGTCGTAACCTACCCTTCCCACCCAAGTCGTCCTCTTGGGACCCTTTTCCTCTCTAGTCCTATACTCGACCAAATTTGGACTCTCCCCACCCTTTGAAGTAACTGATATTTCCCTGCCGACGTCAAATTGAATATCCTGTTTTCAGTTCAGTATCCGTTTGGCATGATAGTTCACAAAATTATCCGTCATTAGATCACCGTGCTCCATGAAGCTGGTACTTCCCAGCAGAAAATAGGCCGAGGAGCAGGTACCCTCCCTCTTGCGATAAATTCATTCCGTTGGCTTGCTATTCCTCTCCGCGATTTAAACAGCCTTTGCGCCAATATTCTCCCGCTTTCCTCTTACTTGACCACAAATCTACGGGCATCTCGAAGTCTGGCCTCACGCACGCTCAGTCTGTCACCCTCAACCCGCTAGTCACTCGACGGAATATCTCGAGTACGTTTCTTCAGGCTTCTTGTCCTTGTTGACGCTTCTTGTACCGACCAAAAGTCCCTGAAGTTTTGAATTTCACGGATCATCCTCAGGCCGCGTACATGGCCTGCGTCTGCAACCATGGGTCTGCTAAAGATCTTCACCAGGAGATCAAGTAAGGCCAAGCTCAAGGGGAGTGATACTCAGTCCCGCTTGGAGACGCCTTCACAAGGTCAGTCATCGTTGGATTCGTTGTCTCCGGTGTCTGGGAAAGACTGCTCACTGTACACGTTGCACAGAAAATGGACACACACGCCAGAATGAGCCAGCCGTTCCAGTGACCTCCATTGCATCACAACAGGAGCTAGACCTGCCACCAAAGACCGCGCACTTGCAAGATCAGCCCGAGACATGGGACTCAGCCTCAGCACCGGCTCCTTTTGTTCCTCGCCATCCGAGCCTTAGCATTGTGGTTGAAGACCGACCTCGGACTGCTGCCAGCATCCGCAATCTGAGTCGAGATTGGTCACAGTTTCCGATCCGTCCGAAGCGGGAGCCGAGGAAGCCACCGGTCTCCTTCAAGAAGCCCAGCTCTTTGGCCTCGATATCCAATGCCTATCAGGACACAGCCGAGGTTGGGGAGCACGAGAGTGACATCAACTCCCTTGTGAGGCTGCGCAGAACCAACGGCTCGAGATCCAGCCTCGGCAGCATCAAGTCCAAGGACATCCTCGATGCTCGAGAAGAGATACGCCGAACCGACTTTCGAAGCCGGGTGCAGGCGACTGGAGCACGAGATTACGGAGAGGATGTAGCGGATCGCAACATTACTCGACACAGGGACGGGAACCTCAGTCCTACACCAGATCCTCGGCAGATGAGTAACCGCACCAAGTCCCTCACTTCCTCCAGCTTGTTCCCCCGGGTCACTGTCTCCCGTGATTTGATCCAGCACACCTTGGTTCCCCCTTTGAAGGAGCTATCGCCGTCAGAGCCTGGTGAGCCGCAATCATTTCCGAGACGCAACAAACAGAGACTCTCCCTAAACACCTACGTCCCCACCGGCATGGTATCTCCACGATCACCGAAATCCGTAGCAACATATCCCAAGTTAATGGACAATGTCTCAGCGAAAGACTTTGCACATGCACCTGCAGATCCAGAGACACAGAACGGGGCTCGACCAAGGAACCTGTCACCAACAACAAACAACTTCTCCCGCCCACGGTCACCCCAAAACTATCACATGGCGACTGCGCGAGGGAATACACCCACTTCGCATATGGATCATGTCTTCGACGGTAGGATCGCTGAAGTTCTAGCATTTGACAATGCAACTTCTTCCGATATATCGAGCAATCAGCGGATATCAAATCAGAGTCTACGTCACGCCTCCCCTGCCAGATCACCCGGGAGGCAGAGTTATCAGACCCTCAGATCTTCCCTCGCTTCTTCCATACCTAGTAGATATCCGTCAACCGATTTGACACCGCTTGGCTATCCGACCGCAAAGCAGGCTGAAGCCCATGTCGACCCCAACGTGGCCTATGGTGAAATTGACACAACGGTCGGGAGAGCTCAGTCCGCATGTAAGCATCATGTTTTCACTCGTTGATTCGAAACATACTGACTTGTCCAGTTTCGCACCGACACTCGAGATCCAACGATAGTGAGGATCAAATAAGATACCACAGGTCTCAAAGCCTGGGCTTCTTGTCTTCCCCACTCGAGGCTGATGAACAGAGCACTATTCGATCTGGCAGCATGCGCAACTGGTCTCTCTCGGAGGCGTCTAGATCTGATACGACCGCCCACTCGAATGTATTTTCCGCGGCCAGTGGTCGATCCCAATCCAGACACACGGCAAATACGTCCCTCGATTCCAAGAGTGCCGAGAGCTTTATGACGGCCAGCAACGGTCTGCACGGCATCGACTGGTCCCCAGTCACGAACCGCTCCAAGAACTTTAACATTGATGATTATATTTCATCCGACGACGACTCCTTCACAACACCGGAAAAGAAGGTGCGACCTACCGCCAAGGGCGAGGAGGACCTGCTGTTCAAGCCCGGCTATGGGATCACGGGCGCGGCTTTGCCGGGCTTGGAAGCGTTAGGAGAGGAGGACGAATACTCCCCTGTCCCAACACCAAACAAGAGGAACAGCTCAGTGTCATCAGACGACGACTCTATTGCCGTGGCATCAAGTCCAAAAGACAACAGATATGGAACGGACCATGATCTATCCCCAACGTTACGTCATGTGCGGAGTGATCCCGAGGAACTATACATGAGCACGTTTGGAAGGCTACTGATGCGGGGCCTTCAGAGGCCCTCGACGGCCAATGCTTGGGAAGCAAATGAAGGAGACGCGAATCCGGCAGAAGACCTTGACGAGTCTTATACACCTTCCATGTGCAGCACTGACAGCGACGAGCCTCGTTCTGAAGCGGACCTGCGATCCATGGTGGGCAGCTTAGGCGGATTCCGACCCCAGCGGAGCGAAAGCAGCTTCAGCGTGTGTTCCACCGGCGGCACCGTGACGACGACCATCACAGGCGGAGCCAAGGCAATGGACCGAGACACCTGCGACGACATGCGCACGTCCCGGCGGGGCTTGAAGCGGCTATCGGCGCTTGGGACACTGTACGGAAGGAGCATGGGCTCATTCGGGTCCGCGGACCGGAAGCCTGCTACCGCTTCAGACGGTGCCAACAGGGAGGAGATGAAGGCGTCCGACATCATGAGAAGGAGGAAAGAAGACAAGAGCAGGAAGAGGTCTGATGGTGGGTTGAGGAGTATCCGGGAGAAGAGGCTTACCGAAGCCTTTGGCCGCCCGGATAATGATGGAGTTGCGAGGTTGAGGGAGCACTTGCGAGATGACGACGAGATATGGGATAGTGGGAGGTAATTTTGGGACAAAAGGAAAGGAAATGGTCATAAATACCCAAGGGCAGTTTTGCCCGAGGCTCCCAGTGCGAGCACTTTTTTCTTTTTACCGCATCGGATAGTACTTCCGGCTGTTTGAGGACAACCAAGGGGCCAGCACTGTACGATATGCTCTGCTTGTTGCTTCGGGAACAATCACGGCTGGCAAGCGTTGGCGTTCTGTGCCTTTTTGAGGAGGATAGAAAAGGAGTACCCGATGATTTTATCAACGAGATATACAAGATGGCGTTGAGATCATAGTCTTCTGCTGGCCATCACTGGTATGCCATTGATGAATTTGAGGAATTCCCTGCCATCTCGAACGAATCTTTGTATTGAAATTGCGATATCGTGTTGCATGGCTACCAAGGTACGTACTAAGAAGGGATGTGTAAAGGCCACCGCCGGACCATATCGCTTGAAGAATGTCGTTCGGCTTAGATGTTCAACCAGCTTCGTGACTGCAGCATTTGAATTTGTTGCTCTGATAAGAGTCGGATATGGACGTGTGGTGATCATGGAAAGCGCAACTGGGCCTGGCAAAAATGCTATAATTTGTATTCGAGACTGGACTGGGCACCCTTTGTTATATAGATGCGCGGATCTCCCATATCCACCATAGCCCCCACCCATCCATGTCACGGGGATGATAAATATTGTGGCTCTTGGAGTTGGCCTCGCCTTCATGATGACGGATGGGGTAGGAAACTTCAAGCTGGAGGCTGCAACGTAGGATGAGTCAAAAGACGATTGTGTTTTTGTTCTCAAGCTTGAGTATCAAAGCCTCCACATACGCCATACGCCATTTTGCGAATCCAGAAATGACCTGCTCCATCCACAATATGTGCGCAACCTTCTCATTCTCGCAGGTGTTCGCGTGGGGAAGTGTGGATGAAGGTGGATCGGTCTTCCCACTGAACCAGGAGTACACATGGCACGCGCCACACTGGTCACTTGACTACCACTCCTTCCTACTGAACGACCTTGCACAGAAAGATTCTCTACATAGAAAAGCGGAAGGGGTAGATGTGAAAAATACCATCAAGGTCTCACTCTGAAGCAAGACGTTTGAGTTCAGCGGTGTCTCTCGGCCTCTTAGAAGGCGTCTTCAGCGGTCAACTTGCCAGCTCTTCAAATTTGGCAAAAGTGAAAGTGGCAAGCCTGTTTCCAGATCAACTCTCATCTTCGCCAGCTCTTCTGCGTCAGAATAAGTCTGGTCCTTATCCTCCCCAAGTACCGGAGCTCGCCGGCCCCCTTTTGAGGCTTGCAGTAGACTTGCGGGCTAGGCTGCTTCTTGACGAGAAGGCGTCGTCCGTTGCGACATTGGCACTAACTAGGCAGAGTTGTGCTCAGTATCCCTTGCATGAAGTTTAAAACGCTCGTGTTATTGGATTGGGCGTTTTGTGCTGGAAAGTCGCCATCGTCAGGGCTGCTGTGGCAAGTAGAACGACCGATGAAGGGCCGGGGGTCTTAGGTGTGAGGAACCAGGTAGACAACTTGTCCTGATCCCTGAAACACTGGATTGACTAACGGGTTTCTCGATCTTCTCACCTTCTCGACAAGTGTTAGCACATTGTGGGTAGGATGCTTCTGCGCGTGGTGGCTGGAACCCTTCTGGTAGTGGCGCATGTCAGGCACCAACAGTGATCTGCCCCTGGAGCTCAAGACCAATATCCATGATGATACATCTCGCCTGATTTCAGTACTGGTTCCACAGCCCAAAGTAGGTTGTAGTCTGTAATCCACAGTCGCTCGAGATGATCATATTCTGGGTAGTGTTGAGGTGTATTCTGACTGTTACAGTGGACTTCCTCGGCAACCATGACAGCAAAGTAACAGAAATGCAGGCTTCGTGGTATTTCCTTCTCATACACAATGCCACCCCGGCTCGAATGTAGGTCGCATGCGTAGCATTCCCCTTTCCCGCAACCAACTCCCCCCAATTACCTCCTCATCAGCCTAACCAGCAGATCTTCATCTCACACCTGACTCCAATCCCGCACAAATGTCCCCCACCCTACCGCTTCCTCCCCAGATTCCTAAACAGCACCCCTCCGACGACGCCGGCGGCCACCGCGAGGCCGCTAACGATCGCGACGCCCATCAGGCCCTCCTTGGCCACCTTGTCGTCTATCAGGGCGCTCAGGTCGTTGGCCTGCATGTTCGCGGGCTCCTTCTGCAGAAGCAGGTCGTTGTAGCGGCGGGCCTCGGCGTAGTTGCCCAGCTTGAAGTTGCCCAGGGCCAGGTAGAAGAGGCACTCGCGGCGGCGCTCGGGCGAGGTGCGGAAGATCTCGGAGAGGAGCATGACGCCGAGCTGCTGGTCGTCGCGGCGGTTGGATTTTACCAGGCCCTGTCAGCGGAACGGGGCATTAGTCTTTGGTCATGGTTTTTTTCGTCACACGGGACTGGGAGAGTGGTGGGTTGTGGTGTTGGAGAGGCAACGAGTGGGATGGATGTGCTCGGAGGCGTGGCTTTTGGCTTACCCATGCGTAATTGAACTTTGTCTGGACGCCGACTAGTTCTCCCTCCTTCTCATATTGTGCCCGCAGGACCTGAAGCTCTGCTGGGTTGAGCGGCGACTCCGCGTCGACGGCGACTTGGCTGGTTGTCAGTATGGGACTGTACAGTGCAGGGCGCCACGGGGACATTTCGATCTCCTGACTTACACGGCAGATTTGAGCCCATGGTGGATGGGCACTTGGACGGTTGTGTTTGAATTTGATCGAGAAGATTGCTGTGTGTTGGCAGAAGAGCGAGTTCTCCCTCGTCGTTTTGTGAATTTTGTGGTGTTCGTAGGTTCTTGTCGAAGCGTGTTCGTCTAGGTGAAGGCGTCGTGGTCGTGCGTGGTCGGAGATCAACCTACACTATTGATCAGGCCTCCATTTCGGCGGAGTTCTGCCTCCCCCTGCAGTGGCCAGAAGCTCGGGCGCCCGATGACGACGGTCAGCAGGGGTCCCTCGCCAGCCCGATAAGATAAGCACCACCCATTGTCCCGGTGATGAGCTGTGGCCCCAAGGTTTGTTTGGAACCCGACCAACCCCTGCAAAGCATCTCCAACTCTGTTTCCCGAATATTCAACTTCCACGACATCTTCAACGCGACAAAAACCACCCGACACACTACCACTACAAAGACTACAAACGCATCCCGCTCCTTTGAAAACTCTATAACACCGATACAAGTTCTGAATACGAGCGAGACGAATCAAACCAGTCAAGATGCTTCTCGAAGAGGATCCAGCAACTGTAAGACCAATGCCACCCCCAACCCCTCGGGACCGCTAACAAAACAACCCCCCATCCCAGCTCATCCACCACACAATCCAAAACTTCAACATCGGCCCAGACAAGATCGCAGTAGCCCGCATAAACGACTCCCTCTCGACCCTCCAGCAGGCGCGCGACCTGCAGCGGCAGGAGGCCGACTCGGCCCTAAAGAAGCTCGCGCGGCAGCTGGGCACCCTGCAGGCGCAGCACGCGGAGCTCGTGTCCGCGCACTCCCCGGCCGAGCACGCGTCCCAGATCTCGCGGCTCGACACGACGAAATTCCGCACCGCAAAGGCCGCCTCCGACCTCGAGATGGAGACGGAGCGCCTCGCGGGCCAGGCGGCGGACCTCGCGGCGCGGCTGCAGGAGCTGGAGCTGCAGGGCGTCGAGGGGGGCGGGCCCGACCGGGACGCCGTCGAGGACGAGGTCCTGCTGCGCCTTAGGGTCTACCGCAGCCTTGGTATTGATGTCGAGCGGGACGAGAGGGACGGGGAGTTTGCGCGCGCTGTGGTGCGGAATGATCGGAAGGGGGATGTGCATGTTGTCAATCTGGACAAGAAGTTTTCTCGGTTCTTTTATGCCAATTATTTCTGGCAGACTTTGTGAGGGATGGTAGGTGCGCATGGGCGCCGAGGAGAGAGAGGCCCGCCTCCGCGGCTGCTGCTTCTGCCTCTGGGGCTACGGAGAAGGATACCGGCGAGAAGGAGGCAGCTGGCGACAGGAAGGGGGTCGGAGTCAGGGGACTGGCAGGTGGCGTGGTGGACGGCCATCATTTTGCATCATCGAGGGGAGTCTTGCTGTTGGATCAAGGTTTTGATTACCGAGTTTATGACCTGGTTAGGCGTTCCGGATACGGTGGTGGTGGCTACCATTTTGGCTGGGTTGGAATTTTTGGCCTGTTGTTCAACAGGATATGAAGAGTACGTCGAGAGTAACATGCCCAGACGTTATTCAATAAGATATCACGTCAAGCGACCACACGCTGTTTTCAATTGGAGAGCTATTTCCAAGAGAAGTTATTTGTCGCACCCATTTGTTTACAGGGCATCGCATGATCCATGAGTTCCATCCAGGCAATGACATTACCCTGTCCATGCCTTCCCAACCTTTCCAATGCCTTCCGATACCTGCCCATACCTTCCCATGCCCTCCATTACCTTTTCCCCAACGCCGAAAATTTTTGCACGCTTGAGATTTTGGGAAATACCCGATAGACGGAGATGAAAGGACCCTGCCCACAATATCGAAATGAAAAGACATCATCTCAACTTTTGGGCCAACGTGAAAAGTACCCATCTCCCTCAGCCACAGTCGTCAAGGGAGGCGGCATCGTATTCGTCGGTGTCCTGACCCTCGAACTGTTTGGTGACATGACAGCGGAGCCACCGGTAATTTTCGAGCCGCCGCCGTCCTTGTCCTTCTTGACCCCGCCCCTCTTGCCGGCCTTCTCGGGCGACCTCTCCTGCGACCTCGCCGAAGTGGGGCTCTTCATCATCAGGAACTCGCCGCCGTTGCCGTTGCCGCCGCCACCACCGGGGGTAGTCGCGCCGCCTCCCGAGGGCGACCGCTGGTGGTGCTTCCTCTGGTAGTCGAGGGGCAGCTCCAGGCGGGAGTTGATGAGGGTCCAGGCGTCGTCGTCGTCGTCCGGCTTCCTGCCGCCCAGGCGCCAGCCTCCCACACCCTCAAAGTCGCGGTCCATGCCGATGGAGGGGACCAGCATGAAGGAGTTGCGCTTGCTCCCGCCGCCGATGTGGTCCTCGACGGGCGTGATGGACCCGATCGAGTGCAGGCTGGCGCCGCTGGTCCGCCGCCTGCGGTGGTGCCTCGCGGCCTGCCTGCTCGTCGGGGGCGAGTTGGTCCCGCTGCCGACCGGGGACGGTGGCATGTTCGACGAGGCCTCTGTGGTTGAGAGGATGGCGCTGGCGTACCCTCTGGGGAAGGGGTAGACCCGCCGGCCGGTGAAATACTGCGGTACCATGTTGACTGCTATGTCGACATAGACGACTGCCACCCGGAACATGAGGACGGAGAAGGCGAGGGTGGTTGTGATGCCGGCGAAGACGGCCAGGGGTATGGTGAACACAAAGAGGAAGGGCACTATGAGTGCGTAGACGGGGTTGATGAGGGCCATTGTGGGGGGCTCGTAGGTGGTGTGTGGCTTGCGAGCTTGGTGGTATTCGTTTGTGTGTAGGTTAGATATGTTGTTTCACATGGCGGGAAGGTCGGCGTCCAGCTCGTGGCTTTGGTCGTGGATGGCGTCGTTGTTTGGGTGATGTCTGTTTCCGTGGCCCTGACTAGGGGAAAGACACGGTCTAGTAGTGCGCAGTCATGGGGGGGAAGAGGTGACAGATGATGACTCGGAACGGTGCAGCACGATAAGTTGTGTCAGCTCGCAACACCCTCTTCGTCGTCTTGGGCAGAGAGGAGGGACGACGGACGAGGAGGGAAGCTAGATAAGAGGAGGTAGGGCAAGTAAGGGTAGCGTCGAGGTCTGAGCACGGGAAGCAGGGTTCCCCAGGATCTCACAGTAGGGGTGGGTAGGGGAGCATGGGTGGGAGCTGGGGGGGGATGGCGGCGCACTGACACGGCCACAAACATGTGAAAGCCAGCGGAAGACCCCGCGACCTGGACAGAGCACGGCAATTGGCTGGCACGAGCCTGGGCGGGCTGTCCGGCCTGCAGGACTACAGGCATGCGTCTGGAGGACTTTCGACGCATGTCGGGTGATCTGCGACAAATCACCTACCCCGTAGCAGAGCATCTAGACTGCCAGACCTGCTGCTACACCCCTACCTCACCACCCTCAGCAGATCGCCACCCAATTGCGGCGACAGCCGGCTGCAGCAATGGCACCATCACCAAGGACTTTCTCTCCCACGTCCTCACACCCACTACCAAACCTTCTCTCGGTGTCCGCCCATCGTGCATGAGCTGCCGCATCGGACCAGCCCAAGCGTGGGTCTGGGCCAATTGCACTACTCCCTACTTACCACGAGGTATTTACGTACATCGATCCGACGGCGCCGGGGACTTGTGTCGTTGCACAGTCCGGGCGCTCGGGTCGTGGCTGTAGACTGGACCCTGAATTGGGAAATGGCAGACAAATGAGAATTGCCATCTTGCTCAATCGCGATTGTTCAAGCTGTGGGTCCGCCTGAATTGGCTCAGCTTGAACCTGACTGGTCCACAAACTCTCTTGACTTCGAATTGACTCACCCATACTGCCGTATCTGTCACACCGTGTTCCGCAGATGCGCAAACTAGAGGAGCGTTTTTGGCCATGACAAGCACCTTGGAAGTCAGGCACAGAAAAACCCACAGCAATGCATACTATATGACAGTCCTTCCTGAACACTCGGGACTCGGATAAGATTATAGATGGATGGCCTAGACTTCCCCGCTCGCACACGTAAAATCAAATACAGCAGCGACTGCCGACATCCGACTTCATCTGATGAGCAACCACGCTAGCGTCATCGCTCAAACCCACCGTCGTGAGCCGCACCTGCCTCTTACATCATACCCACTGCATATCATTCGGGCGAGATCTACCAGCGTGCATGCAATTGCACATCCTGGGTAGACGTCAACAACGACAAGACTGACATCTCAAGTCTAGGCAAATGATGCTCCCCCGCCTTCAGTGACGCTCGTTGAGACGACTAGCCTGTCCCATTCCTATTCAGGCCATCAGATCAATCAGATCAGCCAGACCACCATCTTTATCAGCCTCCAATCACATAATCAAGTCACTATGGGCGACACACTGGCTGAGAGCGAGACGGAACCGTTCCCCTGGGAGCTTGGCATTTTCGACGCCCACTGCCATCCCACGGACACCATGGACTCCATTCCAGCCATATCAAGCTCCATGCGAGCCCGGGTATTGACCGTGATGGCCACGAGATCCCAGGACCAGCACCTGGTCGCACAGGTAGCTGAAGAGCACGGCCTCACAAGTCGTCATGCTATCGCCTCTAGTTCCGCCTCCCCCGCGCAGGATCTCACCGACATCCCTGACAAGATTATACCAGCCTTTGGCTGGCACCCCTGGTTCTCTCATCAACTATACGACGACACTCTACCCGGAGACCAGGCCACCTATGACCCGGCATCACCCGATGTGGCCAGTGAGAAACTGCGGCACTACGACGCAGTCCTCACCCCTTCACCCAAGAGTAAAGATGATGAGGGCTTCATAGACCAACTCCCCACGCCTCAGCCACTGTCGGGATTGCTATCGCAAACACGGACATACCTAGAAGCACACCCTCTCGCACTTGTCGGTGAGGTTGGTATTGACAAAGCCTTTCGCCTCCCCAGCCATGGAGTTTTCGTGTCCGACCCAGAAGCCAGTATGACAGAAGGGCGACGCAACGGAGAGCGCCTCTCACCCTACCGGGTGAACATGGACCACCAGGTACGGATCATGAAGGCTCAATTAAACCTCGCTGGCAAGACTGGCCGTGCTGTTAGTGTCCATGGCGTACAGGCACACGGCGTGCTGTACAACGCAATAAAATCCACGTGGAAAGGCCATGAGAAAGCAGTTGTGACGGCCAGGGAGAGGAGAAGGATCGCAAAGGGCGTCAACGAGGATTTCTCCTCGTCCTCGGAAGACGAGGACGAAGATGAGAACGAAACCAGCTCCGTCACCAAGGTCAAGACAAAGAAGCAGTACAGCCCCAAACCATATCCACCCCGTATCTGTCTGCACTCCTTCAGCGGCGCCGTCGATACCATGAAGCAGTACACGAGCGACCGCAGCTGCCCGGCCAAGATATTTTTCTCCTTCAGCCTTTGCGTCAACTACTCCACCGGCGGGCATGAGCGCGACAGGAAAAAACACCTCGCCGACGAGGTCGTCCGTGCCTGCCCGGACGACAGGATCCTGATCGAGAGTGACTTGCACACCGCCGGCCAGGAGATGGACGACATGCTCGAGGAGATGTACCGCAAAGTCTGCGAGGTCAAAGGGTGGGGGCTGAGGGAGGGCGTGGAGAGGATCAGGAATAACTACTACGAGTTCATATTCGGGTCGACGACTTGAGCTTTTACTGGGTGTCTCTATTTCTATGACCGCCTCCACGAGGACACTGTCAACGCACCTGAGGAAATTACAGCTTGAGATACCCCATCCACCCAGCGATTCTGAGAAGAGCATATATAGAGAGCACTGCATATCCGGGCCGGCATGAGAGGGACGAAATAGCGAGAGGAGACGCTGTAAGTATGCCGTGGAGTTCTATCTTGTCTGCCAGCGAAAATCGTTGTACAATGCTTGCGTTCTCCGATCATAAGCATGTGAATGGAGAGCCTCCACCATTGTTCTCATTGCCCGTCTTTGCACCTTGATCTCCTTGAATCTCAAGTCCTTCGTCGCGCTACCATTCGAGAATGAATTATGGTGTTTGTTCCTCGGACTGTTGTGCAGCCTGAGGGACTTGCCTTCATACGAAGGCCTACGAAATGACACGGCACCTCCTCAGCATGCCCGCGGACGGGAACCCCGTCGCGGCACCAAAACCAAAGACAACCGAGAGGTCTGCCAAGGACAAACCGTGGCGAAGACAGCATGCGGAGGGCCCAATCGACGACGGACGGTCTTTCACCCGCCTCCTCCGGCATGAGCGGGACTCAAAGCAGCTGCAGGTGCTCGAGTCCCGGAGTGAGTGGCTTGCTGGGAGTTCAGGGCGGCGGAATCACTACACCACCCGACCTCGTGGTCCGGGGTGTCTACCAGCTGGCCGATCACTTCTGCCATAAGCCGTACCGCCACGAAAGCTTCCATCACACGGCTCCACCTGGCTTCTCGCTGTCTTCATATCAGATGTGGATGCGCAGTCAAACCCTTTTACGGCCAAGATTGCTGGTAGTCCAAGCTTGGGACTTGGCTCGGTCCAGCGCTGGTAATTCCGTTCACTTGCATCCGCGTCCCTACTGCGGTCAATCACGAGGCTGCAGGAGTGAGTATTCTACACCCAGACGGGCAGATTCATTTACGCCGTAAAGGATACGTCCTAGTTGAGACTAGCGCGTGGTTTTGGATGCTGCGTTCCACCATTCCCCGTCGATCACTTGCGAGGTACCGAGCCGTCACGCACGCAAAAGATATTGGCACATAGAAGCAGTGCCAGTAGAGCGCCAAAGCGATCCGCGTTTTCCTGTTTCTGTGCTCAAGGTTTATTTATGACTCCCAGTCTGGAGACTGATGCGCATACGAGAGCAGGGGGTGGCCCCAGCTCTGGGTGCCGCGCCGCAGGCCGGCTGCATTGGACATCATCGTACGCCCGCCGTCGTCGGCTTTAGTCGGACACGAAAATTGTGGTCAGTTTCGCCGTTTTGAGAGCGTCGGCCTCTTGATTCGTCCAAGACCTACCTATCGATGCGGGATTGCTACCCACCGCAGCTGGGAACCAACGCGGGGGGTAAGCAGCAACCTTGGCGAGCCACCCAGAGATCCTCCGACTCTCTGCGCTTCTTGCTTGCGACAAACTGGGGCCTTTCATGGTGTGCTGCACCCGCTCGTGGTAGGCTGGGGCGGGGCCTGCCCATGACAGACTGCAGGTTGTCCGTGGTGGGATGTACCTGTTCGTGGCCGGGAGTGGCTGAGCCTACTGTCCATATTCTCAGCCTACATACCTTTGCCGACCACGCAGCCCCGATGCATGTAAAGAATGAGTTCCAGCGTCGACAAGTCCTTTTGCGCCACACCAAATGCCACGAATTTGGTACTCTCTGCAGCAGTTCTGGTATAAAGCTTCAATGGATTCCCTGCGAGATGACCAGAGCGGATACACGTCCGATGGATTCTGTTTAGTTTCAAGGCACTACTCTACTGACGAACTCATTTAATTTCTGCTTGTTGAATAATCTCTTTGATACAGTCAATATGACACCAGAGATCATCTGCTCGATTGTGTTTGGAATTGTTGCCTCGGTCCTTGCTCTCGTCTCCGTCCTCCAAGTCCATCACAAGAGGCTTGTCAGTGGTATGCTTCCCCACCCCTATTTCACATCGAAAACGCAGAACAGGAGCGAGCTAGCTCTAACAAGAGGCGAAACAGAGGCCAATACAAATTCGCACCGACACTGGTACGGCCAGACGTTCCAGGACCCCCTCGTCCGTAGCTACAGCCTACCTCCTTTTAGGTCGGGCACCGTGACGCCCTTACCACCGGCGCAATATCATGTCCACGGCCGGGATTGGCATTGAGGGGTCAGGGCATGGAGGCGGAATAATATGCACGCTTCTTCGCCATCTGGTGCAAGTGTTGTGAGGACGTCAATTCGACAAGGACAAGATGACAATGCATGTAGATCCAGTACCTGACGGTGAGGTCGTCCCAGTCTCCGGCCCCACCAATTGACAGGAAGCTACACAAGTGGCTAACACCCCTCTTCTTTGTGTCACCAGCGGAGGATTTCATGACCCAAAGTAAGGTCGCGTTGCTGATGCGCCGCAACCGTACAAAACCCAGTAGGGCCCGGGTGGGTGGATGACCTTGCTGACGCCACAATTGAATCCTTGGCCCAAGGCTCGTGCCGTGCCACTCGAGCTTTGCGCAACAGGGAGCAAGCTCGGCCGCTGCTATCAACCGGATCAAGATGGCGATGCACGGTCTTCCAGGCTTCGGGAAAGCCGCATGCTCCTTCATGTGGACGGCCCGGGGGTATTGGAAGTGGGCCACAATGTAAGGGGTCCTAGCTATTCTGGATGGCTAGGAGGAAGGCAACTGGCCTCAGACGTAGAGGTCAGGCTATCCAGGTGGTAGGGGTTGTCACATCGTGATTTGCGATATAGGTGAGGCATGTTATGCGGTCGGCCTATAGACACGAATATAAGCCTGAGAAAGTCCAATTAGACGGTCGAGCAGTATGGCCTTGGGCTATGGTTAAATGCAACAAGACATCCTGAGTGACAATCTAGAATGTCCGAGACTTCAGTCACACCGTGAAAGTCGTTGTCCCCTTGCAGGCGGAATAATCAGGCATAGAGCAGACGTTGTCTTGAATATTCTTCATAGAAGACGAATATTTGATCCATGAAAGGTATCTAAATCAAAGAGTATGGTATGAGCAGTACAAACCAGCAGTGTGTTTGCCGTTGAAAGTCAGGTATGTAATCTTGGTATAGAACATCTTATTCGGTCATTTTTCTGGGAGACGGTTTGTTCACTCCTGTGAAGAACAATATGTAGGATAACTAGTGAGTGTAGTGTGAAATTGACTAGTAAGTTTTCGACTCCACCCCGACGGAGTCGGGGCATTTTATAATGTCTGGATGTTTGGCATTCGATAGACGTATTTGGTACATGTGCAGGGGTCCAGGTGGCATACCAGTGCACGGCCTACTAGTTGGCCTGAGGTCAGAGAATCTTGAGGTTTGGATGACCTTCGTTCAATGGCAATACCTATGAATGCCTGCCCACATATCAAGTACTTTTAGGCCATGGATTGAGATGGTGCAAAACAATACTGTGAAAAAGCTCTTGGGACTTTTCAGGGAATGCCACAAACCCATATTCCCTGTCCCTGGATCAAAATGAGGGGCCAAGCCCGCCACAACGCGTGATGTGGGAGAGGGTTCCATGTCTGAACCCTGCAACGGCGGCGTGTCCCAGCCTTCACCCAGCCGACCGGGCAGCGTGGCAGCCGTGGCAAGCGTGGATGGACCGACCAATTTGCTGCCGCGCGTGTGTGAATTCACCTGAATGCCACACAATCCGCAAAATTCGCGCCCGAACCGGCCTCGCAGCAACATTATTGTGGGCCCCGTATATCGTGCCGGCATAGTCTGGTCCCCTCGCACTGCGACCGTGTCCACTCTGCCGCGCTGTCTGTGAAAACGTCGCAAGGACAGCTCACACCGCCTTGTCGCCCTCACATTTAAGCTCACCAGCTCGAGAGCCGCGAGGTGTTCCTGCATCATCGTCCTCCATCCACGCCACCAAGCAACAATGTCTTCACAGAAAGCTCCGGGCGAGGAGCTCGAGGGTGACATCACCTTCATCAAGACTCCCGCGCCTGCGCCGTTGAAGTTCGGCACCGGCGTAGACTGTGGCGTCGAGGTCACCAATGTAAGCACCACCGAGCTTCAATTGAGCTCTCTCCAAAGCGTCGATTGACATCAATCGACTTCCATCTCACCCAAGCTGACACTGCCCTAAAGGTCCCTGCCATCGCCAATGCTCCCCTGCCGGCTGAAGGCCCTGGCAATGAGTCCTGGTCGAACTACATCCTCATCGGGCTGCTGGTGGGCATCCCGATCTTTATCACCCGCTTCTTTGGCGGCGGCCTGAAGACCTTCATCTTCTTCTTCCTTGTCCTGCTCTTCCCCATCCTGATTGCTATCTGGACTGTCGCCTCGACCTACTCGCCTCGCATCAATGACAAGGTCAAGCTGCCCGGCCGTCCCGTCGAGCACTACATCACCTTCAAGAAGGAGGAGGACCGCCAGCGATGGAGCGGCCGCAACAAGATCCCCATGAAGACCTTCTACGAGATGTACTTTGACGGCGACGTCGAGTTCAACGGCGACTGCCTCGAGGTCATGGAGTACCGTCATGACTGGGCCAACTTCGCCTTCACCTGGCCCCTGTTCCACTTCATCATCTTCACCTTCTTCAAGGACGTGCTCTTCCACTCGCGCGACCAGGACGAGGAGCAGGTCCGCCCCAACTACGACCGCGGCAACGACCACTACGCCTGGTTCCTCGGCCCGCGCATGGTCTACACGAGCGGCATCCACGGGGACATCACCCGCGAGGAGACGCTCGAGGAGATGCAGGACAACAAGATGGCCATCGTCTGCGAGAAGCTCGGGCTCAAGGCCGGCGAGTCGATGCTGGACATCGGCTGCGGCTGGGGCACGCTCGCCCGCTTCGCATCCCTCAACTACGGTGCTCACGTCACGGGCGCGACCCTGGCGCGCAACCAGGCCGCCTGGGGCAACGACGCGCTCCGCCGCGCCGGCATCCCCGAGAGCCAGAGCCAGCTGCTGTGCATGGACTACCGCGACATCCCGCAGCGCAAGTTCAACAAGATCTCCCAGCTCGAGATGGGCGAGCACGTCGGCATCCGCAGGCTCACCACCTTCTTCCGCCAGTGCTACGACATGCTCGAGGACGACGGCGCCATGTACGTCCAGCTCTCGGGCCTGCGCAAGGCCTGGCAGTACGAGGACTTCATCTGGGGCCTGTTCCTGAACAAGTACATCTTCCCCGGCGCCGACGCCTCCACCCCTCTGTCCAACTACGTTGGTTGCCTCGAGGCCGCAGGATGGGAGATCAAGAGGTAAGTTCCTTCAGAAAAGCCAGGACCCCACAGCAACGAAGATTGAGTGATGCTAACCCGCATCCGTAGCATCGACACCGTCGGCGTCCACTACTCGGGCACCCTCTGGAGGTGGTACCGCAACTGGCTCGGCAACGGCGAGACCATCAAGGCCAAGTACGGCCAGCGCTGGTTCCGCATCTGGGAGCTCTTCCTGGCCTGGTCCACCATCGCCTCCCGCCAGGGCAGCGCCACCTGCTTCCAGATGGTCGTGGTCAAGAACCTGAACGCCACCCACCGTGTCAAGGGGATCGCGTCCCAGTTCGGCCTCTCTGGGGCCCTCGCCGCGGCTCGTGCTGCTGGACGGGCGGTTCTCCCCCAGTAAGGAGATTCCAGTGAGGAGATTATTGGCTTGGCTAGCTGGTTGCGAAAAAAAAAAAGGGTGATTCTTGTAGGATTTGGAGTATGGGGGCTGAGGATTGGGGGAATGAGACGGGAATTAAAAGTTTCTGGGGCGGGGTGCTGGAAGGGGTATAGAGCTACGCTGTCCATAGACCTAGAACTGTAGCCACGTGTGGAACAGGTCTCGTGACCGAGGCTTGGTTGACACTTGGCCGATATTACAGGTACTGAAATACCATACGATACGCCACGCACGTTGTGGTTTATTGTGGGAATCCTGGCTAAAAGTTAAGTGATGTCTCGGTCTCGGCAGTGGTCGGGAAGACGGGCTCATTAATACCTTACACACCGTTGGTCCGTTTCCACACCTCGCGCACGAACATTTCCAGACACTGTACCCAAGTATATCCATGTCCTGGACCCCCACCCACAAGCAGGAACGAGACGAGAGCAAGCCGGGACGCTGGACGTCTGGAGTGGGCTTGCTGGGTCTTGAGGCTCTTAGCTGATCCCTGCTGGCGACGCTTTTTCCGCGGTTTGACCTTGGTTCCTTAGCCTCCCGTCCGTCGACGGGCGATCCGAGCATCTCCGCCAATCCTCATGGAGCCCCTTATCAGGCCACCTGATTTGGCCACACGTTTGTCCCCTATCGCTGCGGGAACCCGCCCACTGCTGATAACAAGCCAGAGATTAGGGAGACGGGCTTCTCGCGCCCAGGCCGTGTGAGTGAGTAATTTGCTGGGATGGATAGCAGGGCGCCCCAGATAATAAGTAGGGCTGAAGAGTGTAAGTCCGCGGAAGCATGGCCCACAAGGTGATGATGAGGCGGGAGTGGGATGATTGACGGGTGCATCTCCTCGCGCCGCACAAGGAGATCTCGACGTCAGCACCAAAGCACCAGGCGACGACCACGCCGTTGGGCAATTCTGTTTCCTAAGCAGCTCGGACTTGGGGGCACCCCTATCCATCTCACCCACTCTGCCTCTCTCACTCTCGGTCCAAAGCCGGCTTTGCAAAGATGCGAGCAAGGGAATACCCAAGGAGGCCGCGGTGGTGCAACACTTCGTCAGTACGGGCGGATGGCCAGTCTCCTGTCGTGCACCCAATGGGTCTGCCCATTTTTGATGACCTCTAGGCATGTGTCTATAGGCACGCGCCCGAATTCTCCCCAGTTTTGGTCTATTTTACCAAACCCCATGGTTGGCACTGTTGCTCGTCTCTGCTAATCCTGCTGGAATCAAACTGCTGCTGCCTCGACTGATTCATGGCCTGACAGTGGAATTCTCATTCTCATTCCCGCCTTTCACAATATTCTTGATGAGCAATTTCTCCTTGCTTTTGCCTGTCCATACTTTGTCCAACCTATCAGATTCGGTAGCTTGCACAGCATATACATGTCTCACATCCCACAGGCCAGCCCTGTACACCTCCCACAATGGCGGCCATAACTGCCTCTACCGATATCACATCAAGCATGCCAGAACCACATCAACATATCACAGAAAAATTCGGCCTCCCTCCTAGTCCGCCCGCCACCGATAAGGACCCCGGCTCCCGGACAGAGAGCGTGACGGACTTCCAGATAGGAGAATCCGCACTCATCACCACAAACCACCACCTCCGCTCCTACCCCCTCCCTCCCGAACCCAGACCCAGCCAGCGCGTGCTCGCAGAGGACCTAAAAACACCAGACAAGCATGTCCCGCGGGACCCACGCCTCCTGCGGCTCACGGGTGTGCACCCCTTCAACGTGGAGCCGCCCCTGACGGACCTGTGGAACGAAGGGTTCCTCACGACAAAGGACCTGCACTACGTCCGGAACCACGGCGCCGTGCCCCAGGTCCAAGACGAGGACGTGCTGGACTGGAGTTTTACCGTCGAGGGCCTGGTGGAGAACCCGCTGACCCTGACACTGCGGGACCTCCTCGCCGACTTTGAGCAGGTCACGTACCCCATCACGCTCGTGTGCGCGGGGAACCGCCGCAAGGAGCAGAATGTTGTGCGAAAGACAAAGGGGTTCTCATGGGGTGCCGCGGGCTTGTCGACGGCGCTGTGGACGGGCGTGCCCCTGGACGTTCTCCTGGCCCGGGCGAGGCCGATCGTCCGAGGGTCCAGGAGGGCCCGGTATGTCTGCTTCGAGGGCGCCGACAAGCTGCCCAACGGGTACTACGGGACGAGCATCAAGCTGAACTGGGCGTCGGACCCGAACCGCGGGATCATGGTCGCGCACGCCATGAACGGCGAGGTGATGACCCCTGACCACGGGAAACCGCTCCGGATCGTGATCCCGGGCCAGATCGGCGGGCGGAGCGTCAAGTGGCTGAAGAAGATCATCGTCACAGAGGCCCCCAGCGACAACTGGTACCACATCTACGACAACAGGGTTCTCCCCACGACGGTCAGCCCGGAGGAGAGCGCCGACCTGCCTGAGGTATGGAAGGACGAACGGTACGCCATCTACGACCTCAACACCAACAGCGCCGTGGCGAGGCCGGCGCACGACGAGCGGCTTGCCGTCGACACAAGCAACGAAAAACAGACGTTTAAGTTCCAGGGGTACGCGTACGCGGGCGGCGGGAGGAGGGTCACTCGGGTGGAGCTCACCCTCGACAAGGGCAGGACGTGGCGCCTCGCTGACGTGGTCTACCCGGAGGACGAGTACCGGCTCGCGCCCGAGGGGGAGACGCTGTTCGGCGGGCGGCTGGACGTCGGGTGGCGCGAGACGTGCTTCTGCTGGTGCTTCTGGTCGCTGGACATAGCCGTCGCGGACCTCATACCCGCCGGCGCAGACACGGGGGACGTCATGGTGCGCGCCATGGACGAGTCCATGATGGTGCAGCCGCGGGACCTGTACTGGAGCGTGCTGGGGATGATGAACAACCCGTGGTTCAGGGTCGTGGTGCACCGGGAGGAGGAGGGCGGCGGCTTGCGGTTCGAGCACCCCACGATACCGATCCTGAACAGGGACGGGTGGATGGACCGGGTCAAGAAGGAGGGCGGGGATCTTACTAATGGGTACTGGGGCGAGAAGGCGCCGGGCGAGGAGAAGACTGTGAAGGTGGTGGAGCCTGTCAAGGAGATCGTCATGGTTAACAAGGACGTCAAGAGGGAGATCAGCTTGGAAGAGCTGAAGGAGCACGAAGGCGAGGAGGAGCCATGGTTCGTGCTGAACGGCGAGGTGTATGACGGGACAAAATTCCTCGAAGGCCATCCTGGAGGCGCAGCTTCTATCATCGGTGCGGCAGGGCAGGACGTTCTTGAGGAGTTCATGGCCATCCGTAAGTCTCGAGATCTCTTCTCTTCTATCCCAGCATATCCCCAACCACCAAACGCTAACAAACCAACCAAAAAAACAGACAGCGAAAACGCAAAGGCAATGATGCCATCCTACCACGTCGGCACCCTCTCCGAAACCTCCAAGAAGATCCTCGCAGAAGGCGGCCTGCCCGCAGCACCAGGGTCCACAGCATCACAAGAACCCCGGCCCGTCTTCCTCCAGTCCAAGAAGTGGACCAAGGCCCTGCTGTCCAGCAAGACGCCCGTCAGCCCGGACACCAAGATCTTCACCTTCACGCTGGAGCACCCGGACCAGGCCGTGGGCCTCCCCACGGGCCAGCACCTGATGATGAGGCTGCGGGACCCCGTGAGCCGCGAGGCCATCATCCGCGCGTACACGCCATTCTCAGTCCCCTGGTCCGAAAAGGGCAAGCTGGACGTCCTGGTCAAGATCTACCGCGCCAACGGGAACATCCCCGGCGGGCTCATGACGACGGCGCTCGACTCGATCCCGATGGGCCACTGGGTCGAGTTCAAGGGCCCCGTGGGCCGGTACGAGTACCTCGGCCGGGGCCAGTTTTCCGTGTCGGGGAAAGTAAGACAGATAAAGAGGTTCGTCATGGTCTGCGGCGGCAGCGGCATCACCCCCGTCTTCGCCGTGCTGCGGGCCGTGATGAGGGACCACCCCCTGGACGAGATGCCCCGCTGCGTCGTGCTGGACGGGAACAGGACCGAGGTGGACATCCTGTGCCGGGCCGAGATGGACGAGCTCGCGGCCGGGGCCGGGGAGGACAAGTGCAGGATCGTGCACACGCTTTCCAACCCCGGCGACGGCTGGGCCGGCGGGAAGGGGTATATGGGTGCGGAGCTGTTCGAGAGGGAGGCTGGCCCACCGAGCGAGGCGCGGGACGAGATGTTGTTGTTCTGTGGGCCGCCGGCGCTGGAGGAGGTTGTGCGGGAGCAGTTCACGAAAATGGGGTGGAGGGAGGAGGATATGGCTTTCTTCTGAGCGGTTGTATATATGGCAACGAGGCGTAAATGGCGCTGTAGATACCTATGATGTGAATGATGCATTTTATGACAAGAGCCTGACATGTCCTGAGATATGTGATCTCAGGCATTCTTGATCTGGTCAAATTTTCCAACTGACCTTCCCGTCATCGATGCGATGTAGATTTATTGTATGTAATGGTGGCCTGGGGCGAACCGCCCTCGACACATTACTCGCCATGCTTGTGAATGCCAGTGTAACATAGTATCCAGACCATCCAATGACATTTCCATGCACCGTTGTCTTAAGACGAAGCCAGCTCCTTAGACCGACCAACATCATCATCCACCGCAGGCTTCGCAGGGATCTCAACCCCAAGCACCTCATACCGCATGCCAACATACCCATCACTAACCACCAAGACATCCAGCTTGCTCCCCCCTCCAGCCTGCAGCGCCTCGGGGACCTTGATGCTCGTCCTCGCAGACGGCCTGGACCCGACGCCGGCCGTCTTGCCCCCGCCGCCCTGCGCCCACCCGACGCGCTTGATGGCGTACACCTCGTCCCTGGCCACGTCGCCGACGACCACGAACCAGCCCTCGTTCTGCGGCTTCGGGAACCGCGGCGCGTAGATGCGGGCGTCACGCTCGACCAGCGCGTTGAGCCGCCTCAGGACCACATTCACCGACTGCGCCGTGACGTCCTCGACCGAGACCTTCACGTTCGGCAGGACCGAGGCCGCCCTGAGGAAGCGCTTCTGGGAGCCCTGCGGCACGTGCAGGTCCCGCGCCAGCCTGCTCACTGCGCCCTCGCCCATGGCGCTGAGCTGCTGCAGCGTGGTCGTGTTCTTGGTCTTCTCGGGGTCCACGCTCGGCAGGACCGACAGCGGCGGGTCCGAGGGCCAGCGCGCCGACTTGACGGACTGCAGGACGTTGATCATCTGCAGCACGCTCGAGAGGAACCCCGACTCCGTGAGCGCGTCGATGGACGCCTGGATGATACGGATGGCCTGGTCCAGGACGCTGGTCTGGTCGCCTACGTAATCTGTGATGGGCAGGCTGATGCGGGACATGTGGGCCTGGAGCAGGAGGAAGGCCTTGACGTGCGGGTCCCACATGGGCAGGCCGAAGGAGGTTCCCGGGAACGTCAGGTTGCGGGACAGTTCCGCGTTGATGAGGTCTTCGTTGTGTCTGACGGGCAGCTCGTCATACTCTGTGGCGTTGCACATCCAGGTCAGGACGTCGAGGAATGAGGCCTTCGCTTTGGCGTGCTTGACCAGGTAGCGAATGGTCTTGTGTGAGAGGTAGTAGTAGCTCATGATCTTGCCCATTGGTGTCGGGTCGACATCCCCATTGGGATAGACCTCCACGCACTTGGACTGAGCGAGTTCGTCCAGAGACTTGTCGACCATCTCGATCATGAAGTCATTGGCAAGCTGCTGGGCTGCAATGCTATTGTGCTCGTCTGCCGCGATCTCGAGCCCGTAGTAGGACGGATTCTTGTGGAGACGCCGGAAGAAGAACGTCCACGTGAGATAGTCAAGTGCATCCTGCTTGCTGATGACGGTTTCCGCGGAAACTTCGGCGCAAAGATGGTTGTCGAGGACGGTATGAAGTGAAGATTCGACGGGGAAGC
Organism: Diaporthe sp. PMI_573; assembly: GCA_021399435.1. NCBI lineage: Eukaryota > Fungi > Ascomycota > Sordariomycetes > Diaporthales > Diaporthaceae > Diaporthe > Diaporthe sp. PMI_573. The sequence continues at coordinate 132,048 of JAJTUP010000023.1, read as the reverse complement.
CGGTGTGCAAGAAGTGTTTGTAGAAGTCCTTGGAGGCTTCCTTAGTGAAAATTCGAGCAACGCCCGAGTTGTCAAACTGGGGTCGCCCGGCTCGGCCAAGCATTTGCAGCACATCAGTGAGGTCCATGTCTCTGTAGCCTTCAATCTTGGCATCGTAGAATTGAGTGCCCTTGACGACGACCAGGTGAGCAGGAAGATTGACACCCCATGCGAGCGTGCTGGTCGCGATGAGGATCTGGATCTTGTTGTTTAGGAACAATTCCTCAGCGAGTTGTCGATCCGACTCGACGAGACCGGCATGATGGAGCCCGATGCCGAAACTGATGGCCTCCTTCAGTGCGTCGTCCTTGACCCTAGCAAGGTTGAGCTGAAGGTCCTCCTCTTCCATTTTCAAGAATCGCCTTGGGTTGTCTTCCATGCCGCAGAGATTGATCAGATCCTTGGCAGTGAGTCGTGTCTGTCTCCGTGAAGGCACAAATACAATGACGGGCTTGTCGGGGCTATGGTTCTTGACAGCCAAAAAGGTCGGTCTGTTCATAGACTGCATCAATGGGCAGAAGCCCCTGACCTCAGGGAATCCGTCAATGTAAAGCTCAAGAGGAACAGGACGGACGGAATGCCTAAAGTTGAAGAGACCCTCCTTCACGCCCAGCCAGTTGCCCAGGTCGGTGGCGTTGGCACAAGCAGTCGACATCCCGAGTAGCCTGACCGAGCCTTTTGTTGACGATGCGATATAATTCATGCGAGAGACAATGATCTCGAGAATAGGACCACGATCACCAGCTAAAAGATGGATCTCGTCGATGATTACGAGACTGACTTGGCGAACATAACCTCTCGTCTGCCAACTACGAGAGATACCATCCCATTTCTCAGGCGTGGTGATGATGACATCGGCATCTTTGATGGTTCTCGTATCCGGTGTGTTGTCACCGGTAAGCTCGACCAGCTTCAACCCAAGCGGTCCCGCAAGCCGAGCACCCCAGTCCTTGACACGCTCTCGGACCAGGGCTTTCATGGGTGCGATGTACACGACCTTGGAGCCTGGCTTTTCCCGGAACGCCCACCACATGGCCAGTTCTGCCGCGACAGTCTTGCCACTACCTGTTGGTGAGCCCAAGAGTACATTTGCAGGGGTGTTGTACAAGGTGTGAAAGATCTGAGTCTGCATGGGGTTGAAGTACTGGAAGCGTTCCGAGTATATCGCTTCAAGCCCAGGGTTCTTGAGGGCAGAGATTGGAAGAGGCTGGAGGTTGAGCAGGTCGGTGTACACGCTCTCCGTGTCTGGTCTGATAAGATGCTGGAACGACACGGGCGTGACCGTCTCTGCCCCGAGCCACCGATCCGAGACAGCCCGCACGTATATCTGGTTGGGCAGTGGGTCAGAGAGGGGAATCGTAAAGTTCATCTCATGGTCCTCGTGAATCTTTCTACGATTCAGGATGAAGAACTCATGGTGGTAGATCTCCGAGGTTTCCGAATTCTCGACCCAGACGAAGTACGACTCTGAAGTGCCATGCACGTGGTCGTTCCACTTGAAGTCGGGGTAGATGTAGAGCTTCACCCTCAACACGTCGCGGTTCAGAGGCGCTATTTCTGCTTCCACGCTGACGGTCGGGAAGTTGTTAAGGATCTTTGCGATCTTGATACCAGCACCGTGGTTATGCACAAGGCTGCCGATCTCGGCAGGTTCCATGTCGCGCATGGCTTCGATGGTCAGAGACTCCCTGGCGTCTAACTGGTTTAGAATGGGTCTGGACAGCTCAAATTGGTGAAGAGGATGCTGGAAGGGCCAAACCCGTTTTTCAATAGACTTTGCCAGTGTCAACAGAACCAGACACTCATGGCCCCATCTCCTGTTGAGGGCGATCATAAACAACGCACGGCAGATTCGACCCGCCTGCTGAGCGACGTAGTTGAGATCGTTGGTCAAAGCAAAGTCTTCTGGTTGGGCCTTTGAAATGAAAGCCTGAAGTAGAATGTTGGTTTTGGTTTGGGCCTGGTCGATGCCACCGTCAACATCGCAGGGCACGACGCGCTCGTTTTCTCTCATGCGCGACAGCTCCTTGCTCTCGTTGTCTCTTGACTGGATGTTGTCAAACTCGCCACTCATTGCGATCATCTTCAGGATATCCGCTTCCGTGCCAAATGGCTGCATCATGGTGTTGAATATCTGGATACTGGTGTGCAGGATGTAGTACTGGCTGGCGATACGGCCGATGTCCTTGCTACGAAGCTCTTCTGTCGTCTCGTTGTATATGATCATCTGGCATTGTTGAAGCGTTTTTGCAGCTTGTATCGCGAGTTGACGACGGCGCTGGACCAGCGAAGGGTCGTCCTGAAATTCGTTCCAGTCGATTCCATATGCCATTGGGTTTCGCCTCATGCGGACAAAGAGATACGAGTAACCTATCCACTGGACTGCCTCTGGAATAGACGTCACTGTCCCCAGAGCGACTTCTGCGTTCAAGTTGTCCACGAGCTTCGCTGAGAACTTCGACTCAATGGGTAGCTGATCGGTGACGGCGGTGAGATAATGCGCCAGTTTGTCCTGAGTTGTGCAGATCATGCCAATACCGGTGTCTTCGAATTGTGGACGACCGGCACGTCCAAAGATCTGAAGCACGTCGAGAATGCCGAGATCCACGAATTTACCTTCCTGAGCACTGTAAACCTGTGTGCCTTTGATCACCACAGCAGCGGCGGGCAAGTTCACACCCCAGGCAAGGGTGGCTGTACAGCACAGCACTTTGAGTACGCCTTCGGAGAAGAGCCTCTCCATCAGATTTCGGTCCGACCTTGCCATGCCTGCGTGGTGCACACCTAATCCCTTGGGCAATAAATCTCGCAGCTCTTTTGCCCTGCAGGACTTCATGTCCCTGACCGCAGCGTCGTACTTTGGATGGTCAGATGGGTCAAAGAGATCGACGCAGACATCATCAACTGCCTTCTCGTAAAGCATCTTTGCTGTTGCCACGGTATCCTTCCGGGAGTGCACGAAGACCATCACCTGATGGTCTCGTCCCAGCATCTCTCTCACCTTCTCAAAGGCCACCGTATCGATATTCTCTCTGGACTGCCTGGAGCCGGCCTTTCCTTTGACACCGATAAAGTGCTGTTCCAGAGGTACTGGACGGAAGGAGGCGTCGAAATAGAACAATCCGGCGTATCGGTTGACCTTGAGGAAGTCGGATACATCGATGTAGTTCGGCAGCGTCGCACTGAGACCGACGATCCGGATCAGAGACTGTGTGCTCTCGACCTGTCTCTCTGTACGAGCAACAAGAGATTCCAGGACTGCACCACGCTCATCGTGCAGCATGTGTACTTCGTCGATGATTAGAAGTCTAACTTTTTGGACAAGCTCCGTGTCTCCGGTGCCCTTCCTGGTGACCACGTCCCATTTCTCAGGAGTGGTGACTATGATTTGGGTGGCGACGACCTCAGCTTTGGTTAGGTGCATATCACCAGTGTATTCGCGGCAGCGAATGCCGAGCCACGAGAGACGCTTGTTGAACTTTTCTGTGATTTCAGCAGCCAATGCTTTCATGGGGGCCACATAGACAATCTTGAAGTCATCTGCGTCGACGGCAAAGTCTGTAGCAGCATGATCTTCGAAGGGGTCAGGAGTCAAATATTGCCTGACGGTATGCAGGATGGTCAGCATCGCAGCGTCCGTTTTACCCTGCGAATTGTCCGTCAGTCATCGCATTCGTCCCAAGTTCTACAGCACACAGGACTTACGGCACCGGTAGGGGCGCAAATGAGCATATTCTCGCTTGACTTGTAAGCCACGGGATAGACAAGACTCTGCATTCGGTTGAGAGTCTTGTAGCCCTTGAAGGTGTTCCGGCAGAGACCATCCAGCTCTTTGATCGTGACCAGTTTTTGACCTGGCCACAAGGTCCCAGGCTTGCCTGCAGGGATAGCGTACTCCTCATACTTGTCGAATTGAAGCCGTTCACTGCCAACTGGGAGTGCGTACCTCTTGCCGGCGTGGTTCAACGAGTTACCGGCAGAGAAGCTCTTGTACACATGAGGGTATTGCGGCTCCTTAGCCGTGGCTGGGCCAAGTGCAGCGGTTTTATGAAGCAAATCCTGCTTTCGGAGCCTTGACTCCCTCTCGGCCTTGGAGAGAAGACGGCCCGTGGGCTCGTCATCGGCGTTGTCATGTCCGGCTTGTTCCATTGCCACGGTGATCTCATCCCTGTGAGAGATGAGCTCAATAACGAACTCCAGGTCATCAAAGCCGACCAGGTCCGTCAGGAGGGACTGGAGTTCATCCTCCCTCTGCTTCGACTTGAGAGCCTCCAGAATCTGCAACTGAAGGGTTTCGGCGGGTAGCCCGTCCCTGTGTGCCGAGACAGTTGCACACCTCTCAAGGAACCACTGGGGCCCATAGGGAGGCTCCTGGTCGATTCCATCTGTCCCGTCCATCAAGTCGCCGCTGTCGAGGCCAAGCTCATCCAGCTCCGAGTCGGAGATAAAGTCCCATACATCGCGGGTCTCGCCGCTGACAGAGCTCAGGTCGAAATCATCATCGTCTTCACGGGAGCTGCTGGCTGTTGTGTCGCCGTTGGGTGCGTGGCTGGGCAGCTTGAGCTCGGCTATCGCAGCCTTCATCGCGGCCACTTGGGCGAGCCATTGCGCTTCTGCGTCGGTTACGGAAGAGGGCGCCATGATGGGTCTAAACCAGGTGCTGTGTTGTTTTGTTGAAACTTAATCAACTCTTTACACAGGTTTGGTCAGACCAAATAGCCAAATAAATATGGCTGCTGCCCCCTCCTGACGGGAGAGAAAGTGGCTGATGGCGCATCGACTCGGTATGGCTCATACTTGTCGTCTGTGATGCTTACATGCACATACTGTTAGCACTCTCGGCGTGTACCTGGCCCCACTAATTCCCACAGGGGTGTTTTGGCGACCTCCTTGCCGGAGCAGCAAAGTAAAGTGGGTAAGGTACCTAAGATACCTGGGTACTTGACTAGCGCCAAGGTAGATTGGGCGGTGGCCTGGGCCATTGCCCATCGGACACTCGGGCAGCGCATGTGACGCAGTGTGGTGCCGCCCATTTGACAAGTGGCGGGCCAGGACGGACCAGGAAACCACCGATGGGTAGCGACCAAAGTCAAGTTTCAGCCTTTCTTACCATCTACGAAACCCAAAACCTACAAACGCCCTGCCGAACACCCTTTGACAGAGCGACAACACGATCCCGAATTCCTACCTCAGATCCGCACGAGCAACTCCTCGAACCAACAAATACGACAGCACGAGCACACCGCCACCATGAAGCTGCTTTACATTGGCGTACGTATCGTGGCCTGCTGCCGCCGATAACACGCTCCATCCCACTGCTGACGGTGGTTCTTGGGTATAGATCATCCGGAACGAGGCCAAGCCCTCTCACGAACTGGTGAGCGAGAAGGAGCTCAGCGACTACTCGCGCTTCACGAGACAGAACTGGGCGGTATGCGCATCACTCCACCATAGTACGAGGATCTCCTACTGACTACGAGGAGGAATTCATGACCATGTTCTCCGGGACGGTGGCAGAAAGGACAAAGCCCGGTCGTAAGTGATCTTTACTTTGCAGCAATTTGTCGAGCGGACAGCACTGACGGCTTGCAGAACGACAGGACGTCGAACAACAAGGTACGTGTAACTTTTCGCACGAGAGAGCGATGTTTCCTTTCACACGAACTCCTACGCGAAGTCCGATACGAGCGTGTACGAATGCCTCGAGTCCAAGTGGAAATACTCCCGAGAATCCGGAATTGCCATCTGTGGCCACCGTAATACCATCAAAGCCGATAAGGGTGCCCGTCCACGTCCAGATGCACATCGCAGGCCAGCAATCACCAAGCGCACATCACGACTCTATTTGGGCAGGTTCCTCAGTCGATTGCCGCTAGGAGACGTTACCGAACTGCGGAGACTTGACCTGATGTCGAAGGCATGCGACATGGACGATATGGACAACAATCAGCAACAATGGAGCATTGCTCCGCACAAGTCTCCCGATGTTGCCCAAGAACGAGTCGCCAGGCCGACCACTCAGAGTGTGCCCAGAAACGAAGAGCCAGAGTCCGATCGCTCGAACACAGCACCTGCTGTAGCAGCGCAAAACAGCACCGATCAGAGTCCAGGCTGCCTGCTGTTCGAGCTGCTCCTTTGGTCTTCTGTCAGCGTGGGCGGAAGCCTTGGTCTAGGACCAACCACCCAGAAGCCGACTGCTAGACTGTGGCCAAGGGGATGGATCCGACGGCTAGTGTCGTTTGGGATGATGAGTGCAAGGAGACTGGCGAGCGAGTTGTCATAGCTGGAGAATAGGAGACTGACAGGGCCGCAGACTTCACATTCCACGCATACGGTCGATCCGAGGGCGTTTGCGGAATCATCATTTCTGATCACGCGTACCCAGCCCTCGTGGCTCACCAGTTGCTCTCCAAGGTTGTCGATGAGTTCCTCGAGGCCAACCCGCGGTCCTCATGGGCAACAGGAACTCCCACGATCCGGATGCCACAACTGAAGGACTACCTCGTTAAGTATCAAGTAAGTGGCAACATGCTGCGAGGAATTTTTACTTACCTGAATGCTGACAGTATGTCAGGACCCGCACCAAGCCGACAACATCCTGAAGATCCAGAAGGAGCTGGACGAGACCAAGATCGTGCTCCACAAGACGATAGAGAGTGTACTGGAGCGAGGCGAGAAGATCGATGACCTGGTCCAGAAGAGTGATGGACTGAGTTCTCAGTCCAAGATGTTTTACCGTGAGTCCCTCGCCGATATGGTCAATCCATTAGACTCATACTGACTCATCCCTTCAGAACAAGCAAAGAAGCAGAATTCATGCTGGTAAGTCATGGACAAATCAAGCTCGGTGGTCCAAAGAACACCCCGAGCGACCGCTCCCGCTGAAAGCAACTGCTGACATTTTCTTGTGCAGCGTGCTCATGTAATTACTGCATCGCATCGCATCGCATCGCAGTTTCTGTCTTTATCGTAATTCCCTCAACAGTTGGGTTTGGTTCATCCTTGGTAATGGAGGCTACTTCATTTTGAGAAAGCAATCGTCCTCTCGCGTTCACTAGCAGAACACACACGTGGAGTTGGGATCCTGGCCGGTGTCGCCCGCTGGTCGACTTATATAATCAAATCTTCCTATGATTTTCACCCCCTCGAGACGTTCCTGGAAACCAGCAACCTGCGACGGGTGCCTACCGCCACGTTTCGCCGAGGTGGCCGTTCCTGTCAGTGGTGAATCAAGCCACCCGGGGCAGGGCCTCCTTGCCGCGCTACCTGCTGAAACGGTCGCAGTCAGCTAGGGCGAAGGATGGTGACGTGACACCGGGCGACAGATTGCCTGCCCCGACGCGAAACTCACCGAACATCGTCACGGCCCTAAATGCCACCGAGCTCGCGACGTGAAGATGAGCGATCAAGCAAATGATATAGCGACTATACTACCTCATCACACTTACTCGTAACGACGGCTGCGTAGGCCTCCGCTGGAACAATGCTACCCTTCCGAGTCACGCCTGCAGCCCATCACGTTTTAGAGATCTCCCCATCACAAACAATGTTCGCATGTGAAAAGGACCTGTTTGGGCGCGCCGGAGGAATTATCACGTCACAAGAGAGAAGGGCGATCATTTTGGCGTTCGTCCTGAATGACTTCCGGGTTGTTGTGAAACTGCCTATAGACTGGCATGGCGACATATTGATATAATATTCCCCAGCCCGTAACCTCCAACCCCACCCCCGCAACTATCCTAACCCACCACAGCCGTGGTGGTTTGCCAGATACCGGAAGCCCTGTCCTGTCCTGTTCCAGTCCCAAAAGTAAAACTTCCATCCGCCCATCCGCTGACCCCTCCCCACCATGTCCCCATTGAAAAGTGGCCTTCGTAAAAAACGTCCCCAAGAGCCGAGGTATCGATGAATGGAAGAGGCAGTGTTGCGTAGTCAAGCATACGCATACATAAACACACATACACGGTCTGGGAACCGTCGAGGCTCGCCCGATTAAAGCTGAAAAGAAAAAGGTCTCTGCCAAGGCGAGAGAGAAGGGGGTTCGCTCGCGCTCGCGCTCGCAACTTGGAATTTCAGTCCCCGTGGGGGACGGAGAAGTAAATGTCAGAAGGGAAAGGATGTACAAAGGAAATGAGAAGAAAGAAACACGGAAGAAAAGAAAAGAAAACTTCAGAAGGGGAAGAAAGAGAAGAAAGATGTCATATCCGCTGTGTCCAAATAGTTGAAAACTCCAGTTCTCGCTTCCCAGAAGCATGTCATGAACAAAGCACCACCTGTGCGCCTTCTGAAGGTCCTTCGCTAGCGAGGTGAAATTTAATCCGAGATGCGATGTAGAAGTCGTCCCAGCTCCGAGGCCGTAAAAATGTCGTATGAAAAGAAAAAGGCGAAGCGGAAGCAAATCATCCCTCCTCGACGACCGCCCACGAGCTCTTCCTGTTCTGCGCCAGGTGCGCCGGGTTGACGGGAGCCTCCCTCGGGTGGATCAGGGTCGGCGTGCTGCTCTTGGTCTCCTTGATCTCCTCTTCTGTCCCGAGCCGGCGACTCGGGGTAGGTGACTTGACAACCTTGACCCCGAGGGGGCTGACACTTGCGCTGCGCTCCCCAGCGCCGCCGCCGGCACCAGGGCCCCTCCTCGTCTGCAGCGGCCGCAGGAGCTGGCGCTGCTGACGTGAGATGCTGATCTGCCGCGCGATGCTCACCTCCACGGCGCTCTGCAGCGCGGCTTCCGTGTCGTCCAGCTCGCTGGATGGCTTGGTGACGTGCGTGTGGGTTGTGGCGGAGGAGGCTGCAGAGGGTGAACGACCACGACGCCCGCTGGTTGTGGATGATGCCGAGGCGGATTGTGGCGAGACCATCTGCCACTGTGGCTCGTGCAGCGTGGGCTTGAATGGCTGGGAGATGATTATTTCATCGGTGGGAGAGTCTATCTCGGTTGGTGAGTCGAGAATGAGACCCGACTTGTCTGGCCCGAACTGGAAAGTTGTGTCTGTGGGATAGATGGGTTCAAGTTCTCGCTTGGGCTGCTTCCTCGATTGTGGCGGCGAGTCGAAGTGGTTAGGTACGACTAATGTAGGGCCATGGTGTGTCGTTGCTATGCTTGGAGGCTTTGTATCGAAAGTTGCCTGTGTGGGTGATGGTAGTCTTCCTGGTGAAGTGTTCGACCTCAGTGGCCGAGACCGACTCGTAGGAGTATCCACAGCAGGAGTCACGCGGCCTTCTGACGGCATAGGGAACAGCCTCAACTGTGGTGTCGCAGTTGGCTGTGGTGAGGTGGCCCTTCGCTGTCTTGAACGTTCCTTCTCCATTTCTTCTGCCTCGACCTTGTCGTCGATGGTCTTCAGCCTCTGCAGCGTTGCCTGCCGCCTCGACAATAATGATCCAGAGTGTTCTTGCTTCGGTGGAGGGTGAGGGTGGTGTCCGAGGACATCGCTAAACATAACACTATATCGCTCCAGCTTGGTGTCGGGGATGTTCACATCAAGGAATGACGGAATGGGAGGAAGGTTCGCTGGCGGCTGCCGATATGCATTCCCCTGTCGGCCGGGCAGCCCAGCACTTTTCGGCTGGGTAGGCGGCTCGTCTGCGTTATGAGGCATCGTATTCGATCGGATCATGATCGGCTTGTGTCTGGGTGCTTTTCGTTCCGCCTGCGTGTTGCTCCTCGTAGGTGTTGGCTTTGCAGACACATTCACAGAAGACGTTGATACTTCAACAGTCCGAGCGAGCGTTATGGTCGATTTCCCGGCGTCGGTCTGCGCCAGACCCTGCGATTCCTCCCTCTTCTTTCCTCCGCTGAACAACCCAAACAGCTTCCGCTTCCCCGTCTTTTTCCTTTGCAAAGAACCGACGGGAGCCACGCCGGCGGATGAGGGCGCCGAAGAACTGGTACCCTGGGGTGATGCTGGAGGGAACTGAGCCTGCCACCTTGACGGCGAGGGGTCCGGTCGTATTGGAGGGCTTCCCAATGCCATCCCTATTGGTATTTCCCCCGAGGTCATGGACTCTGGAGTTTGCACCCTGATCGGTATGGACACCTCGTGTATTACCGGAAAATTATTCGGGCTGTGCTCTGGGGTCAGCGCCGCCCCCCGGACTGGTACATGATAGTGAGACATTTCCGCCATGCGACTCCGGATGTACATGTCGTCCCGAGATATTCTTTTGTCGAGACCCTGTTTTTGTTGCGCCGTTCTGAAAAACATATCATCCTTTGACACCCTTTTATCCAATCTACTCCGTGACGAGCCCGTGGCTGTCATGCTCCCAGACGTGCTGGGTCGTGCTGAGGCCATGGCTGCCGGCGGCACGGAGTGTTGTGATGATGACGGTATTCGAGGCAACGGGCGGTCGAAGGAATGGAAGTTGTACCCGGCATGAAGTTTGTTTGGGGAAGGGCCAGCATTTTGAGGAAACCTGTCGGTAGGGAACAAGTTTAATGACTGCAGGGGAGGGCCTGATACACTTGCTGCGTCTCGGCCGTGCATCTGTAGCCCACTTCCTTCGTCCTGCCCATGCCCCATCTGATGACCCAGCGCGGGCTGGCCAGACTGGAGCTTGCCGGAGCTGGGACCACTTTGGACGATTGTCGATCCCCGTACTCTTGGTACAACGTACTATGCAATACGGGACTGAGGACTCAATCAAGAGGGCCAAATTCCCGGTCACCGCAGATGAGGAGGAGGGCCTCGGTGTAATGTGGGGACTGGTTTCGAGAAGATGAATGGCAACACGCGACCTGCATGTAAGTGGTCCCTATAAAATGCGCTAGGCAATGATAACATGAATAAGGACGAGCGAGTCTTGTTTGGACGAGCAGAATACCTGCCGACGGGCTGCCAAGAACTCCACGAGACAAAGGCAGAATGTCGGTGCTGAAGAAGCTCGTGAGAGTATGGGAAAAGCAACTGACTTACATATGCTGGGCATCACGAGTTGCTGATCGTATGTGTGTTGCCAGCCAAGGAGCAGATAGATTCCCGGCGAGAATCTGCTTGTGTTCCCAAGGCCCCCGTCCTCTATGGTGCGTTTGAGATTGGAGGGATAGGTTATTTCAAGAGAGATCATCGACATGGGTATGTCCTTGCAAGGCGTACGGGGTCCCCCGGACGAGGCCAGGGTCCTGGGTGGAACAGACCGGCGGGCGGGGGATGCGACCCATGCTCTAAGCTATTAGACTAATGTAGCAAAGAGGCCTTTTTGCAGGGCAGCATGGTGAGCGTTGCACCCGCTGACTGCTTTGTTGAAAGATGACTGTTTCGGAAGTTCGAGTCAAGACGATGGCTGCTACTCCGCGTTGACGGCCCGCCGAGCGAGCCTCAGCCTGACTGCCGCTAAGTGCGTTCAAGTGTGTTTAATGAGGTGCTGGGATGTGCCGTCGACCTCTGCTGCGATGACGTCCACAGATTGCCACAGCTAATTAAAGCCGCCGTGTGAGGTGGCTCAGTAATTCCCCGAGCGCCCATTGGCATCTCGATGAAGGCGTGAGAAATCGGCTTCAGTCAACATCTTGCTCACCCAGCCGCAAGATCAAGCTGAGCTTGGGGTCTTGGAGGTGCCGCTCGGCTTGGGCCGTCGAGACGACGTGAGTGGATGTGACCGCAATGAGGCTTCAGGGTTGCAATAATGAGCCGGTGGTATTTGCCAACCAATTGGTCGCGAGAATGAGTACCAGCAAATTGGATGCCATTTTTGCCAGGGCTACTCCGCGAGATTGCGGTAATCAGAGCTGAGCTTTAATCAGCTTGCCAGCTTGCGAGTTGAAATGAGTGTGCACCTCGATGCTGAGGATGGTGTGCAGGCGACTACCAACGCGCTGCAAGGCAGCAAGGCTAGCAGCGTTGCATTCGGCTACCGACTGCAGAGGCAGCTGCAAGGAGCGTTGTCACTGGGGCTTACTGTGTATAGTGAAGGGTTGTATAGTGGCCGGTCCAGGTGGTCGTTGGTCGTGGAGCAGCTCGCTCGCCGGCGCTCAGACGTGCCCACGCTTAGGCGATTATTCGCCCGTGACAGCCAGATCATCGTCTCAGAATCTCCCGGGGCTGCCCTGTGGCCCCAGCTGTGTGATTTATGACAGGAGACGGCTCTTAAGACCTAATCACCAGCACGACCAGGTAAAGTCTGAAGACTACCTTCCGCCAAGAGCGTCGTTTCACCCTACCGGAAATAGCATAGCTTATAATGTCTCATCAATGCAAATCGTGCGAGGCAGTGGCTGAAACTTCTGACTTGGACAGGAGCAGCCATCCCGGAAGAGGTGAACTTCGAGAACACAGATGGAAGGACTGAAGTCGGATGAAATGCTGTAACAAACGTTGGAAACCAAGTTTCTCGGAGGAGCCGCGCTGCTGGGCAGGCAACGCAGAGGTATTAAATCTCGGTAGCCAGACAGATTTAACACATCGTATAAGCCAAGAGAACGAGATAACGGCTGCCCACTTGTCAAAGCTTTGAAGCAAAGCCACATCGACAGTGGGTAAGTCCCCGTTGGGCTGAAGGGTTATTCAGGGTACGGCGCGGATGTGGGTTCAATCGAGACTCAGAGTAGCTCCGCGCGTCTTGCACGCGCAGCAACTCGTGGAATCTATCGGCATCGTCCCAAAATGGCGTCGGGATGTCGTCAACGTATCGGGACACGCCGTCAAAGCTCGGACTGATGATCTCGTGCATCTTCAAAAGTCGAGACCAATCTTCCAAGTGATCTACCGCACCATAGGATCGCTGGTTTAGGCAAATGTTCGAAATTCGAAGCAAGGAGTTTCCCTTTGGCAGATCCCTCTGGGCAGCGTGATCTGCGGCCGACATGAGATGCCAGGTACGTTTCAAGGCTCGTGGATCTGTCCCGAAAGGAGATCGGGCCTGGAGAGTGTTCGGGCTGCCTGCCCGACTTGTCTGCCTGTGCATTTGATTTTGCACAAATCAAAAGGTCCAGATCCCGACGAGCAGTTCGTCCAACTGCCTGTATCACAAAACTGGGGCTCTCTCCCCGAGATCTGAGGTGCCCATCCCGGATGCGGTTCCGTTCTCACGAGCTTGTCTGCCTCCTGCCCGGGAGAGGGTCACCTCCTGAAGTGGGTGCTGCGGTTACAATTGTCAAGGTGTCGAGCACAATTTTTGGTTCGCATTGTCTCGATGCCTTGTCTACTGCTGAAACTGAGTCGAGCCTCCTGAGTGTAGAGGGGTCGCATTCCAAGATGAGCTTCTCAGGAGAGAGTGAGGGTTGGCACAGGACATGATTCAAAGGGGTATATGTGCGAGTTCAAATAGGGAGATCCGTGACAGAAGTCGACGAACATCCGGCATTTAAAATGAGTCGCGCCTCCAGATCGCAAAAGCCCGAAGGGGCCCGAAGCTTGACGATTTCCGCTGCCAAGTGACTGTGACCAGGCTTTCGAATTTCGGGTGTCGATGATTGAAGAAGAGACCAGTGCACGGTATGGGATGACGTGACGGTAGCACTGTGGCCCCGTTGTCTTTACCGCTTCGACCGGACGATCCAGTGTCCACGGCCGTCTGTGAGCAGACCCATCGAGAGCGGTCTGACGAGATCGGTGTCGGTGACCCGCGGTCGACGGCGCCAATTTCCACGAAGGCCTCATACTGTACAGCTTCAACAAAAGGCGGCGGCGCGTCTGACGGCGCGCTCAGAAGACAGGAAGCTTGTCACAGGAGACGTGATCCATCTTGTTGCAGTTGGCGGTACCAACCCGCCCAGGTGGAAGTAGACTAGTATGTTCGAGAGCTGTCACGGATCGGTCCTCCTTACGGAGGGTGTGTTGTCAGGTAGTTATCCGTAGTTGGAGGTGTTGATCACGCAGCACGGCCATTCACCAGAGATTGGAAGTGGATTGGTGAGACCCGCTTACTTAAGGTGGCATGGGTGCCAAAAAACCAAGCAATCGGGCAGCGGGACATTTTGGAACTCCAAAACAACCACATCATAGCCAAACGACAGCTTCCGGCTCCCGCCACCAACCTTTGAAACCGTGTTCCCTTCTTTGCACAGAACCTGTTCTAATTCCTCGTACCTGTTTATCACACAACCCAAAACTCCAACAAGATGTCGTGGCAAGGTACGGTAACAGCGATTCCCTCTTGACATCGCCCCCCTTTTGAACCCCCACCTTGGCGCCGCGTTGGTGAAGCTAACTCTGTCTCACAGCTTATGTCGACTCCAGGTAACGACAGCACCTCACCACAAGACACGCAAAAGTCGTGCTCAGCTCCGTGTACTGATATTCGTTGCAGCCTCGTCGGCTCCGGTCATGTGGACAAGGGCGCTATCATCAGCACTGCCGGCGACAGTGCCTGGGCTACCACTTCCGGCTTCACGGTACGGCACTTACCCCGCCATTTCCAGGAATGAGGCCATGTTATATGCCCACCACCCAAGCTCGAGGCCCCTTCACAGCGATCCCGACAGAACGCACGAGGGGACGACGCAGCTAGCTGACACGGAATGGCAAACAGATCAGCGCCGAGGAGATGAAGAACCTCGCCGACATCGCCAAGGGCGAGTCCGCCGCTGTCGACAAGGCACACGCTGAGGGCATCCACGTCGCCGGCGAGCGATTCGTCGTCACCCGCATCGACGACGGCAACATCTACGCCCGCCAGGTAGGAACTTTTCCCGCCCCCTCGGAAACTCCGCATGCAGGAGACAAAGCGAGCAGCGCACTGACCTGAGCAACCACGACGTCCAGGGCCGAACCGGCATCGCCGTCTCCACGTCGAAGCAGGCCATCCTGGTCGCACACCACAGCGAGACCCAGCAGGCAGGAAACACCACACAGACCGTTGAGGCGCTGAAGGACTACCTCGTTGGCCAGGGCTACTAAGGGGATGCAACACTTGGGGGGGAATGGGATGCCACGGAGAGAGCTCGAAGTGGATAAGAACACCGGGGAGCCACCCACCTAGAACACGTGGCAGTGCGTTCAGTCTATAGAACAGCGCGGACCGTGTGGGAACGCCGAATTTTGAGCAGCGAACACCGTCGTTGATTTTCTGCATATCCGAGGCAACGTCGTACATATCGCTTTTTTGACAGCAATAATTGTGATACCGTGACGGCCCTTCTTTGGAGCCAGTAGCGTACAGAGTCGTCCCAGATTTACAAGATGGGTATTCTTCCATTTTGAACGCCAAACTATGTCTATGAGCCAATACCTGAGAAGTTGCTTCTGCCATTATCCCCAACAGCTTGGCAAAGGCTGTAGTAGTCTTATCAAGGTCCCATTACACACAAAATTAAATCCACCACGCCGCCCGGGCGAGCTCAGACCGGAAGCTCCGCGTTTCTCCTGCCACCCATCCCGAGTCGATCTATGACGACCCCGATATACGGCCCGACGAAGGGTGCACTCCTCGCAAAGGCGGCGATGGTGCCGAAGAAGTCGCCGAACAGCACCATGATGCCGTACAGCTCGATGCAGAAGCCGATCAGGGGCCACCGCAGCAGTATGAGGGCCAGCCCGGCGAAGAAGGCCGCCGTGCCCTTTGCCTTTTGCTTCCTCGCGAAGAAGAGCAGCGTCTTCTGCGGCCCGATTATTATGGTGAGTCCGATGAGGAAGAGGATCTGTTCGCCGGCGTGGTGTGAGGTTAGGTATATAGGTTCTCGAATGGTCGCCGCGGGACCGGGTCTCAGGGGGGTTCGCATACATTTCCCATCGCAAGCCTGGCGAGGTCCCAAAAGGTCAGCTGTGAGAGCACCCCACGAAAGAGGGGGGGGGCTAATAGCTTTGCGACAACTCACATGGCCCGGTCAAAGAAGAGCATTACTCCTCCTATCAGGAAGAAGCCACCTATCCTGCAGTCAGTGCACTGCTTTGGAATCACGAACCATGTCGTCGGGAAGTGGGATCATACCGCCGGAGCAGAACGCCACTCCTATCTCTGTTGCAGAGCACACCTCCAGGTTAGTCTTTCATCGTCCTCTTCCTTCACCCCCGGCCAGGTCGCGTGCGTGCGTGCATGCGACGCGTGGAGGGGCAGCAAGCAGCTTTGGGGAAATTGTATGGTAGCGTACTCTGGGAGTCCGATAGCCACATGGAGGGCATTTTGGAACGTATTAGAGGGGAACAAGCGCCTTCTTGGTTAGGAGGGGTTGGGTGGTTGTTTGGTTTCCAGAAAAAAAAGAGGTCGGCAGGAGTTGGGCCCAATTCTACAGCAACTGATGCGTACAACAGCAGCTGTCGCAAAACGGGCGGGATTGTTGAAAAGTGTCTCGTTGCGACTGAAACAGGGGTGCCTGCACTTGCCTTTGCCGGTCAGATCTCAGAAAGCTACCCACCTAACCCAGGTAAGCCAAGGCAGGGTAAGCTTCTCCTGTGCTTCCCCCAAGGGGCCCTGTGGCACAGCAGGCCGATCCTCCTGTCACTCTGCCAGGTGCGGAAGCTAACAAGCAGGAACGGCCATAGCAATTTCCTTAGTAGGGATTAGAACTACCCTTGCCCAGGAGCCAGATGCAGTCAGTCAGGGCCATTGGTTACGTGATAAGCTACAGACTCTCTCTAGGCAGCACAATTATCCTTCCTTACAACCATGATCGTCGCTCCGCCTATGCCAACTGGCGCTCCTCCATGATTTCTAAGTCTACTTGTCCACAGGTCAACCATGTCCCTTACTCAGCGCTAAGATATTCCACATCCTGCCCCCGTAAATCTGGGTGCATTGGTTGGATGGGTATCATGATGCTGCGGATCGTGCAAGATGCTAGGTTTGTAGTGCGTCTTGGATCTTACTGCAATCACTAGTCGCGGACAGAGAGCACAGGTTTGGACAAGCCCGGAACTTCATGGCTCGCATGCGTCGGCAAGGTATAAAACGTACGACGCATCAACATGTGCTCTGTCCCCGTCGCATGTTACCTCCGTCTCTCCAGGTTTTAGACACCAAGAATACAACGGCCTTGTTCTCTATCGTGACAAAAAATGGCTCCCGGCAAAGTCCTCCTCACCGGCGCGACCGGCTTCCTCGGCTCTGCGATTCTCATCGACATCCTCAAGGCCGGCTACGAGGTTAATATAGCCGTCCGCAGCGAAGGCAAGGCCAAGTCCGTCCGGGAAGCACCCGCTATCTCCTCCCTCGGGAAGGACTCGGCATGCAAGTACTTTATCGTGCCCGATCTCACCATGGAGGGATGTCTAGATGAAGCCACAGCCGGTACGGAGCTGGTCATTCACTGTGCCACCCCTATGCCGTTCACAGATGGGGACGTGGAGAGAGATGTCATCATCCCGGCTGTCAAGTGCACCCTGCGTGCTCTGGAGAGCGCCCAGAAGGCCGGCACGGTGAAGAGGGTGATCATCCTATCGTCACTCGGCGCCTTTGTCGGGCCGGACCTCGTCGGCGGCACATGGGTTCCGCCCGAGGAAATCTTCGTCGGCGAGAAGATCAACGACGACTTCGGGCCACCCTTCATCAACCCGCTGGTCGCGTACTGTGCCGCCAAGACCACCGCCCTGAAGCGGTCGCTCGAGTGGATGGAGAAGGCCGTGGCAGAGGGCACCGTCAACTTCGACCTCATCAACCTGGCGCCCTGTTACATCTTCGGAAAGGTGCCCCTGGCGACAAAGGTCGCGGACATCGCCTCGACCAGCAACTCGGTGCTCATACCCCTGATAACGGGCGCGGGCCGGTCGGCAGACGGGAAGCCCGGCCCAGCGACACTGTGCGGCGGCTTGACCATCGACGACTTCGTGAAGACGGCGTCCAGGAGCCTGGACCTGGAGGGCGTGAAGACGCCGAGCTCCGGGCCCAGCAAGCACATCGCCACGCACGTCTACTCGGCCAGGTTCGAGTGGAACGAGATATTCCCGATCCTCGCGAGGAAGTGGCCCGAGGAGGTCAAGAAGGGGATTCTGGCAGGGGAGGGTGATTTCCCCTCAAAGCCGAACGTTAACTTTGCCATGGAGGATTTCGAAAAAACGTTCGGCTTCAAGCTCTCGGGCATCGAGACCATTCTTGATCAGCTGGTTCCCCATTATCTGGAGCTGCTGGAGAAGGACAAGTCTGTATCGGCGGCCGCTTGAGTAATTGATCAGGGGAGCTACCCAGCTTGCCAGCTTGCCAGCTCAGACTGTCATTGTATTGTACCTTGAATGTGACGTAAGCACGCACGGGCCACCTCCGAGCTATCATACAAAATTTCTGGTCTTCAAATCTAGCTTGCTTTCTGCACGATGTTTCTCGCATTGCCAACCACAAGCCAAAGCTATCTGGCTTTCGGAAAACCAATGCTGGTTGTACAATTGTCGGGAGGTGTAGCATTCTCACCATCCCATCTATGCCCTCCAATTGCCAAGGTAAAAGGCCGTGTCCCATGGTTCGGACACGCCAGATTCTCTTCTGATATCTATCCTCTACTCCCGCACACCCCAACTGCCCCGACGGCCAAGCTCTTTTGCTTGGTAACTGAGTCCTGTCTCTCCCCACGAGTTCTCGGTGATCTGTCGGCTTTTTCTTCTTGGAAATTAAGGCAAAGAACAATCGATCGCGATTAAGCCGGAGCGTCAACTGTCATCCCGTCGTCGAGAGACTTCGGGTGCGTAGTCGGGGCTTGACTTTGTCGGTCGTACATATTTCTCCTTGCCTCTCTTCCCCTGTTCTCTTGTAGATGACGCCATGCGGTTTGGCAATTCCATCAAGTCTTGCACCAGTGCCACTGTCTCCCGGGAGCTTCCAAAAACGCCTGCTTGTTGACGCCTGGTATCGCGCGTGTCGTGTCCCGTCTGCTCCTCGAACGCCGTCGCCACCATCCCGTATCTGTAGTCTCAACACCAATCTGACTCCACCCCGCCTCATACCCATGTAAACGTAGTCGCAATCCCGCAGCACAAAGCACCACACCCAAACGTCCTTCACTTAAGCACAGTCTGCGCGCCACGCGCCTCCAGGTACTGCTCGGCGTAGCCCTGCGGCAGGCCCCTGATCATGGCAAAAACCTCCTTGTCGTGGTACCGCAGCCTCGTCTTGGGGTCCTGGTACGGCGCCGGGAGGCCCGTGACGTCGCAGTACCGCTTCTGCGGCGCCAGGCTCGGCGCGCTCTCGATGTTGGTGTACGTCGCGCTGGGAGCGCCCGCGCCGCCCCCGCTCAGCCCGCCGGTCGTCATCCCCGCCCCCGCGGGCCGCAGGCTCTTCTCCAGCACGAGCTTCGAGAGGCTGCGCGACGCCTGCGCGAGGTTGGGCTGCGACGACGACGGGGGCCCGCCCGCGCCCCCCGGGGTCGATGATGCGTCGTTGGCTGGGGTCGAGGTCCCGCTTGTCGAGAGGCCGTCGTCCTTTTCGTCGTCGTGGTTCCTAGCGTCGTTGTAGTTGATGTTGTTGTTGTTTGGCGTCGCGGCGCCGGAGCCGTTCTCCATCGGTGTTGCGGCCAGGGAGGCTTCCCTCCTGGAGGCGTCGCCCAGGATGGTCTTGATGTTCTTGTTGCGCCGCTGGTTGGGCCGCCACGAGGCGTTCCGGAAGGACTTGTGGATGGAGTGGATGTCGAGCTGTTCGATCAGGGCGTAGTGTGCCGCCTGCTCGGCCTCTTTGGCCTCTTTTGCTTCGGCGCTGTTCATTTTGCGTGTGGTTCTCGACTGTCGTTTAGTGGGCTGGCGGATGAATGGAGATTTGTGAGGATTTCTTATTGAGCTGTTCGGTTGGCGATGGGTATTGGGGAGAGTTGAGTTGTGCTGGTTAAAGTTGTCGCTGTTTGTCAGTGCCAGCTCCTAAAGCTGAGTGTAGCCGCGGCTAGTGAGCCTTACAGGGATGACCTTCCCACAGTACTGCACCTACAGGAGCTGCTCCTCCTCATTCGACACTGTCTTTCAAGTGACCCCAACTCCTCCCAGCGCGGTTGTAGACGCGCCCAACCCTGAACAACCCTCTTCGGAAGTCAATATTGACCGCATCTACACCTTCACCACGCGATCGCCGCCATGGTATGTCTGCATCTATGAAGAATCTAGAACACAACACTGATATTTGATTAGGAGAGCCCTCATGAGCACCAGCAGAACCTTCTGCTGTCCCGTGTCGTCACGAATGTGGTAGGTGGCCCCAATTGGGTATCTGCGTCCCCCCATGAAGCGAGTGGCAACTGATCACTCCTGATAGGAGAAACTGAACGAAGCAGTGATGGTCATGAACAGGACCCTCCAAGTAAGTTTACTCTTTCGAAAAAGGTGTTTTCAGCGTGCTGATATTCCAACAGGAGATCAACATCCAGAACATGAACATCGAGCTTGTTGCGCAAATGTTCAAGAACTACCAGTCCAACGTTCTGTTCCACCTTGAAGGTCTGTGGCAGCTCGATCATAAGCCGGGCAAAAGTGCTAGACAGCTGACAGCCCTCTAGCCACCGACAGTCTGAAGGACCCATCATGAAGGATTTCAGGGTGCGAAACCTTGGGGGCGGGAGGGAGCAGTGATACTCTGCGGAAGCCATCACATACTCATATGAGCTCTCCTAGCACACGTTTGCTTCTAGAAGGCAGTATTCCATGGAAGCAGTTCAGCAATCGACGCGAGTGTACATGAGCTTAACAATGATGACACGCAAATGTCAGTCTTTTGAGCCGAGTACGGATGTGGTTCATCATCCGTGAGGGACGCTAAAGCATGGGAACAAGAAATAATTGTTCAAGTTCGAGATGCATCAAAGTTTACCATAAGCTTCTCCATGAAACGACAGCCATGATCCGACAATCTATCTGCCTTGCGCCTATTGCAAATACAACCAGTACAGCTCAGAGTTCTGTTACTGTGAAATACGCCTAGTATCAAGTGGATAACCTGCAGGAGGTAGAAGATAACCACAAAAGGGTCATCATCCCTTTAATCTATCACATGAAACCTATATCGTCCTCCTTCTTATCATCCTAATTCGTATCCTCCTACTTCTTACCCTCCTACTTCTCATCCTCCTCTGGAAGAGCCTCCTGTGGAATAATCCGTTATGTGATACCTGCCCATCTTCTCCGGGACAACCTCCTCTGGGAGAACCTCCCGTGAAACAAACCGCTATGAGACATCCGAATAACCTTCTGGCATAGAATTCGTATATTACGCATGGCAAAACCCGTCACGACATGACCGAAAATACGTTGTGGGATAAGCTCATGTGGTATAGCCTTCTACCTGTACTCCTATGATGACCTAGGCGAATTGAGTCTCCTTGAGGAACTTGTTCCTCCACACCTCGTAGGCTTCCAGCATCTCAGTTGTAATCATCCGAGGCCTCTTCCCGATCTGCTCCCGGAAGTCCACCATGGTGATACCGGGGCGCTCGTCCTTGCCAGATTTACAGTACCTCCGGAAAGCCGCCATGCCAACCGCGTCGCAGATGGCCACGGTCTCGGCGCCCGAGAAGCCCTCGCTATCCCTCGCCAGCTCCTCCACATCAATATTCTCCATTCCCCGCTTGCCAGCCAGCCACTTGCGGAATATCGCCGCCCTCGCGGCCTCCTCCGGCGGGCCCACGTAGATGAGCCTGTCGAACCGCCCGGGGCGCAGCAGCGCCGGGTCCATGGCCTGCGGCCTGTTGGTGGCCGCGAGTATGAGGACGTCCTGGAGGACCTCGAACCCTTGCATCTCGTTGAGCAGCGTGGTGAGCACGTTCAGCCCGCTGTTCCCGCCACCGCCGCCCGACTTGGTGGACCCGAAGCCGGACCTCGAACCGCTGATAGAATCGATTTCATCAAAGAAGATGACGCTAGGCGCGGCCTCCCGCGCACGCTGGAATAGCTGACGCACTTGTCGCTCCGACTCGCCCACGTACATGTTGAGTAGCTCTGCCCCCTTGACGGCGAAGAAATTGAGGTCGCCCTCGGTTGCGAGCGCCTGGGCAACCATGGTCTTGGAACAGCCAGGGGGGCCATAGAGGAGGAATCCCTTGGGCGGCGTGGACATCAAATCTTTGATAATGTCCCTGGGCGTCTTTGCCAGGTCCAGAGCTTCCTGTAGAGCCGCCTTAACCTCTTGCTGTCCGCCAATGTCATCCCAGTGAACGGGTGGGGGTTTGAGGCTGATGTCGTGCATTGCAGAGGGAGGCACATCCTTCATTGCTCTTGTGAGCATTTCTTCAGTGATGAAGTAGTCATCTGGGGAGGCTGTCATTCCAGAGTCTTCGATGTCTCCCAGTCTTTCAAAGAGCATTTCGGCGACCTGTGAGCGAAGAGCTTTTAGATCTTTCCCGTTGTAGGCATGTGTCTTCTCGCTCACGTTGTGCAGGATGCTGTCCCCGGTATCAGGAGACAGGGGCATGTGGAAAGATGACAGGATTGCTTTCCTCCGAGCTGGATCTGGGAGAGGGAGGTTGAAGTGCGCGTCGAAGTAAGTATCTTCCCTGAGCTCTTGTGGCATATTGGTTGTGTAATCCATGCAGGTAGCGAGGACAAGGACCTTTGGAAGCTCGGCTATTGCTTCCGAGGCCAGTTTGTCCAGGAACTCCACCAGGGTGTCGATGACAGCGGTTCGGTTGCTGCGGTCATTGTTGATAATCGACTCAAAGCCGTCCATTACGACGATACTAGGTTGATTCTCTTTCGCGGTCTGAAATGTTTGAGCGATAAAGGAGAGCTTGTCACGTGGTCGAATTCGGTGGACTGTTCCCCAGCCACTCTCGCAAATCTTTTCAACGAGCATTGTCTTGCCAGTCCCACGGCCTCCGTTCAGGACAAGGCCGCACGACGGACGGCTGCATAGAGACCCGCGAGGCGGGCCCCACCGGCGGAGCTTCTTGTTCAGCTCACGAACCTGGGGCTCGAGGCCTGGTATCGCGTCCAGCTTGATAAACGCTGGTCTGGCAATTGGTACCGCGGTCTCCGGGTCTTGTGCGGTGCCGATACGGATCTTGGTCGAAGCGGCAACGAATCGAGCATTGCCACTCGTCGAACCGTTGACGCTCGTGATCTTGAAGTTCCTGAAAACCGCCCCTGCAGGCACGCGTTTGACCAGAAATCCGGGGAACACATCGTCCAGGCCCATCAGCTTGAGGGTCCACTCCCAGAACACGAGGTCCTCTTTGTCGATAGCAGGCTGACCCGTAGTCACATCTTCCAGCACGACTTCTTCAGCATCGGGTACCGCCCCGCCATCGGTGTAGATGACTTTGACCTGGTCCCCGAGCTTGACGTCGCATGCGTCTTGAAATGGCTTGCTCATCTGGACGATACCGCGGCTCACCTTTGGGTCTGCCGCGGCCCATAGTGAAGCCTCTCGTGTGGTCGCCTTGCCATCGTCCAGAGTTTTCTCGACGAAGCATCTTTTCCCATTCTCTAGGGCCGTCCCTGTGAGCTCGAGCAGAACCTCCTTGTTGACGTAGATGCGCGATGCACCTTTGAGGGTCTTTTCGCCGCCGCCACTCTTATCCGAAGGCGACGGAACAGGCCGTACTCTGACCTCGATGAACTTCATCCTCGGAGATAAATACCTGGATTTTGTTTGCCATGTGATAAGTCTCGAGAATTCCAAAAGGGACGACCTCAGATGGTACTGTGGGTCTAGCGTATTTTTTAGGAAGCCGCCCTGTGGACTTACATCGATGTACCCATGTACCTCAGTACATACACAGTAACCCACTGTCTGGGTACGTACCCAAGTACCCCAGGTACCTGCCGAGCGCCGGCAAGCTTGGAAAGTTTTCGCGACCCGAGCTCTTGTAGCTTTTGACCTCGTACCTTTGGCGCACACCGCAAAGATCCCCTCATAGGCCTCCTTCTGACCGACAAGACGGACCAAATGTCAGCGAACTCGCTCCCCTCGACACGAATGAGTCGGATATAGCAGCTCGTTGCATTGATGCTGCGTGGGAGGCGACTGCCATTGCCGCAGTCTCCGCAGTCACGATGGAGGACCACAGCACCTGCAAATGGACTGCGCCGCGCGACATCCACAGCTTTCTTCTTCTCCACGACCGCCAGACAACGCAGCGATAACACAAATTATGAGCCGCCCACAGCGGAATCGGAAAGAGAGCATGGCAAAGCCGCGCAACGCGCCAGACCAAGACTCCGTATACACAAGATCGGGGTGTACGGTGATGATTGGTCGTTTTTTCAAGCGAGACGGAGCGCCCAGCCGACGACGAGGCACGTTGAATTGAGTCTACAGGGGAAGAACCCTTACGGAGATCGCGATGCGTACGAACGACACATTGCCGCGATGAACGCCAGGCGACGAAGCCGCGAGTCCCCGAAACGCCACGAGCCAACGTATAAAGCCAAGGAGGCAGAGGATTACTCCTTCCGCAGGCTTCAGCCTCGTGAAAATGAATTCAAGGCGACCCAGCGGGGCAAAGGTATTTACCTCCGAAGACTTTGGGGCAACGACGAAGCGCCCAGGGAGGTGGCCAGGGAGCACCAGCCCCTTCCGTTAGGTCGGGCCCGGCAACTTGATGATCAGCCCCGAATTGGCCGTCAAGCGACAACTCGGACTCCGACCCTTGCAGCCGAAGACAAAGTGCTTGATAAAACGCTGTCACATGAGGCACCGAGATCCACGGAGGCAAGGGCAGGTATCTTAGCTGATGGGCTCCAAGGCACCATAGCTCGCGGATCACGGAGGCCAGCGCCCGATGGGCATCGTCTGGGGGCTGATAAGCCACAGGGAGCAGCGAATCGTAGAGTCGAGCTCGACTCGCGGACGGAGATGCCACCCAAGGTAAAAGAAGCCATCACTCGCCAGTACAAACTGGAGGCTTCCGAAAGGAAACCTCTTTTCAACCCGAGACAGTTCAGTGCTCCGGATACTCCGTTGCTACAAGCACCACCTCAGGCGAAGGCAATCGATGCAGGACAATACTCTGAAGAACTTCTTGTGGCTACAGCAGACATAGGCCCGGCTGAATCCTTCCAGAGATCGTTCGTCGAGGATCCTGTTCTGATGAAGGCTAAGTCTTTAGCGGGATCATCTCAGTTCTCTATGCAATCGTCTTCGAGGCTTGAGATGAGCTCAGAACCGAGATTTCGTCTTGTGGCTGTCAGGAGACCGACTCCTAAAAAGACTCCAAAGAGCTCACAGCTTTCCGTAGACAAACCAAAGTCTTTGGAAAGCCATATCAGCGAGTTGCAGATGGAGAACGAGACGGAGGGACAGAAAGTGCAGCCAGGGAAAATCTCCGACGTGAGGTCGAGCAGGCCTGAGCTGATGGGTTCAGAACGGAGCAAAACGACCGGTGACGTGGAGCTCAAGGCAGCGCAAGATCGACCCCAGGTAGATGCACAGGATGCCCTGACCATTCAAGACGAGGGTAGCGGAGCGGGCGACGAGGGCGACAGGGCTGTTGAACCAATGCAATCTCCGGCTCCGGATAACCGCACCATTTTTGAGAAGCTTTTTGCGGAGCAAGAACGAACGAAAAGGACAGACCGTGGGCAGCTGTCCTCGAAATTGAAAGCTACGTTGGCGCCAAGAGAGAAGCCGGACGGTGTAGACCGACAGGATATGCTGGAAACGGCCCGGCAAGATGCCCTGAACCTCGGACATGAGCTATCGATCTTCCGCCAGCTGTTCCCTGAACAGGCCGAGCCGGAAACGGCACAGAGTGAACCAGAGATATCTCGCGCCACATATGAGATACTACACCCGCCCGAGGATTCTGTCATGGTCTCGTTGAGGAACGAAGTCCGCAACTGGGTATCAAAAGAAGGGCAGCCGCAAACAAGCTGGCCCAAAGCTGGAGATTATGGTTCCCACTCGACCGTGGTTGTGATTTCTGGGACAAGCCCCTCGCTCATGGACACAGACTTCTACCGCATCGCACCGGAGGGCAAACACATGGAAGGCTGGGCCGGCGGCCTGGTCAAGGTCATCCAGGCCCACGACTCCATCAGCTACGAGCCCTTGGGCCAGTACTATCTCATGTTCCACTCCCGCCCGTCCGCACTAGCCTACGTGGACGAGGTGCGGCGGCTCCACGAGCTGAGCCGCAGACTGCTCCACGCCCCGGGCGACTCGGGCCGGGAGACCGCCAAGGGCTCCCTGGACCAGGCATCCGCATCGCCGCAGGCCTTCCTGACCGACGAGGAGAGGGTCGCCGTCCGG
Source organism: Diaporthe sp. PMI_573 (assembly GCA_021399435.1). Taxonomy (NCBI): domain Eukaryota; kingdom Fungi; phylum Ascomycota; class Sordariomycetes; order Diaporthales; family Diaporthaceae; genus Diaporthe; species Diaporthe sp. PMI_573. The sequence continues at coordinate 105,987 of JAJTUP010000023.1, read as the reverse complement.
TCCTTCACGCTCTTCTCGCCGCACATCACGCCGCACATCAGCGTGCGCATGTGGAACACGGAGCTGGTCAAGGAGCTCACGGCCAAGTCCAACATCGCGGATATCCTGCCGACGCTGCGGCCCGAGGGCAGCACCCCGGCCAGGGTGCTGCTGAAGCTGACGTCGCCGGACGGGCAGCACGGCGAGGGCCGGGGCGGCCTGACGGCCGACGAGCTGTGGCTGACGCTCCGGGACGACGGGCGCGAGCGCAGCGCCCCCTGGGTCCTCGCCAACCTGTCCACGGGCATCATGCCCATCAAGCCAGTGTTCATCTCGGAGCACTACAAGATCACCGTCAAGGCGGAGCCCGTGCCCGTGCCCGTGCCCCTGGAGCTGGGTGACGATGACGAAGTCGACGGGGGCGGCGGACAGGTCGCTGGCCCGTCGCCGCCGCCCCGCGAGGACGGCAACCGGGACGCCGGCGTCGACCGGAACGAGCGCTTCAGGCGGTTCGTCCTGACCTTTACGTCGCCTACGATCGCGAGGCGGTTCGTCAGGTGCTGGCACAAGCGGGTTGTGTACGACGCGTTGCTGGAGAGGAGTGTTGTGATTGATGCCGTGGCGATCATGTAAGGATTATTCGGGGGCTAGCTGTATATTTTGTGTATAGCATACTTGCATGAAATGGGACGAGATACCCCAGATAGATTATAGAGACATGAATGAGACAAAGGCACACCTTGACCCTTTCTTCCCAAGCTATGTAACGGACTCCTTTCAATTCAATGTGCTCTGGTGTGTCGATGACAAAGGCGGTTCAACCGGTGACGTTCTAAACCTGTAATACGGTAACGTCAAGGCCTCGTACTTGACAACGCCTTCAGCTCCTCAAGCGCGACACACTTAGGACCAAGAACAGCCTTAGCCCCGAAGCATTAATTATTTACCGAACGTTCTTGAAAAGGGCATCAGATGTAGAAGCTCAAGAAATTGTAAAATATCTAGCATCCTAAATATCTGCGCGAGCAATCTTAGGGCTAGGTCCGATACTATGCATTATACTGTACCCACCTCCGTGTTCGCAAGTCCCACGACGAAGTGCGGCATTATCGTGGCCATCCTCATTTGGCAAAACCCATCCAACAGCGCTTAGTCTGCTGGGTTGCCAAGTGCAGCCTGCAGATACGCCCCGCGCAAGAGGCTGGAAGGTGGCCTCATAACTGCCACCGTCCTCCCCAGTTTCACCTTATCTTCTCTCTTTAGAATATTGATCTGGATCCTTCTCAGCAAATTCTTTTTTTTTCAACGCCCTTCTAGATCATTGCATTCAGCGGCATAGACCATGGTTTGTGGCAAGGACGAAGTCGATGTAGCTACTAATTCCCTTGTGGATGACGGACCCGAGAGTCAGCCTGATCCACCTCCTCCGGCAGAAACCGAGGGATCCAAGGAGCTCCCTCTGATTGATCCTGGACCCGAACCGCGGAGCAATTCAGCTGAGCACCCGCAGCAAGGATTTCCCGATGGCACGCGCAGTGCCGCAACGCTTACGACCCAGCAATCAGGACGTGACTGCGCTGGTGACTGTATAATGCCTGAATATTTGACTGACGCGAATGGAACGTCTGCTTGTATGGACAGAAATATTCCTCCTACTCCTCTCAGTGACTCTGGAGTTGCGGCCACAGAGCCAAAGGACGAGAACGGCTGCCAGAAACGGCATTCCCATGTTGGTTCAACACTGTTCTTCACGTTCTTCGATCCTAGGAAATTAAACATAGATGCTCACCATAAGAGATACAGCTGCCGGACCTTGAACTTCCAGATTGGTTCATCCAGCATTGCGTGACGAGCTCAAATGAATGGGGGGACGTGCCGGACGCCCTGATCCTTCGAGACACCAAGGTCCCAGCTCATGATAAGGAGTTGTCGGTGGATATGAAAACTTCAACTGATCAGCAAGACACATCTTTATATGAGATGAGCCCGATCCTCTTCGAGCCGCTTCGGGGACTACTGAGGTCGCGATCTTCGCCTAATGATCGTGTAAAGGACGGGGCCGCCAACACGCCCGAGATACGTTTCAGAACAGATATCATTGAGCTCAGAGTCTGCGTAGACAAATGTCTTGAGGCGAAAGAGATGTTTCTCGACGGCGTCGTGAAACGCTTCGCACGAATAATCAACGCTGACCTAATAACTCTTACCCGTGACGACCTGGAAGATCTGGCGGATCATTTTCGACGCCAAAAGGTAATGGAGGACAGAAAGTATGCTGACTACATGGACTTCCTTCTTTTGGACGACCTGGGTCCGTGTAACCGGAGCGTCCATCAGCCAGATCGGCGGTACCTTTATTCGGATGAGAGTGCTGGCCACGAGGCCGCAGAAGAAAGCTTAGATTACTGCAACACGGACAAAGTATGTTTATGCTCAAAAAAAAAAAAAGATTGTTTGCTAACACTTTCCTTTTTTAGCCTCCTTTCTCTGCAATCTTCAACGCAGCACAGGTAAAGAGATCAGCAATATGTTCTGATGTCGTGGATTTCCAAGTTAAGGGACCTCTAGTGATCCACATTATCATAGAGAAGGATTACAAGCATGAAGTAATCATGAATGACCTGCGAAAGATCATCGAGGATCAGAACGAAATCTTGCTCATCGTGTCCACGGGCTTACCTGAGAGATATTTTCGACCACCCCCCGGCCCACCTCCCCGTGTGGTTTATTCGACCCACCCTCCTTCTCCCCCTCCCCCCGCATTCCCTCCTCACACCAAAGATGGAGTGTCATGTATAGTGTTGGCCCCGACTCGATCAAAGTCTCAGGAGTGGCTTATGAGAAAGGACGGCGAGCATAGAATTCAAGCACGCAACATACGGGCTCTGCAAAGAGCGATTCGACGAAAAACTCCAAAAGACCTCACCATTGATCTGTTGACTCCACATGCCAAATGGACTTTCTTCCAAGAGGTCCTCTCGGACGACTCCAACGCGGCCAGGTATCTTGCTCGAGCCTCCATTGAGCATGCGGACCTCGAGGGAGTAGTACAAATGGTTGGAGACAACTTCAATGCAGGTCACATCAAGCAAGCTGTACTGTCCATTGGGGCAAGAAGAGAAGCTCTGCAAGCCTGGGAATCGTTTTATGACCGCTCATCCGAGACCTCGGACTCCTTGTCCTCCGCGGATGATGACGATGCTACGACCAGTGCATGGTCAAACTTCCCTCCAAAGCTGCAAAAAGTTATTCGACGAATCGAATCCGAGTCGGGGCCTGACGATAAGTTTTACTGGGAGCAAAGTTTCCTTCCAAATTTGGTGGACCCCAAGGAGGCAAAGGAAGGTTGGGCTGAGATTGCAATCGATCCACAGACAAGAAAGGAAATCAGGGAGGCCGTCGCTCATCATCAAAACGCTGCCCGAGGTTCGTCATTATATGGAGTCTTGAGTCGTGGTCACACTGGAGGGGCACTTCTCTATGGCCCGCCTGGAACCGGAAAGACACAACTAGCACGTGTGCTGGTTTGCGAGTCTGGCTCTGTTGTTATTTGTGCCTCTCCAGCTGACATTGAACACAAATGGGCTGGAGACATGCCGAAGTCTATCAAGGGCCTATTCAATCTGGGCAGACTATTGTCACCAAGCATCATCTTCATCGACGAGGTGGATTCCCTTTTTGAGAGCAGGGGGGAGGCAAGCACGGATTGGGGATTGGCGGCGAACAATAGTGAATCAGCTGCTAAGCGAGATGGACGGAATGTCAAAGTCGAAGGCGAATCCTTTTGTTTTGCTCTCAACAAACCTTCCTGGTAATCTGGATCCGGCCGTTCTCCGCCGTGTTCCCACTCGCTTGTACATTGGACTCCCGTCCACAGCCCTCAGACTGAAAATCTTTGAGATCGTGTTGAGGGATGAGATCCTGCATCCAGATGTCGATTTCGAAATCCTGGCCTTCCTAACACCTCGATTTTCTGGTTCAGATATCCGGAGCTTGTGCGTCAAGGCGGCGATAAGTTGCGATACCTTTGTAGAGGTGGGGGAGAATAAGGGGAAGAGACTTCTAACCCGGTCTCTGTTTGAAGAGGCGATAGCCAGGACCAGCCCGTCGATAACCAAGCCTGCACTTGCTGCTATCAGAGGTTTTGCGAAGCAAAGCGATACGGCGAATCTTGAAAAGATCCAAAACATGGAGATCGAAGAAAGTGTTATCCAGAGGGACCTGGCTCCGCAGAAACTGCGACAAACGAATTTGGGTGAAGTTCAGGACTGTGATTCGGCTGGTTCAGGTAAACACCCTCAGACCTAGCAAGCCATCTAAAAATATCTAGAGGCAACTACGATAGGTTATCTGATAGAGTATGATAATCAATACTGATGACTGTAATTATAGAATTGTTCGTCCAAACTTCGCCGGCACGACCGCCAGACCCACCCTCGGTCCCCTCTTCGCCACCGTTGATCTCAGCCTCGTCGAGAACGGGTATAGCTCACAGGAGACAGGCCTTGGTTGAGAAAGCAGGTGACGAAGTGAACACAGAATCTGAGGATCCTGGATTTGTCGGCCTCACCCTCCCATCGCTCTATAAACCATTGGAAGAGGGCAGCAAGAAGATCCGTGTCCTGTCGATTGAGCCAGCCAGCGAAGACCAATCATTTCCACTGCCAATTTCATGCACCTTGGAAGAAGTCGACTTAGAAGACTGGACCCCCGCATATCAATCTTTCTGTGATGGCTTGCCGAACATGGATGACAAAAACTTCCGGCTCATTAAGGGTCGTGTCCGGCATGTGGTGTGGGATATGCACAATCGCGCTCTTCAAGAAGGCTGGGATGTCAAGACTCCTATCACCCCTGATGATGTCAAGGAAATCATATCTCTGGATGGATATTGTGACAGGCCATTGGAAGATTTGAAGGGTCTTTGTGACCGATATAATTGGGGAGACTATCTCGCCTTGAGTTATGTTTGGGGAGACCAGACCCATAAGAAGGACGTAATCCTCAACGGTTCGCGCTTTGAGGTGGGACCCAACCTTCACGATGCCCTGTCACACCTGAGAAATTCCTTCGAGGTCAGGTCACGAAAACTCAAAGTCTGGATAGATGCTATATGCATCAACCAGGAGGATCTCGGCGAGCGCGCAACAGAGGTAAAGAAGATGGACATGATTCACTCCGAGGCTTTAGCTGTGAGAGGTTGGCTAGGCTATCCTTCCGACGAAGTTAGCCCCGAGATGCCTGTTGTTAGATCGATGTTGGATCATGCATTTGGTTTTGTGAATGAGTCGGAACATCATTTGAACATTCCTGACATGGTACACGAAACAAGACGTGTTGACTTTGAGGTGGCACAACGTTTGCTGGATTTGGTGAGCGTGGGTGAAGATAATGCATATTCGCTGTGGACCTTCGTCGAGGAAGTTTTCAAACACCCCTACTGGAGAAGGCTCTGGATCGTCCAGAAGGTCGCACTTGCGTCCTCACTCCTCTTCTGGTACGGAGACTATGCTTTGAGCACGACGGAGCTCCGCACAATGGGGTCGAAACGCCTCTGGTCCCTCGGCGGGACTTTCCGGACGCTGAAACGCTTCATCGGAGAAGACAGGCTTTTTGATGGTGTGCAAAATTCAGGGAGTGCCCAGGGAAGAATACTATCGCTTAGGTGGGACCAAGGATACGGCGTTCATAAGGGGAAAAAGCCCATCATGGAGTTGCTGACCCAGGCCAGGCTATCTGATGCGACGGATTTGCGGGACAAGGTGTACGGAATCCTGGAATTACTGCCCTCCACGATTTCTTCGCGTGTCCGACCCAACTACGACCTGGGCTTCAGCTGGCGAGACTGCTGGGCCATGTTTGCGAAAAGCTGCTTCCAAGGAGAGGGCAATCTAAACCTTCTCGCCAGATCAGCGGGCCACTTGACGACTAACGTTGAAATCCCTACATGGTCTTTCAATCTCTCTTATCCGAGGTCACTATTTTTTGTCGCCACTTCCGGCAAGGACCAACGTTCCAGCCTCCAAGGTGGTTTAGACAGCGAAGATTCAGGATTTGTCCCTCACCACGCCATCAACAGTTTCGAAAGCAGCCTAGGCCTGGAGGGCAAACCCCACTTCTCGGATGACAACCGCCTTCTTTTCTGTGAGGGGGCATTCGTAGATACAGTCGACGCCATCACAGCCTTCCGGGCCGGAGGACAAATGAAGGCAGCACCGGCACAACATGCCGAGACTTCTCCGTGGGAATCACCGAGGAGGCCACTCGTCGCGAGCTCAATACTATCCCTGGCTCGGGTTCTGCAACAGGACAGCAAATTGCAATCTTTTGATGATCCTTCACTTCTTGATGTTCCTTGGTTCAACGCGGATCAACCGAGCCATGTTGCAGTCAAACCGGATGACTTGGTGCTGGACCAAAACACCCGGGCTGAAGTCGACGATTTTGGAGTCTGGGATTTCAAGTTAATCGAAGACTCCTCGGCAGGCAAGCGTGTGCGTTGGGAAGAAGACCTCCAAGACCACATCCTCCGCGAGCTGTTCAGCCGCGTGCTTCATGTCAACGAGACATTCGAGCTCCACGGAGTTCCGCTGAGGGACTACTTCACGTGTCAGGATGAATACTGCAAGGACTGGAAGGAATTCAAGCATGCTGCAGAGATTACAACAAGTATACTCTTCTGGCGACGGCTTTTTCGGACTCAGCACGGTTTGATAGGGACCATTCCGAAACACGCGGTGCCCGGCGACCGGATCGCCATCATTTATAATTGCGATATGCCGGTTGTTCTCGGGCCGAGAGGCAACAAATACGAAGTCGTGGGTGGTTGTTTTGTGGACGGTTTGATGAACGGGGAGGCAGTGAAAGACATTCAGAGCGGAAAACTTGCTACAGAATCGCTCTGTCTCTGCTAGAACCTTTCGATATCTACCATGTTGTACAGAGTGGCTCCAATACACTTGACCTAATTACCCATAAATGTGAAATGAGCAACGATGAAAAGAAATTGCCTTCCGTTGCGCTCACCAAGTCTGAATATCCATAGCAAATGTATAACTTATCCTCCAAGCTACCATCTAGCTATTTAGCATCTTTTGGCGGCAGATAGAATCATAAAACAAATAGTTTTAGAAGGCAACCTTCTTGGGCAGAAGAAACCGTGACGGTACAGCCCTTATATACTACTGCGAATAATCGATAGTTGATCGATTATTCCTGGTCTTTTGCTAGACTGACCAATGCTGGGCTTGTAGTAGTAGTCAAGCCTTGTGTCAGAAACCTCCTACTAAGTCTAACTCTACCAGGAGTCCAACCCTACTCCATGACCAATTTTGCTATTTCAGGCCAGTCTGGATTTCCCAAGAATTTATCTAGATCCAGTGACTTATATTAATTAAACATTAAACCGAGGAAACCTTCGTAGTGACTGAGGGCAGGAAGACAGTGTGGTAATCAAGAAATGGCTGCGAAGGCCTGCCTGCAATGTCCGTCGTGACTGCTGCCACAGGACCCCCCTTCACTCAATGGTACCAAGCACAGTCATCTCGAGCACATATGTGGTCCAAAACCGACAGCAAGCAACACCCGTTCACACGTGTCACGAATTTATCTTTGCTTTTGTCTCCTTCTTTTTTTTTGGAACAAAATGTATTTGCAACCCAGATATAGCCACTAACTCCGTTTGCTTCCAAATATTGACACTTGCCATTTGCCTCCGCGGGAAAATAAAATAAAAAGAAAGGGGGGTTGCCGGGGAAGAAGACGACGACTATGTCTTTCTTTGGCTCGCTCGCGTTCTTTTCCCTCTCTCTTTCTCTCCCCCTCTTCTCTCTAAAAGGAAGCATTGAGTTCGGCCGAAAAAACTTCTGCTGCCCCCGGGCAACCTAATTCTAGCCCTGGGCGATCACTGACTGCTCCGGCAAGAGTGGTTGCGCTCGCAGAAAAGCGCCCTCTGTCTGTTGTCCGTCTCCTGCCCCCAATTCCAAGGGCCGTGATTGATCTCTGCTGTACTTGGCGCGCACCCCGTCTCCATTCCTTTATGCCTAGTTGCATCGACCAACGCAGGCAGAGCCATCGACTCAATATCGCACTGCCAGAGGCCGTCCTCTTGTCGAGTTGCTCGCCCACATTGCTGGCCAACAAATAACCATACCCTCCCACTATAACCTCACGCGTCCTCTCGGAGCCCACGACGTCCCCAGGGATCCCGAACCAGCCATGCCGCGACTCTCTAGCAGCACTTGCTCCCGGAGCTCTCGGAGCTGCCGGCGACGTTGACGCCGGAGCCGCCTGGGGCGGCGTCGTTCTTGGAGGTGTCGATGATGCGCTTCTTGATGTCGGAGGCGAGGCTGTAGAAGGCCTTGTCGATGTTGATGTTGCTCTTGGCCGACACCTCGAGGAAGGGGATCCCGAGCTCGTCGGCGAGGCTCTGGCCCTGCTCGGTGGACACGGCGCGCTTCTCCTCCCAGTCGCACTTGTTGCCGATCAGGATCTTGTTGACGCCCTCGGTGGCGTGCTGCTCCACGTTTGCGAACCAGGTCCGGATGTCTGTGTACGGATTCCCCAACGGTTAGCATTTACGTTCCCCTCTTGGATTTTTATCAATGCGTGCCCAGACGCCTCCCCCCTGGTGCACCACCCCTGCCTCAGCTGCAACGTACTGTTGAAGGACCTCTCGTCGGTGACGTCGTAAACCAGCAGGATGCCCATGGCGCCGCGGTAGTAGGCGGTCGTGATGGTGCGGAAGCGCTCCTGGCCCGCCGTGTCCCAGATCTGCAGCTTGACCCGCTTGCCATCGAGCTCGATCGTCCTGATCTTGAAGTCGATGCCGATGGTGGTGATGAAGGATGGCGTGAACGAGTCCTCGCTGAAGCGCAGCAGGCAGCAGGACTTGCCCACGCCGGAGTCGCCGATGAGCAGCAGCTTGATCTGTCAGGGGTAGTAAAGGTCAGTCGGGGTTGCTGGAGCGAGGGTTGTCTTTGAGGAGGAGTGGTGTTGGCTGTTGAATCCGAAGGCCGAGCTGCCTCGCGGAAAGAGTTTGTCTCTGTCTGTCTGACCGGCTGCCTGTCTGTTGGTGTGTTCATGGCCGAGGGGAGAGAAGGATGTCGGCATGTCACCGTTGCGCCTTATCGCGTTCGGTGACATGTGGGTGGCGGGACAGAAGGTGGACGTGTCTCTTTCTGGACTGCGGTGGACCAGGACCCAGGGTCACATACCAAAAAGTCATAATTCCTGTTGCTTGCCATGTTGAAGGAGGTGGGAGCACCGCTTGGGATGCCGTGTTTCTAGGGAGTGTCGGTCGATTGTTGGAGGATGAAGTGAGCGAGCGACGGGGTGGGAGAAAGGGCAGGCAGGCACTTGGCTCTTTGGCGGTTGGGCAAGGAGGGATGATGATGGATCCAGGATTAGGACAGTCTAGCAGCAGCAGTGGGCAGGCCAGGTGGGATGGATGGACCTGGTTCTGGCTTGGCGTCCCTTTTGCCTTGTCGGGTTCGCTAGCAGCCGAAACGGCGTCAGCAAGAGGAGCGAGAGATGGTTGTAGTAAGGAGAAGGAGAGGGAGAAGGAGTATGTACTGTGTGGGACAAGGTTCACGGCTCGCAGATGTTGTGCAGGAGAGAAGGTTTGGAAGGAACCTCAGGGCGGAACGAGAGAAGGCGGTCGATGAGAAGCCAGGTTCCAAGGGTTTGGTGGATGTTCGCTCGGAGTGCACGAAGATGGGTGGATGCGTTGGGTTGCGGTTGAACCGTGTCAGTTGGAGTTACGTGTTAGCCTTTGGGGGGATCAGTCTCCAGAATCTCCATTCTCCATTCTCCATCTGGCTGGTTGACGGCACAGGGCACAGGGCACAGGGGTAGCGACCACCCAGACCACCTCCTACCAGTGGCCACTCAACTCAACCAATACACTGAATACATTCTGCTGTATCCCCGACACCGAGTTCTGGTCCAGGTTGATTTTCCTCCAAGACTTCCCAGGACTACCGGTCCAATCTCCCGGGCCAACTGTCGAAAGCCAAGGCAACCGCGGCCACCCTCCCTGGTGATGTCAGGGTCCGGCCATTTGGGGTTTGCCCCTCTACCGAGGCCAACCATCCAAGCCACTGACGCCACGCGTTCGAACTTTTGGCCGGCGGGCCTTGCGAGCTTGGTTCCCATGGCGAGACCTTACTCTGATCGTCAAAGTCTGGAAAAACCGTTATCACTAGCTTATAGCCCGCGGTTGTTATTCCTGCGCGGACAAAGGGAAAGTAGACATCACATGCTAAGCACAATGGTCAACAAGCATCTCCCAGCACGCAGCGAACACCTCTGCAAGTTCATCGCCATGGGAACGACTGCTCCCCGTCCTGGTCAGGCAGGTTGCGTTTAAAAAGAAACAAATATTGTCAAAATAATTCGACAGCAATTTCTAGCAGCAGAGTTTTGGGCTCCTAGGATTTGACCAGCATATAGCCGATTGTTATGTATTGTGACGGTACACCCTCTCATCTTCAACCCACGCCGCGTAACAATGTCAGCTCGCCTTTTGGCGGTCTGTTTAGTTAGCACGTAGCCACCTGGCATAAGCCCACCGGATCCGATCCAGCGCCCTGACCTGGATCTGGATCCCCTTGCCGTTCGCCACGTCCTCAAGGTCCTCGAGGAACTCGCTCTCGACCTCACGGGGCATGAACCTCCCGACCCGCACCAGGTTCCGCAGTATGTGCACCTCCGTGACCAGCAGGCCGTGGTCCTTGTAGCCCAGGATGCCGTTGACGGGCGTCGCCTCGGTGAAGATGCGGTCGATGTTGCGCAGCGTCCTCACGCACCGGCCCACCCGCTCCCCCTGCTGCCGGGCGCCCCTGCGGTTGCTGAGGAACACGCCGCGCAGGTACGAGAGCACCGTGATGGAGACGAGGATTCCCGGCGTCAGGCCCACAAACCCGAACACGAGCTCCTGCGACTTGAGCAGCGCGTCGATCCCCGTCATGGCCACCTCGAGGTCGACCTTGGTCTTCTGCACCTGGATCAGGAGGCTCCTTACCAGATCGCCCCTGACGGCCCCGACAAAGGGCTTCCGGAGGTCTCGCTCGTATGCCCTGAGGACGGGGGTCACGTCGCCCTCCTTGACCTTGTCGCGGATCTCGGCAATCTGCGTCTCGGTCAGGGGGGAGGAGGACTCTGCGAGGCTGGGCTTGTCCGTCGCAAAGTCCACTACCATCCGCTCCAGGCTCTCACGGTCGGCCTTCAAGCTGTCGCGGCTCATAATGGCAATCTCGGATTGGGAATCGTGTCGAATCGTGCCGATGACCTTGCGGACTGGCTGGACTACCCAGTTGAACCAGAAGTCCCGCGTTGTCACGCCAAGGTCACGGATCCAGTCGATGATATCGGCTTTGCGGTTGGCCAGGATGCGGAGGAGCGTGGACGAGGAAACCAAGAGAAGACCCATGGGGAGCCAGTACCTGACGAGCCGGGACGGACGGCCGTTGGCGGCCACGACCTTGTTTGTCTCCAGAATGTGTCCAGGGATACGTTCCTCCAGAATAGAGAGAAGTCTCCTTGCCACGATGGCAGGCTTGTTGACCATTTCATCAGCGTGAATAGAGAGATCGGGGTCCTCCTCGATTCCGGCGAAAACCTTGTCCTCGAATTCCGATACGCGGTGTTCCAGGTTCGATGCATCTCGTAGTACCAGGTCCATCAGGGCGACGCTTCGCTCCACGACGCCCCTCAACTCGGCGCTGTGCTCGCGGACGTCGCTCTTCTCATCGTCAATCTCAAAATTGAGACCCTCGTCCACCAGGACACCCAACCCGGTCGCCGTCATCTCGCGCAGCCTCTTGAGCTGCATCTGCTTCTGCTTGGCTTCGGATCGGCACAGGGATACCGTAGAGAACATTTTCCGTTGTACATCTTTGAGGGACCGCTCCATCACGGTCTCCCGCACGATACCGTAGAACCGGGCCCATCTCTGGGCCAGACCGTCGTTGTCCGACTGTGGTGACCTGCTGAACAAGCTCGCGCGCCGCGAGAAGGTCGAACGTATTCTGCTCTCCTGATAGATGTCCTTGCCCCATACCCACCAGCGCATGGGTGACGTCTGGACAGCATAGAGACTGCTGTATGAGTAAGACCCTAGAACTTGGTCCCAGTACCAGATGTCATGGCTCAGTGGGATAATTTGGTCCAGGAAGGTGTTCAGGATCAAGCCGTAAGTCTGCGTTGTGGCCTTGCTGACGAGCAACCACTCGACCTCGTACTCATACTGGCTCTTAGCCTGGACGACGTCTGGTCGCTCAGCGGCAGTAGCGAGGCCGGACTGGTGAAGAAGACCGACGATGCTTGCAGCAGGCAGGATGGTAGTAGATGTTGTCGAGAGTCGTTTCACGATGCGCAGCAGGTCGTTCACCCTCGGGGATGAGAGGTCGGCTGCGGCTGTACTGCGGGCGCCGATCTCGGTGCTACCGTCATCCTGCTCCTCAACAGCATCTTCTGTATCAACCAGCGGATTCAAAAGAATACGGTCTATCTGGGCGTCGACGCGCCGAACTTGGCTGTGGGAATGTCAGAGACGGATTCCCCTGGACGAGATATGCAAGAGACATAGACAGCATGGGAGCTGCTAGGCTGAGGTAAGGGACATCTCCGTATGGGGGAATGACCCGGGATGTGATGAGCCTGGTCGGGGTTGGGCTCAGCTTGGACTTACTCGGTCACAATCGACATTCTTGACCTCAACAGTACCCGTCAGGCATCACCGGAATGTGCTCCGTGCTCCTGCTCCGTGCTCCGTGCGTGCTTTCGTAGGGGGCGTGAGGCTGACGGGAGATGGATAGGCGGGCTTGGGGTCCGGCTACGCGCGGAGGGTGGCGATAGGTCCGATCAGGCCACGCAAGATTGGCCCTCGGAAGACAGCACAACCGAGAAGGGAAAAGAAGATGGATGGAAGGAAAAAGTGGGCTACTGCAGAGAGACCTCCCTGTTCTCGCTCAATCCGGTGGACCGGTTGACTGGGAGCTCAGGTTGGAGCGGGTCTCTTCTGGCCTCAACCGTGACTGTGCAGCGGTGGTACGTGAGCGCTCCTCAATCGGGAGGGAGCTTTGACGCAGTCAACAAACAGCAGCGACCAACTCAAAGCTTGCTTAGAAAGAAACCACACTGCCCGGCAGGAACATTAATAAAGGAAAAAGACAACAAGAACCCCAGAGGTCCATAGAATGAGGAGATTTGTTGGGCTTTTCTGTGTCTGGTTTGTGTAATGTGGGCCAGAGAGCGACGTGGTGCTGGGTCGTTGGCAAACAGCTTTCGAGGGGGCAGGGACGAGAGTAGACGTCATCAACCCCCCAAGAACGCCCGCAGAGCCTCACCCAGCACGCCCTCTTTGAAGGGTGGCCACGGGCGTGTTCTGGTTGGCTGGGCGAGAGAATGGGACAAGCCACAATTCTCAAGAAGAGGACAAAGAGTATTCTTCTTCTTCTTCTTTTCTACAGGGCAGGACCAGGACAGCTTCTTGGTGTCTGTCTCGATCCGGCCTAGATGGAGACGAATGCAAACTTGTCAAATCCAATCTGGCGGGTCGGACTGGCTGACTGGCTAAACTGAACAGAGGACGGCTAGGAACATTCGATTGCAGGCACTCTCATGCGAGCCGGTACCCTCACCGCCCGGACAGCTGCACGTGCTAGAGAGTAGCTGTAGCACGTCTAGCAGCCCAGCGAACAGATTTCGAGCCGGCGCGAATCCCAATTGAGCGGCTCATCGAAAGGTGGTGGCATGAAACAACCCTCTCGGGCGAGGCAGTCAGAATTTGCCGCTGCCAATCATGGGCCCAAGATTGACCCCGATCTGCAGATGCCAGGCTGTGCTGGGGGCGACAAGGACGCCAGGAGCAGCAGCCAGGATGGGTGTTCCTGGGACTAGTGCTGGGTAGTGCTGGACGGAAGACGGAATCTCACTCGGGGCCATCTGCTCATTCTGAGATTGAGTGGGGCACCATTGGCTGACGGCCCTTGCCCCGGCCAGCACGAGCTCCGTGGCCAGCCTGCAGGGTCCCTCGAGGCCCAGATAATAAAACGCCCCTGGCAGAACCTGTAGATTATCCTCTTCGCCTCTACAAAGTTCAGGATTGTTGAGGACGGTCACAACACCCTTCTGCACCTCGAACACACGACAGTGTCCCTTCTTGACCCGACGTGACACAGCCCATATCTGCTTTTCCCTCTAGGTCGCGCTCTCCCTGAGGAGAAGAACACTTCCCACCATGGCCACCGTCGTGTAAGTACAGATCGCCAAACGCCCATACCGCGATTTCGAAACTCCGAAAGCGCGCACAGGACTAACATTCGTCTTCCTAGGAGCTCGACGCTCTCCGCCATCAACTCCACAGTCGCCAGTGGGTTGAACTCGACAACACCAGCCGACTACTTCTCCGTCTTCGAGGAGGTCTCCAAGATCCATGTCCAGCTCAGCGTGGCCGAGCGCCTCTGGGCCTCGTGGTATCTCTACATGCAGAATGACACCCTCGCCACGGGCATCATGTCCTTCATGATGCACGAGATCGTCTACTTTGGCCGCTGCCTGCCCTGGGTCATAATCGACGCCATACCCGCCTTCAACAAGTACAAGATCCAGAACGTGAGTGTTCTCCGACAGTTTAGTTTCTCGAGAAATGGCCGGACATGACTGACCCGCGCCGACAGCAAAAACTGCCGACATGGAAGGAACAGTTCGACTGCGCCGCGCTCGTCTTCCTGTCCCACGTCACCGTCGAACTCCCGCAGATCTGGCTCTTCCACCCCATCGCCACCTTCTTCGGCATGGACTACGGCGTGCCCTTCCCCAGCATCTTCAAGATGGCCTACCAGATCGCCATCTTCTTCATCATGGAGGACGCATGGCACTACTGGTTCCACCGTGCCCTGCACTACGGCCCGCTCTACAAGAACATCCACAAGCTGCACCACACCTACTCGGCGCCCTTCGGCCTCGCCGCCGAGTACGCCTCCCCGATCGAGGTCATGCTCCTCGCAATCGGCACCGTCGGGTCCCCGATCCTGTGGGTCTCACTCACCGGCGACCTCCACCTGTTCACCATGTATATGTGGATCGTCCTGCGCCTGTTCCAGGCCATCGACGCCCACTCGGGCTACGACTTCCCCTGGAGCCTGCGCCACTTCCTGCCCGTCTGGGCCGGCGCGGACCACCACGACATGCACCACGAGAAGTTCATCGGCAACTACGCCTCCAGCTTCCGCTGGTGGGACTACTTCCTGGACACCGAGGCCGGCGAGGTCGCGAGCAAGGCCCGCAGGGAGAAGAAGCTTGCTGCCATCCGGGCCAGGAAGACGCAATAAGCGCATTCCCTACATGGGAGTCTTCATGTCGCCACGAACGGATCATTGCCGACTCCATCCATAAATTGGGAAGTTTTTGGCATACACCACACGAAAGCCACACAATTGGACGTGTTGAACACGTCACACGACGTACTGGAAACGAGGATCTAGAACATCGCACGACTCAGCCACAAATGACTGCCTCCTGTTGCAAGGCAGGATTATATGACCGCGAGCGTGATAGACGAGGGTGGCGTCCTCGAGGAGCTTTGGTTCCGCCTGTATATAGCAGTTTGCCCGCCGCCTCTCGCTCGGCGCCGCTTAGAATAATACTAGTAATACTTATGAACGAAAACAAAGCCATCAAACACAATGCATCAGTCTGGGTTCTGCCGTCAAGTGTTAAGCCGCCAGCCTCAGTTCTCACCCCGACTTCTTGGGCGGAACGCAGCAGTCCCCCGACGTAGATGCGACATGGTCCGCCAGCCCCTTGAGCTGACAGCTCTGGCCGTCAGACGACGCTGATGACGTCTCCTCCTTGACCTCCCCGAAGCTCTGCGCGTACCCGTCGCAGATGGCCGCCAGCTCCGTGTCCTTGGCCGACAGGCCCGGCGGGCTGTGAGTCGTCCAGCGGATGAAGGTGGTGTTGTAGACCTATGCTCTACGGGTTAGCAAGAGCCTGGGATGGGGGTGCGGGATGGGTAGGGAGATGGTGCACGCACGTTGGACCACTCTGGGTGGTGGTTCTTGATCTTGCACTGTAGTGACACGGCCGTCATGAAGTC
Organism: Diaporthe sp. PMI_573; assembly: GCA_021399435.1. Classification (NCBI taxonomy): domain Eukaryota; kingdom Fungi; phylum Ascomycota; class Sordariomycetes; order Diaporthales; family Diaporthaceae; genus Diaporthe; species Diaporthe sp. PMI_573. The sequence continues at coordinate 89,906 of JAJTUP010000023.1, read as the reverse complement.
CTGGGATATCAATCACGTTAGTTTCCCCTTGGCTTGAAAAGCAGAGGCCGGCAGGCTCTGGCTGCTGGTCGGGGTCTGCCATACCCATGTCTTGGCAAAAGTCTTGAACTTAAACGACCGCTCAATGCCCTGCCCGTCTGTCGTGAGGGTCCACCTGTTGCCCAGGAGCCCCTCCAGCTCTTTCGTCAGGCGCGGCTCGTCCGAGCCCTCGGCAAACTTTGGAGTCGCTACCATGGCGGCTGTCTTTGAGAATGACCGGGTGGCGACGGTGGGCTTCAGGTGTAGGAACGGTCGGGATGCTGGCCTCAGAAAGCTTAGTGCTTTCATCGTGGTTTGAGACTCAGGGTTTAGGATGGGCCGTTTCAAGCCTCTGAGGGTCCTTTGGGAGGGGCTGATGCCCGGAGAGGGTGAGGTTCGTGATGCTCTGAGTGCGGATGCAGTATTACGTAAGGATCTGGGCAACTTCGAGTTCTGAGATGCTTGTTCAAGAGATTCATACGGCCACGGTTATTATGAATGTGTCTACCAGCATTAATGGCTGTTTGGTGTTATCTCAGAGTCCCTTCTCACTCCATCGTAATCACTGTCGGTCTGCCAACCGTCCAAGCCCCGGCCTGAGTAATCCACGGCTTGGTCCCAACCAACCTCCAAGAGTATGTATGTCTGTACAAAGCTGTGTCACGCATTGTCTCCCACCTCATGCCTCAACGCACCGCGTTGAAAGTTCACTGTCTTGGTCTCTGCAATTCCACCGAGCCCGCATCTTACCTGGCGCTTATTGCCAGGTCACGACGCCGGAAGTAGTCGCAAAAGAGGAGGCTTGCCGTGACAGCGAATAGAACCCACGTTAGGCCATGTGCAGCTTCGGCCTGCATGCAGGCGCTTACCGCGACACCTTGAGCCCAGCCGTCGGCATCTTTGAGCCGATCCGCATCGACAGGAAGATCTCCCCAGTTGATCTTGTTCCAGTCGGCAACTTTCCATGCGTGGCAGTGGTTCCCGCCCATATTGACCATCCAAGCGATGCCTCCAGCCAAGAGACACAAGGTTCCAATGCTGTCTGCGACAAGAGGGACAATTGAGGGAAATACTTCAATGTAGAGAGCGACAGTGCCAATTGTAGAGATCAGCATGCCATATGCTCCCAGGAACACAAAGTAGCGGACTGTTCTAGGTCCATTGTTCTTGTCGAAAGCTAGGCGCAGCGGCCAGAGACATACGGGGCGCTCAAGCTTGGCGTAACACGCATCATGGGTGAGGCTGATAGAGAGGCCGAGTATGGTGATGGCCAGCATCATCTGGAACTGTTAGAATCCTTGTGTGAAGGCACGGAAAGCGGAGCTGATGTACCTGAAGGCCACGCACACCGAGAGTGATGTTTGACAGCATCTTGCTAGCCGGTGACAGGTGGGATGCTCCAGGGCTCGAAGCCAAGTGGACGTCTTGAGGGACCGAGGTGGAGGGACCGAGTTGAATAAGTGTTGGAAGTTGCTGGTCAGACAGAATGAGTGCTCGACTCGGCAGACCGACAAGGTCAAAAAAATTGAGCACTCGTCGACGGGCCAAACACAATGCTGATGGCTTGTACACAAGAAAGGCAAGTTCTGAGCCCAGATGGAGATGAAAAGCTTTGACGAAATGAAGATGAAGGGTGGCAGAAGACCAGCGGAAAACCAGCAGTCTTAAGGAGCGGGTTCAGAAAGGACGGCACAGTGCTGTTCTTTCCTTCTGCCATGTCTAACCTGCCCCCTGATGAGCACCTTCCATTCGTCGGGGCCACACACAATTTCCCCCCTCGAGGAAAGAGTTTGTCAGTTTTCGCGGAAGCGAAGTCCTATGAAATTCTAGAATCCGACACGAATTGCATGTTGCTTGGTTACAACCGAAGGCCCGAGGTGGCTGGTCCGCATAGCACCGACTGTACAGGCTCGTCTGGTCTCGTGGAACTGAGTGGCACACAGGACGGGTAGAGGCAAACACAATTGAGGTGTCACCCGGTCTGGAGTGACAAGGCATCCAAAAATGATCCGACCTGGACTTTCAGATTCGCATAACGCCGGTGCTTTTACCTGAACTGGTGGGATTGGGTAACTCTTTCCAGCCCGAGTTGATTTTCGGCTTCTATGAGAACCACCTCTATATATCCCTACTGTTTACAATTTCGTCCTGGTCATAATTGAATAATGATAAAAGGCCCCGAAGGATTCAGGAACGAGGTCATAGTTGAGTTACCGTATTCTTTGGTACCGTTCGGAGGTTTTATCACTGGATCTGATACATGTAGGACATGCCTGCTGCTCAGTACACAGCCGGTTCAGCCTAAGCAGAACTTACAACTGGGCAGGAACTGACGATGGCAGCCTGTATTGGTCATGTCACTTTGATGGAGATCAAAATGATACAGAAAGTAACAAGTACACTTTGAGATTGGCCACTTTTGGAACTTTCCAGGTTGGACATGGGCCGGCCTTGAAGTTGACATGAGCATTCATGGCTTGTGTGGAAGATGTTGTCTGTTTGGAAGTGGTCCCGACGTTGCTAGGGTTAGGCTTCGACTGCCTGGGGACTTACACAGTGATTGCTGTCTCCACACTGAAGCTGTCGCTTGTCGCCCCCACAATGAGCCTCAGAGAAAGACCAAACCACCAACCCCCGTGAGGACGCGCCTAGCCCGTGCCGCGGCGGCAGGCAGAGGACGTAGCTCTCCAGCTCGCGCTCACCATGAATTAACTGTTTCGTCACTTCACTTAAAGCTTCCAACAGGCCCCAGTCCTTCCATTTATCTCTCCGAACATGTTCCAATTCTCCTTTCTCTTTTTGTCGTGATACCCTCTGAACTCTGCTGCGGACCACAACCCATCACAAACTGTCCATATCGCAATGGCGCCGTCAGCGATCTACGAACCGCTCCCTGCGACGAGAGGGCCCAAGGAGGACCTCCCACCGCCGACGACGTACCCTGTCAAGGACCTCAAGTTCGAGAAGATCGTACCACCACAGCCCGATGGTCGCGAGAAGGCATTACAACAGCCAGAAGGCAGCGCTGCAATCGTAATAGATAACGGTACACCACTTCGTGCCCCTCCCCGGTTTGCGCGACCTGCCCCGAGGCTACACTGACACTGTGACGATCGGGAACAGGCTCCTCCTCAGTCCGCGCAGGATGGAATTTCGAATCCACCCCCCGTTTTTCCATACCGCCCATCATGGCCAAATACCGCGACCGAAAACTTGGAAAGACATTCTCGTTTGCCGGGTTGGACTGTTATTCCGACACCACCGCAAGAGGTCACATACGGAATGCATTTGAGCAAGGCACGGGAGTGGTCAGCAACTGGGACGTCATGGAGCACGTTCTTGACTACTTGTTCATCAAGCTGGGAATGAATGGTGTCGAGGGCAACATCGACATGCCCATCGTCATGACCGAGGCGGTTGCCAACCTGCCATATTCGAGGAAGTGTGAGTCTATGGCCAGGACATGCCATGAATGATACACAAACTCACGAGGAGACAGCTATGACCGAGATCATCTTCGAATGCTACCGCGCCCCGAGCTTGACTTACGGAATCGACTCCCTATTCTCCTACCGACACAACGGGGGCAAGACCGGCCTTGTCGTGTCGTCCTCCTACAGTTCCACACACTTGATACCAGTTTACAGTCAAAAGCCGATGCTTGCTCAAGCTATCCGCTTGAACTGGGGTGGCTATCATGCTGCCGATTACCTGATGAAGCTGCTGCGCCTCAAGTACGACCACTTCCCCGGGAAGATGAACCTCTCTCAGGCCGAGTTCATGGTGCGGGACCACTGCTACCTCTCGAAGGATTACGACAGCGAGCTGGCGACATACCTTGAGTGGTCTGGACTCGAAGACCGGGAACGAATTATACAATACCCGTACACGGAGGAAGTCATCGTTCAAAAGACAGAAGAGGAGCTGGCAAAGATCGCAGAGCGCAAGAAGGAGAGTGGCCGTCGGCTGCAGGCACAAGCCGCCAAGATGCGCCTGGAGCGGTTGCTGAAGAAGGAGTCGGATCTGGAGTACTACAAGGATGTTCAACGAAAACTTGTCGAAGCGAACAAGAAAGAGACAAAGCGTATCCTGGACGACGCCGAGATGAAAGATGAGAACCAGCTTGCAAAGATAGTCAAGGAGCTCGAGGGCTCCATCAAGCGGGCCCGGCAAAAGGACCTCGGTGGCGAGGTCGAGGAAGAGCAAGTCGAACCGCCTTCGTACCACCTGCTCGATGTCCCCGATGATCAACTTGACGATGCTGGAATCAAAGAGAAGCGCCACCAGCGGCTTCTCAAATCGAATCACGAGGCGAGGGCCCGCGCCAAGGCAGAAAAAGAGGCCGAAAAGGCCCGCGTTGCGGAGGTGGCCCGCCTGGACGAGGAGAAACGGACGAATAACTTGGAAGCTTGGCTGGATGAGCGACGACAAGCCCGCCTCGAGACGCTCGGAAAGATCAAGGCTCGCGATCGGCTCAAGCAGGACCTAGGAAACCGCAAGTCCCTCGCAAGTCAGATGCGCATGAAGCAGCTGGCCAACCTCGCCTCGGATAACCCAGCCGCCGCCACGGGCCGCAAACGCCGGCGCGGTGGAGATGACGACGACTTCGGGGCGGACGATGCGGACTGGGGTGTCTACCGCAACGTCGCCGTCGGCGCCAACAAGGGCGACAGCGACGACGAGGACGAGGAGGAGAACCTGGACGTCAACATCGCGAACCTCGAGGAAGACCTCCTCAAGTACGACCCACTCTTCACCTACGAGCACACCCTCGGCGCGCAGAACAACTGGACAAAGTCCATGCTCCACGCGTGGCGCTACGGGCCGCGGCCGGACGAGGGGACTCAGGCGGAGCGGAACCAGCTGCACCTGAACGTGGAGCGCATCCGCGTGCCGGAGGTGGTGTTCCAGCCGGCAGCCATCGCGGGCGTCGACCAGGCCGGCATCGTCGAGATCGCGGGGGACATCCTGACGCAGCGGCTGACTGCCATCCCGGGGATCGACAGGAACGACTTCCTCAGGGACATATTCCTCACGGGCGGCGCGACGCTGTTCCAGAACTTTGACGAGAGGCTGCGGACCGGCCTGCAGGCCCTGCTCCCCGCCGAGTCGGCCATAAACGTCAGGAGGGCCCAGGACGCCATGCTCGACGCGTGGAAGGGCGCCGCGGGCTGGGCTGGCGGCGACGAGTGGAAGAGGGCGAGGGTCACGAGGGAGGAGTACCTCGAGAAGGGGCCCGAGTGGTTCAAGGTAAGCAGGATTTGATTCCTCATGACTTCTTTCTCAGCGTGCGTGCGCGTGATCAAAAAAGCGGTGTGGCTTACGTTTGCCTACAGGATCATGACCTCGGCAACGCGTTCTCCTAGGACGTCTGCGTGTCGCCGCGACGGTGGCGAGGAGGCCTGGGGGCAATGCTCGGAGCAAAAAAGCCTTGAGGATTTGCTGGGTTGCTCAGGGACGGGCTCGGGGCGGCGGGAGATGCGGGCGAACTGGGATGGAGATGCTAGATGATGGGCCACGACCTGGTTCTTGTCGAGTGCATGTGTTGGTCAGGGAAAGAGGTACATTAAAAGCAGCGCATAGAAAAGTTAATGGAGAAAGAGAACACAAGCCCTACCGCCGACGACACCATATGGCTTGCTCATGGTGTCGCCTTCTGTCTGGCCTTTCCATCAAGCCTGGCCGTCTGGTCCCCTTTGCACAGCCCATGATCGCGGCCTCGGTCATGATTGACAAGCAAATTCTATTTCCGCCCTGGCCCGTCTTCTCAAACACCTCATTCATTCAGCCGCACCTTTACTCACGGCCCATGTCCACAAAGTACAAAGCACAACCAGCCTGTCATCCTGTCCAACACGAACAGGGCAAGATTATACCTCAAATTCACAGCCGGGCAAAAAAGGCAAAAAAAGAACAAAAAAAAGATTGATTCGTTTGCGACGGGAATTGAGCCCGACGTGGGGGTCGAACTGAGTCGGATGTTAATGGACAAGTTCCGGAATTGCAAGTCATATTTGTCTGAATTTTCTCTTACCCCACAACCTTGAGATATTTTTCTCTTTTCAGAACACGAGGCTCAGTAAGAGTCTCACGCTCTACCGATTGAGCTAGCCGGGCGTCTCTTGGACGCTTGAGTTGGAATCGCCCGTTGGAATGCGCACTATATTGGTATTTCTACCTCTCCTCTGTCCTGTCCGGAGGGTATGGCTTCATGATCATGATACAAGCCCAACACCTCAACCCACCCCCACAACACGCCACACCACACCATTTTGCTCTTCCGACCTCGCCATTTCTTTCCCACGTGCATACCGCATGTTATCAGAATTGCGACCAAAAGAGGAATCTCATATATCCATAAAATACCCGTTGTGTATGGTGATACCCCGCGAGCAGGCCGTTTGAGAGAACCGTGACGGCGGGAAAGAGTCGCCTCCCTCCCCCCACCAACCCAGTCCGGGGAGCGAGATCTTTCCTGTGCCGGCATATCGCATCGTAGACTATCTCGTTCCGGGACAGCCATGTTCTTCAACCTGGAGGGGCAGGCCATCTCCTTCATCACCAGGCCCTGGGCGACAATGCTTTCTGGTGGGAGGCGGCCTGGGTGAGCATCCACCTTCGTGTACCTCGTCGTTCCTGTCCGACCCGTGGCCTGCGCCTATAGATGCTAAAGCCGCAGCGTCCTAAGCCTCGAGATAACCTGAGTCGATCTGTGGGCGCAGCACCTTTTCCCAGTATAGCCGCAGACACCCCATAACACAAAAATAAATATGCTTAACAAGTACAATTTCTGCTACACTACCAGCAGACTGAACTCACTCCCTCACCGCTCTCAGGCCGTTATCAAAGAATAGGAGAGCTGCGTCTTCTCCCAAAAACCGTGCTTCCTTCCGTTCAAGTTAAAGGCGAGGAACTCTGCCCATGCCCTCTTCACATCACATCTGAACACCATAAACACCACCAGCCCTTGTAAGCAAGAAAGAAGGGGCATGCATCTAAGACTACGTTGCCAGTCCGCGAACCCAACCCCCAGCAGCGAGCACGCGCGCCTCATGGCACGTAGGGCCCTCCGTGCATTTCCGGATCCAAACCGTAGCCGTACGAAGCGTGAACTATGCCCTACATAGTAGCTGCCGGCACGGCGTCCGCTTGCTGCAGCTGTCTCGATATCTCCTCTGCCGTGCGCGCGTCCTCCGCAGCCTGCGACTCGGCCGCTGTTGGCTCTGTCTTGTAAGACGAGGCTTCGGACCGACTCAGGCTCTGAACTGCTTGCGCAACGGCGTCTAGTGTCGCTGCCCCCGTGGCGGATCCAGTGTTCGGCGTGGGGTCAGTCATAGGCGCATCCTCTTGTGCGGGAATAGGTGCTGATTGTTCAGGAATGCCGTGACTTGGGGCCACAGAGAGGTTGACGTTCGGGGGCGGCTGGGGAGGTTCAACCTGAGCATCGATGAGTCGACCCTGCAGGTGAACGATGTACTCCCTCAGGGCGTAGTTTTCTGATTCTAAGTTTTTGTAATGTTGCTCCAGTTCGCCAAACTCGCGGACCTGTTGCTCCAGTTTCTTGATATAACCTTCCTTGCGTTGACGGAATGCTCGCTATGGAAGAAACCGACGTTAGCAAATCCCAAGTCCACTGGTTACCTACGAATGTAGCATCGGCGGCACAACCATCGCATAACTGCTCCCACGTCGTAAAGAGTCGCATGAGCCTTACCTGAGCAGCCCTATTTTGGGCAGCGCGCTTGGATTGCGACAGCTCCCGCTTAGCCTTGCGCCCGTCTGCGTTGGGGTCTTCGGCATCAAGTGAAGCGGACGAGTTTGGCGGCATGGGAATCGCGCCTGGGTGCTCCGGGGGAGCTTGAGCACCACTTGGCATCATATTTGCCGTGGGGACGTAGCCAGGACTCCTCAGTGTTGGGTGGATGGACAGTTCAGGGTCGAGGACCGGAGCAGCTGTCGTTGGGGTTGTGGCGTCGCTGAAACCATGCGACAGCGGCTGAGTAACCGACGAGACCGGCGCCGGCTGGGGCCGCGGTACTAGCTTTGGATGTGAATTGGCGGCAGCGACCGATGACTTTGCGGTGTTCGAAGGCGAAGATCCGCCTGTCTGTCCTCGTGTCTCTGCTATTGCACCTGTGTCAGCGGCATGACTGCGGCGTCTTGTGGGGCAATTGCCTGTATAAGGAGAGCGAATTGCTTATTCCAGCGTCTCCCGTGCTCATAGTGACTCAGTGTAGTCATCCTGAGCATTGGCTGGTAGATTTTGATAGAGGGAAGCACACGAGGCAGTGGGAGCAAGGGGCGTCTTAGAAGGACTGCGTGTTGATCAGATGTCCCGAGGAGCGAGGATTGTCAAGCAAAGCACAGTACGGGGGATCGCTTATTACCGTTTCAGGAAAAACGGTCGGACGCTTGTCGCCTGACCTAACCGCAACAAGTGCACCACGAGGCAATGAAGGGGAGTTCAGAAGCAGCTGAGGTAATATGGGAGAGGGTGCTCTTGAAGTGGTGATGAGGTAAGCCGGGTGGGATGTAAACGGATGCTGATGGAGACTGGCTCGTGATGGCGAGTACATTTAACAGGCAAGTCGAGAGATGAGGCTGACTCTGATACAAGCTGGGGGGGGGGGAGTAGCAGTAGTAGTAGCAGTAGTAGTAGCAGTAGCAGATCGGCTCCGATCTGATCTGCAGTAGAGCCCACTGCAGATATAATGTCGGGAGGGCAACTGGGGCAGTGTGGTGAAGGAATGTGATTACTTATTGTCGGTGTTGGCGGAGAAGGAAGACGAGCAGGGAGGGTACTGTCAAAGTACCGTTGCCGGGTTCGTCGCGTAGGAACGGTGGACAGGTGGATGACAATTATGTAAGAGTGCTTGCTGGGTATGTATAAGTGGACTGAGTCCTCTTGAGTCGCTCAGGCGCGATCTGCTCACAGCAATCTGATCTTTCTCTCTGTTCTCCTCTGGCCGAGCAGTGAGTGAATGGGGGAGAGAGACTGCTGCTGCAGCATCATGTCCTGGACCCACTTGACACCATGGACATGAGTGTAGAGGATGGCATGGCCTGGGTCGACCCCAGCTGGCGGAGCTGAGGGAAACCGAGCAGAGTGCCAGTGGAGTGCGAGGTGCAGGTCGGGTTGCTCGGTGGTGGGTGGTGCACTGAGCTGGCCAGGCCTGGGAGCATAGGCATTTGGGACCCCGTCTCGAGGCAGGCAACAGCTTAGACCGCACACAGTAGGGCCGCCCAGGACGAAACGGGACAGTGCCGAAAGGAAGGGGGTAAGACGAGAAGTTGAGGAGGCAGATACATGGAATACATGACGGGTACTCACCAGGTTTGTTGATGGCAGCCTGCATCTTGCAGCACTGGACTTGCTGCCAAAGTCGAGATGCGGTCTTGTGCTCCGCTCAGCTGGCAAACTCACTCTGACTCAGCAGCAGCAGCAGCAGGACCACCAGGAGTACAAGCAACAGGCAGACAGAAAGAGCCGAGGGGACCAGGACCAGGAGCCAAGAACTCAGGGCTGGGGCCAGGACCAGGACTGGGACCAGGACGAGGATGAAACCGATAAGCGCGCTGAGGAGTCAAATAAATACTGTGCCTGGCGGCGACAACACGAACCGTGACAGATTGGGCCAGGGAGTCCGAGAAGGTGCGAACAGCTTGATGACTAAAGCGAAATGAGCGGCCAAGAAGGCGTGTCTGGGGACGATTGTATTGCCGATAAGGCCGGAGATCGGTGCGCAGTGAACAGGCGACTGATTGAAATGATGGATGCAAAAGCTGGGTCCTGCTCTTCTGGCCGATGCTGGCTGCTGGCTGCGGGCCAATTTTGACAAACCGACAGTTTGTGGTGGCAGTAGGCAGTATGCAGTTGGCAGGCGTTTGTGGTGTGGTGGTGGCAGGCGACTGGCTGAGTGGTCACTGGGGCCGCTTCAATGTGCAACCGATAATTGACGCGTGTTCTCCCTGGCTCGCTCAAGACGGGGGCGCGCGCGAGGGTGGCGCAGAGACAGGCTGAGAGACTGATGATTCAAGCAGGTGTGTTAGCAGCCAGTGCCATCGCTGCAGCGTGCCTGCACAGGAGCGCGGCGTGTCGAGGGCGACGGCGGCTGGGATTGGGCGAGAGTGGTGATGACTGATGACGAGACTCGAACAGCCGCAGGCCGCTGGGCAACTCACCTCCGAAGGACGACAGCTGGGTGTGTCACTTTGGCAGCAGTAGCACGCTGACTGAGTCTTGACACTTTGACTGGATGCTGTCAGTCCAGTCCTTGCAGGGCTGCTAAGTCAGCGGAAGGGTCGGGAGTGGTGTTTATGTAAGATGGATTTCCAGTGGGAAGAGGGGGGAGCGCAAAATGGAGTTTTTAAACGACGGCGCGACGGCTACAGATGCCAAGGTGGCTGGCTGCTTTTGCGGGCAGGGCCAGGTGGGGAAAGTCGATTACGTAATTGACACCCGTTTGCTTCGGCAACGCCATTCCTCTTCCGTCCTCCGTCTCTCGGTCTTCACTCTCAGTCGCCTGGCCGCCGACACACAACATCCATCCTGCCTCCCTCCCTTGCCTCAGCTTTCAGCCTCCAGCCTTCGCGTCTGCAGCAGCTGATTCTCGCCTCCGAGTGGGCATCTGAGGCAGCGAGTTGTCTGAATAGGCAGGTGGCTAGGCGACTGCTTAACAAGTCACCGCAAGACCAAGCCACGGTGGGCTTAACCTCGACTGTGGTGATTGATCACCTCTTACCATTCGCGGCATCCCCGACGCCTTGATACATACCGTTCTACCGTGCGCGCTACCCACCTTTCATGTTTGTCAGCAAACAGCTTGACGCGGCGGGGCGGGGTGGCGGCTGTTGGGGTGGTACAAAACCCGATCATACTTTACTTTCTTTCCTCCGCCGACCAGCAGATACTTTGCTGCGCCGTGTCCCATAGTGCTGCACAGAGTGTGCACAGAGTGGACTACCCTGACCAGGTACTTGACTAGATACAACCCGCAGCATCGCCATCGCCTCGCTGCCTTTAGTAATCACTGCCAGTGCCTCTACCAGTCCCTCTACTCGGGTGACCATCAACATGGTAATCAGCGGCAACTAGTACCTCGGCCCATTCTGCTTTCTACCCGATCTTTGTGCGACCGCGTTCTGGAGGCGCTGGCACATCATCGGCAGGAGGCTAGTGTGACACTGTACACGACACCCGAATCCTTTTGAGATCCGCCCTAGTCCTGTTGTCGGGTGTCACAATCCTCCGAACCACCCGGACTTGGCTTGCCTACCATATGCAGCTCCTGCCGTATCGTAAATCCCTCGGTTTGGACCCTCCCCCCATCCTCCTCGAGGCGTACACAAGGCGAATCACCTGGGTGAATCCACCGTTGCAGACCGTCAGAAAACGGCAAATGCCTGCAGCAGGGGTTGCACACCATCACCCACACACAGACAACAAAGGGTGCCCTATCTCCGGCGGGCAGCCACGCGTTGTCACTTCTGGGCTTGTCTTTGTGGCCGCATCGGTAACAAAAGGTGGCTGGCTGTTTCAAGATGACAAATATCTCAGAAATCCTCATATGGGGGCGCAAAGATTCCCACGTCGACCTCGAGTGGTTGCCAATTCACGCCGCACCTGGCCCTTCTCGTTAACTCCGAGCGCGCCTGCTGATGCGCCTCCTTCGCTACGCTATTCCGACCTACATACAGCCTTCGGCCCTTGTGCCTAGCGCGTACGACATTTGATTTGCCTGCGTGGGGGCCTTGCCCCAGGCTGTCATTAGGGAATTACTCCGTCATAGCATCTGTTCAAAATCGAGATCCACTTGGAACTGTCATGGCGGACGGTGCCACGAGGAGCAGTGCCCCACGAGAAGCTGACCATCTCCCTATATCTGGATTCGGGGGATTTGGCTTGGCTGTGTGATTGCTTTGCAGTTGATATATAGCAAAAGAGCTCGGGTTTTCCACAAGTGGAAATAATCTGCACAGGCGCTGACGGCCACATCTCATGTGACGGCCCAGGCACTGCCAGGCCATTCAGGATCTACGATCCATAGCAACCATTTTATCACTGCTGGACTATGCCATTATTGTGCATCCGCTCCCTGTCCCATTTTCCCGATCCATGCCAGAATCCTGCATATCCGACCTCCTTACAGCCTATCCAATATTGCTCCGCAGCACGGTGAGACCAGACGAAAGGACACGAGTTCGGGCCATAACATTACGCGACTGTCAAATAACCCGAGGAGACTGGCCAGAGTGTTTTCGGTGTTCCTGAATATACTTTTTCATATTTTTTTTAATATTAAAAAAAAGGAGAAAAAGAATCACTCCTTGTGGCCATTCCATTTCCTTGCGAGTCCACAGCACTCGATCCTAGCACTTTACAAGCCCATTCGGGGTTTGAGTATATTCCGACAAGACGACGTGTCAAGCAGCCTTGCTCGTATCTGCTTACGCTCCATCTCTTTCACCGGCCCGGTGATTGATCCATATAATTGACATCTGACTGCATGTTGACGTATCATTGTGGAGAATGAGCTCCCCGGTGAACTGGCCGGCGTTTGTTTATTGCTTCAAACGCTGAGGTCAGTCACTTGTTACGCGTCTCAGGGATTTCTTTTGTTCGCCTCAGCGACCTAAAATAGTCACCAGATGGGTGTGTAAGAACGTGGCGTGTATAGCCAGGCTTAGGAAGAAAGAGGACCTCGGGGGCATCATAACTCATCGATATGACCAAAGTTCAAGATTTGTTAGGCGGCGAAAGTGCATGTAACGTTGGACTCCGCTCACAAAGCAATCCTGTTCGACAGATGGGATAAGCCATGCCAGCTGGAAATCAGTGAATAGGTTCCATAATGTAGTGCTTATCGACCAGGAAAATTTCAGACGAGTCTCATGCGGCAACGACGTTTGCCTTGCACGCCACAGTCTAATGATTCCTCAAATTACACAGCCTTCAGCTGGAACAATGAAATACCCTCGTATTTAATAATATTGAATCGTCCATGGTATTGATCTCCTAAACATGCTTAATCACCAGCATGTAATGATGACAAAGACCAGGGCCGAGAACCTCCGGGGGTGAGATCTTCCATAAGAGGATAGCGCTCAACGCCACATAGCAGTGGGTCAAAAGTCTCATGCATAAGTCACTCCAATCAATCTACCGTTATGGTTTCATCGGCCCAGCCTCTGTCACTAAATTGGCCGGGTTTAGGAAATCATATTGCTGACATGCTGCCGTTTGTACATCAACAGAAGGCCTCCGCAGCGGAAGACGCTGCCTTTAACATGATATTCATATCCTAGGTGCCACCTCGGACAGTCCGGTGGCAGAATTTGGAATTCTCCCAATTTTTAGTATCGCGGAGGATTTCATCTGGTGGCAAGTCAAATATTCCTGTGGCAAGTGTTCGAGCTCCAGTCTAGCGGCAGACAGTGAAGTTACTCTGGAATTTTGAGGGCCTCTTCTGTGCATGGATTTACCACTTCATCCTCGAATATGACTGTATTGGCTGAAAATTAACAGACTTCTGAGCCACGAGACTGCTGAATTTTCCGGCAGCTCTCGAATATCCACCTGAAAGGAGAGAATATAGCCCACAAACAAAACTCTGAACCTCAGGTATTATGCTACGTGAGACCTCATGGAACGAAGAATAATGGCCGAATACAAATGTACACTTCATTTTCAGATCGATGAAGGTGCTCTTGAAGCCAAGAGAAAGGTTTAAGACACCCTCATTTCATGACCAAAGATTGCAAGGACAACACTGAGTCCTTACTTCTCTATTGGATGTCCTACTCTGCTTCTTAATGTAAATGATACTGGTAACTAGCGAATTGCATCTGCGGCCATTACTATATTCCAGCAGGAAACTCAAGATATCATAGATCTAAACGACCTTGAGAGTTGCTGTTGAAAGTCGGGCCACAATGTAAGCTCCAGCCGCGGCTTGTCTCAACATTGAACTTAATGGAACACCTCTTTCGTTCGCTGAGATGGCCGTCGGCGCAGCAAGAACTGTCTCAAGCAGACCTGGATGTAAGCCAAGCACGATAACGCGGAGGTTCCATATTGTGTGAGTGGGGTTGCATGTTGCACGACAGCTCATTCATGTTGACCAAGGTGACTTCAAACAAATATTCACATGTTCTCAGAGTCCTTGAGCGCTTTGTGTTTTCAAGTATCATCAAAGCTAACATTGCAAAAGACGTCCTCTTTACGTGATACTTGCAAACCACTTGCACCCCCCTGCTGCATCCCCCCCTTGTTCTCAAAGCATAAAATAGAGGAGAAAACTTCAATAAAAGTCTGACCAATGTGCGACTCGTTATATATATGCAAATTTCATCATGGATTCTGGGGAAGCAATGGTAGGGTACTTACCCAAGAGCAATAAAGTCATTCAAGCTTCTTTATAACTCATGAAAGAGATAGTGCATTTAAAATCCAGACCATTTCTTGGACAGTGCACACGTACCTTGCAATCTTGCTTGATGAATCAAAGAGCGAGAAGGTTCTGAATCGTCTCAGGGAGCTCAACCGACATAAGATCATGCAGGTATGTTGAGATTACCAAGACCCGAAGTTGGAATTTCATGTGACTGACCTCAAAGTTCGCGGAAGAGCTCGAGACGGCTGTACAAAGTTCCGATTTCATTTGCAAACGACAGTGCGGCATCCTGCCACTCATGAAGAGGACAGGAAACATGGGCATTTAATTATCGGGTCTCCCGCCCCATTGACTGGGAAGGTTTACTGCTAGAATCCTGCGAATCTCCGTGTGAGCTTTTCAAGGACGCCCAAATCAGTTCTCACGGACCGTGAAACGGACCAGCACTGCCGCTGAAGCGACCCCGCCATGTATATGATACCCAAGCCGTACTCGGTCAAGTGCCTGGAAAGCTCAAGGGCTGATGTACACCTTCGTTCACCAGTACACCAAAGCTGTCGTGTTACCCAACGGGAACGCCTCGATACGGTGTGCTAATCCACAGTCTGCTTGCAGGAAGTACAGGGCATGGTACTACTACTTATATCAACTCGAAGCGGGAGCATAGCTACAGCTACAGCCTTATCCCAATGGAGTCCAGATACCTTCTTCAAGCCCACGTCACAAGTATCTCTCAAACAGCTTTAAAAGAGGTATAAGATAAACGAGGGAGATAAGCGAAGGGATAGAATGAGGAATCAATTTGTCTCATCTTGACCAGGTTGTAACCCTTTCTCCACTGCTCAGGCACAGCTGGAACGAACGCACCCCTGAATGGTTTCCATAGAGGGGTCTTCAGGTCGGACATGTGTCACAATCGACGAAAAATACTAGGCAGCGACATCGCCCCCCCGCAGAAGCTGAACGCAAATAGTCGGTGACCAGCCACTCCTGGACTCCAGGCCTGTCACATGTCCTAAACTACGAATACTTACCTAGGTACTTGGGCCCCTTGAGGGAGAAAGTTACGTGCAATTCGAACAATGGAATTCCGCCCATTGGTTGGCGATTTGAGTACCGCCTGACAAACCGGAAGGAACCGAAGTGCTCACCATTTTTCCCAGAGCTATCTGGGACGGCACTAACTTGGTCCTGCATTCAGTCTCACCCCAATCGAATGACATTTTTGGCCTGCTCAATGAGCTCAAGCTTCATCGGTCGTTTCTGGCTTGTACCTGGCGATCTGGCGCCTTCACCGACCATCTGTCAGGAGAGGAGCTTCAGGCCTTTGTCGATTACGTTCGAAGCGTACAAAGTGGGGAGAGAAAATCATTTGTTATCGTCTACGGTTCAAGCTCATGACATTACTCTTCAGCTTCTGTGCCGTGCTCATCGTCTAGAACGCCATCAAATATCCAAACTACAATGACATCAGAGAACCGGTGGGCACAAAAACGCAGTCCTTGGAGAAGGCCCAATCAACGAAACGACCGGTGAAGAGATTCCAAATAGCCCAGATCAGCTGTGAATATATCTCAGGCTTACCGCCGTTGTATATGGAGCCACTCTCGTCGAGAGCGGTGATATTAGCATCCAACGCCACAAGCTGAAGACACAGAACTGCTTACTTGCCGGACCCTCGGAACAACTTGAAAGTGACCGACAGGTGACCTTGCAGCAAAGTCCACGGAGACGAGCCGGGACGGCACGCTGACTTCGAACAGGTGGCTACACAACGATTCCGAAAACAAGGCAGCTGCATACGGGCCGCGGTTGCATCGATCCAGGATGGTGTGATGCTCGAATGTCCGCCACGCAGGTCAGCTTATCTGATATGTATGTAATCAGGTGCATGAACCTCACCGATCAAGATTCCCGACGAAAACCATGTGTTTGGGGCGCAAAGAGTTTCCTTGGTGGCTGTCTTGAAGTGTATACTACCTCATATTAGACTTGCTTTACATCTCCATTCGAGTAGTGGTCCAACTCTTTGGTAAGTGGTTCCTTTTGGATCACTACGTAGTTCGATGCAAGCCTCGGTGAAGTGAGACGCCTGTTCTAAATAGCAACACTTCCAAATATTGAGAGCCCAGTACACTAGTTGGCTCACTGAGGTCAAAAGCAATCCTGGTTACAAAGTATCTAGTAATTATCTGAGAACTTCGCCCAGAATGCGCATCTTTTTGCCCTGGAGCTCGGTCCAACGTACATTTATTGATCAGTATGTGATGAAGGCGCATAGGTATATCCGAAGTCGGTGTCGAGAAGTCATTGATGTTGGATTTAGTCTGTAGTGTCAACGATCCCCGCCTCAATTGGCAGCCAGACTTCCGCCCTTCTACGTAGACTTGAACAGCTTGCCTCCTTTCCACACATGAGTTATATTGCTTGGATCCGTAAGCACGTCGACATCGTCGAGTGGGTTCTTTGAAACCACAATTACATCCGCATCAAAGCCGTCCTTCAACTGTCCTGCTTTAGGACCCTGGCGGCCCAGGGTCTCAGGCGGCGTGGCGGTGGCAGCCTCTATAGCCTGCAACGACGTCATGCCAGCGACCTTCATCCAGTGCAGCTCCTTGGCGTTGCGGCCGTGGGCGAGGGGGTTCTTTCGATCGCTGCTTAAAGTGTCGGTACCGAGCGCGATGCGGACTCCCTCCGCGACGGCAAGCTTGAAACTGTCCCTGCTCAGCTGGGCTATCCGGTGGAGCTTCTTGAGAATTATCGGTGGCAGGTCCTCAGACCCCGCGGCGAGGCACTCGACGATGTGCCGCGTGGGGACCAATATGGCTCCTTTCTCCTTCATGAGGTCTGCGACCTCTTTATCCAGATACATCCCGTGCTCGATGCTTCTCACTCCAGCATTTAGGGCGTTGATGATGCCTGGTTTGCCGATCGCATGAGACGCCACCACTCTGCCACTCCTCGCCGCCTCCTGGACGATTGCCTCAAGCTCTGCGGGCGAAAACTGCGTGTCCTCGGGCTGGTCGTTGATGCTCAAGACACCACCGGTGCTGCAGACTTTGATGACCTTTGCGCCGTTCCTGATGACCGATCTCGTCATCTTGATGCACTCGTCCACGCCATCACACAGAGCGATCCCGTTGCTCCCGTCGTTATCGCCTCGGACGAGCCCTAAGGGGCAGTCGTGCGCGTCACCGTGACCCCCGGTGACGCTGAGCGCACAGAGAGCCGAGTACACGGTGGGTCCCACGATGGCTCCGTTGTCGATGACAGGCTGGAGGTAGCCTGCCATCCCACCCAGCTCCCGTACAGAAGTAAACCCGGCCATGAGAGTGGCCCGGAGGTCATCCACAGTCACAGCACCCACCTGGAACTGGATACCAGGCATGAAGGGCTTGACTGAGTCTTGTAATCCGCCCACAACGTTGGCTCCTCCGAAATGCGTGTGGACATCCCATAGACCGGGCATGATAGCGCCAGAGTGCTTGGTGAAAGAAACCTCGTTGTACTTGGAGGGAAGATCGTCATAGGGCCCGACCCAAATGATGCTCCCTTCTGAGATTGAGATGATGATCCCGCCATTGGGAACGGGTTCTCCACGCCCTGGGATCAGAACATCGGCACGTACACCGAACAGGTCTTTTGAGTCCGAACCTCCTCCCATTGTGTCCCCGGTGACGTTGGTTGATAGGTTTTGCTCGGTCGATCGATAAGGTACCTTCATGCTGAGTGGCACTTCCAAGGTTTTATGCGGTGCACTCTCAAGGAACAGAGTATGTGAGTATGCGGTATGAGAAGCTCGAAGGAGCTGCACGATAATTATCTATTATATAGGAGTGAAGCTGCATATGCAAGCGTGATCAGTGCATTATTGCGGGTCAACCTTCACTCCGCACGCTGGTATGCGTGATACGCGTAGGCGTCCACTAGATTACCTTGTTGACCTTCCAAAGGCGGGCAAGTTCTGATCCTGGGATCCTTCCCCGGCAGCTAGGCCGAGGACGGCGCCGAGGAGTTAGCCCTAGACCCCGAGGATTGTCCTCCCGGTATTAACTTACGGAGCCGTTACATGTACTCGACCTGTGTTCATTTATTCCCATTAAATATAAATCTGGTCAATTGATTTCGTCCCATCCTATTATGAAACAGGCAATATAAGAAGAAAGCCATTTTCACACTCTTCGCTCAATACTGCTTCCATTTTGCAAGAGAACGCCCGTCTGAGGAAAGGATGCAGCTCTTTCTTACACGCACGCTTCTAATGAAACATAAGAATGCTTATAATGTCTGTCAGATATGGGGAAAATAATCAAGTTCTCAGACTTATAGAATTCCCAGGATGTTTGTGTCAAGGCGAGTCCTGCGCGTCTCTCATCGAGCGAGCAAGTGATATCGTGCGAGATCGAACCTGAACAACGACGTCGTCTCCGGCGGCTGGTGACAATATACCGCCAGTCGGAGTGGTCTCGTCCAACGCCGGAAATTTTGGCTTATTTTCATCGCTGGCAGGGACCAGATCAATCTGGAATCGCCTAAGCACAGTAGCAACAAACATGAAGACCTCTCGACGCGCCAGGAAGCGGCCCGGACAGTACCCGTTGCCACCGCCAAACGGCCGAAAACTCGGACTCCGTGACAGGCTCTTGTCTCGCACAAATCGGCCGGGATCAAAGCTTGCCGCCCCCGAGCCCCAGACACTGCCGTCTAGGTGCATCTGGCGGTAGGGCATGAGAAGCTTGCGGCCCGGGCGAAGCGTCTTGCTCCCGATCTTGGTCTCGTTCACCACTAGGCGTACCCCCATCGCATTGTTAGTGTATCGCAGGGCCTCATCGTAGGCCGAGTTGAGCAGCTGGCAGTGCTCCAGTAAGTGCGCCATATCTGGGCTGCTTGAGGTTTCATCTCGGGCCAAGAATGCCTGGTCGATCTCGGCTCTAATCTCTGTGAGGAGGCTCTGGTCGTGAAGAATATGAGCCAAGAGCCAAAAGCAGCTCTTGTACGCATTTCCGTTGATTCTGTATCGATGTTTACTCAGAGATGCCGAACATTGTTGGGGAACCTTAGAGATGAAGAAGAGGATGGGGGCTTAGTAAATGAAAACCCAGCCGGTACGTACACTTCAATATTGATGAACAGAAGAGCAGCTAGCTGTTCCTTATCGCTGATGCCCATGCTCGCAAAGTCCTGCTCAACTTTGGCAACCATCCAGCAAGCATCTCTCCTCTCCACTTCTGGACGGTCCAGCCATCGTAGCAGGGCCGATACGCAGTTCTGTTTCGTTACATCAGCCGCCGCTGGGGACTTGGCCTTGAGACGCCAGTAATCCTCGTCAAAACTCAGGTAGTCGGCAACAAATTCGGGAGAGAGCTGAAGAAACAAGGGACCGAAGAACGCATGCATCGAGGCTTCGACGAGCACGTGAGCGCACCACTTCCATAGGCTCACTGTCCTTGAGACGTTGTCAGAAGATCGTAATGCTATCGGCGAGATAATACGGTCCCACTGCACCGCTTTGTCGACTTGTTCCAGGATAGCCTCGGCTAGAGCGTCGCCGCGGCCCCCAGGATGCATCTGCGTGCGGTAGACATCGTGTTGGCGGTCCATCCAATTTCTTCCGCCCGACAACTGCGCATCAAAAAGCTTGTCGAGGGTATCTTTTGAGATTCCGAATTCGCGCAAAAGATCCACAATGACGGCGTCGAAGTCGAGGTTTTTGGTGTCCTTGTAGATGGAGTTCACATCGTCTGCTGATGGGGCTATGTAAAGTTCTTCGCCCATAACAGTGACACTAAATATGTCACGGGATCCCAATGATTTGCTCCAATCCCCTTCAGTCAGCATCTTGGTGTTTCACGAGATTCAGATTTTGCGCTATCCTTGTGTTGATATGGGTCGTGTGGAAATGAGGGTTAGACATACATTCCGTCTGCAAACACTCGCTGCGGGTTTCTCATCATTCCCTTTAAATGTCCCAAGTCTGTCCACACGTGTCAGATTTTTTCCGCTGCCCTTTTCCTCACACAAAAGGCATAGACTTACATGGTAGCGAGTATGGTAGCGAACTTGGATATTGGGAATATAGAGCTGAGCCGAGTTGAAACCTCCATAGTTTCCA
Source organism: Diaporthe sp. PMI_573 (assembly GCA_021399435.1). Classification (NCBI taxonomy): domain Eukaryota; kingdom Fungi; phylum Ascomycota; class Sordariomycetes; order Diaporthales; family Diaporthaceae; genus Diaporthe; species Diaporthe sp. PMI_573. The sequence continues at coordinate 69,383 of JAJTUP010000023.1, read as the reverse complement.
AACCAACCACAGCAGAGGAATTGCCGCTACAATGGTAAAAGCCGCTTCAGACGCATTGCTAGGGATGTGAACTTGCATATTAAAATCACGAAATGATGGACTATTAAACTAATGTTCTGGTCTTGGTAGACAGACCTATAAAATGAATCCTGGATGGCTTAGGCTCACCATCGTTCTTAGACAGGTTGTGGCAGAGATACAGAGTTTCGGCCCGCTGAAAGCGTTGCTTTTATAGAGTATCGGAACGGAGGCAAGGGTCCCCACTCAGCCCCAGGAGCCGTGCAGCAGTACCTGGAGACTTGAGAGAGATTAAGTTTGACCTCACGTTTTAGTCATGTCCACCAGGGTGGTATGATTTGGTCCCTATTCTGCCTAGTTGATATCTCCCAACCAAAAGTAATCAAGCTCAGGGGCAAAACCTTTGGGACTTTTCATACGAAATTCTTTGGTTGCGACAAACTTGGAACCAGGTAAAGCTTTCATGTCTTCAATTCCTTTATTAGTATGTATATATACTTGCCACCGCGAAGTCAATTACCCAACACTGTATTTCAGCTAAGAAGAGGAAGTCAAACGTGTCCAAATAGTCCATATGTATATATACATGCCTCTGACCTTCCCTCAAATCAGTAGCCGGAATATGACCAGACTGCGATCTTTCGATACTGCTGTAGTGTTTTTCAAAAGTTTCCCTGGATGTCACCGGAGACTTTCATGTGAAATATACTGCTAAACCGAGACACCAGGAATTTATTTACAGACATTTTACAACCAGCCCAGTCTAGCCTCTTCGTAGCAGAATACTTATAACTCCTGTTACGAAGATGCTGCCATGAGCAATAACTCTTTCTCAATCGTGACCAGAGGATCAGTTGCCTTCATGAGCTTGCTCAACTCCACACATCTAGCCTTGTATTTAGGGTTTTTCAAGACCTCATCGACACCCTGTGCCACTTGATCTGGAGTAGGATGGCCCGTCTTCAAACTGAGGCCTACTTCCGCCCATTCAGCCCTGGCCGCGATCTCGGGCTTATCCTCGGTTTCGCCAGCGAGAACCGCAGGCACGGCATTGACCAGCCCGTGCTGAAAGCCGCCATAGCTGCCAGCTTGCACGAACACGTCGGCATACGGCAACACAGCGTCGTACGGCAAAAAATCGGCGACGCGCGCGTTGGAGGGCAGATCTGCCTGCAGACGCGCTCCCTTCTTGCCGAGTATTGCGACGGTGAGAAATCCGGAGCGCGCCCCGAGGCCCCGGATTGTGGGCAGGATCAAGTCGTTGTGGTCGTTCGCGAATGTGCCCTGCGCCACCACGACTAGCTTCTTGCGCTCCTCGGCGGGCAACTTCGCGTTGCTCGTAATGTCACTCCACCATGTCGGGTACTCGTAGTCTGTCGGAATGGGCTTGCGCGGTAGTCCACCTACAAATTGAATATGCCCCGGCAGGTCGGACCGTGGGAACTCGACCTCAGGCAGACACATCTGGAAGACCTTATCGTAGACGCGCGGGTCATAGGTGATGTTGAAACCCAGCTCTCCCTGCCCGGGAATGTAGTCAGGATCGGCGCCGGCCTCAATAAGATACTTTCGCAGGGCGCTGAGAGCACCCTTGAGCGCAAAGTTGCGGACGAGGCCGTGTAGGACTATGTTCCGGGCGCGGCCGGACGGCGTAGAGTCGGGCGGCAGTCCCGTGCCGAATGGCCCAACGTCGATGCTCTCCCAAGTCAGGGGCACAACGTTCAGTCCAAGAACCGGGGGTACCTCACGGCGCTTCTCATCAGATACCAGCCTGAGCGGGACAATACCCAGCATCGAGTTCTCGGCTAGGATGACGACCTTGCGCGCTGGATCACGGCGCCGAGTCTGCTCAAGAGCACGCGAGATGGAGCGAGCTTGTGACGGGATATACGGCATGAAGACATGCTCCAGGTCGAAGGCTAGAGTCTCGAGCCCGGGGGCCAGAGTGAGGCGCTCAGGGAAACGACCATTGGGGCTGCCTTTCAGCGCGATGTCGTACTGGCAGAAGTCACACTCCTCATCGAGTGGGATGAATGTGGCTCCGACAGCCTCGATTGAGTCCTTAAAGTATGATGCTTGAAGTATGCTGACATCGTAACCCTTAGAAACAAGGTGCTGACAGATCTGAAGGGCAGGAACGAAGTGCCCAACCGCGGCTCCAGCAATGGCCAATATCAGTGGCTTTGGCTCAGTACTACCCATCGTGCTATCTGGTGTCACGGTGCAGGCAATTTGGATGATCGTTTGGCCTCAATACCGAAACAGTCTTCTTCTTGAGCAATATTTGGACCTAGTCACTATAGACAGTGACTCTTTCTGACGATACCTACCAATGCTACTTTGAGTCTGTCTACCCGGTGTTCACCCGTCTCTTCGTGTCGGGCAACATATTGTCCGTGGCGGTGAGTAAACTTTAATTTGACGTTGTAGTAGCTTGACTCGCGAGAAACACCCGTCTCAAATCACCCATGTTGTGTGATGTCTTGGTAATTGACAATAGGACTTGTTCATAGCGCCAAGCACCATAGCACCTATTTGTTATGTGAACGATTCATTCTGTCTTTCGATTTATGTGATAGCAAAACTTAATTACTTTCCTGGATACTGATTAGTGAAAGGTCGGTAAGTCGGGTACTACTGAAATGTGATTTGCAATCGCATGACCCACCGTCCGAGCAGTGATGTATCATATATGCATGATATGGGATTTGGTGTGATGGAAAATGGAGCTTCGCAGCCAAGTCTCCATGGCACTTGCTAACTTCATAAAGACTCCCCCTGAATAAAGGGGCTACTGACCTGGATTTATTACTTATCTGCTTTATGAAATTAACTTGTATTTTATTCTTATCCTTTTAAACTAAATTGCATTTGATGTTAGTTTCGTTTAATAAATTCGGGTCATAACTACATGATCGGAGAATATCTTTATATACACCCATAGTACGGTCCTCTCTCCAATTGCATGTCTGCTGCTGTTGTCTTTTATTGTACAAATGTCGTAGCACAGCGTCATTGGTGATTTGAATAAAGCCTGTTGCTGCAGATATCGTGATTCCGCAAGGGTCAAGCCCAAAACCATCACGACCATGGCCTCACTTCTACTTGTCCTACCGAAAGGGGGCCTATCCTCATGGCTCGTCATAGCTGCTGTGGCTGGGCTTGCACTTTACTACATTCGTCTGAAACTGATACCCAAACCCATACCAGGCATCCCGTGTAATGATGGCGCGGACAAATCGATTTTTGGCGACATGCCTGACTTCGCCCGGCACGTCGCGACGACCAGTGAGCCGATGGACTGGTTCCGGAGACAGGCCGAGAAGCATCGGAAACCGCTTCTGCAGCTCTTTCCACGTCCGTTCGGGAAGCCATTCGTATTGCTCTCCGACTTTGGGGAGGTACAGGCTATGATGCTCAGCCGCAAGAACACCTTCGACCGTTCTAGCCTTTTCCGTGACATACTCGGTGGAGCCGGCGAGCACCACCATATTCTGAAGAAGTCTGGCAAGGAGTGGCAAAACCAGCGCAGCCTCCTAGCAGATCTGATGGTTCCCGCTTTCCTCCACAATGTTGCGGCGCCGCACATATACACAGCGGTACACAACATAATCGACCTGTGGGAGGCGAAGACACGCATAGCAGACGGCCGCCCTTTCCGGATTGACTTGGACGTTGATTATATGGCCCTGGACGCGGTATTGGCCTTCACATACGGCGACAGCTATGCTGAAAGGGCTGTGGTATCGCAAATTGAGGCACTTGAAGTTTTCTCTGACAAAGACATCATAAATCTACGCAGAAAAGCGCAAAAGCTCGGCGACGACGCTCCGGTGGACTTCCCGCCGGCACGGATCCATGAGGATATGAATGCTATCCTGACAATGGTGCATATGGCAGAGACTCTCCAGTCGAGTGTCTTCCCCACGTTCACGTGGTGGTGGCTGAGCAAGACACCCAAAATTCGCAACGCATGGGCTAGACGTGATGGTTTAGTCTCCAGTCAGATCGGAAAGGCCGTGAATCGCCTCCGTGAGAACGGCGAAGACGACACCTGGCTTCGGAATGCCGTTGATCTGATCGTCAACCGAGTGAGAAGTTTTGCGAAAAAGGAGGGTAGAGAACCGAGTTACATCAACCCAATGACTCTGGAAGAAGTAAGAAGAACGTCACCATCCGTATACAAGTGAAGATGAGACTAAAATCCAAACAGGTCTTTGGATTCACCATGGCTGGCCAGGAAAGCAGCTCCAGCACCCTCATTTGGGCCCTGAAGTACCTCACGAATCACCAGGACGTGCAGAAGAAACTGCGCTCCGTGCTACATGCGAGCCACAAACAAGCCTTCGCCGAAAAGCGTGAGCCTTCGGTCAGTGAGATCACTCATACGCAGATTCCGTATCTAGATGCGGTGATGAACGAGTGTCTGCGACTTGGCACGCCAATCCCCTTCCTGGCGCGCGACGCCGAGGTCGACACCGAGATCCTGGGCACGCACATCCCCAAGGGCACGACCATCTTCGCCCACACGCTCGGCCCCAGCCTCATGACCCCGACCCTGGACATCGACCCAAAGCTGCGCTACCAGACCCCACAGGGCTCGCGGACGGGCGAGTGGGACGACGAGGACAAGCCCAAATTCCGGCCTGAACGCTGGCTGGTCGAGAGCCGCGACCCAAAGACCGGCGAGACGACTATGGCTTATGATCCCAATGCAGGCCCCTTTTTAGCCTTTGGAATAGGTCAGCGCGCCTGCTTTGGCCGGCGGATGGGTCTGTTCGAGTTCCGTAACTCGCTGACTCTGTTGATCTGGCACTTTGATTTCTTGCCGGTGCCAGAGGCGCTTGCCAGCTATGATGCCCGAGATGGTCTTACTAGGAGACCAAAGGCCCCATATGTACGTACGAGGAGGGTGGTGTACTAGGCAGCTAGTTGTACGGTTTCCCACAAATACCTCTAATTGAGGGTCTAAATGGGAGCCACTGTAGATTTAAATTCCTAGAGTCACAGAGTTGCATAGTCTCCACAATCAATTAGTGAGCTCTTTGTAGTGGCATTCATCAACGAGGTATCACGGATCTACATGATGAACAAAGTCTCATTCAGTCTATCTCAAAGTCTACGGCGCAGCGTTGAAGGACCTAATGCAGTGACCGCCAAAGAGATAGCGTAACTTAAGCCGTATCATCAAGCGGCTTGAGACGCACGTAGCAGAAGTCTGGCCGATTTGTGAGCATATCGTGCGCCTTATAAGACGACAGCTTTTCGCCGCAGGGAAGAAGCTCGAAGTTCCACATGATGAGCGTCGTCAGAATTTTGAGCGTGACATATGCCAGCCGCCGACCGAAGCAGCCTCTCGGGCCCAGGCTGAAAGCCATCATGGGGCCTGCAGTCTGGTCGAAGACGTACCCATCAAAGGTGGCTTCTGGCGGGACTGAGCCGTCCGCAGGCGCGGCGACCAGCCACCGCTCCGGCCTGAAGTCAGCCATACCGCCGTCTTCCGGCCAAGTGCGGATCCTCGACTTGGCCTCGAGACACTGCGCTGTCCGCAGTGAATCGTCGATCGGAAAAGCCGGTTTGAAGAAGCCGGGCCCGTTGACGGGCATGAAAACCTCAGTTCCCTTGGGTATGTGCTGGCCGAGGATCTGGGTGTCCACGGTAGCTTGGCGAACGAGTCCTGGAACCGGCTGCGCCAGTCGGAGCATTTCCTCTACCAGGGCGTCGAGGTACGGCATAGGAGTACGAAGAATCTCGCGCTCGTTTGGCCAGCGCTTCTCGGCGCGGGCTTGATGAAGAGATTTGAACAACTGACGCCTAATATTCTCTTGCGTGTACGGGTTGTCTGCTAGGAGTTTAATCCCCCAGCATAGCGTTGTTGAGCTTGTGTCGTGCCCAGCTGAGATAAACGTGATGAGCTGCGAGACCGAATGAGTATTTGAAATGAGCATCTTGTGGATGTGGCCTATGGAGTACTCACCTCGTCATATATCGTGCGGCGATGGAAATCTGGTTTGCGGTCCTCCTTAGAAGCAATAGAAGCTTCTCGGAACAACATGTGGTCCATGGCTGACTTGACGCGTGATTCATTCTGTCCACCGTCTAGCCGTTGTATTCCTTCTTCGATTTCTCGGTGAAACACTGATTCTTTCACTTCAACAGCATGACGGACTCTAGGCCGTCGCAGAATAAAAAACCACTGCAGTCTAGGCCACATAGAAGCCAGGACCTCTTCGTACACGAGGGCGAGCTCACGGAATGCCTCTACGAATTCATCCACAATAGGAGACTTGGGGAAGACGACTGCCTCATCTTTGCCAGCGGGTAGCTGAATCTTGTCGGTAGACATGGATTTGTAGAGGCTCACACGTGACTTCGTGGCATTGTGGGTAAAGTTATCACTAAAGGTGAAAGAGGTAACAGCGTCGAAAGCGCTGTAATAAATGTCGTCGATGGCTTCAAAGGGATAGCCCTGTGCCAGGCGGGATTTGGCATTCCACAAGTGAATATGCTTGCAGAGGTTGGTATAAAGTGAGGGTGCGGCCACGTTCTGTAAGAACGTAGGACTCATCAGGTCCCCAATCACCTTGCGGTGCAGCCTAAAATTGTCGTCCGTCTTGAATAGAATATGGGCATCTGGGGTGAGTGGGCCCATAGTATCTCTGAAAAAGTCGGCGCGGTCGAACTCCTTGGATCGGTGCACTAGGATGTCGTGCGCCTCCCGATAGTCGGTGACGATAACGTAGGGCTTGCCCAAGGGCCGTAAGAAGACCTGAGCAATTGGGGCTTGTAGCCGTTCCGCAAGCTGTGTGAGCCAAATCCAGAAGAGACGTGTTTCCTTTTGGAACTTGGCCACCTCTGGCAAGTCGCCCAGTATGCTTCGAGCCGCATTTTTGTTGTAAGGTATTCCGGGAAGTGGTTTGGGCAATGCAAGTCGGTAGAGAGCCGCCACGGAAACGGACAGGGCGATTACGATCGCTGCCGTCTCTGCAGTCGCAAACGTTGCCGGGAGCCACATTATGGATTGCAGTGTCGCTTAATTTTCACTTAGGATTTGGAGGTGATCTTGATAATGCGTACGAGCAGTGAATTGGCTGATCCAAGAAATGTTGGCTGTCTTCAAGGAGCACTGGTCTAGACGAGCATGTGGATCGAAGCAACTTGCAATGCAACGAAAACATGCGCTTGTAGCATATGCGCTTAAAGAAACGATAATACGAATCATGAATTTGCAACTTCTGGTAGATGCGTGTACAACGAGTCAGCACCATCTTCGAAAACAAAGATACTATAGTGCAAAGTGGGTCTTACAATGATGCGGTGTATAATCGATTGAGTTTTTGGCTTTCCTAGGATGTTTACTCATGCACATCATCGTCGCTATCACCGTGCCGGAGAATAAAGTCCAATTAAGATCTAGTGGGTAAGAAAAGCCGCCGGAACGTTGGTAGTCACAAAACATTTGACGTCTTGTTTCCTGGGCGGAGGCGGTCTGAGGAACATGCATCTTGGCAAGGGTCCAACATTCTCGGAAGGTACCCGTGTTACCTCGGCAGCACTGCCTTCGGAAATATTGTCTCGCAATACTAGCTTTTAGAGTTCGAAAGTAAATCGCGCCGGCAAGGGGCCCCGGAGATAGTGGTAAAGAGAAACATCCCTGATAGGACGCCTAGAGTACCTAGGTAGTCTCGAAGACAGCTGGGTACTTCCAGGCTGCTTTTGAGAGCGCTGCCTTTCTTCAGGTGCGAGAATGCCAAATGAGGGCTGAGTTTTGGTGTCAAGTCTCTTTTTCAATTATGAGTAGTTTATGAATTTGTTGAACAATATGGAAGTCTTGTCATCGAAGCAATTGAGCTTTCCATCAGCTTGGCTTATAGTCTCGTTGGCGATAGTAGCGTCGCTATGCTATCTGTTCGCGCCGAAGAACAGCAATGGCGAGGAAGAAAATGGAAATGTCAAGCTAGAAGCTATCCCTGGCCCGAAACGTGAGTCTTGGCGCCATTCGCTTTTTCAATGATATGTTAGCTGACGAAAACCCGGTGAAAGCACTTCCTATTCTGGGTAATGCTCTCCAATTGGATGTAAACGCGCTCGTGGGTTCCGTCATATCGTTAGCATGGAAATATCGGCCTCTATTCTCGCTATCGGTCTTGGGCGATCGATTCATCGTTGTTGGCACCCCCGAGCTCTGCCGTGAGCTTTGTGATGAGACCAAGTTTTATAAGTTTGTGGCGATGGGCCTCGAGCGTCTACGTCCTGTTACTGGAGATGGACTTTTCACAGCGTTTCACGGCAATGAGGCTTGGGGAGTGGCTCATCGTTTGCTTCTTCCCCTGTTCGGGACGTTCAGGATCAGGGATATGTTTGATGATATGAGAGACGTTGCAGATCAACTATGTCTGAAATGGTAAGTTTGACATATTCGTGCTTCACAAATGGACTCCTCCTGACTTTTGTGGCCATATAGGGCGCGTTGTCCAGAAGGAACGCGATTAGATCTGGGCTCCGACTTCACTCGGTTGACCTTGGACACTGTGGCTCTGACGTGTTTGGACTTCCGATTCAACAGCTTCTACCGCAATGACAGTCTCCACCCATTTGTTCAAAATGTGGATGCTGTCCTGGCAGAGGCAGCTAAGCGATCAACTTTGCCAGATTTTGCTCGATATTTCCGTTTTCGAGCAGATCAAAAATTCAAAGAGTCAACCAAATACTTATTCAGTGTCTGCCAGGAGATGATCGATGAGCGCAGGCGGCGAGGAGAGGCTGAATCTCGGAAGGACGTGCTGTCAGCACTTGTATTTGGGTGTGATCCCAAAACGGGTGCCAAGCTGAGTGATGAGCATATTATTCACAATATGCTGACTTTTCTATCAGCGGGCCATGAGACTACCTCGGCCATGTTGACGACGATATGCTACTATCTCTGCCACTACCCAGACAAGCTGGCCAAAGCACAGCAAGAGGTGGATGACGTGGTCGGCTCTGACGCGTTGAACGTAGACCACATCCAGAAGCTGCCATATTTGGAAGCCGTGATGCGCGAGTCGCTTCGCCTCGTGCCCACAGCCCCGACCTTCTTTGTCACGCCGTACGATGACGGAATCCTGGGCGGCAAATACCAGTACCGCAAGGGCGATGTGCTGGCTCCAGCGCTGGAGGTTATTCAGAGAGACACCAGCCATTACGGCTCTGACTCGCATGAGTTCAAGCCTGAGCGTATGCTTCGGGACGAATTCTCTAAACTAAGTGAATACGCTTTCAAGCCTTTTGGGAACGGACTTCGAGGGTGTATTGGGCGGACCTTTGTATGGCAAGAGGTGTTAATTGTGAGTCCATTGGAAAAGAGAGCACTGTGGTAGAATTATCGTGGCTAACACTCTTTGGCAACAGATTCTGGCCAAAATGTTGCAAAATTTCGATTTGAGAAAAGCAGATCCTTCATATGAGCTTAAGCTACGATCAGACCTCTCTGTGAAGCCGGACGGCTTCTACATGCAAGTCAAGCTCCGCTATGGGCTAAAGGCAACTGATCTGAGTGCTACGGCTGAAACGTATCGCGGAAATCCGGGATCGACTCATGGGGCTCAAGTGCAATCACTTAAACCCCCACGCACGATCAACGGAGCTCCCAAGGGCCAACCCATCACGATCCTTCATGGCTCGAACACAGGCACCTGTGAAGCGCTGGCATCTGTGCTGGCCTCCACATGCATCGCCAAAGGCTTCGCGCCGCATGTGGTGGACACAATGGACTCGGGAATCGGCCAATTATCGGCGGAAACCCCCATCATTATGATTGCTGCGTCATACAATGGGTCACCAGCCTCGAATTCCGTTGAGATGGTAGCCTGGTTGGAGAAGATGGCAGCGCAATCTGGAGCTCTTGCAGAGCTGAAGTATGCAGTTTTTGGTTGCGGCCACTCAGACTGGAAAGACACCTACCAGAAAGTCCCTGCGCTTGTGCATGAGCTGATGGGCAACTCCGGGGCCAAGCCCTTGGTGCCCATGGGAGCTTCAGATGCGGCGACAGGCGATGCGTTCTCGCATTTTGCGGACTGGTGCCAGGGGCACTTATTTCCCGCGCTTTATCGGGAGTACAACATGAGAGTCTCACCTGACGAAGGGGAAGTCATGCCCTGCAGCAGCCTTTCCATCTCAATGAACCATCCTACCCGCGTTCAAGTAAGACCTGGATATTTCCCTGCAGTCGTCACGGGGCAGAAACGGCTCTCGACTATAAACCCGGACATGACTATTCCTGCCAAGCATCACCTGGAGTTACGCTTCCCGGCGGATGCAGGCATTGACTATGCGCCTGGTGACCATCTCTTGGTCCTTCCTCGCGCCGATCCGCATTTTGTGAACATGCTCTTGGATCGCCTTGGGATGGCCTGGGATGCTCAGGTAACCATAGGCTCGGGGCGTGCTCTGGGTGTTCAGGATGGCACAAGACTCAGTGTTGCGGAACTTCTAGGAGCCTACGTGGAACTGCCGACTAAATTGACGCACAAACAAGTACGGATCCTCACAGCCGCAGCCAGAGACGACGAATCGAAATCCCAGCTCGCCGAACTGACGGCCGACCGCGCGCCTTGCCGAAGCTTACTAGGTCTTCTTGAGCTCTTGCCTGCCTCATCTCTTACGCTCACTGCGATTCTGCAGATTGCAGCTCCTGTGCGGCCTCGCACATACTCCATCTCATCAGCACCGGCCACCAAGTCCGGCTATGGGACACTCACAGTGTCAATAGTACCGGGCGGTATCGCATCAAATTATCTGGCCAAAATTGGAGAAGGGCACGTTATTTACGCCAAGGTCAACGGCAATCCCGGTTTCCGAACCACACAGTCGAAGCATCAGGGCATTCCTCCGCTCATCATGATCGCAGTGGGCTCGGGGCTAGCTCCATTCCGTGCCGTAATCCAGGAGCTGGTCATGCGAGTCGATAAGGGGCATAAGGATACGGTGGAACGGTCCGCTACACATCAATTCCCAGCCTACCTCTTCTACGGCTGCAGAGGTCGCGGTATAGACGAGATGTACGCCGAAGAATTAGATGAGGCCGAGAGGGCGGGCGTGGTCATTGTGAGGCGAGCTTACAGCCGTGAAGGCAAGGGAGAGTCGCCTCAGTATGTGACAGATGCAGTAAGGACTGAGATGGATCTCATTGTGGATCTATGGAAGAACCTAGGGGCTGCCATACGTATTTGTGCTGGAAAGAAGATAGCAGATGAGTTGTGGCAGCTTCTCGGGCCTCTACTTCGGGATGCAGGGCGGCCTGCTGGATTAGCAGAAGAGGAAAGCAAAATGGATTATAAGATGTACCTTGCGCAGTGGAGGCAGAAGCTGGCACCGAATAGTGGATCGCGATGGGAAGGAAGGTATGTAGAGGAGGTGTTTTCTTGAAGTGTATTTTCTTCACTCGCGAGTTGTAAGTCAGTGTCTTGATACTGGCAAAGCCTGCTGCTATATCACAGTATCTCGAGCTACTTGATAGAATTGTCGGTCAAATGACACTCCCTGAGACCACAAATTCCGGCCCCTTGCCCAACTAATTTTCTTGACCTCCCTTTGGTAAATGCGCCTGGAAGATAAGAATTGTTCCAACAATCTCCCATTTGACATCATGGAATTGATCGCGTAAGGCGCCAACGAAAGCTATAACATCATCCCCTCGATTATCGAACATGCCTAGGGCGTTATGCCAGAACAATATGAAACGCCCAAGAAGATTGTGTTTCACACCCTCCGCGCGGTCGCCCAATATGGTTGCTCCAGCTAGTACTCCGGACTGCGGCTCGACGAATCTCGCCAGAGATGCTAGTGCCGTGGCCTTGCGCTGAGGCGGACCAGGAACACAGTGAAGTAGCATGGAAGTCATGATAACATCGAATCGGTTAGGTCGTTGCTGAGAGTCGACCAGTTTCTGGTGAATGGAATTTGGGTTATTTGCCGGCGCAAGGAAATCTCCGCACACCGTCCCGACTTCGAGTCCTGGAAGCCCGGCATGCGATTGTTTGCACCTCAAAACTGCCGCCTCAAGACATGCCGGGTTGAGGTCAAACAGAGTGACAGATGTGCTTTCGGGTAACGGCGTTGAGGCCAAGAAATAGCCTGTGCCCACGCCGACGTCCAGGATTCTCTTGCCAACGGCCGGACTGATTGAGCCTACCGACGATGCATGGTCTTTCGTGGAGGTCTGGGGCTCTCCAACAAGAGTGTTGTACAGGTTTTGCAAGATTTTGGATGGACAACGCCAGACGTAGGAACAGTACAGCCCTAGCACAAGTCTGTCATAAACCAGGTTTAGAAACAGCGGGCTGTATACAGCAGCTCCAGCAGTAGTGGGTCGCTTGTCGCTTTTTGCCAGTTGATGTGCAATCGAAGCACGAAGTAGTGAAAATAGAGAGAGAACTATGCCCATGTTGTCAGTTGGCTGACTGTACCCAAGAGTGGTTCTGGCCGTGATGTGTTGCTTCCCGAAGTAAACAGTGTAAAGCTCACTGGCAAATGCTTGCTTTACCCACTAACTAGCTGCCCAGGTTCTAAGGACCGAGCAGATAGTCTAGATACAACAGACGTACGAGTTGGTGAAGCTCCGTGAGTAAGGAAAAATGATCGCACCATCTCTGACTAGCAGCGCATCTTGGCAGGGATGAGATCCTACTCTCGTGACTATAGTTCTCTAAACTAGGGGAATGCGGTGTAGACAATCCTTGCGACTCAAGCACTGGGAAGCCTGTGAGCCTTGCGAGCGCAGGGCGGCTTCCTTGGCTTCACTTGACTCGACCACATTGTGAAGGTTTTCGTATCTCGATACTAGTTCCCCAGGTGGAGTTATCAATTACTCAGTGTGAAACCTGGGCCGGAAACCCATTCACTCGCGGCTTTCCGGGCACGTCGTCAATCCGCTCCAGGATAGACTAATCAACTATAGCATTGACCAAGCAATGATCTCTGCCGAACTTTAAGCTTCACATAGGATCCACTGCGTGGTTTACACCGCACCCTTGGTCGACATGGCCCCACAAAGAAAGACATGCAATTCGACGCACCATGATATTCTTGAAATGAAACACGCATGAGGCGAACGGTTATGTGAATTACAGGGGCTTCACCACATGGCTCCATATACCTCTACACTACACATCATGCAAGTATACGTTATGTCAGTAATATACCGGTCTGGGGAAAATGAGACCGTAAATTATCCGTGAGGCGTGAGAGTCGGCTTGACTCCTGCCCATCTTCCCATCTCATAGCAGAGAAATATACGCCACTATCTTCTGCCAATCGTATATGGAGGAAGGCTCGTCGTGTGAATAACCCAGCTTTCATCAGTCCCTGCCAGCCATACAGAGACCCTCAAGCTCTTCCTCGGTTCCTCTTCCTTCTTCCAAGGCCGCCCATCTATCCATCCCCATTGCCAGAGTGTGGCAGAGAGCTCTTAACCATACATCCCTCAATTCTCGCTATGCCTAATGAAAGGGACCCGGTCGACGCGCTAGCCATCATCGGCCTGAGCGTCAAATTCCCACAAGATGCCACTACACCAGACGCCTTCTGGGAAATGCTACGGGAAGGCCGCTCAGCTGCATCCAGAGTCCCGGCTGATCGTTTCAACGTGGACGGTGAGTGACTCGAAATATCTTTTATGAGCCGCACGCTGACGTGATCCTAGCCTTCTACCATCCGGATCCGAGCCGGCTGGACAGTGTCAGTAACTGAAAATGCTCAAAAGATGAAATTCTACGAATGGCATACTAACATCAGGTGTTGTAGTTTCGTGTCACTGACGCCCACTTTATGGCGGAAGACCCGCGCGCTTTCGATGCGTCGTTTTTTAATATGTCCGCTGCTGAGGCATCAGTATTAGATCCCCAACAGCGTGGGCTCCTAGAGAGCTCATACCACTGCTTCGAGAATGCGGGCATCACTCTGCCATCACTTGTTGGCTCCAACACGGCCGTTTTTGTCGCATGTTTCGGCAAAGACTACGACGCATTTATTGCTCGAGACATCGAGGCTATGAGTCGGTACCATGCTACCGGCTCAGGAAGTAGTAGTAAGTGATAATTCCAGATACGACCAGGGAATATCAGTCCTTGGCGCATGGTGCAATTTGCGGAGCTGACCAGAAGTCTAATAGTGCTGGCAAACCGTATTAGCCATGCTTACGATCTGAGGGGTCCAAGTATCACTGTTGATACGGCGTGCTCTGCAGGCCTCTCAGCCTTTCATCTTGCCTGCCAAAGTGTTTTACACGGCGAGAGCGAAATGTCGCTGGTGGCGGCGGGCAACACATATTTAACGCCAGAGTCCCTGACGATCCCATTGGACGACGCGGGATTTCTCAGCCCTGACGGCCGCTGTTATAGTTTTGACTCCAAGGCTAACGGTTATGCACGTGGCGAGGGGTTCGGTGCTGTGCTAGTGAAGCCGTTGCGCACCGCACTTAGAGACGGCAATGTGATTCGCGCAGTCATCCGGGCGACAGGCGTGAACCAGGACGGCCGCACGCCCAGTATCACGCAACCGAGCTCAGAGGCACAGATCCAGCTGATACGTGACACATACGCTGCAGCAGGGCTTGATCTCACAAAGACTGACTATGTCGAGGCACACGGTACCGGAACGCCGACTGGCGATCCCATCGAAGCCACGTCCATCGGTGAGGCGTTCAGCAATCATCGAGATGGCGGACGGCCCCTTTACGTTGGGTCTGTAAAGGTGAATGCTTACCCTGCTGGTGCATGTGAGAGACATAAGTTAACCCGTCTTCATCTTCCAGAGCAACATAGGTCACTTGGAAGGTGCAAGTGGACTCGCAGGCATCATCAAGACTGTTCTAGCGCTCGAGAAGGCAGTAATACCACCGATTTGCAATTTCGAGACGGCAAATCCGGCCATCGATCACGAAAAGCTGCGACTTGCATTCCCAGCGAAGGCGGTGCCTTGGCCATCGCCTGGGATACGAAGGGCTTCAGTGAGCTCTTTTGGCTATGGAGGATCCAACGGCCACGTGATTTTAGACGATGCATGCAATTATCTGCGTCTACACGGGTTGGTAGGCCTTCATAAGTCAGTGGATCTCTCACAAACTGGATCGACCCACGACCGCATCCAGCAGCTTGATGAGGAGCTCGAACAAGTTTCCGTGCAAGACCAGCCGTCATCAACCAGCTCATCCACGGGAACACCAGATGACAGCCATGAGCCGACTCGTGCATCTTCGCCCTTAACAACGGAAGTGTTATCCTCGTCAGCCTCGAGCCTCTCATTGGATGGCCAGGATGTGGACAAAACGTCCAGAAAGGGAATATTGCCGCTCTCGGCCGCAGATGAAGATGGCCCAGCCCGAGTTGCCAGGGGCGTCTCCGACTACCTGAAAACAGATATTGGCCGCACCCACGACCTAAAAGACGTTTTGCACACACTATCAGCGAACCGCACACATCACCCCTGGCGTACCTTTGGTGTGGTCGATCAGTCTGGCGTGTTTGACCTGGTCGTCGGCGAGACTCTGGCGCCTGCTGTGCGCGCTGGCCACATCGCTCCTTTGCTACACTTCCTCTTCACAGGCCAAGGTGCGCAGTGGGCTCGCATGGGCCTAGATTTGCTGCAATTTGAGCCTTTCCACCGCTCTTTGGAACAAGCAGATACATACTTACGCCAAGAACTCGGTTGCGAATGGAGCTTGATGCGTCAGCTGGAGCTGACCGCCGATACGGGCAGCAAGATTGGGCAGCCCGCTCTTGCCCAGCCCCTGACGACTGCCCTTCAAGTTGCCCTCGTTGACCTCATGAGGAGCTGGGATGTAATTCCCACGAGTGTTACGGGCCATTCCAGCGGCGAGATTGCTGCTGCGTATTGCGCAGGAGCACTGAGTTGTGAAGAGGCCTGGACAATCGCTTACTTCCGTGGCGTTGTTTCAGAGAAACTGGCATCGAATACCCAGCGTCCAAAGAGTGGTATGATGTCGGTTGGTCTCGGTGCCGAGAAGGCGCAGGCGTACCTCGATGAAGAGGGCGTAGCCGACTGTGTGTCTGTGGCTTGTATCAACAGTCCAATCAATGTCACCATCAGCGGTCAGGCCGATGCCCTGGACACAATATATCAACGCCTCGAGAAGGATGAGCTTTTTGTGCGGAGGCTAGCCGTCCAAGTCGCTTACCACAATTCCAAGGTTATGTCCGAGGTAGCCGATGAGTATGAGCAGATGCTCTCCAGGGCGATTGTCGCCAGGCCGGCCAAGAACCAAGACGGCCGGGTCACTTTCTTCTCTTCCGTCATGGCTGGGCGATTGACCGAGTTGGACGAGCTGAGAACACCCTCGTACTGGGTGCGCAACCTTGTCAGCCCTGTCCACTTCTCCGATGCGATAGGAAGTGTGGTACAAGAGTCTGCTGCCCTGAAATCCGTCCGCAACAGTTCGCATTTCTTCGTCGAAATCGGTCCGCAAGCGGCGCTGAGACGCCCTGTGCAAGACACGCTGAAGGCTATCAGCAAAGAAAAATACCAATACATCAACACCTTGGACGCGAAGAAAGACGATGTTTCATGTCTTCTGGGTGCCCTAGGCCAGCTCTGGTGCGCAGGAGTCGATATCGACTTGGCAAGGGTGAACAGATCTTGTTTCATCACGCCCACGGCACTCGAGGGCAAAGCTGCAACCACCGAGCCAAGAGTGATAGCTGACTTGCCCTCGTACCCTTTCAGCCGCGCCAGGCTGGATTGGGCCGAGAGTCGTCTCTCGAAGGGTTTTGCGTTCCGTCCACATCGACGACATGCGCTCCTCGGCCTGCCTGCGCGGGACTGGAACCCCAACGAGGCAAGCTGGCGGCACATAATCCGCCACGCCGAGAACCCCTGGATTGTGGACCACACCGTCAACGGGTCTTCGGTCTATCCAGGCGCAGGGATCATTGTCATGGCTATAGAGGCCGCTCGCCAGATGACAGAGAGCCAACAGCAGAGCCAGAGCCAGGAGAAGCAGCAACGCATTGTTGGGTACCGGGTAGCTGATGTGCGCTTCCTTCGGTCCATTTCTGTCGACACATCGGAGCGCGGAAATGAAGCACAGCTTCACATGCGCCAGCGCCGAGACAATATCAACAACACCTTGCAGAAATGGTATGACTGGCGCGTTTTCACTATGGGTTCAGCGGATGAGTGGCTAGAGGCTGCACATGGAAGTATCAAAGTCGAGGTTGAGACCATCGGCTCTGTTGATGAGGCTTCACGTCGGCGCCAGCAGCGGGAATCTGATCGACTTCGCGCGGAACACGACCGGATACTTGATTCTTGCAAATACAAGACGTATCCTGATCAGATGTACGGCAACATCCGTGCACATGGTATGGATTATGGGCCTTACTTCGCACGACTAAGCGACATCACTTACAACAACGATGGGCGAGCGGCGGCTTCAGTAACAACAAGAGACTACTCTGAAAAGATGGAATATGCCAACGAGGACCCGTGTGTCATCCACCCAACCACTCTCGACGCCTTGTGCCATCTTCAGATGGTCTCCGTCTCAGCTGGTGGTCTCCGCTCCATGCCTGCCATGATGTTCACACACTGCCGCGAGATGTGGATCTCAAACAAATTGTTCGAGTTGCCAGGAAATCTGAAGCTCCTGGCGGCTACGACCGAGACCATGCGTGGGTTCCGAGAGTGCGAGTGCGATACGGTGGCGCTACTTGCAGAGACGCGCGAACCCATGGTGATCATTCGTGGCGAGCGTGGCACAGCCATCACGAGTCTGGACCACGACGCAGACGCAGAGCCAGTCGCAGCATGCTATCAGCTTGCGTATCAGGCTGACCTCTCCTTGATGACCAATGATGAGACGTACAAGTTTCTGATGAACAACACCTTCAGGGACTTCTCTCTCCCTGATAAGAATTGCCTCGACCGAGTTGATGCAATGGTGAATTATTACGTGGACAGTACCCTGAAACGTCTCGAGAAAGAGGGCTTTCCACATCCCACAGACCATCTTGCGCAATATATTCAGTGGATGAAACGTCAGCATGCGCAAAAGTCTAACCAGAAGGCTGGCGGCTACGCAGATCTTGATGTGGAAGCGTTGCTATTGGCAGAGCCTGCAGAGCCTACGGAGGGTCTTGTCAGAAGAGTCGGTCAAAACCTGCACGAAATACTTACAGGAAAAGCAAACGCGCTACAAATCCTGTTCGAGGGTACATTGATGCAGGGTAAGTGAATACAAGCTGGACACATGGATTTGGAATTGGTTGACTGATACATTATCTTGTCTGATCAGAGTACTACTCGGCCGAGGTGTTCCAGATTCACTGTGATCGCGTTGGAGCGTATGTTGAGCTCTTGGCCCACGCGAATCCCTACCTGCGGATCCTTGAGGTCGGTGCCGGAACTGGCAGCTCAGCAGCTGGAGTCTTGCCATACCTAACGTACTACCAAGGAGACAGCAAAAAGACACCACGGTAATTTGCGCCTCTATGCACCTGCTCATTTGGTCTTTTTGCTGACGCCTCCGGTATCTAGGATCGCCGAGTACATGTACACAGACATCTCGCCCGGCTTCTTTGAAAAAGCTCAGGAACGATTTGCCGACTATGCCCACGTTATGAAGTATAAGAAGCTAGACCTGGAGGAAGACCCGATTCCTCAAGGGTTTGAGGAAGGCTCCTACGACGTCGTCATTGCTGGCAATGTGCTTCACGCAACCAGCGACTTGGCTCAGTCCCTTCGTTCCGTTCGGCGCTTACTGAAGCCTGGTGGCAAATTTGTCATGGTCGAGATCACCAATCCTCAAAGCGCGCGCGAGAACTTCATTTTCGGGCTTCTTTCAGGATGGTGGCTACGTGCCTTGAGCGGTTCCTCGGACTGGGTCTTCCCCAACCAAGGCCCGCTGCTCACTGATGAACAATGGAATGATGCCTTGAGGGAGGCGGGTTTCTCAGGAACTGACCTCCAACTCAAGGATCATGATAAGCTACCCCATCACCGTCTGTCCACCCTGGTCGCCACAGCTGTCGAGCCGACATCAGCAGTAGAAGAGCTCCCGCACAGGACGACTTACATTGTGAAACGCGATGGCTCAGACCTGCAAGCAAAGTTGGCGGAAACAATAAAGAACCAACTGACAGACCATACCGTGACCGTCACCAATCTTGAATCAATAAAGGGGACCGATCTCACGGGCGTCAATACAATTGCATTGCTGGAAGCCAACGGCAGCATCCTGCATGATCCCAACGAGCACCAAATGTCGGCCATCAAGCATTGCGCTATGGACTCGCGGCGGCTGGTATGGGTCACAAGTGGAGGAGGGCCCCAAGCTGGACGCCCAGAGGCGGATATCGCGCTCGGTTGGGGGAGAACCGTGTGCACTGAGCGCGGCGACCAGGGTGTCATCGTCATGAGCCTCGAGTCGCCCGAGGATGCGGACCACAGCGCCAGTCTCATCACCTCTGTCTTGCAACGTGCCGCTACAGACGACGACCAGTCCTGGAGTGAATCAGAACTCGCCGAAGTGGACGGTGTTCTCCAGGTCCCCAGAGTGGCACCCAACGGCCGTCTAAACGACGTGATCACCTCGCGGACTCACATCCCCAAGATGCAGACCTGCGCCATCGGCCCAGAAGTCGAGAAGCACATCAGCCTCTCCATCAACAACCCCGGTCTCCTCGACACGCTGTACTTCAAAGAAGTAGCTGGTGTCGGGGCGCCCCTTGGAGACGGCGAGGTTGAAATCCAAGTCATGGCTTCCAGCATGAATTTCAAGGATGTCATGATTGCTTTGGGCCAGATCCCATCTCATGGGTTCGGATATGATGGCGCTGGCATCATCACTCGCACAGGTCCCAACTGCAAATACACGAAGCCTGGAGACCGTGTCATGTTTGTTTCAATGACTGGGGCGTTCAGCACATTCGTTCGCGTATCTGAGTTGCTCACGCAAGCGATGCTGGACGGCATGTCCTATACCATTGCTGCGTCGATCCCCGTGATCTACAGCACGGTGGTGTTCTCGCTTAATTACATTGCCCGTATCCGCCCCGGTGAATCCATTTTGATCCACTCTGCAGCTGGAGGCGTCGGTCAGGTTGCTATCATGGTTGCTAAGAAGTGTGGCATAAAGGACATCTACGTCACAGTAAGTAACGAGACGAAGCGCAAGCTCCTGACGGATATGTACGGTATCCCGTCGGAGAATATCTTTTACAGTCGGGACACATCATTTGTTGACGACATCATGCACGCTACCGGCGGCCGCGGCGTGGACGTCGTCCTCAACTCGCTGGGAGGTGAGCTCTTGCAACAGAGCTGGAGGTGCATCAAGACGTTTGGGCGCTTCGTCGAGATCGGCAAGGCCGACATTCTCCAGAAGACAGGCCTGACCATGGAGCCATTTGAGCGGAACGCGACGTTCTCAGCTGTGGATATGTATGTGGTTGTGGAAAATGCCCAGGAGACCATGAAGCAGGTCATGACAGACGTGATGGATCTCTGGTCCAAGTATCCCGACGAGGTCCACGAGCCGCGGCCGCTACATGTCTACCCAGCAGCCAAGTTCGAAGACGCCATGCGATATCTCCAGAGCGGCAAGAACATTGGCAAGACAGTCATTGACTGGTCTCAGCCTGACCAAGTCCCGTACCGGCCAATGCTGCAGCCTGCATACAGCTTCAGGGCTGACGCATCCTATGTTCTTGCTGGCGGCCTTGGCGGTCTCTCGCGAGAGATAGTGCATTGGATGATGAGCCGTGGGGCCAGAAACTTCATATGTCTGTCACGATCGGGTGTGCAAGGAAACAAGGAGGCCCAGAAGTTCATCAAGGAGGTCGAAAAGTCCGGTGCTACCATCTTTGCTCCTGCCTGCAATATCGCTCGTCGAGACGCCCTGGAGAAGACACTGCGAGACTGCGCGAACAAACTTCCCCCAATCAGAGGATGCATTCAAGGTGCCATGGTACTTCATGTGAGTGAAGCTTATCCCTTTTACTCGCCACTCGTGAATATCCCAATGCTGACTATTTGATAGGACGAACTCATGGATAACATGACAGCCAAGGTATGGAAAGAGCCGCTGGAGCCCAAATACCACGGTTCTCTGAACCTTCACGAGCTCCTGCCACAGGACCTCGACTTCTGCATCTTCCTGTCTTCCTTCGCCGGCGTCAACGGCAATGGCGGACAGAGCAACTACGCAGCAGGGAACACATACCAGGCCTCCCTGGCTCGGCACCGAATCCAGAAGGGCCTGCGGGGCATCACCGTGGACCTGGGCCTGATTCTAGAGGCCGGCCTCGCCAACTCGAACCACTTCTTTGTCCAGTCGGCACTGCGTGCTGGCTTCACAGGAGTGACGCAGGACCAGTTCCTGGGCCTGCTAGATGCCGTCTGCGACCAGGCCTACGATTACAAGCAGCCCGGCGCCGCCGAGGTCATCCACGTCGTCGACAGCCCGAAGCAGCTGTGGGAGAAGGGTGACCAGAGTACGGTGGCCTGGATGTCCAAGCCGATGTTCCGCAACCTGCATCGTCTCGGCGCTACCTATGACAGTTCAGCTGACGGGGCCGGTGGCAATGGGCTGTCTAGAGAGGATGAGGTGGATTATCACTCCCAAGTGTGCACTGCGGCTTCGGAAGAGGAGGCGGCGGAGATCATCACCCGGGGTCTGATACAGAAGCTGGCTAAGTCGCTGTCTCTCCCTGAAGCCGACCTAGACCCCAGTAAGCCGGCTTTCCGACTCGGGGTGGATTCCCTTATTGCCGTCGAGGTCAGATACTGGTTTATGAAGCAGCTCCGGGTCGAGGTATCTGTTCTGAATATTCTCAAGGACCAAAGTCTATCTGAGCTGTGCTACTCCGTGGTTGCAGAGATCCTAAAATAGCCTTTTCTGAGTATGGGATGTTCCGTTCATGTTATATATTCGCTTGATTTCCACATATACAAAGACCCTACCTATGCCCGCCATGATCAGCATTTGAAAATTCACATGTGCTTTTAAAACGTAAACAATGTATATAATACGAGAAATGCCAAAAGCCCAACGCTATAATAATCCTTCGAAGACCTCTAAATGGTGCAGACTGACTCCGAGAATCAATGCAGGTCGCACCTTGCCTCATACAGCTTGTCATTTATCTGAAGTGAGATTCCACCTGGTGATTGAGAAAGACGTATGAAGATGGGACTTCTAGTCTATCTGGGGTAGCACTTTGCATGCCTAAGCAAAACTGCCATCATTGCCTGACCACTGGCACAGCCAGCGAGCCGCTCGACGAGCCGCTCGAAAGAGATCCTCGCCTATGCCCGGACACAGGACGGATGTGGTAATCGAGACCATGAGGATGCCTTCTTGGTCTGCAATAGCGTTCAAGACTCGCCCGAGGACAACGAGACAGATGGTGAATGCAGTCACGATCTTGGCTTTGCGCCTGAGTACGAGATTTAGTCTGGGTCAGCGCAGTCCTGCTTGAGACCGGGGCTTGAGAGTGTGAGCAATGCTTACTGGGTAAGATACGGCAGATCAAATCTGACTCCTGCTGCCAGAAACCAGAAAATCAGGACGCTGGGTAATGTTAGCACTTCCAGCTTTCAACGTTCTCGCGGACGCCACCTGCGGCCCACGCGGACGTACATTCGCCGGAACGTGCCGTTCCCCAGGAACCCATCGCGATCAAGAGATGAGAATATGTACAGGACCGGAAGCATGACAAACAGAGCTAATGCAGCTTGATAAAATCGCTGGGGCCAACTCCCGCCCTGCGTGTGGTGTGAAGAAGGGTCCATCACGTCCTCGAAGTGGAATTGTAATTGTAGTTGTAATTGTAATTTCGAGGCGGGTTTGTAATTTTGGAAAGGAGAAAGGGAACGGGCAGAGGAGAGTGCAGGCGGGGTCTCGTAAGCCTAATAAGAGAAGTGGGTTTCCGCCCACACTGGAACGGTTGGGGCAGCCAAACACTCAGTACGCCATGTATGAATGCCAATCATTGGCTGGGAAATCACAATGTTGACTTGGCATCTCTTGGCCGGAAGCTCCGTGATGGAATTTTGCCCGCTTCCATCGACCTTATTGGATCAGACCAGGGTCAGCCGGCGGTTGCATCGGCTGGGGTGTGCGTCAGCTCATACACAGCTGATTGAATCTGCGTGAGTGTGTACGTGGACCAATCCCAGCTGCAGTCAAGAGTCACTTGCCATCCCCTAGCGAAATTACAAAAGTACGTAGCACATCACGCGGATCAACTCCATCCCGACACCCGAAAATGCCAAGGCAGTCAATTTGTCATTTTGCCGGCTCATGGCCAAATTCCATTTCGCGGCTGCACTGTCGACCGCGCATCAGGACTCGACATGCGCCGAACGACCGTACGTCTTTTCGTATCTAAAGACTGTGACAGCCATCTCGAAAGTTTCCGACCTTGGGTAGCAATAACACAGGGACAATGAAGGATGGACCAGCCTCAGGACACCGAAATGGTCCCCGCGCCTGCGGCGATGGCTCCCAAAACAAACGCCACAAGGAGACCAGTTCGCGAATGGGAGACTCACAAAGCTACTATTCACAATATGTATATGGTTGAAAATCGTGGCCTGAGTGAGATTATGGATTACATGGAGAATCATCAGGGCTTCTTGGCCACGTAAGTGGACGGGTGCGAAGCTTGTTGTCCTCTAAACTAATAATTCATAGTCGAAGGCAGTACGTATATCAGCTTAGTAGATGGGGATGGAAGAAATACAGAAAGATCTCCGAGAGATCATCGCAGAGTCTTGACTCGAGTGGGCACGGAGACGTGGACAAAGATGAAGGGGCCGAGCCCTCGTCGGCCCCAGACGAACTCGCCCGGGACCCTGGGACTCAGCGTCGGTTCGCGCAGCAAATGGGGGATTCCCTGCCCGATTTTCCCCCATCCTTCAGATCCTCAAGCCATGATCATCTTGCTCTTCCAAACCAGCACCGTGCTCACCCTCCACGCCCTATACACTTACTGAAAAATGTACCTCTGACGATACGCTCTGAGCCTGTTCCAAACTATCTGTTAAGGGAAGATCAAGTTATCAACGAGGCTGAAGTCATACAAACTCCTAAACCGAGTGGCCAGGACAGCTTAGACCAAGCCCAAGCCCCGTATGGCGCAGCAAAGGCGCGGAAGAGCACTGAACACGACATTGGGGACGACATGGACGACGAGGACAAAGCCCGGACGACAAAAAGGATCCGCCTTGAACCATTGTCCTGTCCATTCCGGAAACGCAACCCACTGAGGTTCAATGTCAGGGATCACGGAAGCTGCGCTTTAAATGCCTTTTCGGATTTCGCGCTACTAAAGTGTGTTCCCCATCATCCTTGTGCTGTTCATTGAGAATCAAGCTGACGCGCACATCGCGCCTTACAGACGCCATATCAAAAATGCTCACTTTTCAAGAGCTTACATTTTTTGCATACGATGCAAAGCAAGTTTTCTCTCGCAATCAGAGCTTAATGATCATTTAATGCAGCCGGTGGCTTGTTCAATTGTACCAACTGAGCCGCCCCGGGATCCTGAAGATGGGATTACGGAGGAGATCACCAAGGCCCTCCAAGTAAGAACACACGATGAAAACATCAAAACCTGGGAGTCCTTGTGGGCGCTACTCTTTCCAGACGATACCACAATTCCTTCATCTGGTGAGTAAATATGATAGCCCACCATGCGAATGCGGCATGCTGACGCTCAATAGTATTTGAACCTGTCATCGAGACTTGTGAACTTGAGACGTACCTCCTCGGCCGCACTGATTACCTCGCCCGAGAATTGGGCACCAAGCTGCATGCCCACGGTCTATCCGTTGACGCACAGGCCAATATTGAAAGTTTCCTCCGGCCGGCGCTGCTACAATTGTTTCAGGATTATCGAAGAGAAGGAAGGGAAGAAATTCTTGGTCCAATAGACAAGAAATAAATTTCGTTGCCAGAGACAATTGTAATGATTCTTAGCATTGCCAGGCTAGAAATGTCTTCCAGGCTGTCACTGAGTGGTGACTACGACCGGCTTCGGCGCGATAGCTCATTCAAGGACGTCGGAGTCTACATGGGTCAAGAGCCTCCGTAATGTGCTGTATGACGAGAAAGCGCAACAAAATGAGCCACAAAGGATGCATAGGACTTCTGCGGCCCCTTCCCTAGACATTGTTACTCGGCACCTGAGAACCGCAGATTGCGGCTCGTTGGAACTTGGCAGCACCTCTCGGTGCGGCAATTGGAGCAGCTCGGTGAGTGCTACCATCACCAGCAAAGTCTCTAGGAAGATGAGGCGGTTTGGAGTGGGATTGACGAGAACATGGCAAGGCATTGTCTTAATTGATGCGTATAGTACCGGCCCAATGGAAATTGCCACGATAACGTCATGAACGCGTCGCCAGAGACTCCAATATGTCGGCACCCAGAACTAATAACAAAGACAGTCCCGTAGGCTACACAAATCCGTCTATTGAGATCCTGTGAAATCGATGGGCAGATCCTGTGAGTCCTTAATGATATCCGGCCCACTTGGGACTCGATTTCGGTGTGCATGTTTCCACTGTTCCTCATAAGTATACGGTAACCACCATTCATCTCCATTTGGGTCGGGCTTGTATGTTTTGTCTGTAATCAGATTGACATCCCAGACTTTGGTTGAAGTCGTGATGTTCACGCTGTCGGAATCGTAGGGTGCGTAGTGGCCGATAGACAGGTCTAGTTGCGCACGGCTTAGCACTGCTAGATTCCATCCACGGAGACGCAAGAAAATGTAGGAAGAGAGTACCGACCGTATATGTAATATCTCATCTTCTCCGCCGCTTTCCTCACGCGATCCGAGGTAGCCATATTGATCGGCCAATCTGTCTTCTTCCCGTTGCCATCCCCGGAAGATTCACCACAGAAAAGATTCTCTGGCCAGTCACAGATGAGGCCGACTGCCCATGAGACCCACTGTTCATAATCCTTGCGGCTCAGCTCGGCATCGTCGTCGTGGAACTGCTGGCGCATGCCGGGCTTCTTCGGGACCGGCGGTTCGAACTCGGTGATGTTGAACGTTGCACCTCCTTCGACGAACTGCAATTCCAGCTTTCCCAAGATCCATCGTAGGTACTTGATAGACTGTTCTCGTGTCATACCCTCGCCGCTTTCGGTACCTCTCATCATCATGTTTGCGTAGAGCGCCTTGCAGATTCTATTGGGCTTTGTTAGTGGGCCTGGTCCGGGTCAGGGTTGCGCGGATCCGTTTGAGATGAGATTCCCAGTGTTATAAGAACTTTATTTCGCACCTATCATACGGGACATGATGCTTGACCGGTGTAAGCTCAGATATGTTTCTGATGGGGGAAGCTCCGGGCCCGCTCTGAACTTTGTAATTATCTCCGAACTGCAGCACAGCTTTTTTCACCGAATATGGTATTCCAGAACGATCGTGATGACAACCCACTAGACGATCCTGAAACCAGAATGTGCCATCTGGTTTATAAATGGTATCATTCTGCGTGTAAGGGATGAACATAGTGAATGAATAGAAGATTTTGACGACAACTTCGAGCTATAGGACCACCTTAGTGTGCGAGGAAAGGCTGAGGATGGACGGTATAGACAAATCCGATGAGAACACATGACTCGGGAACCCGCAGTTTTTGAAGAATGTTGTGTACCCCAAACCATATAATTAGCATAATGTTCCTCTGAGTTTGAGGTCATACAGCTTACGCCCCAGCTGAACACCCTTCTTTTAGTCATGGCGCCTACTGTATGAGTTGTCAGATTTCATGGAGCTATTTTAAGTGCAGGAAAGCAAATCAGCACCCGAAGAATCTACACTTCTTAAGCGAGCGGCGTTCGCTTTGAGAGCGACTCTCTTGATTGGGGGGCACGCAGCAGATCAGCTCCTTGGCATCTAAGTGGCTGATCGAGGGGCGGGCGGTTGGGGGCTGCAACTACCTAGGTACCTAGCTATACTGCATACAAGCTGCAGTATTTTTTGCAAGGCATGCAGTATCGGGCGTTTCTGATCATGGCCCCGTGTACACTCGTTTGCCTTGAGTCAACCTATATACCTAGAGCTATACCAACCGACTATAATTATAAGTCCTTACTGATGCACCAGTCAGCAGCAATAATGCATTGAAAGCTGAGTGTAATGGCTGGCTGTGTAGAATTTCACAATAAATACAGAAGTCGTAGATAGATACCAGGTGGGTGGTTGGCACAGGTTCTACCTCGGTTATTTGGTGGCACTTGGCACCTCTGTATTACACTCCAAAGCCGTACTGAAACAAATTCAGTCCAATCCAGCTTCTGCGGTGGTGGCACTGCAGATAGAAGATACACCGGTGAGGGGCAGGTGCCAAGGTACTGTAGAAACACATAGGCTTGATAGGCAGAGCCAAAGAAGAGGGCCAAGAGTTACGGGAGCCCCAGGGATGTAGTTAAACCTGGATTAAACAAATCAACATGCACAAGCATTGATGAGATCTCTGGTGCAGGAAAGGGCAATACTATGTCTTCGTATCTGGAGGTTGTCTTCGATCTATGGGTAATCTCTTGCAAGAATCTTTTATCATCATGATGCTGGAGAGAACAGTTTAATCCATATAAGTATGAGGGGGAGAAAAGCTCCAGTCTTGTGTGCTACATTCTAGATACCGAGGGCTGCATTGCCAAGCAGAAAAGCAAGGGTTGAGGTTGCTGCCGGCAGAAGCACAGAAATATCACGCAAGTACCACACAGCAGACAGGTGTGTATTTTAACCTTATAAAAGCATGCACTATCTGCATCGAATGGTATGATATCGAAGGGAATCGGTTGGTCTTACGTGCAGCTCGGGCCGCTCGACGTTGCATGACATTTCCTGGCGGACCCCAAAGGTTCATCTCTGTAAGCTCCAGTCGATCACTGCTTGTTTCATGACGCTGCAGCCTGGCCTGAGATGAAATCATCTTGAGAGGGGACGAGACGTTGCGGCTGAAGCGAACTCGTTCCCCATCAATAAGATGAGGCTTTTCCTTCGCCGCTATACTCCTGGCCATGTCCACCAACAAGGAATACACTAATTCATTCCTGGATGTGGCCTTGAATTTTCTTTCCCAATATCCTTGAGACATTTATGCTTCCTGGCAGCGGAAGTGCATGACTATGGCTTCTTCGCTCGTACCGCCCGGCGCGGACCTCTGTGCTCTTCCACTTGCCATTTCACCCGATGGGCAGCCCCCGAACTTCGCCAACCCGACCTCCCTCACGACGACCACAATCGTCATTGGCGTCCTCATGATGGTATGGGCATTGGCTTTCGTAGCTGCTAGAGTCGTGGTCAACATTCGGAAGCTATCTTGGTCTGACTGTGGGTTGAATCGCTCGAGACCAAACATGATCCTAGAAAACGGTGCTAAGAGGAGCAGACTTCATGGTAATCGGCATGATTTTCAACATGGCGTTCACGGCAGTCTTTATATCTAGTAATTTGATTTACATTTGTCGATCAATTACTGCCCGGGCGGCTGACAATATGGCAGTCTCCAAATCCAATCGCCACATGTGGGATGTGCCAATTTGCTGGATGGACGCTAGATTTATGAAAGTATGTAAAAGCTCAAGGGAGGATTTGATGTCTACTGGAGATTAACTGATGACTTCTCAGCTCCAATTTGTTATAACCCTCCTCGTGGGGCCTGCATCGTACTTCGCAAAATCCTCTATATTTCTACTCTATCGACAATACTTCTCAGTGAAGAAGTCAATCAGAGTAGCTGTTTACGTTGGCCTCGTGGCCACCTTTTTGATCTACTTTCCTACTATTCCCACCTCAATCTACTACACGACCCCTCATGGTGGACTGAGCTGGGAAGACCTCTTCACGAGTGATGAGCCTTACAAGTTGGTTTACTTGGGCATTACTCTGGGATCTCTAGCGGTGGCACTGGATATATACATCTTCATCCTGCCGCTACCAACCCTCGCATCACTAAACATGTCTCTCAGAACACGTGTGCAACTGATTACCGTGTTTGCTACTGCTTTCATGTAGGCCTCTTCATCGTCAGATTTTCCCCCAACGTACTTACCAAGATTCAGGGGCGTGGTCTCCAGTGTCGTTGCTCTTGTTTACAGAGTGAAATTGCTCGGAGGGGCTGATCCCACCTGGGAGCAAGGGGCATTTTACATATCCGTGTGAGCACTGCCCCAGACTGAGATTTCAGCGTCCCAACTGCATGAAAATGCGATGCTGACTGGTTTTACACAGGATGGTAGAAAATAGCGTGGCCATCATCGTCGGGTCCATGCCGGCCGTTGCCAGTTTCATGCGAGTCTATGTCTCTGAATCGACTATTTACAAGACCGTGCGGTCCAAGATTCGACGCACTAATGGCGATCACTCCGGCAAGGGTTCCAAGCCATCTTTTCGCAGACCGGACCTGGCAACATTCGGATCACCGAATGTCCAGGGGCCAGGAAGCTACGAGCTTACGGATCCTACGGTCACGAAAGCGCATGTTATCCATGACGAACACTACCACTTGCGCAGCAACCGCACGACTGAGGACCAAAAACATTACGCCCAGCCAGATTCTACAGAGAGACTTGTTTGATTTATAGCCTGGGTTTTGAGTAAGGGAGGCCGCCCCGGCAGCATCGGCATGACCACAGCGCGGGGTACAGTGGGCATTTGGCAGTATCTCTCTGAGATGTGACACCATTTTGGGTAGAATGAATTTTTGCAATTATTTCTATGAATTCTGGGATTTCGGATTTGCTGGGATGGATCAAAAGGAAGGGGAAGAATAGGGCTGCCTGTAGATATATCGTGTAATCGATACGTAGCATTGCTTCTAGAAGAATCAGCAAATATACCTGGCCGCCTACCGACATTTTTGTAAAGAAATAAGTTGGGGTTGGATATTAATATTGGTCGCGTGCATGGGAAATATGCGGCGGGCTTGTCCTTTCTGATCGTCCACTGTAGGTCTGTCGCTCGATAGCGCACCACGTTCTATGGAGTACAAGTGTCCCCCACTACGGGTCCGGCACCGGAAGACGGGGCGGGCGGCAGGTGGCCCCAGGCGAGTCAGATCCACTCCGGCCAGGGCCACCCGTGCTACCGTATGATGATGTGAACGTCGTGCTGGCGCTAGTGTCCTCACTTTACCTGCCGCATCAGGGCAAAGGGATGGAAACGGAGCAGTCGTGAGTGGCGCCTTGTCTTCATGCTCTGATGCGCACGAGAAGGGGAGTCACTTCACTTGGGCACTCACTCGCCGGAGATTGAAAGATATCTTGAGCCTGCGCCATAATAACAGTACGGTGCACAATATGCACTTTTGAGCACCGGCGTTCTCCGACCAACGGATCCCACCCGCTGCAGAATTCACCAACAGCCTCACTTCACTCCCCCACAGAACTCCTGGGTCCACTTATCCAACGTCAAGATGGACAGCCGACAGTTCAAGGACGCCGCGAAGGCTTCGATTGACCACAGTGAGCGAGCTAAACCCAGGTGACGACGTCAATGACTCGTAGCTTCGGGCGTCGAGTGATGAACAGACCAACTGACACAGCCCACAGTCGTTGACTACTATGAGAACATCACAGACCACAGCGTCGTCTCGCAGGTCGAGCCGGGCTACCTGCGCAAGGTGCTGCCCGAGTCGCCGCCGCAGGAGGGCGAGTCCTGGGACGTGATCCGCAAGGACATCGACAGCAAGATCGTGCCGGGCCTGACGCACTGGCAGTCGCCCAACTTCTTCGCCTTCTTCCCCTGCCCTGCCTCGTACCCCTCGCTGCTGGGCGAGCTGTACTCTGCCGCCTTCACGGGCGCCTGCTTCAACTGGATCTGCTCGCCCGCCGTCACCGAGCTCGAGACCATCGTGCTCGACTGGGTCGCCCAGGTCCTGGGGCTCCCGGATGTCTACCACTCCACCGGCCCCACCCGCGGCGGCGGCGTGATTCAGGGCTCCGCCAGCGAGGCCGTCCTCACCATGATGGTCGCCGCACGCGAGAAGTACCTGCGCGACACCCTGCCGGAGCCCGGTTCCGTGTCCGACGAGGAATTCGAGGACCTCGATATGCGCAAGCGCAGCAGGCTCGTCGCCCTGGGCAGTGCCGCCGCCCATTCATCCACCAAGAAGGCCGCCAGGATCCTCGGCGTGCGCTACGTCGCTGTGCCCACCTCGTCCGCCTCTAACTTCGCCATGACCGGCGACGCCCTCAAGGAGACGCTCGAGGCGTGCAAGGCCAAGGGGCTTGAGCCCTTTTTCATGACCGCCACGCTCGGAACAACGGACACGTGCGCCGTCGACGACTTCGGCGCCATCGCCGACGTCCTGTCCAAGTTCAGAGCGGCACCCGCCGCCAGTGCCAATGGCGTGGCCACCACGAACGGCGACAGCAACGGAGCAGCCCCGGCAGCGAGGAAGGGCGAGGTCTGGGTGCACATCGACGCCGCATACGCAGGCTCAGCGCTGGTGACGCCCGAGGCGCAGGAGTCGGTAGGCGTGCACCACCTGGCGCACTTCCACTCGTTCAACTTCAACATGCACAAGTGGCTGCTGACCAACTTCGACGCGTCGTGCGTGTACGTGGCGGACCGGTCCTGGCTCGAGTCGGCGCTGGGCTCGGAGCTGCACGTCTACCGCAATACCTACAGCGACGGGGGGCTCGTCACCGACTACCGCAACTGGCAGATCCCCCTCGGCCGGCGGTTCCGCTCCCTCAAGGTGTGGTTCGTCCTGCGCAGCTACGGCGTCGAGGGCCTGCGGCGATACATCCGCCGGGGTGTCGCGCAGGGTGAGCTCTTTGCCGGCTGGCTGCGCGCGAGGCCCGATTTGTTCGAGATCATCACCGGCCCGGCCTTTGCGCTGACCGTGTTCCGGCTGGCGCCCCAGGGGGTCGAGAGTGAGGAGAAGAAGAGCGAGCTGACGAGGGCGCTGTACGAGGAGGTGAACAGGTCCGGCAAGCTGTGGGTGACGAGCACGGTGCTCGAGGGGAAGTTTGCCATCAGGGTCATGACGGGCAACATCACGACTGAGGAGGAGCACGTCAAGGCGGCGTATGAGCTGATCCTGGCTACGGCTGAGAGGGTCGTTAAAAGTCAATAGATGAAGTCAGATTTTAGACACTTTTTTTCCGGTGCGGGGGGGGGGGGGGTGGCAAGGAACCAACTCTTGGGAACTAGAGTCTGTCTGCACGGTTTCTGGTCTCGCTTCTAGAGTGCCCGTCTGAAGCAAGTAGTTAGAAGTGGGTATTTTGAGCATGATGAAGCAAGCATTATCCATTGTGGTTGATTTGAGACTCTTTACCACCTACGCATGGTACAGCGTTCCGCGTGTCTCTCAAGGCACAGGCATGCAACTTGGCTGCCTCTTACTCTTAGTCGCGAATCGAACATGCGCACAGCCCGTGTACGATTACTACACGACCAAAGATTCCAGCTGTCCCTGAAGAAGACTTGCGTGAAGCCCGGACATTTCGGAGCCGTGTAGCAAGAGAGAACAATGTCTTGACGTGCTTCGCAGTGATCTAGTCGGAAACAGACCATATCGGAATTTGTATCCAGTCAGAAAGTGTGAGCTGTAATGTTTTTAATAATAAATGCCCCCTCCGAAAAGACAAGTGCAGCCCAATACCAAGTGGTCGCAGATATGCATATTATTACTCGTGTAAGTCCGGAAAACCAGCAGAGGTACCGACTAGGACTGCATCGGATTCGAAAGGTTGAACGAAAATTCCTAGATATTACAAAGTTTCATCTCCATCAGAGCCCTGGCATGCCTGGGTAGCCATGTCATGAACTTATTCTCCACGAACTAAGCTAATATCAGGGAATTGACCTGCATGCCGTGCAACCGCAGCCAAGAAAAATGGCACGATCAAAGACCTATAGTCGTTAGTGAGCACCGTCTCACTGAACAAGGTCTCGATGTACTTACCGGTCAACGTGAAGAGTAGTATTCACCACGCATTCTATTTCTTTTTATCCCCTTGCCTCAGTGAGGGCAGTCGCCACACTTCTCCTTGCGGCAGTTGTCGACGACCGACTGCGTCTGGCTCAGGTTCGTGTCGAAGCACCAGTTGAGGCAGTTGCCGAAGGCGGACCCGCCATGGTTGAGGAAGAGGTCGTCGCACTGGGCATGGGCGAGGAGGGCCGCCTGCACGGTCAAGAGGAGCCAGCCGAGACGCATGTTGCTGTTTGATGGCTGAGGGGTGTTTTGTTGTTGGACATACGCGACAACTAAGAAAATGGATTTCTTGTTTGAATACCGGTGGGAGCCTCTGGTCTTATATTTGTGTAATTCCAAACATCGTAGAAGCCAAAATACTGCCGGTAACTCTTGGGGGGGAAGGCACTCGGGCCGGACTCCCACATGCATCCCGTACGATTGCAGCTCCCCACCCAGCTCTGCAACCGAATCATATCCCCAGATCGATAAAGGGGCTGCAAACCCGCTTTGGGGCCAGATTCTTAAGCTTCGAGTCATTGTCCCATTAAATATTGGATTGATCCTATGAAACAAGCGACACTGGCATGCTATTATAACACATGCGACAGACACTGCGAGTCAGCGGTATAACATGACTGGCTGGTGGTCGTGTTAAATCAGAACAGAGCCCCAGTCTCAGGGTTTGAGTGGTATGGATAGTGAGATGTCATTCGTTCCTGTTATGAGTAAGTGACCTCTTACGGAGCCATGCAGATCTTGCTCACAAAGGACGATGGTATTTCATTCTGGCAACTGACATGAACCGGTGCCTCACCAGTCACTCGAGTGCCTCCTCATCCTGGGCCGACACCTCCGCTCGTCAACCGCCTTCCTGCCCCGTTGATAATCATAATAATCGTTATCACCATCCTTCCCGTGGCGCCGAGGCCTATCCTCGCCGTAGTAATCATCCTGATCATTCACGCTGCCCCTGCGGCGATCCCTCTCCCGCTCCCGATCATGGTCCCACGGCCCGCCCTCGCCCTTCTCCAGGCGATCCGCCCTGTTGAGACCCCCATCCCGCCCCGTCCTGCCGCCCCGATCACTCCCTCCATAGTCCTCTTCCCGGCTGTCCCACTCGTCCCGGTGCCGGCGGTCCGACCGCGACCGCAGCTCCGCACGCCTCCTCTCCCGCTTTCTCCTCCGCCGCGTCTCCTCGCTCTCGTCTCGCTGGTCCCGGTCCCAGTCGCGGCTCCCTTGTTCCCCCTGCTCGTCCTTCTTCTTCTCGAATTTCTCCACGTCCCGCGTGACGTCGTACGCAAGCGTCAGCCCTATGAGGCCCAGCACCACTGGCGGGACCCACCCGTACCCGTGTTCCTTCTCCAGCTGCTTGCGGCGCTGACGCTGCTCGGCGTTGGCTTTGGACGGCCGGGGGTCGGGCGGGAGGAGGTTTTTTGCCTTGACCATTTTGCCCCGGCGCTGGTTTTGTGGGTTTCTTCTTCTCTTTCCTTCCACCTGCTCTTGGCTTTTGTTGACCCTTTGTTCTTTCTTATTCAATTCCGGTATCGTGAGGATGAGATATATGTAGAAGCCTCTTGGCCTGAGGTGGACGGACGGGTAAGTGGAGTCGCTGTGGCTGTGGAGTCTCGGTGAGGAGAGACGTATGTACCCGTTGACGTGGTGTGGCGAAATATAGTAAAGTCGCTCAACGCAGTGAAATCATAAAGGTGGCGGAAAAGGTGGACTGTTGTATTGTTTTGATCTCGAGGAATGGAATTTGTGATCAGAATGTTTCAAATCGGTCGGATTCCAGCTTTGAATGTGGTCATCATCCAAAAGCCCCTAGCCTCAGTCGGAGGGAGAGGCAGCCACACCAGCTTATATCGTCACGGACAACCAACCCCCATGTCCATATTCCCGGGCCCTTCCCTTACCCATGACAAAAGCTGGGCGAGATAGATCAGAAATGCCCGCCCTGTCAAACTGATTCCCGACCCCACCGCCGCTTGCTAGTCTCAAAGGAGAGACAAGCGTCAACCAACGATCGGGGCCTCCCTCTAGCCGTTGCGTTAGCTCGCTAAGGATGTGTGTTGGGTGAGAGAAACAGCTGCGTTGGTCTCAAACAAGTGATGTCACCGGCATAATGAGGAGACGGCCTAGCCTCCTCAGAGGTGTGGGTGGTGAGCGACTACCCGGGCGGGCAGCGGGCGGTAGGCGTTACCAGTGGCCCCGGCCAGCATGCTAGCGCCAGGATACATACATGTCGCCAGGGGCCCCGGGAACGAGAATGACGTACCCCGGGACCC
Organism: Diaporthe sp. PMI_573; assembly: GCA_021399435.1. NCBI lineage: Eukaryota > Fungi > Ascomycota > Sordariomycetes > Diaporthales > Diaporthaceae > Diaporthe > Diaporthe sp. PMI_573. The sequence goes on along the minus strand of JAJTUP010000023.1, from coordinate 34,137 downwards.
CGGGACAAGGCCCAGAACTAGCACGACATCTCCTCTGCCTGCATATTTGGGGCGAATTGACGCGAATTGAACAATAACTTGCGCCTAGCTGCGCAATACGTATGCAAACACACACACGCCCACACACATATAGGGAAGGATCAGGTACGATGCACGCACGCGATTCCTGTGAGACCCGAAATGCAGGCTATCCTTTGGTCTCGGGTGTCTCCAGACAGCTCGACAAGCCAGCCAGTCAGCTAATGCACGGGGTGCCCGCCTGACCTGCCTTGTGCAGCCCACCTGCGTCAGGCACTTTCTGCATCAACGCGCGCGCGGAATGGCTCCAAAGTACAAATTCGTCATTCGTGATAGGTACTGAAACGCGTCCGCAAGACCTTGGGGTTCAACCAGAGGGTCTAGGGTTGTTGTCATCGAGTCTCGCAACCCTCACACGTAGCTGGGCATCCTCAGGTGTTGTAACTCATCGAAAATCAAGGCTAAGCACAATTACTACCATATTCAGAACAATGTCTTCTGAAGGGACATCTAGAAGTGTGGCTTTCATAGCACCTCCCCATTTCAAAGAATCAGTGTTCCACGCATCATCAGTCAGCTAGAAATGTAATGAAACGATGCAGAGTCTGGGCCCAGGGACTGCCAGTGGTTCCTTGCATCCAACTCAGTAACGATCACCAGAAAAAGACTAATGCTGTAGGGTCGAGGAGGGTTAAGGTGATGTTAGGTGTGGGTGGAGGATAGTGTGCGAGTTTGTATGCATTCAGTCGGACAAGTGGTTGAGGTTTCTGAAAATCTGAGCATCACTGAGCTCGGGTGGCTCGCAATACTCAAATAGAAGTTTCACTATCCAAGTGCTGATAAATCCGGTTGGAACAGCGATCATTGGCTCTTGTGGGTGATTACCTCTACAAGCACCCCCAGATTCAAGTGCACCTCCAAACCTAGAACAACTTGAAATGCCGGACCTGCTCGGGAGTGTACAATCGTCAATCACTGGGCTGTACGCACCTCGGCTGAATCTACCCATTCATAAGCTTGATCTACTTTGAGGAAACGGTCAAGCACTGGGAACCGAAACATGAGGCTCTGGATGATGGCAATGGTAGGAGTTTCGCCGCCCATAGTGGTGTGGTGCTATCAGATGTGATGTACATATACTGTAAATGTACGAGACGGCGAGTGGAAAAGTTCAGTCTTCCTAGGTACCTAGTTATTTTTATACACCCCATACGAAATTTTCTACAGGAGAGTATTCTATCAGAGAGTATTCTATGGGAAGTTAGTCTATAGGAAGGTATTCTATTAGAAGGTGTTCTAAAGGAGGCTGTTCTACAAGTAGTTATACTACAGGAGTTTATCCTATAGGAGGTTGTTCTATAGGAGGTTGTTCTATAGGAGGTTGTCCTGTTAGGAGGTTGTCCTATAGGAGGTTATCCTATGGGAGGTTGTTCTATAGGAGGTCGTTCCATAGGAGGATGTCCTAAAGGAGAGTGTCTTATAGGAGGGTGTCTTATAAGAGGTTATCTTATGGGAGGTTGTGCCAAAGGAGGTTATTCTATAGAAGGATGTTCTATGAGAGGATCTCTTGTTAGGAGGTTGTCTTATGGGAGGTTATCCTATGGGAGGTTATCCTATGGGAGGTTATCCTATGGGAGGTTGTCCTATGGGAGGTTGTTCTATAGGAGGTTGTTTTATGGGAGGATCTCTTATTAGGAGGTTGTCCTATAGGAGCTTGTCACATGGAAGATTATTCTGTAGGAGGTTGAGCAGTTACTTGTGTAGTTCATTAGGTAAGTACCTAGGTATACATTTATACTATGGCTGTGTAGCGGCACCTGAGCAGAGCTTGTACTGCATTTAAATGTAATGGTAAGTTGACTCTCTTTTTATTAAACAATTCTATGGAGCCCGTGTTTATCTTAAATAGACCACTAATTTTAGAAGCCGCCATGCACCCTAATATAAGGATCTCTACTTTAATTAAGGCATACTGTTAGACATCCCAGGGCTTGCTACATAGTAGAAATGCACGTTATACGTGCCGATATATGCTTTGACGTGATTATAATAATCTTGGAGTAAAACAGAGGTAAGTTAGACAGAGATGATATCTCGCTTGCCTATTATTTTAGGCAAACCGGGCTACATAAGTACTGTGTAGGTGTGACTGGCAGTGGTGAGTAGCAGCACTAATTAGACCTTTTATGCAGACGACCTATAGCGATAATGGGGCCCTTGGCTTTTAAGACCTTGTTGAGACGGTCCTCGCTTCGAATTGGCAAAGGCACAAACCGATTTCGAGGAATTGTTGATTTACAGCTATAGTTACCTAACTAAAAAAAAGAAAAGGGCAGCAGAGCTGCGAAATGGTGTCGCTGGGATATTGGAGGCCATTGGGCTGATAAGATAAGCGAATACGTGGGTCCAGTCGAGTGACTGGGCCTGGCGTGCATTCAGCCCACGGCCCTGACACTTGTGGCTAATAATTATAGTAATCCTTCCCTCTCCTCCCTTTTCTTACTTAGATAAAGAAGATATTAATTAAGTTTTATAAACCTAAATAATATTTTAGATTAATAATTATTATAAGTCTCTTTTTAAGACCTAATATATATTTAAATATTCTAATATTTAAAGTTAAAAATTTAATTAATTAGTATTTATAAAAGCTTTAATTATACTTATAATTCTTTTTTTATTTTAAATATTTTAATATAATTTTAAATTATTTAATTAGTTATCTAATTAATTAGTTTTTAATTAATTAATAATTTAAATAATATTTTTTAAGTCTAATAATATATAAGCTTTCTCTATAGAATAATATTTTTATTTATAATAGTTTCTTATATTAAATATTCTAGGCCTAAATCTACTTTTTACTAGTTTTCGCTGTTTTGTAAATATAATTCCACAGCTCGTTCTTTCTTCCACGAAGCGATCAAGCTATATACTCTGGATAGCTCAGTTGGCAGAGCGATGGACTGTAATTGTTGTATTAGCCATCCACAGGTCGCGTGTTCAAATCACGCTCCGGAGACTTGATAACTTTTGATCTTTTGCATGAGAACTTTTTTCTCTTCCATTTAAATTAAATTCGCGGTTAGCTTTTGTAGATATATTCGCGGTCAGGTAAATTCGCGCTTAGCTTTTTAGCGAAAAACTTTTCTTTTTCTTATTTTCAAGGAAATGTATAATTGGCCTTTATAGTTTTATAGGAATATATTTTGTCTCCTGGTTTTAAGACTATTAAAGGGTAAGCACCTTAGTATGTAGATTTAAACGCCTAGATTTCTTGGTTGGAAAAGTGGCTGGTGCGTGAATTGTAGTCTGGGGAAGGGACAATGTGGTCATGTGCCGAATGTTCCAGGAAATAAGAGAACGCAGAGATTGATAAGATTGAGGCCATTGTATATACCTTTGAACTTCTCGTGAGAAGGTCTGATATGGACCTCGCTGGGCGGGACGTCCAGCCACGCAACGACAAGGCCAACCACGACGACAACGCACGCCCTTGCAGCGTCAGCCCAATGATGACCGCAGCTCTTCACACGAGCTTGACCAGACCAACCGTGAGCCAGAGCATGAGCAGCGGGTCGACAACACTCCTTAGAAACCCGAGGACAACGCAGGCCGCAATGATCAGAATCGGTCGACGATGCGGCGCAGCTCTCACCTGCGCTCTCTTTAATTGCGTGTGTGGGTTTTATATCCAAACGCTCGCTCTAATGGATGACTCCTTAGTCCTTGTTTTAAGACGGGTCACTGATAAACATTACACCAGCCACTCTATCGTGCGCAGGGGCAGGTGCAGCTGCCTTGGTTTGTACACATGTAACTACGGCACGGAATCGCGACGAAGTTCCAACTTAGAGCCTTCTATTAGTGCAGGTATCATAATGCAAATGCCAGTTGAATCACCCTTGTGTAAAGGGATGCATGTGCGATAGGCAGGTCCCTCATTGACAAGCTTATCAGCCTAAACGCTGCTTTTGGACAGCTTCAACTTTACTGCAGCCCCCCCCTGCGAAAACTTCCTGTCTCCCTGTCTTCAACCAGGCAACACTTACAAAAGTCAACATACTTCCACGTTTCATCTTATTCTCTCAGCCATGCGGACGTAGTCTCACAAGTCCAGTTAGGTTGCCCTATATTAAGGACAGCATCTGTTGAACTTTCCTTTGCCTCCAGAAATTTGGTAATTAAGCTACAGCGGGCTCTGCAGTGACGGGCTGCGACTTTTAAACATGTGGCGGTGTTACTGTAATAATGTATGTGATTGAGAATACGCTCAAAAGAATTTTCCAACACACAACCTGGTGAAGTCTAAGGGATCACTGGATTCCAAGGTTCTGTCTAGTGTTAATACCGTGTTTGCGGTAACCAACCAGCTTCCCACAACAGCCGAGTCGGGATACCGCCCCCGGAACTACATCACATGCATGACAGCGGCTTATCTACTGCTACCTGGATGGGAAAAGTACACCTCAGACCCATATCTTCCATAAAAGTTCTCATTGCGTGGACATCCCTCCCCTGTGGTGGTATGGTGCCTGTGACTATTCCACAATGGTTGATCTCTCTATCAGGATTGCGTCATAGTATGAAAGACGACTCTGTCTCCTGACGTGCAACCACACCGTCCCACAAACTGGACTCTCCCAGGGCTTTCTCAACCTTGTCAAGACTGTCCTCTTTTGGGCCATTATTATCGATCTGAAGTTTGTTAGTGATTTCAAGGATCGCATTCACGAGCGCGGAGGCAAGCAGCAGGAAGCAGCAGGACTAACTTGAATCAGGAGCGCGGCCTCCTGATAATGTTGCTCGATAGGCTGTCCATCCTCCAGGTACTCGGAATACCGCCTCTCAAACTTCACAGCGCTGTCGTTGTGATCACGGGCCCGGGAGAGATACCTCGTCTTCGCATTCTCTCTTGTTACGTTGAGCGATAGGACGACATCGGGCTTGGTGCTGCCCTCCTGAGTTGAATCGAGTCAGTCTTTTGGGTCCACAAAGATTTTTTACAGGCCGTCTCAACATACCAAACGAAGCCGTTCTTGAAAGGGCCAATTCGCCCACGAGTCGAGCTGCTCCTGGCATCTTGGAAAGCCGTCGATCAGGATTCCTTTGAGTCCATCTTGTTGGATTGCGTCTTCAATGGCGAGGCCCAGGATCGGGTTCAGTTCCGCAGACGTGAGGAACCCTTGGTGGTCGAGCTTGTCCCGGATGCGGGCCGCGAGGGGTGTCCCGCCGTTTGCCTGCATCCAGGTGCGCAGATTGTCTCCCACAGAGAAGTGTAGTAGACTGTACTTGCAGGCCAGGAAAGAACAGATCGTGCCTTTCCCCGAACCAGGTGCTCCTATGAAGATGGTCAGCAGGGTTCAACGTCTTCCAACAGGCACGGCCTGACCGAGAACGAATATCACTGCGAATTTCCGCCTCTTCGGCGAGGTCAGGGTAGAGGTATCCATGACGGTTACTGCAGTGTGTACTGTTTGTGTGGGGCCAGGAATGAGACGCATTCGAGGCTAAAGTATGGGAACAAGAGGAGGCGCAGCCTGCCTTGCTCTCAAGCTAGAAAAGGTCAAGTACGGCAGTCTGAGGCCGTCTGCACTAGCGGCAGAAGCGGCAGTGAATGGAGGCGTTCACACATGTAATTGATCGTTGCCTGAGGGTCTCAAGTCCAGTGAAAGGGATCTCGTTTTCTTTGCAAGGAAGTTTTTGTGCCGTGCCTTGGTGGATCACAGAGAGGTTCACTCTAAACAGCATAACTCTACCAAGTCTGTTCTTCTCCAGAACCCATTATCAGTGGCGTAACAGCATGATACAGAACAGGGTGCCTGGGACATTTTATACGTCAGCCAGTAGCCTGGAGGTAGTATCCTTTGAAATGGGCGACAGACAAAGGCCTGTGTTCTTCTTTCAGCTATTTTTTTCTTTCGCATGGCGATGAAACTTGATAATTCGAGATCAAGAGACGTTCTGCAGCATTCTAGGTATTTTGCTCATTCGAATTGTGGAATATTAACTTACGTCCCTGAAATGATGGGGGAATACCATCCAGGCCGGCATGAATGTTCATCGGGACCGAAGAGCTGACTTAATATATTATCAGGTAAGGACTCCAATGCGCGACAGAGCGTTATCTTACAATTTGACGGTCAGCAGCCACAAACACCCACGAGGTTACGCAAAAGCTTTCATTCCAGAGATACATTTTGTCATTCACAGCTCCAGATGGAAACAGCGCAGCGTAAGTTCGCATTTAGCTCTACACATCCTCGCCGTCATGTATCAGCAGGAGATGGAGAGCCTCCTCAAATGGCTACGTTCCAATGATTTTCGAAACCCCACGAAGCAGGAAAGGAAATCGATTGCCATGGAACTGGGCTGCAGTGAGGAGTGGGTCAGGAAACGAATCAAATCCCTACGCTACGAATTTGGCGAGACGAAGACCGAAGGTATCCTTCCTGACCAGGCATGTATCATCCAAGAGTGGTTTTCGTCGAACGACCAGCATCTCGATCCCTCAGATGATGAGTTAGAGGCTTTGCGACAAAAGACAGGCCTTAGTTCATCTCAAATCTCCAAATTCCTACAGAGAGAGCAACGCAAGTTCACAGCTAATCAGCCACACAACGGTCCGGACAGTACATATCGAAAGCGAAAGCGGACGGCCAAAGGCTCTGGGTACCGGGCTGCTCTTGAGGTCTGGGTCCAAGAACATGAAGGTCGCCTTTGGCAGAGCCCGGAGGAATACAGAGATCTGCTGCAGAGCTTATCTTGCTCAAAGACAGAGGTCATGAGCTGGTTCACTTACCGCCGCAAAAAAGCAAAACTCGAGCTTGGACATGCATTCGAAGATCCACGCGGCTTTATTGCCCGAAATGGGCGCAACGGAGATGACGAGATCCTCCGGGATTTTTTTATGGCCGTTCACTCAGGTGCAACTCCCTCTCTAGCGGGGCAAAACCTAGCGGCGAGCTTGACTGGACTTCCCATCGAATCAATTGCCGAACTCATCGATGCGAACAGAGAGAACCCTGACTACGCCAATGAAGTCAATATATACACGAACCGAGAGAGCAGCGACAGCGTTGACTTGGACGACGAGGCTGCGGATGAACATCAAAGCGGAAGTCTACCAGAAACTCCTACGGATACTGACCTCACCTTCAATGGCAACACAGTTTCTGCTGTTGCTCTAACAGATGTAGAGCCCTTCCATGCAGATGTTGTGGCCCCGTGTGATAGCCCAGAATTACACCCTGCCTTTCCCGAGCCTTTCATCAATTTTACGAACCTGGTTCTGGAGTCTCAGCGTTGTAATCGTCCATGGACAACGTCTGACGTCGAATTTGACATTGGTCGTTACATACCGAGATACCATGGTGTTCTTTCTCAACCTACTTCTCTCAGTAGGAAATTGACTTTCATCTTGAGTCATAGAATGATGGGATTTGTCATTCCTGAAGTTTTTTCTATCTGTCAACCCCAAAATTTGCAAAGCACTCGGAGGATCTGCGAGGAATTTGTTTTCCCGCACACTCCTTTCCCTCCGCTACAAGAGAATATGGAATCAAAAATCCTAGACTGCCAAAAGGGAGCCAAATATTTTTGTCTGTATTGCGACAAATCCTACAATACCGCATTTCGCCTTGCATATCATCTTCGACGACACACCAAGCCATTTTACTACTGCCCCATGAATTATTGCCGAGCGCATATCGGCGAGCTTCGCATGACTTTTACTCAGATATGGGCCCATACGGGCACACATCAAGAGAGAGGGGAGTTGACAACGGATGACTTGAATTGGATGCCGGGTTACGTCATCCGAAGCCATATCAATAGTTTGACCAAGAGAACACTGCTCGCCGCCAGGCCTGCGGAGACAGGCATCAATGGGTCATTACTATCGGACGCAGATACGGAACAATCAAGAACGTCTAAGAACAAATGGTACAGCATCCTCACTGGCTAGGCTATTGCTTTATGCTAGTCCAATGCAGGCGAGGCAGGTAGGATCTCTGAAGAGATGGAAACTCAGGTTCTAGCTTACAACCTCCAAAAGCAAAGACACGGTAGGTTTACGATGTGTCTTTCAGTATTTCCTCCTTTGAATAGAAAGCTAATCCCTTCTTAGGTGCGACTTGGGACGTTGGGGCCAAAAGTGCGTTGGCCCTCGGTCGTCCGTCAAACCGATAACAGAGCCATGTCCACAGAACAATCAACTGGATTGGACCAACACGAAACTCGTGCAAAATAAACACAAGAGTCGCATCTACTTCAACATCAGATGCATCTCATGCGATCGAGATCTCCGGCTGAAAATAGCCTCTGGTTTACTCAACATGATGCGCTAATCGATAGCAAGAAAGCTGTACTCGTCACTTTGCTCGCGGAGAAGTTGTGCAGAGGTGAGGACACGACGGATTTCCAAAGGACCACAATTGCATAGTCTGCCTCCTTTTCTCAGATTAGTCCGCAAAGATAGTGCCTGTTCCACAGCTTTCAGGCACTTTAGGCCCAATTCCTGGCACTGCTAAAGCGAAAGCGTTTTTGGATGGCAATCTATTTAGGAGCTTACTCACCGGATGGACTATTTGTATTCTTTTAGTTCCTCTATTAAGCCGTAAGACAATGAGTGTCCGATAAGGACAAGGGTCAATGTATTTCTTTTTTTCAGAAAGGTACAGTGCGTTTCGCTATGCAAAGCTTTTAACAGCGACTTTCCAATCTATGTCAAACAGTATGCTGTCAGAAGCTACTATTTCGCACTGGCACGTATGTATATTGCATTGTAGACTCTGTCACTCATTTTGAGAGAATAGTGTGGTTTCTGGATCTCAAAGTGGTGGCCGAATGCCGGAAGAAATGTGTGGAAAATGTAAAAATGCCCGTTGTTTTCAAGATGTTGCTGCCTAGTTCGGCGCTTTGCACTCTGGAGCTGAAGGATTTGTTTACAGCCGGGAACATGCACCCTGAAAGAGTGTCGTACCTGTCGGCAGAGAACTCCGTCGTGGATGGTGACTTTGGGAGCGAGGAAATGTGACACGAGCTGAGCAGATGGCTTTCCCACCACAGCGCGGCAGACTGCGAGAGTCGGATCGTGGTTATAGGACAAGGAACACCGATGGGAATATGTAACACACGAGCTTTGCTCGGGTGTCCGCTACGCGGCCACAGCATCTATAGTGCTCACTACCGAACTTCCTATAGGATAGCCTCCTATATAATAACCTCGTAGAAAACAACGTCCTATAGAACAAACCCCCCACAGTACAGCCTACTGTAAGACAGTCTCCTATAGAATAGCCTTCTATAGAACAGCCTCGTGATCTTCTGCGGACCAACTTCCCATAGACCAATCAGACAGGAGGTAATTAAGCCACAGGGGCTCTATCATGATCTTTCGCAATCCTTTTTTTTTTTTTGCTGTGGCTATATTACTGTAATAATGTATGTGAAGACTTAAGTCCAGGAGTGAAATTAGCAACCAGTCCGTTCCTTCATACGTAGTGCTCTACAGTAGTCCGTGCGCTCGCTGCGTGGTCTTCTATCGCCGCGGCGCCGCGGCCGTCCACGCATAAATAACCATCAAATTAAAAAGCCACACAGTTCCCGGGCTAACAAGAGCTAGGAATACTACACCATCTAGTTTTCTGGTTCGTCTATCATGAGTTCAAGTCCATTCTAATGTAAAGACTCTTCCTCCAAGATAGCGCTCTACTGAATAGTCCCCCAGGTGGAGGGGGTTCGGATCTCTGCGACTTGCACTCTCATGCCTATGACGTGGTGTGTCGCAATACAGGCGAGTCTGCCGCCACGCAGTGACCTGGCAACCCGCCATCCATCCGAGAAAATCCTCAACCACCACAACAAAAAAAGATAAAAAAAAATTGGTAGCTTCTCTTTGATTAGTGCAGGGGCCATGCTAATCTTCTCTCATGTGCGAGAATCAATTAGCACTGTGCAGTTATGCTGCCGTTGGAGATCTGCGCAGAGTGCCCGGCGGATATGCGTACTGCCTAAATAGCGGGAGGTCGCAGGAATTGACCAAAGTAAAACCCGATATATTCCGAAAGTCATCCAGAGGCGCATGTCAGGTACCGAGATGGTTCATGCCTCTCTCAGTCGTAACCACTGCGGTAAGTGGGAGACGGTGCAGTGAGTGGGGTGTTGTGAAGAGGTGCTGTGAATAGGGCAGTTATTCGGTAAGTGAATTCCCTCGGTGACTTTTGTTTTCAGTCCCTTCTATTTAAGGTCTGCTTTGAACATTGCAGCCTTGATACTTCAACCAACCGACTCACCCACAAATACAAACCACTGAACTGAACCTCAAAGACTGTTTGCCACAAACACCCATATCCAACCCTCAGTCAAGATGGGAATCTGGACCTCTGCTGCCCTAAAGGGGCTGGCGATACTCTCAGCCATCCCGCTTTTCCTCTTCATTGTACCTGTCATCGCACCCATTCTAGTGGCCACAGTGGTGTTCTTCTCAATCGTTCCGATTTTCATCTTCACCGCACTCGCCGTACTGCTCACTGTAGCTCTGGCGCTGTTTTTGACCCCTCCGGGTTACATTATCGCCGCAGTCGTTCTGGCGCTCACGGTACCTTACTTCTTGCGCAGCGCCGACTCCGACAAGTCCAAGCCCGTGGTGGCTGACGACCAGTACGCCCCCATCTCCGTCAACTACTTCCCGTCCCGCGATTGCAACTATGGGTGTGGGTTCTGCTTCCACACCAACACCTCGGGCTACATCCTCTCCCTGGACGAAGCCAAGCGCGGCCTCCGCCTCCTCAAGGGTAAGATCCATTCTCCGTTTGCTGCTCCCCGGCTCCCATGTTTGGAATGGTTCAAACACAACACTTTGGGACCCGTAGCAGGTGATTAACAGGTAACTAGATGCCGGCATGCGCAAGCTCAACATCGCCGGCGGCGAGCCCTTCCTGCACCCAAAGTTCCTTGGCGAGCTCCTGCGGTACTGCAAAGACGACCTGGACCTCGAGAGCGTGAGCATCATCAGCAACGGGAGCAAGATCCGCAAGAGGTGGCTCCGCCAGTACGGCCGATACCTGGATATCCTGGCCATATCCTGCGACTCGTTCGTCCAGGAGACAAACAAGTTGATCGGGCGCGGGGAGAACGGCCAAGGTGACGGCGGCCACGTGGCGCAGGTGTTCCGCATTGCTGGATGGTGCAGGGGGTACGGCATCATGTTCAAGCTCAACACCGTCGTCAACATCCACAACTGGGACGAGGACATGACGGCACAAATCGCAGAGCTGGCGCCGTCCCGGTGGAAGGTGTTCCAGTGCCTGATCGTCGAGGGTGAGAACGAGGACGAGACCCGTAAGTCCCATTTTCACCGCCCGTCATATTTTGGAGTACAACCCGTAACAGGCGATTAACACGTCCCAGGTGTGCGCGACGCCAGAAACTTCCTCGTCTCCCAGGAGCAGTGGGAGGTCTTCTGCGACAGGCACAGGCACCTGCCGTGCTACGTGCCCGAGGACAACCGGACCATGGCCGGGAGCTACCTGTTGCTGGACGAGCGGATGCGGTTCCTCGACAAGGGCGACGGCCCGATGAGGAAGAGCGAGTCGTTGCTGGATGTCGGTGTCAGGAAGGCCATGCAGCAGGTCGCGTGGGACAAGGTTGCGTTTGACAAGAGAGGTGGGATCTACGAGTGGCGGAAGCCGCAGGTCGCGGACGGTGCTGAGGGAGGTTGTGGTGGTTCTGATAAGGAGCTGGAGTGGTAGGTCTAAGATGGCCAGTGATCAAGTCCTGGTTCGGTCAATCCGAGTTTTGCACCATGGTCGAGTGAGACTCTGGATCGCGGTAGATTTGGGATCTTAGACTGGTCAATGAGGCTTGCCGAGATCGGCGGCGATAACTTCTCATTCGTCCGGTCGGGGAACTAGGGCGCAGGGCTTGTCTTTATCCTTGCCGTCAACGTCACCGTCACCATCATGACTGACTTCTTTCGTTTGCTTCGAAAGTCACTGGCGAGGATAAATATAAACCGAATGACTCTTCCTGGGATGATTGCAAATTCTTGTTGGGCATCGTCTACTCCATCAACCTTCATGGTCACGTAATTCACAATGTCACAAACCGAGACGATCTCACTACGTCAAACTACGCCTTCCAACCTCGGCGAGTTGGAGATTCAGACCGAGGAACAAGGAAGCGTTGATCATGACCAGGCTGGTTGCCGGCGAAACGGCACAAACGTGAAAAAAGTCTGTGTCCTGATCGGCTCTGGCTTGATCCAACTGCCAATATGGGGTACTGTCCTACAGCCCCCTTTTCCAGTCCAGAAACATCGCTGACATAATTCGCACTCAGGCTTCGCGATGAGCTACGGCGTGGTCCAGGAGTACTTCACCAGCAACTGGCCGCTGAGCGGCAGCCGCGAGCTCACAGGCGTGATCGGCACGACCTTCAACGGGATAATCTACATCTCGATGCCGTTCCTCTTCGCCCTCTTCACCAAGCGCTGGGCCCGCTGGCGCCAGGCCGCCGCGCTGTGCGGCAGCATCCTCACGTGCGCGAGCTTCCTGCTGTCGTCGCTGAGCACGACCGCGTGGCACCTGGTCGCTACGCAGGGGGTTCTGGCGCCGCTGGGCTGCGCGCTCGTCTTCAGCCCCGTGACGCTGTCGCTGGGGGAGTGGTTTAGCAGCAACCAGGGCGACAGTGGGAAGAGCAACAGGGCGCTCGCGTACGGAGTCACGCTGTCGTGTAAGAACGTCGTGGGCTCGGCGTGCCCGTTCCTGTTCAGGGCACTCCTCGACAGCTACGGCTTCCGCGCGGCGGCCAGGGTATGGGCTGCCGTGGCCGCCGCGACGTGCATCCCGGCCATCTTCATGATCCCCACACATCCGCATATCCTGGAGCAGAGCCGCCTGCTGTCGTCGTCGTCGTCAGGTGCGGAGCCGCCGCGGTCGCGCAGGATACCATGGCACTTCCTCCGGCACAGGACCATCTACATCTACAGCGCGGCGATCCTCCTCCAGAGCGCCGGGTACGGCATCCCCCAGACGTACCTGAGCACGTACGCGCACGACGTGGCGGGGCTCTCGCAGGCGTCGGCGACGCTGCTCCTGACCGTGTTCAACCTCCCCGGGATCGCGTCCTCGTCCTTCTTCGGCTTTCTGTGCGACAGCAGGCGACTCCGCCTGTCCGCAGCAACAGTGACGGCCATCCCGGCGGCCGGGTCCGCGCTCGCGGCGTTTCTGTTCTGGGGGCTCGCGTGGCGCGGGAGCATGGCGCTGCTGGTGCTCTTCTCGGCCACGTTCGGCTTCTTCGCGGGCGGGTACTCGGCGACGTGGGGCAGCGTGCTCAACGAGCTCGAGGGCGAGGCCAGGGACGGCAACGAGGCCGTCGACACGGGGATGCTCTACGGGCTGCTCAACGGCGCGAGGGGCGTCGGATACGTTGGCGGCGGGCTCGTCGGCCTTCCCCTGTTGAAGGCCGGCGGTCAGGCTTCGCTGGGGACGCTTGGCTACGGCACGACGTATGGCCCGCTGATTGTATTCACAGGACTCTCCTCTGTGCTTGGGGGCTGGGCTGTCCTGTGGAGGTGGCACAAAATGGTGGCTTTTCTGTAGGTGTTTGTGGCGGGGCGAGTCCACATTCATTCCTCTGGGTGAGATGATGCGAGCTGGGAAGTCGGATTTCCTCTTTTGAGGGTGTTTCAATCATCATTGAAACATGACATGAACCTGAGCCCTGGTTTGCTTGTCATCAGATGACACGTTCCATGAGAATAGTTGCGGAACAAGCTGTGTAGCACGATCAGTTGGACGTGTGAATGGCGCTCTAACGGGCCAGCGCCATTATGCACACCACGCGACCCCGTGTGTCACTGTTTTCGGATTTTCTAGCTGAGAAAAAAAATGCAAGGCCCATCTCAGGTAGTTCCGCCATTATTTTGGACGGATGTGTGTGTGTGTTGGGTCGTATAAGACAAACCACGTAATAGCTTCCATGTTTGGCAGCACTAGGGGCCGCGGATCGGTAGTACGGTGCGCTTGACATACACACTCGCTTACGAAGTAGTGCATGAGAGAGCGTGACGTGGGAAAAGCACCGTGGGGGACCGGGAACAAGGCGCGAGGGAATCAATATGTGCTCGTATTCCCCCGAATTCGTGACTGTCAGCCCAGGTCTGGCCGGCCTGTGGTTCCCCAATGACACGGCTAAATGTGGAAGAAGGACCGGGCTGGGCATGACTGATTGGGCGAGAGAAGAAGAACAGGCCGCAGGGGCCCCTGTCTGCCCAGAAGCTTGTTTGCAAAACATTGGCCCCACTGACTGACTTGAATGCAACGTCCATCGTCCAACTCTGGGGAAGTGGGCAGGTCATGGGCAGCAGAGTGGGCCAAGGTCAAGCAAGACCAAGCGAGGACCAAGACCGGAGGGTGTATGTAGTCAAGCAGTCCACCTCAGCCCAGCCTGTTCATCAGACTCACCTGCTCGACACTGACTGCAATGTAGCCGGTCGAACAAGTGCAGCTCCTAGGAAAATTCTTCAATGCGGTGCTCAGTCGTCTGTTCCAGCCGATGCACGCTTCTGCTGGCATCAGGAGAGGCCAGGCCAGGAGAGGACCCCAACCAACGGCAGGCCGGGGAGTTGGACGGAAGCTCGCACGACAGCGCCACTAGTGCAGGAACAACCTGCACGAGCCTGGCGAGCACGCCCCCGATTGGGACGGCATGGCTGCGCTTGGGGGCCCAACATTGCACCATCTCACGCAGGGGGCGCACGCCAGCAGGCGCCAACGACCGCGGCAGACGGGACGCACAGAGAGGGAGAGAGGGAATTCCTTCCGTGGCACCCAGACACCCAGAAAACAAATCCCACTTGGACACCCAATCAGGGCATTGCCTGACACACACACATGTACACGTACACGTACACGAGCTCTCAGTCATACTCACACTCTTGCCAAACATCCAAGCGTGTGTGTAATTTGGTAGACAGCCCGATCGATCCGTCCGGGTTGTCCCTCCCATCATGTCATCCATGTGGTTGTACCCTCCCAACTCCCGTCCCTTATATCCAGCCTTTGTCTCCTGTTGTGGCCCTTCCCTTTGATATTATTCCTCCTGCTTGCCACCATCTTTGACATTTCTGCTCTTCCTGGCATTGGATTCTTGTCCCATCAGGACAGCACATTCGCTCATCAGTTTGTCCATTACTGTAGTAGTTCCTGGGCTATCCCCATCCCAATACTACCAACACTGCTACTGCTTAGCTCCTTCTTCGTATCCCAATACGCCACTCAATTCCACTTGCCATACGCCACTACTAATAAAAACAACCTGACCTTCTCCCTCACACACAGACGTACCCGGACTGGCCTTATTACTCTCGTTTCTTGAACCTCTGTCAACCCAAGCATCACCAAGACTTGTTTTTGGACCTTGTGAACTAGAGTTTATTCCCAGTTCCTGCCAGAATAACTTACACCCCTCATTCAACCAACTCTCTCACACTTCCTCAAGATGCTCGGCCAATCATCTCTGGTGGCACTCGCTGTCGCCTCTCCTGCATTGGCCGCATATCAGGGCTTCAACTACGGCTCTACCTTCACATCGGGCGCGGCCAAGGTCCAGAGCGACTTCGAGGCCGAGTTCAAGACTTCACAGGGATTGATCAGTGCTCCAGGTGTCTTCAACTCCGCACGTCTGTACACCACAGTTGTGAGTCTTGTCGTCCCAAGCGTTGTTTTGTTTGATTTTGTTCCGTTTTGTTTTGTTCGCATGTCCGCTGTTTGATAATGTCTCACTCCCATGCACCGTGCGGCTAATACCCCATTCCAGCAAGGCGGCACCGCCGACAGCCCCATCCAGGCTATTCCGGCGGCGATCAGCACCAAGACCTCCCTCCTCCTGGGCCTGTGGGCCTCGGCCGGCGACGCCAGCTTCGCCAACGAGATCACCGCCCTCAAGTCCGCCATCGCCACCTACGGCTCCCAGCTCGGCAGCGGCGGCCTCGTCGCCGGCATCTCCGTGGGGTCTGAGGACCTCTACCGAATCTCGCCCACCGGCATTCTCAACAAGGAGAACCCTGGCGTTGGCCCGGATGTCCTAGTCGGCTACATCAAGCAGGTCCGGGATGCCATCGCTGGCACGCCTCTGTCCGGAGTCCCTGTCGGCCACGTCGATACGTGGACTGCCTGGGTCAACGCGTCCAACGATGCCGTGATCTCAGCTTCTGACTTCCTCGGCGTCGATGCCTACCCTTACTTCCAGGTAACTTCCCCCTTGGACATTTCTTCCCCCTGCCTGCCCACTTTCCGACACTAACACCACCCCCAAAAGACCACAATGGCCAACGGGATCTCGAACGGCGCGTCCCTCTTTGGCGACGCATTCGGCGCGACCCAGGCCGCGGCCCAGGGCAAGGAGGTCTGGGTGACGGAGACCGGGTGGCCGATCAGCGGGCCCGCGGCGAACCAGGCCCAGGCCAACACGGACAACGCCAAAAAGTACTGGGACGACGTCGGCTGCAATATGCTGTTCGGCAAGACCAACACCTGGTGGTACACGCTCCAGGACGCGGCGCCCAACACGCCCTCCCCTAGCTTCGGGGTCGTCGGAAGCTCCCTGTCCACCACCCCGCTCTACGACCTCTCGTGCAACGCCTCTTCCTCGTCTCCCTCCTCGTCGTCTTCGGCAGCCGCGTCGGGCACAACCGCAACAACTAGCGGTGCTGGCGGTGCCACGGCCGTGTCTCCGCCCGTCGCCACGGGCAGTGGCGCTGATGCAGGCTCCCCTGGTATTTCCGCGGGCGCCGGTAGCGTCGTGACCGTGAGTGGCACGGCTGCTGGAGGTGCCGGCGGTGCGACCGCGACACTGCCTGGTACGCCTACGAACCCCACTGGCGCCGGCGGCTCAGGAAGCGGTGGTTCTAGCTCTGGCTCTGGCTCTGGCTCTGGCTCTGGTTCAGGCTCTGGTTCTGGTTCTGGGTCTGCTGGCGGCAACGGGACCGTCGGCGGTGGCAGTGGCAGTGGCTCCTCACCATCGGCTAGCACCACCGCGGTGATCACCAATGCTGCGGCTGGGAACCTGGTCTCCTTCGGCGCTGCGTTCGTTGCCCTGCTGGCGGCGTGCATGATCCTTTAAATGGAACACTGAGTCGATGTGTATTTCCTTTCTTGTTCTGGGCGGTATCATTGGACTGGGAGGATTTCGTCCCTCCCTCTCTTGGTCACGGGCAAAAAATGACCGATGGTTGACTTTTTCTGTATCCACATAATCTTCACTAGATGACGGACAAAAAATAATTTGGTTATGGCCCTTGAGCCTGGGGGGAAAACTAGACGAGACATGCATTCGTAACGGACATCACGGGATGGATACGCCAATGGACGGAAGCTTGTCTTGATTCTGTGCGATGACGGACGTTTTGGAAAGACGGATTTTAGCCTTCTTCCCGCTATAGGGAAGAGGCAGGATGAAAAACAAATTTTCTAAAGCTTATACTCTGTGCGTGTTCCACGTATTGTCTTGTTGTCGATGCTGTCAGTGGCTTATATCACCTCCATATTCGTTAAGAAACTCCACGCGATGTGCATGAAACACATCTATGCAGCCAGTCCGACTCATGGCCCTGTCTATATCTTAGACTATAACCCTCCACTCGGTAATTATATTTAAGAAACCTTTTAAAAATGGGCCGTTTAGATTCTACTCAGAGTCGCCAAAGACGCCCTGCAGCTCCTTGACCTCGCCTGAGTGCTGCACCATGTCGTAGAAGGTCCCCTTGGCCCCAAAGAGCTCTTTAGGCGAGCCCATCCTGTTGGAAGACGTTAGCAGGATATCCTTGGTTTGTAGAATGAATTCTCGAATTATGAGATAGCATCATTGTGGAGATATGAATGGTGAAAGGACGGGGGGGGGGGTTCGCAAAACTCACTCAAGAACCCTGCCGCCGCCCATAACCACGACACGGTCATAGTCAGCAATGGTCCGCAGACGGTGCGCGATGGTGACAAGCGTCCTGCCGCCGTCCGACGAGGAGCCGCCGCCAAAGCTCATCTCGCGCCGCAGCACCGCCTGGATCCCGTGGTCCGTCTCGTAGTCCATGGACGCGGTCGCCTCGTCCAGCAGCATCAGCTTGGACTTGCGCACCAGCGCGCGGCACAGCGAGAGCACCTGCCGCTGGCCGTGCGAGAAGTTCTCCCCCCGCGCGTCCACGGTTGTTGATGGGGAGAGACCTGCCGCTGAGGAGGAGATGGCTTCTGCTTCTGGGGCGGGGAGACCGCTTAGGAGGGGGGTCTGCTCGGTTGGTGGTGGGGGGACTTGTTCTTCTTCTTCTTCTTCCCCTCCGTCTGTTCCGCTGCTGGGCTTGGAGCCGTCGCGGTCGCGGAACTTGAAGCTCGCGATGCCCGCGCAGCTGGCCAGGGCGCCCTCGACGACCTCCGGCGCGACATCGCCCGCCGGGTCGAGGTTGGTGCCCACGGTGCCGTTGAAGAGGACGGCCTCCTGCGGGATGATGGTCAGCGAGCGGCGGAGGCGCCGGCGCGGGACGTGCGTGATGTCCACGCCGTCGTACAGGATCTGCCCGCGGACGACGTGCGTGAAGCGCAGCAGCGACAGCACGAGCGTGCTCTTGCCGGACCCCGTGCGCCCCACCACGGCCACGCGCTCGCCCGCCGCGAACTTGAGGCTGATGTCCTTGAGGATGTCCGGCCCGTCCGGGTCGTACCGGATCGTCACGTTGCGGAACTCGATCGCGCCTGTCGCGGGCCATGACGCCGGGACCTCTGGGGCTGGCTCTTGCTGTTGAGCGGCTGAGGTGACGGCGTCCTCTGTCTTCTCCTCGGGCTCCAGCGATGCGTACTCCCTCACGCGGTGGAAGCTCTGCAGCTCCACCTCGAGCTCGTTGGCGAGGCGGACCAGGTACAGGATCGTCGACGACAGGCCGCTCGCGTTGGTGAGCGAGAAGCCCACGAGGCCGGCGGGGATCAGGCCGACCTTTGAGATGGCGATGGCTCCCGCGCAGGCCATGACCAGGGCGGTGACAAAGTCTATGCGCAGGCCGACCCAGCGGTTGAGATTGAAGTTGGTCTCGTTGGCGCGGTTGAACGGGCGCAGCCTCTCGGCCAGCAGGTTTGCAAAGCTCTTGGCTACGCCCTTGCGGGCGCGGATGATCTGTATCCCGGCCATGTCGTCGTTGAACTGCGAAAAGACGGGTGACTGGGCTGAAGATACCAGCCGCTTCACGACCACTGCCGTCCGCGTGTACATTTCGCCTGCCACAAACCCGACTACGCAACTGAACAGCCCCGGGATGATGAATATGGGCATGATGGCCGAGACGGCGCCTAGTCGGAAGACCAGCTCGACCGCAAGCTGGATCGTGCCTTGGAGCATGCGATTGAGTTGATTGTCGAGCGATGCCATGTCCCTTGAGAATCTGTTGACAATTCTACCCGTAGGTGTATCCTGCGTGCGCAACTTTAGATGAGAAGGCAAGAATAAAGGGCTAGGAGGAACTGACCTTGAACCACGACAGCGAGACATTCATGACGCTGCGGACAAACTCAGCATGAAGCCTTTTGGCGGCCTGCCAGCCACCGTTGGCGTAGATGAGAAACACCAGAGCGTCGATGATGAGATTTCCCACTGCTATAGCCGTGTATATCCCCAGATAATACCCGACATCAACAGCATCTCCACGATCGACTGCGTCGACCCAAACACTGACCCACAAGGTTGTAGCTAGCAATGAAGCAGTGCCAACAACAGTGGCAAGCAGAGTGAGGAATGGATATGCGGGGCCGCCAAAGTAAGCCATGTACTGGAATAATGACATTCTGCCGGTTGCTCCGGTGGCCTCCATCTCCTTTGTGATGTCGTCCTTCTTGGGCTTCGACGCGGCAGTAGGCTTCGCGGCCTCACCGCCATTCACACCATTGGTTCCGTTTCCGTTTCCGTTTCCGTTTCCGTTGGCGTTGGTTGTTGTCGTTGCGTCTGGGCCGTCGCCCTCGATGGCATCCTTGGCGACTTCGACCGGCTTGCGGACGATACCGATGTGCTGCTCTTGGCTCGTGATCGTGCCGTTCTCCAACACCACGTGCAGATCGGCCTGCTCGGCGATCCACTTCACCTGGGTGACGAGCACGACCGTGCGGCCCTTCAGGAGGTCGGTGCAAAAGCAGTGCTCCCACACAGAGGCGGTGGTCTTGGAGTCGAGCGCCGAGAAAATGTCGTCCAGGAGGAGCAGCGGCGCCTTCGAGTAGAGGGCCCGGGCCAGGGCAACGCGCGCCTTTTGACCGCCCGACAAAGCCGTCCCGTTCTCACCCACTTCCGTCTCGTCCCCGTCGGGAAGCTCTGAGAGGTCCAGCGGGAGGCAGCATGCCTCGATGACGCGTTTGTAGCGGGCCTCCTCGAGGGGGCTGGAGAAGAGGATGTTCTCCTTGATGGACGTGCTCTGGAGCCACGCTGTCTGAGAGGAAAATGCGACGTCGTCAGGCCGCGTCACTGAACCTGATTCTTTGATGGTCTCGCCCAGGACCGACAGCAACAAAGACGTTTTTCCGCTTCCAGAGGCTCCGAAGATGGTGTTCAAGCCACCCTCGACGAAGTCGATGGAGATGTCCTTCAGGGTGAAGTCCGCCTTCTTGTTTCGCTTGAACGTAGCCTTCTCGATTCGGAGCGGACCTTTTGGGTAAGTGACTAGTGGAGTGGTGCTGGTGAAGTACCTATTAAGGCGATCGAACGAAATCCAGGCATTCGTGACATATTTCGAAAGATAGCCAAACATGCCGATGTTGTTCCTCATCGTGGAAACAAGCGATAGGACCGTGAAAGCAACCTGTGCGGTAAGGGGTTCTTTGAGCACGGAGGTATACAAAACGAACATAACAACCAATGATACCATTGGCATGAACTCTACCGCCTCTCCGAGCAGTGTGTAAAGAAGGGCGATCCTCCAGAGCACCTTTTGTTCGGCGTCTCGAGCGTTATCGACTACCTTCGTCATGGCATCTTCCCAGGCGAAATACTTGATAGCCCTGATCGAACCAAGGTACTCGGAAATCAGGGATATCCGGGCGTCTTGCGTTGCCTTGACTTGACGCTGGCTCTTACCCATCAATTGCGCGACATATGTCGGCACGGGTATCGCGATTACAATGAGGGTGCAGCCGACGGCAGCCGGCCAACCTAGAATTGTGTAGAGACCTACGAAGGAGAGTATTATGCCTGTAGGGGCTCCAACCCCTATCAGGACAACATCCCGGGCCTGCCAGATCGCATCAATATCACCGCTCATGAGGTTTTGCAGTTGTCCCGCGTGTGTTGTCTTTTTGGCCGTGGCCTCCTGGCCCTTGGCGTCGTTTAGGATGTCTCCTTCCAATTCCATAGAGGACATTGCGCGGTGGTACAGCTCCTGTGTCATGGCGGCTTTGACACGGACGATCAATCGCGTTGACGTGAAGATGTATTGCTGAAACAGGACGGTCTTGGTCATGGGACCAACAAACAAGAGAACAAGCCAGATGACGGGGCTGAGAATCGTTTTGTCGGGGTTCGAAAGGTAGGCTAGGAGTTGATACATGGCGAAGGGTGCCACGAGCTCGACCGCGTAACAGGTGCCCGCAAAGAAGGCCATCAGGGCCATCTCAACGCGCAAGAAGCGCAAGACTGTCCACAAGGTGTCACTGCTCTTCGATCGGGCGTCTTGGATCTTGGTCAGCAGGTACAGGGGCTCATCGTACCACGGCAGGGGTGGCAGCTCGTCCATGTCAACCGCTCTCCGGCAGCCCTTCCAGATGAGAGGAGTCAGCCACTCAAAGGTCAGGTAAAGATTCCACCAGCTGCACGTCTCCTCCGGCGCAGGGGTCACTTTCTCCGGAGCGTCCAGGATTTCGAAGATCACAGGAGGCGGTGCCCACTCCCTGGGTGTGCTGATCGCAACGAGATTGGCAGCTGCGAGGGAAGCAAGTGCGCCAATGACCATGTCTCCGGGCCGATACGTCGAATGCATCTCCATTAAGGGCAGAACCTCAGCGGCTGCCAGCAGCAAAAGAGAGGTTGCGAGGAGGAAGTTCGCTTGGTGCAGGGCGATGTGACGCCATCGCAGACCGCTGGCGAGCCTGGTGAGGCCGAAGATAAATGCGCCGGCGACGAGCGCGACATTGTACCATTGCTGTGTGTCGCCCCTGACGGCGGCGATGACAATGAATGCCAAGGCGCAAGCCCGGCTGATCTGCGAGCACAGCTCATAACCGACCGAGATCTGGGACGCCTTGGCGTGGTGGGGCGCGACCCTGATGCTCTTTGAGGCGCGAAGACTGGCTAGAGTCCACAAGAAGGAAATGACCAGTATCGCAACCTGGAACCAGCCGGAGGTGGTCAGGTCCGCGATGTTTTGGATCCATGGGACGTGAGATTCGCTGCGGGACAGGTAAGGTTCACGGGTCAGCAATCGGAATCGTTGGGTGGGAGCCAAGAACAAATCAGGGCCCGGGCCGCCGGTACTAAAAGTAACATTGCGCGGGAACAAAGCCAAAGCGAGCCGCATACCTTGACACGGAGAACACACTCAATTTATCGATTACAGAGCCGGAATGGCCCGGTTGTGTTAACCTGGTGGGAATCCATCCATACTGGAAGAGAGGGACCTCGGCCATGGTGAGGATGGCACGAGTGCTGATGATGATAGAAGAGCGAGAGAAGGAGTCAGAATCCTTGGCCCCGCGTACTAGCAGCCATATAAAGGAACGACTGAAATCCGTGGGTAAGGTATCTTGCAGAGATTGTGGGATGCACAAGGCGCCCAGGCAGCACACATGCATGTAAGACTGCAGCGCAACTGTGGTGCATGAGAACAGGGACCTAGCTGCCCCCGGACGAATTCCAGGGGTCCTTTGGGCGAGCTTCCTGAACGGGAAGAGGAGCACTGATAGGATGGTGTAGAGGGACTTTTGCGAGCTAACGGAGTTTCGCCAGAATCCGCTAAGGCGGCTCCCACCACCGTCTCAGATGGGTAGCGGGGCCATGACCGTATCCACTAAAGCCCGGCTCAAAGCCTGTAATATTACTAAAAAAGGAATTAGTAATAGCTGGGATTAGAGAAGAATCTCAAAAAGTGAGATAATTTATGTAGAAATCTAACGATTTTTTCTAGCTTTTTCTTTTTAAAAAAAACAATCAAATTTCGTTTTTTTATATTATAAGGAAGCCGTCGGTGTGGGGGGTTCTCCAAGGCTCTCTTGGCCTCTGCCGTGATATATGCAAGCAGCCGCATTGGCACAGAAGGGAAACAGGAGCATGATATCTCGAGAGAATGGGGCTCGCCCATTTTTCAGGTAACTTGGCTCGTCGCGGTAGTCAAATTGGTGTCACATCGCCAATACGTAGACAATGATTGGACCTGAGACTGTGTTCATTCAGAGCCTCACCTCGCACAGAGCGGCAATCGTGAATTGATGCGACGGTAGCCTCCCAGTCTCTCTCTGTAAATAGACAATTTCCGGTCCGTCCGCTCTCAGCTTTACAGCCCTTGCCTAGTGCACATACCTGAATGCCACCACAGCATCGCCACCATGCCCAGCCTTTGAGCCCCTTATAGCGGCATGATTGACGACACCCTGCTGCTCCTCCATCTCGAACTTCTTGTTCTGCTTCTTCAGGTAGTGCTTGATGCCCAGCGCCACAGCGGCGCAAAGCAGGCACGCCCCGCTCATGACACCCCCGCCGGCGTAGTACCTGGGCTTCTGGCTGTCCGGGAACATGTACGCCGTGTAGAAGTGCGCCACCCCGGCGCCCATGAAGTTGACGATCGCCAGCGCTGCGGCCCGCTTCGAGCGCGGTCGGGGCAGGGAGGCGCTCACCCAGCTCACGCATAGGTTGTATGGGGAATAAGAGCCTCCGGTCATCAGGAACATGGAGAAGTAGCGGCCGCCGGTGGAGGGGACAAACATGGCCTTCCAGAGAGTCAGCAAAAAAAAAAAAAAAAAAGTGATGGCATATTTTATGTGACTTACCAGAAGGTTTCCGAGGAGGGCAAACAGCATTGGAACCGCGATGTGATAACCCCTCTCTTGCTTGTGCGAAGCATGGAACGAAACCGCCAGCGATACAAAGAAGGCAAAAAAGTATGGCGGGGACGTGAGCAGCAAGGTCGTGGTGCTGTCGTATCCCAGTGTTCCGACTATGGACGGGAAGAAATTGTTGAAGGACTGGGCGGTGATGAGGGACATCTGCAGAATGACAAACATGTAGAGTTTGCGGTCCTTGAGTGCTTGTTTCAGGCCCCACAAGATCGACTCGGGGTCCTCGTCCACGATTCCGGCGTTCTCTTTCCTGATCCTCCACTCCTAATCGTTCGGGTCAATAAGCCAGTCTATCGAGAAGGAATATCGGGGTTGGCCGCGTTGTGTACGGCCTGACAAACCACTTACCGCGTACAACTGCATTTCTCTCGTGAGGAAAAAATGTTTGCTCTGAAGGGGATAGTCCGTGAGCAGCGGGAGCAGAATGATTGCTATGCCCACGGTCATGGAACCTTCGATGATGAAGAGCCATTCCTATTTGGAATTAATTAGCCGAACGGGGTTTCCAGAAATGGACTATCTGTCAAAACGAACCCATGAAGGTCTTCCAGCGACGTTTTCCATCTGTGAAGTGACTGAAAGGCAATTTTAGTTCATCATTACCAACTCTTGACGAGAGTGATGGCCATACTTCCTGCTGCTATGAGTCCGGAGAATGCCGTGGCTAACATATTCCCACCATAAAGGACGGCAATCCTTGGTGGTAGTTCGGCCCGGGTGTACCAGCAACTCAAAAGGAAGAACACGGCCGGCAGAAATGGAGCTGTAGGTGTTTTGTCAGTACTAAAGCCTGGAGCACGGGGGTCAGATTGTAGGGTTTTGCATGCCTTCGACAAGCCCCAGAACAAATCTGACAGAAGCGAGTTGGGCGAAGTTCTTGGTGAAGCCTTGGCTCATCGAAACAATACCCCACAGAGACGTGGTCAGGCAAATGTAATAGGATCTGATCATGTGTCAGCACAAGGGATTTTACTCATTTAATCCGTCGTCTCCAAGTATGCTTGGTCCTTGGCCCAACTTACGGTCGAATTTTCCCGATGATCAGGTTCGATGGAACTTGGGTCAGACAATCTATGCCGAATCAGCAACTACCGGTGTATCTCCGCATCCGTATGGTCAAGAAGGAGCATACATCCAACATAGAACATTAGTAGACATGTATTGTATTGATCATTCGTAAGGTTCAAGGTGTCCGTCAGGCCAACAATCTTGGCACTGGCAATATTGTTTCGATCCCTTGAATAAGAAAGAGTCAGAATCTGAACAACACGCCACGTGGACTGCTACCATGCTCACAGAATGTTCAACAGAAAGAGAATGAAAACCACGGGTAGCAGCGTGAGGTCTAGCGTCCGCGTAAGCCGCCTGTTGAGCTGTGCCTGTTCAGCTTCACTCAGGTCCGCGATCTCGTCCGGCAGGGGCAGATTGTCTGGAATGAGGTCCTTGGGATCCTCACAATGCGCGGCATCGTCCTTTTTCGGCGAAATTGCGTCAGACATGGTGACTTATCGGACAGGTTCAATCTCCTGAAAGAGAACCCTGCAATAGAGGACAGATAGATATTCCCTCCCAGTAATTTGGGGGAGGCTTTTGTTGTTGTTAATTTCGAGCACATAATATAGCTAATGTGCATTTACGGCTTCGGAGAGAAAGGCGAGTTCTACCCCAGACGATGCGGGGCCGGCCGATCGTTGCTTAGCCCATAACACTCCAGAGTAATACATAATAAGGCCATGTTGACCTCCCCAGAATGCGGGGCCCCGCATTCTGGAGAGACTCGACCATATGGTGGTATTTGAGGGGAATACTGACCCCTGGGCACTGGATTTCTGGAATTGGAATCAGGGCTCCGCTTCCCCATAGGCTCGGCAAGAAAGCCGAAGCTCTCAGCTTCATAGAGACGCCTCTTCGCGAAGAGCGTGGACTATCCAAACACTGCGAGAGAATGGGCCTGTATTTCCAATTGATGCTTGCTTATTCAGATAGACTGGCGGAAATGCAGACATGCCAGACTCTTCATGTCTAAAAGCTTGCTGTTTGAAACAGTGTAGTTATTACAGTTAGGGTAAATATGAATGAGAAACAATAAATTTATCACAAATAAAACATTTATTTGATTAAAAACATAACTTAAAAATAGTGATTTATAGTTTAATTTTTAAACCAGGTATAAAATTTGATAATGTTATGTATTAAGAATCTCGCACCTGACTCCTTACGGTTGGAGGACTGGGAGTGACAAGTACTCCAAATATCCTAGCGCAAACGTAGGGCAAACAGAGGATGGCAGTTCACGGGCGGGGCAGAAGCGAATTGCCGTTTCACCTACACCATCCTCGCTGTCTAGCCTGCCCAGCCTGCATAGTGTTGCAGGCACAGGCAAGGCAGCTTTATTCTAGAAGGTTGGTGCCTGAAGTTTGGGGACAGGAAGAATTATTCTGCCTACCTCGTGATGCACTACTCGAGGAGGGATGAAACTTTTGAGGCAGGCACCGACTGGAGGAAGTCAAAGCGTGGCCAGACGAGAGCATACTCGATATTGCAAGCAGCGGTTACTACAGATGCCTGGAAACTCGCCAGGTACACAGTACCTGCGTGGACAGTGATCGTGACTCTGGCTCGACCCTCCGGCACCATGCATTCCGGGAGACAATAACCCCCTTATCCAGACTGGTGCTTCGGGCCGGAGGGTGTCATGTCCAGTAATTTTACTCTCGGCGGCGGGATGTGGGACCCGAGACTCATTGACGCTGGGACGAGACGGCAGGATTGCCTGCATGGTCAGCAGTAGTGAGAGATAAGGCAAGGATTCGGATCCTGACGATTGCACGCAATCACCTCCCATGACTCAAACAAGCTGCGGCCGTATCGAGGTTGACAGAAGGCTCTGTCTGCCTCGACATGCAAGCAGCCGAGTTCCCTGCTCGTGTAATACGGGGTGAAAAAAGCCGACGGGGGGCACGGCACAGTCGGCATAGGTATGCAGGCCAGCTTTGTATGCAGTAGCTTGGTCACGGCTGACCTCAGATTCCAAGTCGGGCTGGCCCAGGCTGGGCAAATCTGGCGGCTCAAGCTCGGGACAGACATCAGCAGAAGAGGCTAGATTGATGGTTTCGGGGCGATGTGTTTTTACAAGCACTGGTGCGGCTCCGTAACGGCAAAGGCTGCCTGTGGCTTGGGCTGGTCGCTCGACTATCAACGGGTACGTGTTAATTAGACGCGAGTACTGCGGGTAGAAAGTCGTGGTTTGATGGGAGCCTTTGCAGGACAATTCCATCTGAATGTTGCTACATCTGAGGGAGGTTAGACTACCATAGAAGCAGTGCGTACGGCGCAAGAATGGATGGCAGTGGGTACTCTCGGCAGAAGGTGCTTCCAATGTTCCGACCTGGCCCGCCCCACCAGCTACGTGCCAGGTGGTCATAGCTTCCCATGGATTGCCAGGGAAAATTTGGCTCGTGCCTGACAGCACATCTGCACAACAGCAAAACACCAGAACAACAACGTCTTGCTCCTCGAGTCCTCGCTCCCTTCTCACAAACCACAAACGACGACTCGCCACGCGGCAAGCCTGGCACAGAGAGAGAGAGAGAGCTCACGTGGCCTCTGCAGCCGTGGCCGTCTTTTGTCCTCGCACATGAGTCGATGAGGTGCTCTGTCCCTCCCACCCAGCGCCATCCAATCGGCGTTGCGTCCTTCATCATGTGCTGCACCTAGCCGACCAGTCTGAGCTTCATTGTCCACCAAGAAAATGGAGTCTCTGGATGCTACCACCACCGCCGCATCGGCTCTGTCGACCATTGCCGGTGCCGGTGCTGGTGCCGCCTCCATCAATGCCCCTAACCCGGCATTGTCGTCGGTCATGACGCGCGCCAATGATGTCGTCGTCACCCACGGCTCCTTCTCGTGGATAGGCCTCATTGCGAGGCTGATTCTCTGGGTCCTGCAGCTGCTGTCCACCATCATCTACTTTGCCCTCAAGCTTACCACTATATCCATACCCACTTTGCTTTTTAATCTTTTTTCCACAAGCCTGACGTTTACCATGAATGCTACGACCATGTACGCCTGATCCCCCAGCCGTCTCATCTTCTTCCAACCCTCGCCTGCTAACCCCTGTGCCAGAATGATAATATTAGCGTTGATATTTTCCGGGATAAGCTGGATCATTCGGTACCGCTATCTCAACATGTACTCCCGCCTTCCGCCAGAGCCTCAGAGGAAGGAGCCCGAGGTCGAGCTCTTCCCTGACACACACGACGGCATCAAATCCGGCCTGTCCAACTACTTGGACGAGTTTTTGAGTGCTATCAAGATCTTTGGGTACCTGGAGAGGCCCGTCTTCCACGAGTTGACTCGTAGCATGCAGACAAGGAAGCTGATTGCCGGCGAGACCCTAAACCTCGAAGACGAGCAAGGCTTCTGCTTGGTTGTTGATGGCCTCGTCGACATCTTTGTCAAGTCTGCGAGAGCAGCCAGAACTGCGTCGGCCAATAACGCCGGTAGTGAGGGCTCGTGGGACTCGTTCAGTGATGCTGAAGATGGGGAGATGCACCGCCCCGGGCAGCAGCGATATCAGCTTCTCACCGAGGTGCGGAATGGCGCTCCCATGTCCTCCCTCTTCACCATCATGTCTCTCTTCACCGAGGACGTCAAATTACGGCATGCCGATGACGAAGCACCCATGCCTAATACTGCCGCCTCCCATGACGGCCATTCCAGGTTTCCCTCGGCTGCTGGTCTTGAAAAGCCAAACGAGATACCCGTCTCTTATCCAAGTACCCCAATGTCAGAAGGTCCACCGACTAGTAGTCGGGGCGTTCGCCTTCAGGATCCCGCCAATCTGCAGTCTGGCGCTGGCACATTGCCGAGGGTCCCGCCTCTGTCCCTTGACGATGGCACTCCACCCACCCACGATTACCCTCGGCACCATCAGCCCAAGACCAGGCCAGGTATCAAACGTGTCGGCACCAGCTCGGTTCACCCAGACGTCATTGCGAGGGCATCCGTGGATACCACGATTGCCATCATCCCGGCCAGTGCCTTCCGACGTCTCATCCGCGTATACCCCAAGGCCACTGCTCACATCGTGCACGTGATCCTTTCTCGTTTCCAGCGGGTCACATTGGCAACGGCATTCAGCTATCTAGGCCTAGGTGGTGAGGTACTGCAGACGGAGAAGAACATGATCAAATACACCATCTCTCAGCTCCCTAATCAGCTGCGAGGAGACCCGTTAGAGCGCCTCAAAGAGAAGTTCAAACGGGAACGCGAGCGAATCGGAGAGCGAGAGGCTGGGAAAGGCATTGCACTGCACAATTCCATGGCGGCAAGTCGTCGCCGGACATCCTCGACAGGCCTGCGGAAAGAGGCTGTGCTGCAAGCCATGAAGGGATCTGTGGTCACGTCAACCATATTTCCCCCTCAGCAGCGGAGTTCAATCGATGTGCCCAGCCCGGGTGATCTTCTGGCTAACATACAGCACGCACGAGGTGGGGGGCGCTCATCACATCAGCTCTCTGTTCCACGTCACGACTCCACTCAGCCGTCTGAAGCTCAACGGAAGGAAGGGATGTCCCCTCTGGGAGAGGGGGCCTTTAACCCCTTCTCAAGTCAGCGCATTTCTCTCGGGAAGAGGGAACAAGTCGACGAGGACAACGTGTTCCGAGAGTCCATCTTGGAATGCATGTTCAAGGCCCTCGGTCTGGAATCGAATGGCACGCCATCTCGGGGGACCGATTCGGTTGAAGCTTCTCCCAGGCTTGTCTCTTTCGATTCACGGCGCCACAAGGCAATCTTTTCCAACAACGCATTCGGTTTCATGGATCCGTTTGATGCTTCAGTCGATGGGGACACTGAGTCTGTGACATCGAGTGGCCTGGCACCGCACGCCTCACCTGGTCCTCACGCTCTCGCCCAAGACATGAAGCACGAATTGGAAATCGTTTTCTTCCCGAAAGGATCTGTACTCGTTGAGCAGGGAGAACGAAACCCTGGCCTGTACTATGTCATTGATGGCTTCCTTGACATGTGCGCCTCCTGTGAGGAGAAGCCCAGGGACATCTTGCACAGCTCGGGCGAAGGAGCGACAGACGCACCAGATGGATACTTTGCTCATCGCCGCACGGGGACAGCCGCCTCCGAGTTCACAGCGCCTGATTTCGGACAGGGTGGCTCCGACGCCCGTAAGAAGGGCGCTGCCCGAAGAAGTGTTGCGCTGATCAAGCCGGGAGGACTTGCAGGCTATGTCGGGACAGTATCTTCCTACCGATCGTTCATTGACGTCGTTGCGAAAACAGACGTCTACGTTGGCTTCCTCCCTCGCGCCTCACTGGAAAGAATAGTGGATAAATATCCCATCATACTCCTGACGATGGCCAAGAGGCTTACCAGTCTGTTGCCGCGTCTGATCCTCCATATTGACTTCGCCTTGGAGTGGTTATCAGTCAACGCCGGTCAGGTCATCTTTCACGGAGGCGACGAAAGCGACGCTATCTATCTCGTGCTAAACGGCCGGTTGCGCCTGGTTGAGGATCGCAAAGATGGCGGAGTGTCTGTGAGGGCCGAGTTCGGCCAAGGCGAGAGCGTCGGGGAACTCGAGGTGTTGACAGAGTCAGCTCGTACTGGAACCCTCCACGCCATCCGAGACACAGAAATTGTCAAGTTCCCGCGCACCCTGTTCAATAGCCTGGCACAAGAACACCCAAGCATAACGATCAAGATCTCTAAGATGATTGCTTCGAAAATGCGCGCGTTTGTTGACGATCCTGTGGTTTCAAAGGACGGCTGGAGCCGAACCACAGTGAACAAGAGCTCGTCTACGCTCAACCTGCGGACTGTCGCGGTTTTGCCGGTAACTGCGGGTGTGCCCGTGGTTGATTTCGGGAACCGCCTCATGTCAGCACTTCAGCAAGTCGGGACTCGCAATGGCGCCACGGTCCTGAACCAGTCCGCCATTCTCAACCACCTGGGGAAGCACGCCTTCAGCAGAATGGGAAAACTGAGGCTATCTCAGTACTTGGCAGACCTGGAAGAGAAGTTCGGTCTGGTCGTCTACGTCGCAGGTAAGTCACTTGAGCGCTTCCTTGATATCGTCCACACTTTGATCTGCGCAATGATGAGAAATTCACAACCCAAAGGCCAGCCAGCCGGTGATGGTTAACATTAACTCTAATTTTTTCCTGAACACAACAAACACATTTTTCATTGTCAACTTCGTCCTCACCGAATCTGACACGTGCTGACGCTGTGATGTGACCAGATACAAACGTCAATTCAGCTTGGACCCAAACCTGCATCACCCAGGCCGACTGTATTCTGCTAGTTGGTCTGGCAGAGGGGTCACCTGAAGTCGGAGAATATGAACGCTTCATGCTGGGCCAGAAATCCACTGCGCAGAAGATTTTGGTCTTGCTGCATGCTGAAAGGTACTCTATGTCTGGTATCACGAGAGCCTGGTTGAAGAACAGAGTGTGGATCAATGGCGGGCACTTCCACGTGCAAATGGATATCGGACGCGAGAACCTTCCTCTTCATCCTCGGGCCAAGCGCCTTGGTCTCAATATTAAAGAGCGGGTACAGACCTTGCAGGCTGAGATCCAAAAGTACACATCGAGGAAGGTTCGGTACAGCCCTGTATACGCGCCAGACGCACCCTTCAAGGGCGATTTCCACCGCCTGGCAAGACGACTATGCGGCAGATCGGTTGGTCTTGTGCTTGGTGGAGGAGGAGCACGAGGGATTGCACATGTTGGCATTATTCGAGCGATGGAGGAAGCTGGCATTCCCATCGACGTCGTTGGTGGCACCTCTATAGGCTCCTTGGTCGGTGGCCTCTATGCTCGACACGCGGACGTGGTCCCCATTCTTGGGCTGGCAAAGAAATTTTCCGGCCGCATGGGCAGCAAGTGGAGGTTTGCGCTAGACCTCACCTATCCCTCGGCTTCGTACACCACTGGGCATGAGTTCAATCGGGGCATCTTCAAGATATTCGAGAAGACACAGATCGAGGACTTCTGGTTGGAGTTCTACTGCAACACGACCAACATCAGCAAGAGTCGAGCCGAGATCCACACGAGTGGGTATGCATGGCGGTATATCAGGGCGTCCATGTCTCTAGCTGGCCTCCTGCCGCCTCTTTGCGACGAGGGCAGCATGCTGCTGGATGGTGGATACATTGACAATCTGACGGTGTCGCACATGAGGTCACTTGGAGTTGACACCATCTTCGCGGTAGACGTCGGGTCTCTGGACGACAATACCCCCCAGTCATACGGCGACACACTCTCGGGCGCGTGGGCATTCTGGAACAGGTGGAACCCATTCTCGTCGACGCCGAACCCGCCAACACTGGCCGAGATCCAGGCGCGCCTCGCCTACGTGTCGAGCGTCGACGCCCTCGAGCGGGCGAAGAACCTGCCCGGGTGTATCTACATGCGGCCTCCGATCGACGACTACGGCACGCTCGACTTTGGCAAGTTCGACGAGATCTCGCAGCTGGGCTACAGGTACGGGCAGGAGTTCCTGCAGGACCTCAGGGAGAAGGGCTTGCTGCCGCTCAAGGAGGAGAGGGAGGCCAAGGAGGCGCTGAGGAGGACGATGGCGCCGAGGAGGGCGAGTATCTAGAACTAGAACTAGAACTAGAAATACAAGCTCGGGCTGAAGCTGAAGCTCCTGACACCACACCATCGCGCATGCTCCTCCATCATGCCTCTTGTTATTGTGCATCTGACCATTAGGTTCCTGGTCCGTTCCATATATCCGCCTCCCAATTCACCATTCCTTAATCTATCCTGGCTTTGATCAACATCCTGCCGAAAACTTCGACCTTGTGTCAACTGGTGTTATCTCTGCGCCCTGGACACGCATTTTATGTACACTTTTCCTGAAGGACGACCTGCTCCCACACGATCGAAGGTAAGAGGTGGGAGTTGATTGTCCGTCGCCCTCCCCCGAGCATCGCACAGGGAGATGTCGTAGGTAGCTAGGAACAGAACGGTTGGCACTACAATATTCAATTTCGCAAACTACCATTCGTTAGCTCATAATCTCAGTACTATGGTCTCAAAGAATCGTTCATACTCTCTCAGCGGCTGGAAGAGTCAATCAGGTTAGTTCGGTTTAGCCACCTTTGTATCATTCATTCAGGGCACTTACGACACGGATGGTTCCCTGATCCCCACCCAAGAAAGGCGTGAGGCGTCGCCATGCCTTCAGCCCTGACCTTGTCATGTCGACTTGGGTCCCATTCGTGAGGGTCTTTGTAGATTCGCGGATCCATATGGACATCCTGAGCAGCGTAGACCTAGACTCAGACTAACATCAGCAGAGATTCAAGTCGAGACCCAGCTTTTCATATCGACCACGTACTGCGAGGCCATCCGGAGGGATGAATGATCCAGTATCCCCGACTGGGACCTTCTTGCCGCCGATATTTCTTCTCACAATCGTTCCCGACATGGTAAACCGCATAGTTTCCTTCATAGCCAGCTCAAGTAGCGGAAACTCTGTTTCCCAGTCTTCGAGCGTGAATCGATGCAGGGTGTCAACAACACTCTCATCTGGCTGTAGTCTATGATTTTCAATAGCCGCGTCGACTTCTGCCGTCAACTTTTCCATCCAGATTGGGTTCTGAGCCAGGTAGCATAAGTTCCACGAAGCGTTGATGCTCGTGTTGAAGACACCGGCGAGAATCGCACCAATAATCGACTACAAATCAACATAATGTCAGATGTTGCTATTTGTCTAGCGCAAGAAGGGTCGAGACGTACCAGGGTAATTATAGGGTCGCTGATCTTTTGCTCCATCATCAGCTGCATCGCATCCTGCTCCACTCTGCCACTTTTACGTCTCTCAGAGACAAAACCTTGAATAATCCAGTGTAACCTGGAGTATCCCCAGAGGCGTCTGAGTTTGGAGGGCGTGGGCAATAATGGGAACCAGATATCAAAAAGAGAGCTCTCATCAAGTGGCTTGTACACCTCCCTCGTCTTGACAACCAGGTCCAGGCTGTTAGCAATGTCATGCGTTCCTGTCATACGATGTGTAAGTC